>CAWUFW010008514.1:0-600000 GCA_963921515.1 Calotriton arnoldi
TTGCGGGTCGGGCTGCACCGGTTCGTGTCGGTCGGTATTTATTCCGGCTCCGAGTCGGTCGGTACGTCTTCCGGCCCGAATCGGCCCCATAGTGTTTTAGAGGGGTTTGGGTTAGTAGAGAGATAGGGTTGGAAGTTAATTAAGTAATAATTAATTATTAAATAATGTTTAAATAAATATGTGATTGATATTAATTATGTATATTATGTAATAGTAATTTATTTTTCTTATATTTTAGGTGCAGGTTGCTACATTTGTAGGGGTATAGGGTGGGAAGTTAATTAGGTATTAATTAACAATTAGTTTTCAATTTATTACCAATTATTTAATTGATTATTAATTGTATAAATTGTGTAACAATCATATATTTTAGTCATATTTTAGGTGCGGACTGTTAGGCTTGTCAGGGTATAGGGAGGGAAATTAATAATGCAATAATTAATTAGCAATTAATTGTTAATTTATTATTGACAATTGAATTGATTATTATTTGTGTACATTATGTAATACTGGTTTGTATGTGTATAGGGTGGGAGGATATTTAGGTAATAATTTAATAAATATTTAATTGGTTAATAATTATGTAAATTGAGTGATAATTGTATATTTTAGGTCGGGGCTGCTGGGTGTCTAGGGTTGTAGGATGTGAAGGTAATTATGTAATAATTAACACCTATTTATTAATTGTTAATTAAATATTCTGTTCTGTTCGTGAATAACTTTTTTGGCTGCTACAATGCTGCAGAATAAAGTTTTGAATTGAATTAATTAAATATGTAATTGATTATTTATTATGTAAAATGTGTTATACTTATTTATTTTAGTTATATTTTAAGTGTGGGTTGCTAGGTTTGTAGGAGTATAGGGTGGCAATTTCATTAAGTGATAATTAAATAACTATTATTTTGTATATTTGGTTAATTGTTTTTTATTTTTTTTAATATATATATTTTATGTTGAGTAATAATTTTTATGCTAAGAGTTTTATAGTTTTTCTAAATTAATGGAGAAATTTAAATATGTAATGTGTATGAAGTAAAGTAGTTTACTTACTGTTGCTTAGACTGGAGTGGGAATCGTAAATCTTACTCCTCCAAAGTCCAGCACTTTCTCTATTATTGCACAGACTGGAGTGGGACTATAAAATCATACCCCTCCGAAGTCCAGTGCGTTCCCTACTGTTGCACAGATTGGAGTGGGAATAGTAAGTCTTACCCCTCCGAAGTCCAATGCTTTCCCTACTGTTGCACAGATTGGAGTGGAAATAGTAAATCTTACTCCTCCGAAGTCCAACGCTTTCCCTACTGTTGCACAGACTGGAGTGGGAATAGTAAATTTACCCCCTCCGAAGTCTAATGTTTTCCCTACTCTTGTGCTGTTTGGAGTGGTAATAACATATTTAACCCCTCTGAAGTCCTACACTTTCTCTACTGTTGCATAAACTGGAGTGGGAATAGTATATCTATTATTCCCAGAGTCCAATACATTTCCAAATATGGTTAAATACATTTAATATTAATATTTGTTTATAATTTTAATTTTGTAGTATTTGCTCAAACTTGTTTTTATTTGTTTGGTAATTTATTTGATGTTTTGGAATTGAATTGTTAATATTTTTTATGTTTCATGTAAATATATATATATATATATATATATAACTCTTTACCTGTGTTGTTCCTATTCATTGTGCAAGGTGGAAACCATACACTACTCCGACAGCTTCTGCCACATGCCCTGTACCCGCTCGTGTGTTAGAGAAGCTTGCACTGATGCTGCTCTGGGAGAGTAAAGCTCTCGCTGTCTTTACCTGTGTTGTTCCTATTCTTTGTGTAAGGTGCAACTACACACTCATCCTACAGCTTCTGCCACCGACCGTTTACCGACTGTTGTGTAGGAGAAGCTTGCATTGATGCGGTTCTAGGATAGTGAAGCGTACTCTGTCTTTACCTGTGTTGTTCCTGTTGTTTCTGTAAGGTGGAGCCACACACTGCTCCTACAGCTTCTGCCATCTCCATGTACCCACTTTTGTGTCTGGGAAGCTTACACTGATGCTGTTCGGGGAGAGTGAAGCTTACACTGTCTTTAACTATGTTATTCCTATTCTTTATGTGAGGTGGAACCATACACTCCTCCTACAGCTTCTGCCACCTGCCCAGTACCCACTCTAGTGTAGGGAAGCTTGCACTGATGCTGCTCTGGGAGAGTGAAGCTTACACTGTATTTACCCGTGTTGCTCCTATTCTTTATGTAAGGTGGAACCATACACTCCTCCTACAGCTTCTGCCACCTGCCCAGTACCCACTCTTGTGTAGGAGAAGCTTTCATTGATGCTGCTCTGGAAGAGTGAAGCTTACACTGTCTTTACCTATGTTGTGCGTTTTCTTTGTGTATACCATGTGTAAGGTGGAACAATACACTGCTCCCACAGCTCTGCTCTTCCACCTCCCTGTATCCACTTTTGTGTTAGGGAAGCTTACACTGATGCTGTTCTGGGAAAATGAAGCTTTTACTGTCTTTTAATGTGTTGTTCCTATTCTTTGTGTAAGGTGGTACCACACACTGCTCCTACAGCTTCTGCCACCTGCCCTTCCCTAACACTCTTGTGTTAGGGAAGCTTGCATTGATGCTGTTCTAGGAGAATGAAGCTTACACTGTCTTTAACTGTGTTGTTCTTATTCTTTATGTAAGGGGGAGTCACACACTGCTCCTTTGGCATCTGCTACCTGCCCTGTGCCCACTCTTGTGTTAGGGAAGCTTGCACTGATCCTGTTCTGGGAGAGTGAAGCTTGCGCTGTCTTTACCTGTGTTGTTCTTATTCTTTATGTACGGGCACACTGCTCCTATGGCATCTGCCACCTGCCCTGTACCCACTCTTGTGTTAGGGAAGCTTGCTCTGATTCTACTCTTGCAGCATCTACACAATGTCTTAGTGACTCTTGGTATAATTATTTTCATTATTCATTAGCTGAAATGATGGGAACAGGCATTGCTTGCTTTAAAGCATGATGCAAATGCAAGAATGAATTATCTCTAAATATTTAAACAAATGTTGCTTTTGGTTCAGCATATGAAACAAGCAGTCACAGTTTTTGAGATGGCTAGTACATTTGGTAAAAATGTTACATCAAGCTTTTCCTGCATCAATACACTACCCTAGCTGTTCTCTGCACAATAGAAAGATTCTCTCCTGAGTACCAATGTTTCTTCGTGAGTGATAGCTCGTGCTGGAAACGGGGGTGCTGTTTTCTTGCACATTGACTGAAACAACGTTTTCCTTATGACTTTGCAACTGGATGGGTGTTTGTGATTTTTTTTCTCACCATGATTTAAAAAAGGGGGAGTCCTAGTTTTTATGGGAAAACTCAATGCACAACACATAGTGAACTAGCAGTAGTATTCATAGTTTCCTCAAGAATTGTATGACGGTTGCACACCCCTAGACCTGGTAGGGGTTTTATGACTGAACAATGCATGCCTTACAACAAATGCCTTTACAACAAATACATCTTTACCACGAATGTCTTTACCAGAAATTTTTTAACCACGCATATGCCTTTACCACGAATGCCTTTACCACGAAAATGTAAGTATTTTACAGGTAAGTATAAACCGTATATATATATATATATATATATATATATATTAGTTAGTTAGTAGTACTCCATCTTCACCTCGCCAGATTCCTTGCAAGAAAGGAGCACGGACCTCAATTTGTTGCTCTTACATAGTCTTTATTTCAGCTTCATAAGACCGTGTCAGCCATGACGCGTTTCGACCCTGGACGGGTCTTGATTACATGACACACATCACGGTAGGTAGGCTCTTTTAAACCATTTTTTTAAACAGTTTTTTCTATTTTTAAAGTGACATGTGCATTTAAGTCATCAGGTCCAACAATGAACATAAAAGAAAGATTTTCATGGTTTAGATTAACAATAAATACAGGTTTCGACCAAACATATATATATAAAAATAAATATATATATATATATATATATATATATATATATAACACAATGAAGGTAAAAATACCAAATTACTGTAAATAGTTCAAATCTTCATCATATTGTTTCTAAAACCATAGAAGTCCACTACAGTGCTGCAATTAAGTAAAAGGCTTTATAAAATCTGATTGATGTTAAAAAGAGAGAGAATATCTCTTTCTTTTTATCTTACCATTTACTAAAAACGTCCAGGTATGAATACCCTCCATTTTTTAGCGAAGAAATAAAATTAACTTTCTTCGCTGGAAAAAGTGCTGATGCGTATACAGTACAACAACAACTCCATTGTTGTGAACCTTTCGACCTAAGGTGCCTTTTGCTAGTACAAAAAAGTATAAAAAAGTGCTCAGTGTTATATCCTTAATTTCTAAAAAATGTGTTTTAAAACTTCACTACCCGTGTACGTTAAAAAGTAGGATTTGGCTGGCGGCTACAATTTCAAACCCTAATGTTGCTGTTATCGTTTAAGTTTAATGATGTACATTTGTTTATTAGTTATTCAATTATTGCCTCCTATTCTTTTCATTCTTTGCTCAGGCAGGTTTTACAGACATGTATATAATTCCTCCGTTGCGTTCAGACCTCCCGGATGCTTTGTATCTAAGTCCAGAATGTACCGCATCTCAAGTTGTCTGAGGGCTTTTTCCCTATCCCCTTCTTTTGTTGGGAGGAATGGAGTCAATCAGGAAGTATTTTAAGTCCTTGGGGTTGCCCCCATGTACTTCACTAAAATGTCTTGCCACCGGGTACGCCTGGTCACTGTTTTTTATTGCCCTTATGTGCTGGAGTACCCTTTTGTGTCCCTGCAGAATGAACGTGGGTCCATTTTGCAGGTAAGCTGGAAGGGCTGGGCGTTTTGGTACGGTGTCTTCACAGTTTTTTTTTTAAATTGGGCTTAGTAGTGGGCCGACAATGTTAGGAAGAGAGATTTGCTCTCGCACTTGGTGTGCCAACATTACATCTAGACAGTATAGTCGTAGAATAGGACTCGTTTCTGATTACCACATTTTTAAGTGTAGTATAAACATTACATTTAGGTAGGATAGTAGTACAATAGGGTTTGTTCTTTACTACCCTTTTTTTAATATAGCATATTTGTTATTCTTGGAGAGCTATTGCAATGGTGGGTTAAGTATATTTCACCTATGTTTTGTGTTTATCTGCTTTAGTTGCATCATATGGAGTGATAATTTATCGTCCCTCCTTTGGATTTGATAACGAGACGACAATGTTTTGAAAACCACTACTTCTTAACAAAAGGTACTCCTTGGGTGGTTTTTGTTTTATGAAATGACCCTATTGGAAGAATGAACACGTAATGTTAACTCTCTCGTGTTTTGTGTGTGTCCATGTAGATTGGCAGCACATCTGTCTTTTTTTTTCTCAGCACACACTGGGAAGTGAATCTCGCTCTAGAAGAGGCACTGATTTGATACTGTCAGAAGCAAGAGTTAATGCCTATTTCTTGATAAGGTAAAAGTTTAGGCAACCCTTAGTAGAGAAGCACTGTGACATTAAGATACAGTGGATGAACCTTATTGTGTTCTATCTCTTTACATTTCCCATAATAGTGGATGGTGAGGATTTTTTCTGCGCCTCTCCAGTATATCAGAGTTTGGGAGTATGCAAACTAGGAGGTAAAAAGGGAATTTTCCCCTTGTTTTATTTATAAACGAGCAAGTGTGTTAGCTGAGATGGGTGATTAAGGATAGACCCAGCGGAACATTCATGACATTGGTTGCAGAATGGAATTTATATGTCTGAGAATATGCATGGGAAGCTTAACATATCCCGCCCTTCCAAATTCATCCCCTCCCAGGGAGTTAAAGTATGTTGAGAGATGAACTCTCCCCGATACTCAAAATTTGTTTGAATTAAGAATGTGTGATACAAGTGCCAGGAAGTGGGTAGTGGTCTAATGTTTTGAATGATTGGCAGTTCATTTAGGGTGTGTATCTGCTGGGAGTGTCGTTATGATCTTCTTGAGTCAGATCAGTTCAAAATGTTTTTTTAAAATATATATATATATATATATATATATATATGTTTTGTATTTTTTAGAATTATCTTAACGAGGTGGGAAGAATTATTACTTTCCTGAAGGTGGGGAGATATAAGATTGGACCCACCGAAATGCGTCGGACGCTCTGTTTTTGAAATACATCACGGATCAATGATTTATGTTACACTACATGATTAATATTCGACTGGAGCTTTTGTCTCAGTTGTGTGCATCGAAACTTTATTGATTGGTTGTTTGACTATCGTGATGTTTTCCTGACAAGAACATATTTTCCTTGCAGTTTTGTTTGTCCCACTTGTTGTGGTTTTTTAACCTGTATTGATGTTTTTTTTTTTTTTTTTGTGATTCGTTGAATGATATATTTGAATATTAATTTGTTTCTTAATGAATTATTTTTAAACGTTTTAAATTTGACATTGTATGTATATACATTATTTTAATAAATTTTGGGTTAAGTACGATATTATTTTGCACTGATTTGACTTTCCTAGTTCATGTTCGCTACTCCTCTGAGCATGATCCACCCTATTTGAGTGAGTAGTGTATGTAAGAGTGGTGTTTGTGGTTAAAATATCTGCTCCCAAAGGGATTGTTTTTTTACTTTTGTCCCTGCAGAATGGTACTGCCCACATATCTCAGGCCGCAAGGGCACTCCAGCACATAAACCACATGATCCGATTTACAGGTTAATACCTTGTTGATGATCTTGTCTTTTTCACTAAAGGGTGTAGAATAGGAGGTTCTAGTAACCCCATATTGGCAAGCCTTGCACACTTTACATTTATAGAACCCCATTCTCTGGCCCAGCCATGTGCTCTTTTGTGGGCCTCTTGGATCATTTTGGACCAGGGCATCCTTCATGGAGGGAGCCCTACTGTAAGTTATCGCTGGTCTATTAGGGAGTAGGTGTCCTATAGTAGGGTCGCCTAACACTAGGGGCCAATTCCTCTTTATGATGTTTCTGACCTCCTTTTCATGTTTATTGAATTTTAAAATGAATCTGAAGGCTCCTGTGTACTGTGCCCTTGCCTCATCTCTCAGTTTGTTTTGTGAGGAGAGTTTCCCTAGGGAACATGTTGCTTTTTCTGATAGCTGTATCTATGCACTTTTTCAAATAGCCCCTTTCCATAAATCTGATCTTACGCCTGGTTTGTGCGATCCGTAAATCATCTTCGCAACTACATATTCGCTTTAAACAGAGCATTTCTCCATAGGGGATACTTTGAATTAAGTGGCATGTAATACTGCATTCCCAGCAGTTGGTTTTCTGTGGAGTTTAGTTTCTAGTTTGCCTTCTCTGATGAAGACCTCTACATCCAGGAAATTTATGCTAGTTGCGCTTATTGAGGCTGTAAAGTGCAAGTTGAGCTGATTAACATTTAGCCCTTCAATACATTTTTCTGCCTCCGCTTTTGTTCCCTGCCAAACAAGAAAGAGATCATCAATAAACCTCCACCAAACTTTAACATTGTTTTCGACATACATGGTGTGTTCTTTCGGTAGAACCAGCTCCTCCCACCAGCCCATATGGAGACAGGCGTAACTGGGGGAGAAGCTGGCTCCCATTGCCACACCCCTTAATCGTTGATAGAGGGAGTTCTGAAACATAAATATGTTGTTACTTAAACAGAATTCAACCATATTCATCAACATGTTGTTGTGTTTCATAAAGTCTATGCCCCTTCATGCTAGGTAATATTGCAGTGCCCTCAATCCATCAAGATGTTTTATAGATGTATATAGGGATGTGACATCCAGGGTAATAAGAAGATAATCCTCCTGCCAATCGAAATTTTACATTTTAGTTAGAAAGCCGCCAGTGTCCTTTATGTAGGATGCCAGTTGTTGGACGTGATCTTGCAGGAAAAAAATCTATATACCTGGAAGTTTTTTCAAGTAAACTATTCCGGGCCGAAATAATGGGTCCTCCTGGAGGTTGTAGGGGGTCCTTGTGTATTTTAGGTATAAAATACAAGATCGGTGTCACCAGATTGTCATTTTTCAGATATTTGTATTCATCTAAAGATAGTAGTCCTGCATTCTTCCAAGCAACCAATTTCATTTTGTATTCATTATATACTGTTCTCAACATCAATTGGTCACTTCGGCAATAGCATTCTGTGGCTCTTAGTTGACTCATGGCTTCTTTGACATAGTCCACTTTATTCCATAACATCAGATTGCCACCTTTATCGGCACTTCGGATGACTATTTCATTGTTTGCTCTTAATTTGGACATCAATTGGTGGTATTGCAGTTCCCTTTTATTTGTCTTAGATTTGTTTGCATTTTGTATTTTACGATTGAGGTTCTTGATGCCAGTAACAACTTGATCATGGAATATGTTGATTTTGTCTTTTAACATAATAGGATTGAATGTTGAAGGAGGTTTAAAAGGTGTCATTTTGGTCAAATGTTTGCCCCTATCGCTTGTTTGTTCCGGTTCCTCGATGTTCGGACTGATGGCTGTATTCTCACTTACTAAATCTTGCATATCCTGTAATACTGCCAAATCCAATGCATTGAAATTAAATTGTGCAATTTCGTCATTAGAATGTTGGTCTTTCTTGTCTGATATGCCGATTTTTGAATTATTTTGTAACATGAAGTAATTTTTCAGCTTTGATTTTCGAACGCTTTTGTATATATCGACTCTGGTGGCTGAATAATTGAATGAGCTCTCAGGACAGTATGACAGTCCTAATGTCAACAGTTGTTTTTCTGCCTTGTTCAGGACAACATCAGTTAGATTTATTACTGTCTGATTTATGGATTGTTCATCCTCAATTATTTCCTCCAGTTCCTTCTCGGTTGTCGTTTTTGTTGTTTTTTGTTTATTTCTTCGTCTGTTGGTCCTCCGCCTTTCCCGGCGTTTTGCGGTTCTGTTCTTTGCTGTCTGTTTGATTGTTTCCTCGGGCGCAATGATTGCATGCGTTCTAAGCATAAAAAATCCACTTCATCTACTAGTGAGATTTTTGCCGGTATTTGTTTCGATAACTGTTTGCGGGTTTCTGCTTCCGACTCGCTTTCCACAGCTGAGCTGAATTCTGAGTTTGACGTTAGGTCTGGCAAAGAGCTGTCATCAGTGCGACCTTGTTTGTTTGCTTGCACTGGACCAAATTTTGAAGCCTTTAAAGAATCGTATTTTTTAGCGAAAGTGAAAATGCGTCCACTTTCGTAGTTGCATCGTTCCCGATGAAACTTATATGCCTTCCCTTCTCGGATTTTGTCCTCCTCTTTTTTCAATCTTTTATTCATTTCGACTTTTAATTTTTCCAATTCTTCTACTTGCCCCATGTTGTTTAATTCAATGTTAAGTGCCTCTATTTGCTCTGATAGTTTTACTCGATCTTTCTCGGCATATTTAACCAAAATTATCAGCATCGTTAAGATGATTCAAGATTGGTCTCCGCCCATTCTTTCATCATTTTCCTATCGGGTGACTCGTAGCTAGGGGCTATTAGTATCCTGAGCCCTCGTGGCACCCTCCCAACGTCTAAATAGCGTTGGAGGGATTTAGCTTCCCACCGTTTGTTTTGTTCTGTTCGCATCATTGTTTCTAGTTGTTTGACTTTTTCTTTTAAGTTTGGATTCCGCGAACTTGTTGGGGCATTATGGGATATTGAGTCCAGTCTGGGCACTTTGTCATCATTAAACATTTCGGCCGCCGCCTCCTCCCTTTCTCTCAGCGCGTTTGCTGACATATTTGATCTTTATGCTGAATATCATATGTTATTTTTGGAACAGGGATATGAAGTTTTATAGCTCGTGCTCTCTTCGTCCCGTGTTCCTCGCGCAACCTCTTAACCCAGCTTCTTGATTAATGCCTGCCTCCCCTTTGCCTAGCCCACTGCAGGTCAGGCGCTCTCCGCGTCCTCCGACCCGTGCTCGCCTACCTGTCAGTAGCTGTAGCTGTAGGGTGCAGCTCGCATATTTTGCCTTCGCTGGGGGTCCTTGCCGCCGATAATCCTCCCGGATTGTGGTACGCTTGTTTCCAAGCAGTGGCTCCTTTGGTGACAGAAAAAGGCCCAATTTTCAGAGGGGGTCCGTGTTGAAGCCGGAGGAGTCGAAACCGACTATATTTGTTAGTAGCACTCCATCTTCACCGCGCCAGATTCCTTGCAAGAACGGAGCACGGACCGCAATTTGTTGCTCTTACATAGTCTTTATTTCAGCTTCATAAGACCGTGTCAGCCATGACGCGTTTCGACCCTGGACGGGTCTTGATTACATGACACACATCACGGTAGGTAGGCTCTTTTTAAACCATTTTTTTAAACAGTTTTTTCTATTTTTAAAGTGACATGTGCATTTAAGTCATCAGGTCCAACAATGAACATAAAAGAAAGATTTTCATGGTTTAGATTAACAATAAATACAGGTTTCGACCAAACATATATATATAAAAATAAATATATATATAACACAATGAAGGTAAAAATACCAAATTACTGTAAATAGTTCAAATCTTCATCATATTGTTTCTAAAACCATAGAAGTCCACTACAGTGCTGCAATTGAGTAAAAGGCTTTATAAAATCTGATTGATGTTAAAAAGAGAGAGAATATTTCTTTCTTTTTATCTTACCATATACTAAAAAAGTCCAGGTATGAATACCCTCAATTTTTTAGCGAAGAAATAAAATTAACTTTCTTCGCTGGAAAAAGTGCTGATGCGTATACAGTACTTATGATCTAACTCCATTGTTGTAAACCTTTCGACCTAAGGTGCCTTTTGCTAGTGCAAAAAGTATAAAAAAGTGCTCAGTGCTATCTCCTTAATTTCTAAAAAATGTGTTTTAAAACCTCACTACCCATGTATGTTAAAAAGTAGGATTTGGCTGGCGGCTACAATTTCAAACCCTAATGTTGCTGTTATCGTTTAAGTTTAATGATGTACATTTGTTTATTAGTTATTCAATTATTGCCTCCTATTCTTTTCATTCTTTGCTCAGGCCGGTTTTACAGACATGTATATAATTCCTCCGTTGCGTTCAGACCTCCCGGATGCTTTGTATCTAAGTCCAGAATGTACCGCATCTCAAGTTGTCAGAGGGCTTTTTCCCTATCCCCCCCTCTTTTGTTGGGAGGAATGGAGTCAATCAGGAAGTATTTTAAGTCCTTGGGGTTGCCCCCATGTACTTCACTGAAATGTTTTGCCACCGGGTACGCCTGGTCATTGTTTTTTATTGCCCTTATGTGCTGGAGTTTGGCATTGAACCTACCAAGGTATTCATTTGCACTCACCTCGAGGGACTACAAGTCCCATCATGCATTAAAGACATTGCACTAAGCAAAGATTGCACTAAGCAAAGCCCATTGGGGAAATTGTTAATAAAAGCATGCCGGAAATGATCGGAAGTGAGCCTTCAATGCCTGTTTATCTTGCAGCCCATGAAGAAGAGGCGTGCCGGCCTCGAAACGCGTCAGCATGAAATAAGGAATGGCAAGAGAAAGGCGAGCTGCAGCGAGGCAAAGAGACCAGATGGTTGGGAGCGCCGTCGAGTGCCCCTTCAATGCTTCAGGGCATTTTGGTGATGAATTTTTCTGCACGGCTGCCCGGCCGTGGAAGGGAGCACCATTTCGCTACAACAGAAAGGCTGTGGAGTGGAACTGGTTTACTCCGTGCAGCACAGCATTCCTGAATGAAAATTGAGCCCGCCTTGACTTTGCCTATCCTACAAAGGATGTAAATATGCTTTTAAGAGACACAAACCTGGCATTGAACCTACCAAGGTATTCATTTGCACTCACCTCAAGGGACTACAAGTCCCATCATGCATTAAAGACATTGCACTAAGCAAAGATTGCACTAAGCAAAGCCCATTGGGGAAATTGTTAATAAAAGCATGCCAGAAATGATCGGAAGTGAGCCTTCAATGCCTGTTTGTCTTGCAGCCCATGAAGAAGAGGCGTACCAGCCTCGAAACGCGTCGGCATGAAATAAAGAATGGCAAGAGAAAGGCGAGCTGCAGCGAGGCAAAGAGACCGCATGGTTGGGAGCGCCGTTGAGTGCCCCTTCAATGCTTCAGGGCATTTTGGTGATGAATATATATATATATATATATATATATATATAATACACAAAAAGAGTTGCCTCTAGGTGGGATGCACTCCCAGGTGGAAATTACGCCAAAGCAAGGGCACACGCCATGAACAAAGTCCTTTTCTGGTTTCCTGCCAGACGCGTTTCGGGCCAGCGCCCTCTTCAGTGGCAGACCATGTGACGTGACGGCGTGCGGCAACCACCAGTAAATCCCCATAATAATTATGCTCAGGTGAACCACCTGAAGCAATGCTTCCTGGGACTGGTGGTTCAGTAAAACCCAAGTGGGTCTCCGCCGGCACTCACATTAAAAAATGTCTTTAAAAGGATTGCCGATGTTCGCGCCGGCACCCCTGCATATAACAGGCACCTCCTGTTCCACAGTTAGCTAACCCAATAAAGCAGCCACGGACCCGCAAGTGTTTTGCGGTGGTGCAATCCCACGACCAGGCAGGCCGCTATACAAAATACAAAAAGAGTTGCCTCTAGGTGGGATGCACTCCCAGGTGGACATTACGCCAAAGCAAGGGCACACGCCATGAACAAAGTCTTTTTCTGGTTTCCTGCCAGACGCGTTTCGGGCCAACGCCCTCTTCAGTGGCAGACCATGTGACGTGACGGCGTGCGGCAACCACCAGTAAATCCTCGTAATAATTATGCTCAGGTGAACCACCTGAAGCAATGCTTCCTGGGACTGGTGGTTCAGTAAAACCCAAGTGGTCGCCGCCGGCACTCACATTAAAAAATGTCTTTAAAAGGATTTCCGATGTTCGCGCTGGCACCCTGCATATAACAGGCACCTCCTGTTCCACAGTTAGCTGCCCCAATAAAGCAGCCGCGGACCCGCAAGTGTTTCGCGGTGGTGCAATCCCGCGACCAGGCAGGCCGCTAAACAAAATACAAAAAGAGTTGCCTCTAGGTGGGATGCACTCCCAGGTGGAAATTACGCCAAAGCAAGGGCACACGCCATGAACATAGTCCTTTTCTGGTTTCCTGCCAGATGCGTTTCGGGCCAACGCCCTCTTCAGTGGCAGACCATGTGACGTGACGGCGTGCGGCAACCACCAGTAAATCCCCATAATAATTATGCTCAGGTGAACCACCTGAAGCAATGCTTCCTGGGACTGGTGGTTCAGTAAAACCCAAGTGGGTCGCCGCCGGCACTCACATTCAAAAATGTCTTTAAAAGGATTGCCGATGTTCGCGCCGGCACCCTCGCATATAACAGGCACCTCCTGTTCCACAGTTAGCTGCCCCAATAAAGCAGCCGCGGACCCGCAAGTGTTTCGCGGTGGTGCAATCCCGCGACCAGGCAGGCCGCTATACAAAATACAAAAAGAGTTGCCTCTAGGTGGGATGCACTCCCAGGTGGAAATTACGCCAAAGCAAGGGCACACGCCATGAACAAAGTCCTTTTCTGGTATATATATATATCGCACCGAAAATTCCCCACAGTCACGCTTCGGCGGGGAAAGACGAGCCACACCAATTTGCTTTTGTGAGTATATTTATTGTCAGATGGCAAAAAAAGGACGCGTTTCGACACCACTCGGGGTCTTGGTCACATGACCTTTACCTGAGTTCAGGAAGTGATATAGACATTAGAATTTGCACGTCACAGCGTGCATAATTGATAGTGAAAAAAGACTGTGTTTCAAGTTATCGTAATAAATAATACAGGTTCGTTAACATTCAAACAAAACAGTAATGTACAATTAATTCATTGTAGAAAGTTAAATTGTGATTCTCCAAATTCTTCAATTAATACTTTGCGAGTGTAATGATGACATTGGATGGAACGAAGGTTTGTCGTGTTTGTCTTGTGTTGTAGGGTAGTGGCATTAACGTTCAAAATAGAGGCTATAGTATATTTGTCCAAGTGTATGATTGAGTGTCTATTGTGGTAGCTATTGTGGAAAGGCTGTTGTAGAGTAAAGGTATAGTACCTATACATTATTGATCCTCACAGTGTGAGCAACGGTGTGTATACAGTGCGCCATGCGTCTTCATGTAAGTCAGATAACGTTCCACGATTGCGTGAAAGAGGGACATGGATCTGGGTGTAGTACCCATGATCCCTGGACTATATTAATAAGGTATACTTGAATGACTTATAAATGGTAGCTCGACTGAAAGAACGGGCTCCCGTTTCTTGTGCTCTTATAAATATCCGTGGCTATCCTTCACTCCGGTAGTATATCCGGCAATCTATGGAAATCTAAAGAAAAAATAAATACATACATAGAGAACGTTAGAGTTCATAAACAGTAGAAGAAGTATATATACGTTTGGTCACATGTAAAACTTAGGGGCATATTCACAAGGAGCTATCGCCCAATTAACGGCACTTTATTGCAGCCAAAGTCGTGATAAATTTACCTCCCCATTCACAAGCCGGTGTTAACAGCCCACAGCACCAGTTTACCCGCGATAGCAGCCGCAAAAAACATCGCCACAGAGGACCCCCGCAAATATCGCTAATGAGATGCAGAGTAGGCGTTCCCATGACAAAAGTCGAGACAACAGCACACCTCAACATTCACAACGACCAGCCACATCCGCGATAAAAACACAAAACAGGCAATAAGGCGCGTTAGCACCAGGAAATCTACACCTGCTCTGACCTGGTGTAAACTCGGACGGCAGCCTGCAAACCAAAGGGAGCACAGCCCAGGGCTACATCCGAAGGGCAACAGATGCCATGGAGCCACCCATCATGCGGCCCGGATACCCAAGAGGGCCACAACACCCACAGCCACCACCCCCAGGACCACCCCTCCCTGGCACCCCCCGACCAAAGACATGCCACATCAGCCACACCTAAACATGTACAAAATATTCCGCTTGATGTCGCACAATCACAACTGGTGACATGGATGTGTCGTCACAGAAATGACCAGCACACATTCACTTTCGAAGCAACAAATGAAACTTTATTAAAATGAACAACGAAATGAAATGACGACACATGGCCGCTCCCCTCCGGACAATACGTAGGTCACAGCCTGTAAGACAAAAAACATGATGAGAAGGTGTGTCCTGCACACATCAGAGGACAGAGAGAAAGCGAAGGAGAGAGAGAGGAAGAGTGGGAGAGAGAGAGAAGAGGAGAGAGAGAAAGAGAGGGAGAGAGAGAGAGAGGAAGAGAGGGAGAGAGAGAGAGTGAGAAGAGGAGTGAGAGAGGAAGAGAGGGAGAGAGAGAGAAGAGGAGAGAGAGAGGAAGAGAGGGAGAGAGAGAGAGAGGAAGAGAGGGAGAGAGAGAGAAGAGGAGAGAGAGAGAGAGAGAGGAAGAGAGGGAGAGAGAGAAAGGAAGAGAGGGAGAGAGAGAGAGAGAAGAGGAGAGAGAGAGGAAGAGAGGGAGAGAGAGAGAGAGAGAGAGAGAAGAGGAGAGAGAGAGGAAGAGAGGGAGAGAGAGAGAGAGTGCCGCCCCTGCGTACCCAGGCCACACTGCTCACCTGCTGCCACCGGTGTGTCTCCAACCACGTGCCGGTATGTAGGGCAGTTCACCAGGTCACACATCTGATTCAGAGCCGTCAGCTGAAACAGAGCCCAGATACATGACTGGCACAGTACACACACTTGCACAAGACAACATCGCCTGCCCACCCATGCACACCCAGGCAGAGTCACCCCAACCCCTCCCGCCGCCCATCGGAGCATGCCCGCCCATGCACACCCAGGCCTCAATTCTCACCTTCCGCCACCGGCGCGTAGACAGGAGGTCCCACCACGTGCCGCTGCAAGCCACAAGCCCGGGGCCCGCGGACATGGCACCCTCCACATCATGCAGCCACGCTCTGCAGGCCACCAGGTCTCACGTTTGGTGCTGGGTCTTGATTACTCCATGGCAGTGGACATACCAGTGCACCCGGCACCATCGCAGGCTGCACACCCGCTCAGCCCAATGGGTGCCACCAACTCTGGGACCCCGGAAGCGACGCCACGTGGCGGTAGGCCCGCGCTGCCCGCTGGCTCTGGCCTACACTGCGGTCCAGCAGGGCACACAGAACCTGAGCTGTCCGGACCGCCTGGACGGGGCATCATCGCAGGCTGCACACCCACTCAGCAGCTCAAGGTGCCACTGACACAGTGCACCCCAAGTCACCGTCCCGTGGAGGGGTGCCTGTGCCGTCCGCAAGGCCCCAGGTGCCACTAACCCTGTGCAACCCCAGTCTGCGCCACGTGGTGGTAGGCCCGTGCCGTCCGCAAGGCCTCGGATGCCACTAACCCTGTGCAACCCCAGTCTGCGCCACGTGGTGGTAGGCCCATGCCTTACTCAAGGCCTCGTGTGCCACTAACCCTGTGCAACCCCAGTCTGCGCCACGTGGTGGTAGGCCCGTGCCGTCCGCAAGGCCTCGGATGCCACTAACCCTGTGCGCAACAACTCATGGGCCCTACATTAGTGAGAACCGTGGAGTGGCCGTCATCCAGTCACCACCGGAAGAGGGGAATGTGACGTCGTCAGCCCCTTATGTTGGCGGAGTCACATGGCCTGTGACGCCTGTGCCGGATGGGTGTGGTGTGTGTGAAAACCTGCCCTCAGGGAGTGGCTGTGACATGCTGACAACTAGACCAGTGACCTGCACACCACCAGCGAGTACGGCTGCGACGGGTAGCAATGAGGGCCCCCCCTCGGGGCGTTAGCGCAGTGGTCTGGCCTGCCGTACGCCGGACCAGTGCAGGGCTTGCAACAATGACTCGTGGGCTCTGGGCATGGTCCAGTCCATGTCCGGACAAGGAAGTGACTGATGCGTGTGTCCCTGCTGTAGTGTTCACGGAACCCGCTACACAAAATGCAATGTCGCACCCTCTTACTGGCATCCCTCAGGATGAACATCATTGAAGCAAGGGAAGGCACTGTCCCCACATTCATCCACACATCCACACAGGAATGACGTAAGACATTACACAGCAGTGCGTCACTGGATGTTTATTTGCACATCCAGTGCAGTCATGCAGTTGGAGCGGTACAGGGCAATGCCGAGCACACCACACAATATGGGCCCGTGGAGGGCCAGCCAGTGTCCATCCCGGGATGAGCTGTACTGCGGAAGAGGAAGGGTACAGTCCGCAGTCTGTCCACCGTGTCATTGGTTGTCAAACAGGATGTGGCAGTCCATGTCGCTGTCCAAGGTGAGTGCCTCGGAGTGTATCGGGGGTCAGTGGTAGGTCTTGAGGCCATGTGCGGCACCAAGCAGAAGCAGGCAAGGTGGCGGAAATGGATGCTAGTGCCTGGCCCTCCTGACCACAGTCCCATCCACGTCCTCGTCCCCGGGTGTGTGCCCTGCCCCACCTGTGGGTGTTGCAGTGCCGGCTGCGGCACTGTGTGCCACTGACACATCAGGGGCCGGAGGAGGATTGTCGGCCGCACTGTGTGGCAGTGACACATCAGGTGCCGGAGTGGATACGCATGCCGCACTGGGAGGCACTGACACACCAGGGGGCGGAGATGTGGATGGTGTGGGGGCAGCCATAAAAGAAAGGGTACCCCCAAATACTTCTAGGTCCAAGAGGAGGGGGAATGCAACAATCAAGAAGGAAAACCTCGGAACTGATCTATATTGCTTTTCAATGCGACCTCAAAGGGTTCAAACTTTGCAACCAGCTCAAAGAGAAATCACTTAGAGTAATTTGTGTACAAATAATACATATGTCTTTATTAATTTTTTAAACCGTAAGTTAATCATAAAATTACATCTCATGTACAGTTGTCCTAATAGTCACATTGAACAATAATGTATTCATACACTTAGATATTTAACATTATTAGGATAAGATGATAACATTTGAACAATCAATAAATGTTAGGAAACCACTATCAAGTGCGTTATTCCACATTGTAGTCAGATCTTCATCTGTGACTGTATGACAAAAAGAAGAACAGCAAATAAAGTCTAAAGAGCAACAGTTATTTACAAAAGAATGTATACAGTAAAAACACCCCATGCTTCACCTCACTACTGCATTCTCTCCTCAAATAAACCCAAGCAACCTGATACTCATACATAGACTCGAAACACTCTCTAATGGAGATCCTAGAAAACTATAACAGGGACAGATATGAGCGAAAACTGTTCCACGCTCAGAATAATGATTGTGTCCGTCTCTGAAGGGACTCTCCAAATATATAGTGATGGTCTACGCGCGTTTCGGTGGGATTCACAATGGCACCACCTTCCTCAGGACCAAAACATACTCAAAAGCATCCCGTTTGGGATGAGCGAGGGGTATCTGCAAGAGCTAAACCAACGGTAAAAGAGGCAATGTGGCATAAGTGCGCCCAACATCCATGCCGTAGGATATTTATACGTTATCCTTTCCAAAAGTCTGTCCAACTGTGATATATCCCAAATCGCAGCACATGTAGTTTGTAGTTAGAATATAGTTCCTTTTCAAAAATCTTCTTGTTAAAATTTAAAGTGGCCTTAGGGCCTCTGTTTTGATAGTCACAAATGGAAGCTTGTCCTGCCGCTGGCTTTTTCCCGTGAAGCCTGTGGGGGCAGCAGCATTCATCATCGCCAGGCCTTGTGGCAGCAATGCCATGACAAGGACATGCAGGGCACGGTAGATCCCAGCTACATTTCGCTGATGTGCAGCGGAGGCTGCCATCCTTTCCGCCTCCATCCGCACCATGTCCTCCATGAGCCTCCGCATGTGTGCCAGCTCACAGCTCTGAGCTCTGAGCGGACAGGTATTCTTCCCTCCGCGTCATGACTCCAGAGATGTCAGTCAGGGCTCGCTGGAGTCCATGGGGCGGACATAGACACCCAGGGATGGCGTCCAGTTTGTTAGCCATGAGCTCGAACCCCACCCGCACCTGCCCGGCCGTCTCCCTCTGGCCCTCCAGCACACGGCGTTGGAAGGCCATTTGTTGTTCCTGGGGGTCTCGGGAGGGTGCCGGGCTGTGGGTGCCTCCTGCTGGGTGGTTTGGGTGGTGGGTGTGGTCTCATGGATGTAGCTGGGCTGCCCTGATCCTGGAGGTGAGTTGCGGATGAGGTCAATGAGGTCTTGGATGGTTTGGGTGTTGATGCTGGTGTTGTCCTCCTGCTCGTCATCAGTGAAGAGTGGCTGTGACTGCTCTGCAGGAGGAGTTGACTGTGCCCCTGCGATGTGAAGGGGAGATGGTGTATTACAATGTGTCCACATGTATGGAGCCGCATGGTATAGGTTGACATTCAGACAGCATGACATTGTACATTGAGACAGTCTGGCGAGGACCCAGAGTGATTGTGGGTGTGCACTGTGCCCTGCTTGCTTGTGCATGTGTGCCATTGTGGCCATCTCCCTCCGTCCCCCCAGTACCTGGTGGTCACTCACCCTGTTGCGGTTGTGTTGTGTCCTGTCGAGCAGTGTCCGGTCCCCCGACTCCGGCCACAGTCTCCACACTGATGACTGTCGACACCAGCTCCTCCATGTCATCCAGCTCCAGCTGTGGCGCTGGGCCCCCACCTCCGGTCTGCGTTGCTGCCTTCAGGTTGGCGGAGAGTTTCTCCTTGGTCTTCTGCTTGATGTCATTCCATCGCCTCTTGACCT
Source organism: Calotriton arnoldi (assembly GCA_963921515.1). Taxonomy (NCBI): domain Eukaryota; kingdom Metazoa; phylum Chordata; class Amphibia; order Caudata; family Salamandridae; genus Calotriton; species Calotriton arnoldi. Next base: position 19,607 of record CAWUFW010008514.1, read on the forward strand.
CGACCATTGTCCGCTTGTGCTCTCCGACGGCATTCACCTTGTCGACGATGTCCCGCCATATTCCAGTTTTGGTGCCCAATGACACGTTGGAGGTGACAGAGTTGTTGATGGTGTTCCATCACCTCCGTGACTATGATCCTGTTGGCCTGCGGACTGAACTTGGTCTTCCTGGTCTTCTTGTCCTTGCCCTTCCCTGTCCGGAGGTCCCAGGCTGGTCGTCCGGGGTGCTTGTGGGGATGCGCTCGTCCTCTGCGCCTGCTCCGGCTGACTCCATGGTGCTTGTGTGTTGGTCAGTTTGTGTGTGGGTGTTTTTTTCTACTTTTATGGAGGTTTTTGACGCCTGCCAGGTGTGTGTTGCAGGCCTGGCGCTGCTTGACGCTGGTTTCCTCATCGCGCTTTGGCTCATCGCGTTTTTTTTGGTGTTGTGGTTTGTGTTTTTATCTCCATCGTGGTGGTTGTATCGCGGACTTTGTCCGTGGTTTCGGCAGACTATCGCATGGTACCGCCTTGTTGTGAATTCCACGTTGACACTGGGTTATTTTCCCGCGATGGGCTGCGATATTGAAAGTTGCGTTACGCTACTCTTGCGGTAGTTATCACACGTTCTTGTGAATATACCCCTTAGAGTGAAACATTAATTTCCGACATACAATACATTATGCTTGCCACGACCCATTTCATTTGTCATAACGGACCATCCATTGATAACTCTAAACATTGTATCAAGGTTGGAGAAGGAGGGAAAAGCCGAAAAAGGTGCATACAAAGTCATTAATAACACAGTCTGAATTGAAATAAATTAAAATTAAAAGGAAGCTGTTAAAATGCAAGGTATATGCAAAATTCCTGAATTCATGTTCTACCGGGCCCGGCTAAAAACGGCAAATATTTACAAATGTGAGTGCAACTCCTCATCGTTATTCATCCCTATTGGAAATATGCTGCCTGCTTGTAGGATGAAGCGTGATTCTAGTCTCTGTAGTGTTTGCACTCGATTCCCACCCCTTGGATGTTTCGGTACTGTGTCAAGAGCAAAGAATTTTCCGAGTGCCCAATCACTGTTATGGACTTCCTGGAAATGTCTTGCTGTGCTGTAACTGAGATCCTGATTGGTAATCGCTCTCCAATGCGTTTTTTCACAGGGAATGTCGTAGACCCTATGTACCATTTCTTGCAGGGACACGTAATCACATATACTACACAGTCTGTATTACAGTTGATGTTTCTTGGGATCTTCCAGATCTTCCCTGTTCTTTCTAGTTTGACGTCCTTGATATCATCACTGTGGCTGCACGCTTTGGACTTTCGTCATCTAAAGAAACCTACACTTTTATCCAGCCAATTGGTTTGTGTGATTTGAGATGGCTGTTGACTAGGAGATCTTTAATAGATAGATTCTTTCTATAGGACAATGATCGTGTGATGCCTAGTTTTGTTTTAAGGAGTGTATCCTGTGTGAGAATATCCCACCTGTTATTTAGGATCTGTTTGAGTTTGGCAGCCTGTGTGTTAAATGTAGTGATGAATCTTATCGGTGCGGTATTGGGATTGGATTCTACTTTGTTCCTCTGTGCTTGGTATAGGGCATCAGTTCTCTCTGTATTGTCTGCTTTGATTATCCCTTTACGCAGCATTTTGGTAGAATATCCACTCTCTTTGAATCTTTCTATATATATATAACCATCCCACGCTCTCCGTCGGCGCTCGGATTCTCCTCCAAACCACGGACACGGACCACAGAGTAAGTTCCTTAAAGATTTATTGGGATGCCGCCATAACACGTTTCAACTCACAAGGAGCCTTGATCACATGACATCGTTACAGTGATTTTTTTCAATTTTTTAAAGTGACATAGTGCTTACGTGTGCAGAACAGAAAGGAAATCCGGTATAGCAAGGGATGAAATACTTAATTTGTAGTTCGCATGGTACACAATCGATCAACCTTATACTCGTTGCCTGTTATATATATAACCATATGTATACTTACATTTTTGTGGTAAAGGCATGCATGGTACAGGCATATATGTGGTAAAAATATTACAGGTAAGTATAAGCCTTATATATATATATATATATATATATATGCAAAACAATCCTGACTCGCCACCACCTTCCGAAGGCGCAAACAGGTACGGACCACTCAATGGAAATAGTGGATAATGCAGTGCTTTATTTGTCGTTAGAATACACAAAGCAACCAGTCAGTCCTTGGCCAGTGCCCAGCATGACGCGTTTCGACCGTTACCTCGCGGTCTTGATCACTATATATATATATATATATATATATATCAATGTATCTCCACTCGTAAATCACCTGGGTTTGGACGAACAGACACAGACTCCTGTTATCTCATGCTGGTAATTCTTTATTTTCAACAGTCCGCCATGGCGCGTTTCAGCCAAAACTGACCTTGATCACATGACGTGGCTGCGGTGGGATACACATTATTTAAAGTGACAAGTGCGTAAAACGTGCAATAGACAATGTAAACAGACTACAACTGTACAGTGACCATTCAATATAGCATGGCTATACTTAAGCATCTGATGTTAGGTATCAAATCCCAATTTAGCAAGAAGATATCAGCTTGTAACTTCGTTTTGATCATACTAGAAAACAAGGTAAAAACCATTTAAAGTTACTGTTTGATCTTTGCAGTCAGAACCCTATACATAAAGCAGATGCATGCACATTGATTTAGGCATAAATGCATATATATAATAAGCATTCTAAATAATATAAATACAATCCAATTGTCTGTCAAATGACTATAAATTGTATCCAACCTGAATAGGTATACCAATATATCGTATAATAAAATGTGCAAATCGCATTATAAGGATGCTGACTGCTATTCGGTATTCTCACTGCCTGTTCCTAAGGAATATCCTAAAAACTAAAGCCCATGTGGACCTAGTCCAAAAATGTGGCCGCAATTGTAATCTATTTAAAGTGCTAAAGTGCAAGGTGCCCTTATATCAAACGCCAAAGGAAAAATAAAACTCTATAAAGTGTCTAAGTGCGAAGGGTAGCAGCAGGGTAATAGTCAAAGTACAGGATATTAATATCCTTGTATCATCCCCATCTTTTGGTCATGGTTAAAAATTACAAGAATATGCACTGACTTGAAATTTCAATTTAAACAAAAGGAGCAGGATTAAAGCTGGAACATTTTCTAGAAGAATTTCATTTTAAGAAACAATAACTGATTCAGAAGTATAAATGGCCAATGGACATTACTTAGGGGATAGTAGAGACACCAAAATTAAAGGCAAGTGAAAAGATCCTCGCTTGAATTGAGACCATTAGGAGTCTTAGTATCAAGGTCGAGGATATATCTAGTTTCCAATTTTCTTAGGACAGCCTCACGGTCGGCCCTCACCTTGAGCTCGGTAGAGTCCAGCAGGTAATCTTTGAGATGTTCTAAGTTGTTTCCTTGAACTTCTTTAAAATGGCGCGCGACAGAGTATGTCGGATCAGAATTAGTGATTGCCCGTATGTGCTGGAGTATCCGCTTGTGGGCTTGCAGCTTGGTGCTGCCTACAGAACACAGCCCACAAGTACACTCCAACACATAGACCACAAAATCTTTTTTGCAAGTAAGAAATTTCTTGATTTTATTGGGTCTGTCTTGAAATGGGGTTGAGTATGATGATATATTGACCCAAAATTTGCAGGCTCGACATGTATTACATTTGAAGAACCCCTTTCTAGCTGTCAGCCAACTACCTCCGTCCGATATTTCTGGACTGCTTTTTACTAGAGCATTGCTCATGGATATGGCTCCCCTAAATGTTATAGAGGGTGCTCTAGGTAGGAGGGGACCAATAGCAGGATCACTGAGTATGAGCGGCTAGTTTTGTCTGACAGTGCTTCTTAACTGGCGCTCTTGTTTGTTATAGGTCAAAATTAGCCTAGTTTCATGATCTTCCTGTTTCTGCATCTTTTTGGTGACCCCACAACTACTCTTGTCAAACAGAAGATTTGATCTACTAGCAACTTGCGATTTTCTAATCGCTGAATCTATCACTTGATCTGAATATCCCCGTGCCATGAACCTTGCTTTCCTCTCGCTTTGAGCTAGCTTAAGATCCAAGTCATTTACACAGATTCGCTTGAGTCTGAGCATTTACCCGTAGGGGATACTGTGTGTTAGATGACTTGGATGAAAACTAGTAGCATGAAGTACAATTTGCCAGCCGTCTCCTTTCGATGCAACTTAGTTTCGATCTTCTTATTGGCAATATAAACATGTACAACCAAAAAGTTAACAGATTCTGAACTTATTGTTGCTGTGAAATTAAGATTGATATCATTGACATTGATTTCAGACACAAAGTTAAGCGCACTTTCTCTAGAACCCTCCATATGACAAATAAATCGTCAATGTATCTCGGCCAGACGATTACATGTTTGTCCCGAATCTCCTTGTACTTCGCCATGAGGACCAGTTCCCCCCATCAGCCCATGTGGAGACAAGCATAGCTGAGAGAAAAACTGGCCCCCATGGCCACACCACGAATCTGCCAGAAAATCTGTTTCTGGAACATGAATAGATTGTTTTCTAGACAGAATAGCATCATATTAACAAGCATCTTGCTATGTTGAAATAGCCATATAGGCCTACTGCCCAGGAAGTGTTCCAGAGCTCTGATGCCATCTTTGTGGTTGATGCTCGTATAGAGCGTTGTGACAGCAAATGACATTAGTAGGTAATCTTCTTGCCATGGGAAGTTGGAAATTTGTCTGAGAAAGTCGCAAGTGTCTTGAACATACGATGGTAATCATCAATCATATTCCTGTAGGAAGTAGTCAATGTAGCGAGATGCATTCTCCAATAGACTTTTACAAGCAGAAATAATCGGCCTACCTGGTGGTTTGGTAGGGTTATGTGTATCTTGGGGATGAAATAAATGACTTGCATGACTGGGAAGTTATTCTTGAGATATTTGTGTTCATCAGAACTCAGAAGTCCTGCGCTTTTCCATGCTAGAAATTTGGAGTAGTATTCCTTATATGTGGCTCTAGTTATTTGAATATCGCTTCTCTTGTAGCAATCTCGATCATTAAGTTGTTTAAGCACTTCCTCTGTATAATCCGATTTGGGCCAGATTACAATATTGCCCCCTTGTCGGCATTTCGGATAACAATCTGTTTACTAGTTTGCAACTTCTCCACAAGTTGACGATATTTGCGGTCATGATTGTTATAGCTTTTGCTTGCTCTCTGAATTTGATGATTCAATTTTTTAATCTGCGATATTAAATGTTCATTAAAGATATCAGTAGAGTCACCTGGCATGATTGGATGGAAGGTAGATTTAGGCCTAAAGGTCGTTGAAGCCGTACCAAATGTATTCAGCTGTTGTTGAAATATTATGGATTGCGTGGAAGATTCAGTGGACGACACTAAGTTCTCATTTTGTAGTTCCTGCAAATCACGTATGAGATGTATATCCGAGATTTTCAGGTTACTAGGACTTTGGGAAAGAGTACCATGAGGAAAATGATTGCTGTCATTACTATTGCTTAGTTTTCGAATAAATCTGTATACATCCAGTCTTGTCTGTGAATAGTTGAAATTGCTTTCTGGGCAAAAAGACAGACCTAATGATAAAAGCTGAGTTTCTGCTTGATTTAAAGTTATTTGTGATAAGTTGATTATTGTTTTGGCATACATATATATATATATATATATCATCAAACGTTTGATCTTCCTTTGAGGTCTAGAAACGGAGCCGGCTCCAAAGCGGTTTCTGTAATATTTATTAAGCGCAAGTCACAACGCGTTTCAGCGGCCTTGTTCACACACAGTTTGGCCTGCCTATCGCTGGCCATTTCATTACAAAGGTCAGACTGCAATCAAGGAAAGACAACCCGTTTTACATAATTTTTCTTCAAGTACTGTCTTCCCTTGCGAGTTAACATTCACTCGCTATCACAATTCATGTAATGGCCCCACATTTATTTATGACATGTGTCTATTGTGATTCTATAAAATTAAGGCATGATGTTCACATTTAAATCGTTCAAGTACATCCACAGTTGTTTAAATGGACATACCGCTAGATTACCCATGTTATGATTACAAATGGCAAGTGTCACATTCTCAACATGGTACATTGCATTTTCCAGTTGCCTTATAGATGTTGAACGTTCAAAATTGCAGGCTAGTGCCTAATTACTCCGTCCTTCACATAAACTCTACCTACGGCAAGTGCCAGATGGTGCCCTCTGCAGATTTGACCCTCGGAGGTAGGATATATCTCTTTCAGAGGTCTTATTATCCATGCTCAGATACAGCTAATTTTACTTCATTTGAAAATAAAAATTTGCAACACAGGATTTGTAGCAGAAAATAAATTTACAAATGACATTCAGAATTCAATTTAAAGGCATGAATGAAAATCTTCGTCATAGTTTAGCCCATTTGGAGTCTTGCTGTCTAGATTAAGGATATATCTAGTTTCAAGCTCCCGCAATAGCCTTGTTCGATCACTACCCCTTCTGCTCGCTGGTACTGCATCTATCACAAAATACTTAAATTGTGTAGGGTCTTTTTGATGCACAGTCTCACAGTGACGAGCTACCGGGTATGTTCTCTCAGCATTTGTGATCACTCTCATATGCTGCAGGATCCTTTTGTGTACTTGCAATGTGGTGCTCCCCACATACTGCAAGTCACAAGTACAAGTCAGTACATAGATTGTAAATTCAGTCTTGCAGTTATAGGCCCCCCTGATTTTCACCTCCCTATCACCAAATGGGGCAGAGTAAGATGTAGTGTTCTGACCTATACTGCAAGCTCTGCATTTGCTGCATTTCTTGAAACCAGGTGCAGGTTTCAACCAACATTGGTCGCGCACTATCTTAGGGCTAGATTTTACAATGGCATCCCTTAGTGATGGAGCTCTACGGAACGTGATGGGTGGAAGTCTGGGCAACATTTTCCCAATCACTGGGTCTGATTTCACAAAGTGCCAGTTTTTATTGACCAGTTCCCTGAACTCTTTATTTTGGGTGTTATATGTGGTAAGGAAGCGCATTTGTGCTTCTATCTCTTTCTTCCTCGGTTCTTTTTTGGAAAAGAGAAGTACCTCACGATTTTTACTGTTCGCTGCCTTCCTTGCTTCCTCCACCATTGTTTTCTCATAGCCTCTCTCTTGGAATCTCTGACTCATCTCCTCCTGGCATTTAGTTAAGTCACTGGGTGTGCTACAATTTCTATTGGCTCGTAGCATTTCACCATACGGTATGCTCTGTTTGGTATGGGCCGGATGAAAACTAGAAGCATGCAGTGTCGTATTGCCTGCTGTTGCCTTTCTGTATAGTTTGGTTTCGAGTTTCTTATGGGGCTACATTTATTTTGGTGCCCGGGCCGATGTTCTGTTCCATTACGACACTGGTGGCAGATACTTTTTAAGGTTTATAGATTAGACAGTGTTTGGCAAAACATTTGGTAAAACCCACAGATTTGATTTTACTGTTACCAGCAAATGCACTGGTGGGTCAAATTTCTCTGCTGGGGTCAATGTAAAATTTGTGAAAAAAGAGTCACTATAAGTGTCACACATAAGGCCAGTAAGTGTCACACATTATCAGGCCGCACACATGGAAATATCACACATAGGTGTACAAAAACTAGCCTGCCTTTCACTGGTGCCCGCTGCATAGTGGCCAGCCATGGCAACAGGAATGGATTGAGAAGAGACACCTACTTTCCAACTAGAGCCGGACAGGCCCTTTATTCCACCGGGCATTTCCCTGGTGGACTGGAGTCCTGTTTTGAAAGCCCAGCGCCCTTACAGGAGCCTCTGTCACTTTACCCAACTCACTGAGCTAATTGCAGCAGACATGGGGAAGAGAGAGAGAGGAGAGAAGGAGAGAGTGCATGGATGGAAAGAGTGAGATTGCACAAAGGAGAGCTGCTGGTGTCAGCATGATTGCAAGGGCTGCTTACGTTCCCCAATCCAGCCCTGTTTCCAGCTGTTCTGTCCCTGTGGGAGTACACATGGAGACTCTGATGTGCAGTGACATACACTCACAGATGTGTACTTTAATGGATCCGACCTGGTGTATAAACTTTCCACTCGTCCTCAGTAACGTCATCCCTTCTTCACCTTCAATCGGGCTTTCCATAAAATGAAAAGAAGAACTATATATGTTAAATACGTTAAGTCGTGTACAGGTGCAGAACATTCTGTATTGAAGATTATTATGCGAAGGATGCAAAATCTGCAGACATTGATATTGCCTTCTTTCTTCTATGCCAGCACGGAAACGTTCCATGCTGTCATTCCACAGTACCAATTATCACCACTAGATGGTGGAATTGCACTTGCATTCCCAATAAGTCTCCAGAACATCGGGCTATCTCCTTTGCTTGACTTGACTTCACACACTGTACACTTCCACGACAGCTAGTAAATATTCGAAAAATGCGCAACTTTCTCCATCTAAGCAGCAACGCCATGAAAAGTTAATTCATAAGCACATTTGTATTTATTTAGTAGTTTCATAGAGCGCAGAGTTTTTCGTTGCCGTCACCTTCATAGATGCCAAGGTTTCAGATTGCTATGTGTGAAATTTTCATACTTTCAGTGTAATTATGAGTGCCATTTCAACGACTATGAGTGACACTTTCTAACTAGCAAAATTAAGCAATGAAGACGAGGGAATCATATAAATATCAGAAATTACACCCATTTGAGTATAGCTGCAAATGCTTCAGATTGCTTGTGTGACATTTTCATAGATTCAATGGATTTAAGAGAATCAGGCAACAACTAAATGTGTAACAGTTAATTTCTAAACAATCAGCTTCCTCCACCCCAACCTCAGCTTCAGGTGCGCCTGAACCACATGTAACAAAGGGATCTCTGTGACAAAAGCAGCAACTCACTGAGCTATCCACATACAATACAGCTCAATACAATACGCTGGTAGACTTTTTTTTGCAGTAGGCATATTAACCCTCTGCGCTACTTAATGGTGAGAGTGAAAACTGCCAGTAGAGAAAACTCCGACCTCTCTCCAGTGGGAACATTAATCACATGGCTTATCTCTGACTTAGCAAGTCTAACTGTGCTGGGAAAATAAAGGCTGCTGCTTCGTAGTGTCACTGTCAAGCAAGGATGTTAAACACTTTGCACTACTGCTAAATCAGCAAAACTGCTAGTTTAGACAAAACGAAGCGCATTTACAGCACAGACAAACAACTTTAGTGTGTCCATTTGCAAGGCCCTATGTCGTGCTGGAGCCCCCTCCTAATTTTAGTAACAAACATTTTAAATGTCAACAGCAGCAGAGTATTACATTAATATCTGACTTACCTGAATCTCTTTACAGCTGTCAGAATGATCCACCGAGAGGAGCTGCTGGCGTGGCACCGCGTGGACCGCTAGCCTGTCTCTTCTTCAGAGAGTCAGACAGCGAGCCCTGCTGCAGTGCCCCAGCCTGTGCCACCTGCTCCCACTATGAGACTCACCCTGGCATGGTGAGTCTGGGGCAGAAGTTGGGCTCTGCTGGGCAGGGCACAGCAATAGCACATCATGTCAAGGTCAGGAGGAGGTGAGCAGGTGGTCGATTCTCGAACACCGGCTTCCTCCTTTAACTCTGGGCCATGCAGCAGGGGAATTCCTGGGTGCCTTGGGGCCCGGCTGGCAGGCAGGAAATGCAACATCCTGCTACAGCATGGGCGCCGACCGGACATGGCTCCTCCACAACAGTGTGTCCATGTGGGACCTGACGCGACCCGGGGAACAGTAACAGCAAGCAGGGATGGCAGCGCTAGTTTTGACCTTCTTTGGCATAAAAGAAAGCCTTCTATGCACAGACCGGGTAATTGAGGCATTTGGCGTTAGGAAGGTAGGTGCCTCAGTGCAGAGAGGAGTTAGAGTACCGCTGCAAGCGTCTCTTCGATCGCATTGTCCGGGCATTGACGCTCCGATCGAGAGAAAGTACGGGAACTGTGTGAATCCGACGCTCTTGCCCCTGATAAAATTTCTGTTTAAAGTAATACGCTGCACTGACTTTTCACTACCTGAATTGCTGTGCTTTGCAAATCACACGCGCACACTAGCAGGCAAAATTAATCTTGCCAGAGGAGCAGTTTTAAACCTGTACCACAGCGTCATGAACGTGATGACATTAATCATGCTATGGTGCGGCGCGGCATGGCATGGCGCGTTGGGTGAATTTCTGCACTGTAGGAACTAATAGCTGCAGACTCGCCCGCCCAGCCTGTTGGAAGCGGAGTGCACTACCCGCTGACACTCCAGACGAAGAAACCAGCTTTAGTTTCAATAGTCACTAAGGTGCATCATGATTACAGTGCCGCTATTTTGCGTGACTTCGCATTTCAGTGTGGTGATGCGGACCACCGCACTGAAATGCGTTAGTCTAACGCCTGAAGCGTGGTACTTGGCAGAGCTGCACCCTCAAAAGCTGTGGTTTTCTAACCATTTCTGCGTCAACGCACGAAAACCTGGTGTAGAAGCCAATGACGCAATTGCGCAAAGCTTCTCTTAGCAGGCTCCCTATTCTGAACTCTACCTCCTGCCTCTCTCAGTCGCATAGCAAGGATGCCACAGTGCCAGGTGCAAGCAAAGAAAGTGGTCCTTTTGGCTGCTATTGGGGATAGTAAAATACAGGCATCTCCTCCGCTAAGGCGGAGGAGCATCACCCCACTGCTTTGCAGCTGTAAAATAAAGGAAAAATCAAACGATAATAACTTGATGTTATTATCATTTTATGTTGTCCTGCTGCTGCAGCTTTGTGGGCGGGCCGGGCTGCTCTGCTCTCATTCCAGGGGGAGGAGTGGTGGGCACACTCTGTAAGTGCGCATGAATGTTTGGCCGGATGTCTCGGGCTGGCCAAACATTCATGCACACATTGCATGTTCTCCACCCGGCTGTATTGCAGCCTGGGTGGAGAATATGCTCAGGCTCCCACTGCCTGTCTGAGCGCCGAACCACGGCGCTCAGACAGGGGCACCGAACCACGGCGCTCAGACAGGGGCAGCTCCTCTGTGCCACACTTAAAATCCCCCCAAACCCCTGAAAAATAAAATGGTAATTTATTACCGTTTTATTTTTCTTCCCCGTCCCGAACAGAGCGCCAGGACAGGGGCGGGGCCGCTGCTGAGTGACAGGAGCATGTCACTCAGCAGGGAGGAGGGTGGGCTTGTATGGCACTGTTTAAAGTGCGCATGTCTTTGTAGCCGGCCGTCTTGAGACAGCCAGCCCCACATGTGCACTTGTCTTCAGACAGCTGGGTTAGAGCAAGCTATAGCCTCAACAGCGCTGTGGAGCGCCAATTGAGGCTACTCTTTCTAATCAGGGCGTTGCTCTCAAGTTGCATGAGAGCAGCACCCTGATTGGTCAAGGGAGTTGCTGCTGCCAGTTCCGGGGGAGATTAGAAGACCGGAGCAGGACTTCGCGTTCAGGTAAGTTAAGTTTTAATTTTTTATACTCGCGCGCATGCCCACGCGCATGCCCGCCCGCCTGCCCACCTCCCCGTAGATGCCAGCCGCCACTGGTTGCCCTGTCAGTCTGTTCGTGGGCCAGCATAGGACTGTCTTAAATCTTCTATGAGCTTATTTTGAGCACTGCGTTAATTTTAAAATCACATCCAAGTGATGTTTGCATCTGATTGAAAATCGCCATTTTCCTTCAAATTTGCACTCGTCTGTGGATATTTTTGCTCAAGCAGTTTCTTCCAGGAGGAGGAAATGGCACTGGCAAAACAGTGTGTTAGGGGAAATACCATGTAGTATAAACAGCCACACACACCGTTATTCCGGATTGTGTCCGCCCGCCCCCCGCTCCCCGGAGATGCCAGCCGCTACTGCGCTCAGACCAACCACAATGCTGCATTGCAGCATTTTGATTGGCTTAGGGGACCCTGGGTGTGCTTCCTGTTTCGGCCAGAGCGAGGGATTACGGAGGAGAGCTGCGTCGAGGATGTGGCAGGAAGATACGTTTTTTCTCCCTTTTTTACGACCCCGGCCACCACCTCGGATCCGTGCCGTCCGCCACTGATCTGTGCCTAGGTGCCACTGCACCTTCTACATCACTGGTAGCTACACCCTGGCCTCTCTCATTCCGATAGTTTCTCTTGCTTTATCTAATTCTTGCAGTAACCCTCCTTTCTCCCTTTCTCCCATTGTCACAGTTTTCCTATCTTTCTCTACTTCCTTCATTGTCTCTTTTTTCCCTTTCTCTCTCTCACTCCGAATTAAAGTCTGATGTTGAGAAATAAGTCCACGTTCCCAAAAACAAGTGCATTTGCCCGCCATGGCACAAATAAAGCATTCTATCAAGATTCTGTGAATAGCTGAAGTTGAGTTTGAATTGTTTGCTTCTCAAGCTTTTCCCTTTGAGCTTCGGAGGGCACCATCAATCCTAGTGTTTAAAAAAAACTGAAAACTTTTTAATCTCGAATAGTGTATATATATATATATATATATATATATATATATATATATATCTTAAACAACAAGCATAAAATTCAAAGAAAGGACGCTCACTCAGAATAGCTAGTGTTGCCATCTCCATTTATTTCCATCAACACAGTGATGTATATATCTCAAGGCAATACCCTTAGGCTTAGAGTGCTGTATAAATTATTCACAAAAGAAGCAGGGAAATCTGGGTAGTTCCCAAATTTCGGTAGAGAGCACCTCCATACTATGGAGCACCCTACAACACCACCGATTCTCTGAATCTGCGCACCTCAAATGTCTGTACTTCTAGCAGAGTTATTAAGCATGCAATTAGCACAGTGCCATCCATGCCGGGCTAGAGAGTGGCAAAGTTTTTGCCAATTTTACATATAAGTCTTGTAGTATAGAATTTTCATTGTGTCATCCACGCCGAGCTGAAAAGTGACAAAAATCTTTTACAACTCCAGGCACAGCAATGCAGCTTTGGCTTAGTAAAATACCATCCAAGCCAACCTGGAATGAATAAGAGCAACCCCTGATACGCTCTAGTAAGAGCTCGTCAGAGAGGTATAGCTTTGTCCAGGCACAAGGGAGCCTCCAGTATAAGTCAAGATAATACCCTTTCAGGCTTAGAGTGCTGCAAAAATTATGTAAAAAAGGAAGGCTTCTTACTGTGGAGCACCATACAACACCACCAACACTCTGAATCTGCTCACCTCAAATATCTGCTTCACTACCATAGTTCTTAAGTTTTGGGGTTTGGAGTGGGCAGGTTTATAAGGTGGTAGGGGTATTTTTAGGGTTTTGGGGTGGGTAGTGGTATGTAGGGTATAGGGCGGTAAGGATATTTTTAGGGTTTAGGGGTGGATAGGGGTATAGAGTGGTAAGGGTATTTATAGGGTATATGGGTGGGTAGGGGTATAGGGTGGTATGTGTATTTTTGGGGTTTAGGGGTGGGTAGGGGTATAGGGTGGTAAGGGTGGTAAGTGTATTTTTACGGTTTAGAGGTGGGCAAGGGTAGAGGGTGGTAAAAGCAATTTAAAAATGTATTTTGGGGGTTTCCCTCATAAAGAAAAAAATATCATTAATTTAATTAAAGGTGGAGAGTTTGGGAGTCTCCTGCTAAAAAAGAAAAAAATAATATTAGATAGATAGATAGATAGATAGATAGATAGATAGATAGATAGAGTCCCATGGCCCAAACCATATTTGTAAATGGAAGGGAGGCACACAGTCCCTTCCACAACCCACAAAGGGCCCTGGGGATCCACAGGGCCTTATGTGGGTGCATGATATGCTGGGATCCACAGGAAGAGCACTAGCGCCCAAGAAGAGGCCCCGTCATCTCTCCGCATGGGCCCATCGTGGGTGCTGCAGGAGCTTGCATTGCTCCCGCCCGGAGGGAGCAGCTGTTTTTGCTTGCTCCCACTGAGCAGGAGCAATCTCTGTTTCCCTGCCCACAGAGGCGGGCAAGGAAATAAAAGTCTGCTCCCACCTGACGGGAGCATTTTTACAGACACCTCCAGGTGAGAGCAGACATGTTCCCTGCCCGTGCTCTTGCATGCAGGGAAACTACTGTGTCCCACAGGTGGGCTTCCTGGGACACAGTGTTTGAGCCAGCACCGGGGAATGGTGCCGTTAAGGCTCAGGGAGGGAGGCCACATCACCTTTACAGTTAAGTTTTGACCATGGGGGATGGGGTTCCCAAGTCCTTTACAGACTCTGAAGGGGGGTGCACACCCATCTCCCCTTTCTATTTATGTTTCGGCCCTGTTGGATGGGGTCCCTGGGGCTTTGACAGGCTCAGGGAGGGGGGCTACTTGCCCCCTCCCTTTTATTTTGAAATTGGCCCCAGGAGATGGTGTCCCCAGGGCCCAAGAATGACTCACGCCCTACTCTCCTTAAATTAAAAAAATTAATACAGCATACGGGAATCCTGTGGGACTACCATGTGATTGCAGCTTTTTTTTAAAACAAATTACATTTATTTTGGACTCGGTGGGGTCTCTATGGAACATTCCCATGAGGCCTAGAGGGGCAGGGGTTTCCTACCCTGCACCCTTATATTTTATTTATAAATTAAAATCACGAAAGGGGACTGAGTCCCCGTGTCCTGTAATGACTGCCAGCAACATTTGTTCTCATGTTGCAGGCAGCCAATCAGAGTGTTCGCTCCGGCGGGATCCTGACTCCCATGGAAGCGAGTTGGCCCAAGGGAAAAAAAGACCCTGGGCCAATCAGAATGGTCTATTTTTTAAACTGGGTTCTAGGGACTCTTGCAAGACCCAACCGTCTAGCTATACTAATGTTTTTGATTCTCAATATCTCAAAAACTACTGAACAAATTTACACCAACTCACAAAAGAACACTTTCTGGACCAAGATCTAGCTTCCTGACAAAATTGGTGTAATTCCATTTATCTGTTTCTGCGGTACCGCTGCCTAAAAAAGTCTGTGGAAAATGCATGGGGATTTTGCATTTTGGGACACCCTTTTTCTGAGCCCCCACTTGACATATCACCCCAAAACCTCCTGTTAGAAATGGGATCTCTAGTTGGCAAGGGCTTGCACCTTTGTCCAAGTAGGGACCCTTCTTCCTAGTCAGGGTAAGGGTTGTTACACTCGTGAAGTAACCCCTGCTCACCCTCGTGGTAGCTTGGCACGAGCAGTCAGGCTTAATTCAGAGGCAGTGTGTAAAGCATTTGCACATAACCAACAGTAATACAGTGTAAGCACTACAAACGGACACCACACCAGTTTAGAAAAATAACCAATATTTTATATACTCAAGACAAGACCAATTACGACAAAAATCCACAATACTGTACTTTGAAAATGAATGCTTGATACGATAACTTCTTCTTTGCAAGAATAGCACAAAAGCAAAGTTCGTACGAGTCGGTAGCTCCGTCCGAGCCTACCGTGATGCTGAGAACCACAGAGTCTAACAGTTCCAGCCGACCGCGTCGATACGGGCCAGCAGAGTCGTGAGCAGACTCGGTCACAGTACCTTTTCTCGTTGTGGCTGGTACGGAGTGTACGAGCCGGTCGGCGTTCGTCGCGGGTTGCGGTGCAAGACGGAGCGATGCAAGGTGCGGTGTCCCTCGATGCGGTGCAGGCAGCGGCTCGATGAGCGTCGGGCAGACGGAGTCGGTGAGTCCAAGGCGTGCGATGCAGGGCGAGACGATGCTCGATGCGGTGCTGACAGGTTGCGATGCAGGCGACCTAGCCGGGAGTGCGGGAGCTGGCGTCGGACAGCGGTGCGAGTCGGAGCGGTGCGTCGCAGACGTGCGAGCGGTGCCCCAAATGCGGTGCGGTCCCGACTCTTGAGCCAGCTGCAGCGACCTCGCCGGTCGGGTCCGGTTGGTTCAGTGAAGCGATGCGATGCGAACTGCGGTGCCCACAGGTCACGGTGCAAGCAGCGGCTCGATGTTGGCGGCGTTGGACGTTGCCCACGGTGAGACCAGGGTTGCGATGCGAAGCGGGGCGATGCGGTCTGCGGTGCAAACAGGTCACCGGCCAGGGATGGATTCGGTTGACGGAGTCGGTTGCGGTTCCCTTCCTCTGTGGCAACTGAAACAGCGTTCCAGAAGCGGTACCCAGAGGCTTGTGAAGTCTTTGCAGTCCCTGAGACTTCTAACAGGAGGCCAGCTCGGTTTCTGGCCCTTGGAGATACTCAGCACAAGTTTGTAGAAAGTTCAGTCCAGTCCTTTCACTGCCCAAGGCAGAAGCAGCAGCTGCAGGCCAACCCAACAAAGCAACAACACAGCAAAGGGGCAGTACTCCTCCTGGCAGCTCTTCCAGCTCTTCGTCTTGGCAGGTTCCTTGATTCCAGCGAGATCTAAATTCATGGGGTCAGGGCCCCAATATTTATATCCCAAATTCCTTTGTTCTCTGAAGGCAGAGAGGCCTTTGCCTAGTCCAAACCAGTTCTGGAGCACTTTGTTGACAAGTCTCCGTCCCTTCTTTCAGTGAGTAGGCCAGGGACATCAGACGCACCACAGGAGGTGGAGCCAGCATTGTGGAGGGAAGGCACTGTCCTATTCAGGGCCCAGGTGCGACCCCTCCCACCCATCTACAGGTCGATCTGGCTATTCAGCCCTGCGCTGACTCACCCTGTCTCCTGGCATCCCCCAGCCCCTGTCACTCACATTCCAGACAAGGAATACACAATCCTCGCAGAGGCAGGCTTGGATGGTTAGACAAGAAAATACCCACTTTCTAAAAGTGGTATTTTCAAACACAGAATGTTAAAACCAACCTTACTAAAAGCTGCATTTTATCCTTCTGAGTCCAGGCATACTAAACTCGAATTTCTACCATGTTTCCGGGGTCAGTTAGGATTATAAGCTGCAATAATCAAAACTGCCCGTTCTGGCCTAGGGGAACAGGTAGCCTTGCAATAGTGAAAAACGAACTCGGCTGTAATTCACTATCAGGACATGCCGCACACACCGGGCATGTCCTACCTTTCGCGTACAACGCACCCTGCCCACGGGGGTACCTTGGGCCTACCTTAGGGGTGACTAACATGTAGCAAAGGGAAGGTTTAGGGACTTGCAAGTGTGTGCACTTGCCAAGTCGACATGGCAGCCCCAGGCTGCGCACAGGCTCTGCGATGGCAGGCCCGAGTTACACTTTACGGGCTGTTTGCGTGGGTGGCACAATCCAGTGCTGCAGCCCACCAACAGCATTTGGTCTATAGGCCCTGGCACTCGCAGTGCACTTTACAAGGGACTGACACATAAACCAAATAGGCCAATCATGGAAACACCAATCCATAACACATTTTATACAGGAGCACTTGCACTTTCCCACTGGACCGCAGTGAGGAAAGTGCGCAGAATCATCACACCAGCAAAAACAGAGTCAAAACCGGGAGGTCAGAAAGCAAAAAGTCAGGGGAAACACGCCAAAAGATGCCAAGTCTAACACCTCCCATGAAGAAACTAGTCAAAAAAGAGAATCTTTTTTGACGTTTTCATGCAGATTCGTCAAACAGTGCCAAAATTATTAGCAAATCAGAAAAGACATGTTCTATGGAAAGCCAGACCTAATATATATATATTACCTACTGGCGGTCGCTACAAGGTAGTTCTAGTTAGGATGTAGTTTTCATAGGAAGAGTGTATTTTCACTTGCCAATAACCTTGGTGTCATTTAACGAATTTTCGCAAAATTTTCAAAACTAGTTTGACACTAACTTCAGCTGCTCAAATTTCGTGTGTGATCCGTCAAGCGAGGGCTGAGAAAAAGGGGGGGTCCCAAAACGCGTTTGCCCCATGTTAATTTCCATAGGAACTTTAAACACGACTACAGCCTGAACTGCAAAACGGAATTACACCAAATTTGGTAGAAAGATAGCCTTTGCTCCAGAAAGCAACTTTTTTTGTTAAATAGTGTGAATATGTTCAATAGTTGTGGAGTTATTCAAAGAAATTTCCAGCTGTATATATAGGGTTGCAGTGGATCTGCGACCCCTCCTGATCTCGTGCTGAGATCTGATTGGCTGCCAACACTTCAAACCAGGAAGTATTGGCAGCCATCTTGTGATTCAGTTGAACCGAGTCACTGAAAAAAACTTTTTAAGAAAAGAAAAGAGGGCAGGGCACTCTGAGCCCCTAGGTCTCTCGCCCTAGTGCCAAAAAAGCATTTTTTTAAACAAACTCCGCGAATCTGCTGAAAAAAACAATGAAGCATGGGCTGCTGCGCTTAGTTATTAATTGGCCCCCGGGTGGGCCAGGTTCCGTGCCCCCCTCCTGGGGCTTATTATGCCCCGGGGATCACCACCTCCCTGGGGCTTAATTTCAAAGAAATGTGGGGGTTGCCTGTTCGGCTACCCCCATGCCCTGGGGACCGCCACCTCCCCAGGGCAATATGTGAAGTTAATGGGGGAGCCACGCAGCCCCCCAGCAGCCCCAGGGACCGCAACCTCCCCGAGGCAAAAAAAAACATGAACGCGGGGGGCTGCACGCCCCCCGCAGCCCGGAAACTGCCTTCTCCCTGGGACTAACATTAAATTTGTGCAGGGGCCCTCCAATTCAATACGAGGGCTGTGCGGGGACACAGCCCAGGGACCACCACCTCCACGGGGCTGTGTAGTACAAATGAAGGGAGCCAAGCGGCACCCTCTTGGAGCCAGACATTGCCCTGGGGAACACCACCCCCCAGGGCTGGCTCCTGCTATGTCCCAGGCTGCTCTAGTAGTAGCCACCCCCTGGACATAGCTGTTTGCTATGGCTTGGCAGAGATTTACTGCTCCCGGCAAACCATAGCAAACTGTGCTCCGCTTTGAGCAAGCAAGAGCATTTGCTTTTGCTGGCTCAAAGTGGAGCACAATTGCTTTGACAGAGAGGGGGCTGCATGTTCAGCAGCTACCTCTGTGTCAAAGCAATGCCGACTACCGCAGGAGAGGGGGAGCCAGCAGGTACAACGGGGGCCTTGAGGCTCCCCCCACATCCCCAACATTGCTAAGTGGGTGCTCTGGGTGGGACAAGGGCACCCACATTAGAGGCGGGGGTTGGGGTCCCCGGGGCTGAAATCAGCCCAGGAGGGGGCCACATGACCCCTCTCCATTATTCTTTAAAAAAAATTCCAAAGGCCGGTCCCGGGGACCCCATCGGCCTGGGAGGGGGTCTGCTCGGGTCCCCTCCCTTTATTGTAATTAAAACATGTTTTGAATAAAGGCCAAGCCGTAGAGGATGGGTCCCCGGGGCTGAAATCGGCTCGGGGAGGGGGGCCGCGTGGCCCCCTCTCCTCATTGAAAAAAGTCCTGGTCCTGGGGGATGGGGTCCTCGGGGCTGAAAACTTCCCAGGGAAGGGGGGCCATGCAAAACACAGCAAGTCGCCGGATGCCCTGCCATCTTTTACCACCACTCTGCAAACTGACCTCCTGGCACACTACTAGTTAGGGGAAGAAGTCCCCTTCCCTCCAGAGGGTCTTTAGGGGCCACCTGTTACCTCCAGTAAATTCCACACAGTGGGATTGCTGAGAGGTTGTTGGAAGCCATGCCCCCTTTCTCTACCACTCTGCATACGCACCCCCTGGTGCACTATTAGTTGGTGGATGAAGTCCCCTTGGCTGTTGAGATCCTTGGGGCCAACTGGCCCTCTTGTTACCTCCAGTAAGTCCCACAGTGCGCAACTGCTGAGAGGACTTCAGAGACCACACCCCCTTTCTCTGCCACTCTGCAAACATGCCTCGTGGTGCAGTGTTAGTTGGGGGATCAAGTCTTCTTCGCTCCAGAGGGTACTTCGGGGCCAACAAGCCCTCCTCTACCCTCCAATATGTCCCACACAGTGGATTGCTGAGAGGTCTTCGGAGGTCACGCCCCCTTTCTCCACCACTCTGCAAACGCGTCTCCTAGCGCACTGGTGGTTGGAGGATGAAGTCCCCTTGGTTGCTGTTGGTCCGTGGGGGCCAACAAGCCCTCCTGTTACCTTGAGTAAGTCCTACAGAGCGTGATTGCTGAGAGGACTTTGGAGGACACGCCCTTTTCTCCACCACTCTGCAAATGCGATTCCTGGCACACTGCTGGTTTGGAATGAAGTCCCCTTGGCTCTAGAGTGTCCTTGGGGTCCAACAAGCCTCTAGTAAGTCTGACACAATGGGATTTCTGAGAGCTGGTCAGAGACCCTACCCCCTTTCTCCACCTCTGCAAACATGACTACTAGTTAAAAAAACACAGAAATTCATTTAAAAAATCAAAGGTTATAGGGACTGTAGGAGTCTGGCTTAGTATATGGTGCACACTTATTTAAGTGAAGAACCCTGCACTAATCCAGACAACCCTTAAGGTGATTTTAGTGGTCTTAGACAACCATAGAAAGCTCTCTAAGTGGTAGCTGTGGCGAACAGCCTTCAGGCTTAGTCCAGAAGGAGTGTAAAGCAACTTGTTTTACCAGTACTAATCATATAGTGTAGGTTAAGTGAAAAAGAACCACACAGTGTAGTTTTAAAATTATGTATTTATTATAGCCTACCTTCCTACAGGGACATTATAGTTACGAAATAGACTTTGAAAAACCTTAGAGCCACTTAAAAAAACAAAGGTTACAGGGTCATTATAGTTAGCAAATAGAATTTAAAAAAAACTCAGAAATTCACTGGAAAAAACAAAGGTCACAGGGACATTATAGTTAGGCTCAGATTTCACTCGTACAAAAACCAGTGAAATTCAGCAGCTATAGTTACCTGAGCTACAACTATAACTTACGCCCCCTCAATGCACTGGTTATCATCTCACATATTACATCACTCATGACATGGTCAGTGACATCAATTATGACATCACTGATGACATCTCAAATGACATACTGCAATTGGTACTGTGACCCCGTAGACTCTTGTGACTGAACTTCTGAAAGGAGTCAGAAGGGAGAACTCTTCAGTACAGCCTAATAGTTTACGTTCCCTCGATTTGGCCAGCGGTGAATGGTGAATAACATAGAACTCGTTGGATTAAATTTAGTAGATAGGGAGTGGCCTGACAACTACTAGAGCCCCAACCTCAAGGGGGATTTTGTTATTGCTTTTGATTGTCGTTTACCTTTACATGTATAGAATAAGAACAAAAATATTTATTTTTATATAAAAACAAGTATTTGACTGGACATTGATGTATTGTTTGCGCTGCTTGCACATGAGTTATGAGTCTGGTTCACTATTCTATATCTATGCTTCCCCCCCCCAAGGAGCCTTGACTGCTCATCCGATGCTACCTAACTGAGAGTTAGGTGCAGAAGGGGTGGTTGGCCCAGTTGAGCAGTATCGATAATAGGTCGGGCACTGGGACATCGGGAATAATAGGCCTCAGCCACCACGAGTGGGCTCAGTAACTCCTGCTTGCCCCGTGGCCCACTGAAAGGGCTTCTAACAATTATTTTACAATCAATTACTTCTAATTAATTCCATATATCACGTTTAATATTTATTAATGCATAATAAAAAACTACTTTTTTATTTAGGTGGCAATTTATTTTTTAATTTAAACTTCAGAAAGATAATTTTTATTTAATTTAATAGATTTAAATTATTTAATTCAAACTTGAGTTAATAGTGTTGTAGCATTTTTTAACTTTGTTATATCTTTAAAATAATTATATTAAATTAATTTAATATTTAAAATAAAGTATTTTTAGTGCTGGAATTACCACTGTTTCCTTTTGGCAGTAGCAAGTTACACTCCTAAGTTTGTCTCTACCCTCTTTTCAGGGGCTGGAGATGTGTAAGTCTGTCCTTTGAGAAACGTTACACTTGGATTTTGTGAATAGGTAACATTAGTACAGTTACTCAAAAGTCTAAGAGTAAACTACACATGTAATTTGCACACAAGTGCAAGTTTCCTTTGTGAATAGCCCTGATGGAGTGGCTAGTCACTCCAGGCGCAAGCAAGAAGTACAAAGCAGGCAGTCTTATTTTTCTGTACAGGGAAGTATCAGGAACAATTTGTTGTTACACGCTCCTCCTGGACACTGAGAACAGGAGAGGATTTTGTCAACTACTTAGGGGTCGATTCCGATTCGGGCCGGAAAAAGCACCGACCGACTCGGATCCGGAAAAAATACCGACCGACACGTACCCGTGGCGCCCGACACGCCAAGTACGATGCAAGGCGCGAAAATCCGACCGACACGTAACGAAACCAAGTCGACCGACCGAGCCGCACGGAAAATAGCAATCCGGCCGGAAAAACACGCGAATCCAACCGACCGACACGCACCCGGAACAAATCCGACCGAAACGTACACGCCAACTCCAAACCGCAAAGTACGATGCAAGGCGCGAAAACCACGAGCGAGTCGGACGGAGGACAGGCCGTACGACCGACACGCATACAAAACCGAGCCGAAGGAACACAAAACACCGCGACCGACGCGTACGCAGCATAGAAAACTGCACAAACACAGCGTGAACGAAACGGAAAACACCGTACGAGACCAATGCAGGGTCCGACTCGGTCACAAGAACGTTTCCAACATACACAAACAACACAAAGGAAAAATCACCCAAAAAAAGGCCAAACAAGCAATTACCAAGCCAATAAATACTGGGGGTGGGGACAGAGAACAAAGACACACCCACAACTCCACCTATATAAAGGACACAAATCACTACCATGAGCCTTTGCAAATGCCATTCCACTGCCAGCACCCAAGAGAAAGCAACCACACACCCACAGCTCATCCCTCACACAAGCCACACACCAGCAGCACACCAACAAATACCTACCTCACATACACCCAGCAAAACACACACTCACACACCCTCACCTGCACACCAACACACACATCACTCACCATCACCACCCATCACCATGCCCCCCAAGAAGAATCACAAGTTCCTAGATTGTGAATTGGAAGTCCTGGTAGACGAGATCCTCAGGGTAGAGCCACAGCTGTTTGGCACATTGGTCCAACAGACCCCCATGTCGCAGAAAACCAAGATGTGGGAGAGGATCATCAACAGGGTGAACGCCCAATCACCATGTCGGCGCACAAAGACCGACATCCAGAACAGGTGGTATGACGTGCGCAGGAGGGTACGGAAACTGCTGAAGCAAGACTACATCAACAGCCAACACACCGGCAGTGGCCCTCCTGCCAAGCCAATATACCTCAGGCCCTGGGAGGAGAAGGTGCGGGCCATCCTACCGCCAGTGAGCATATATGGACTAGAGGACATCCCAGAGCCTGGTGAGTACACAACAAATGTACACAATATACTGCCACAAAACACACACACATCACTGTCAAGGGGAGAGTCAAACCATGCACTCATAGCAATCACACAGCAACCAGAACAGAATCATCCCAAAATGTGTATGTCAGTCAGAGAAACACAACACATGCCATCAAAAAAGTCACATCCAACTGTGCCAACACATGTACAAACACAACCACAACTACAGCTAGGCAGTGGCACAAATAGAACTAACAAACACATCCACACATGTAGCCACCACAACAACACCAACACACAGTGAAGACCACTCAAAGGAAGGAATTCTGTGTATGCTGGCCAAGTCAGTGTAGCCAATAGCATCACGGGAGTCGCAGTCACACATATTGCCCGCCCCAAAACTGTCCCATCAACACCACCATTAACCATGCGCACATCACAGAGAGTGGAGAAGGACTCACAAGATGGCTGACACTGGCTACTGCTGTGGGGAGCACAAGGCCCTGCTGCCAACTGTGCACCAACAAACAGCAGGACACCACTGACTGACATCCTGAGAGACAACTTCCACTCCCTGCAATGCAAGCACGTTCCATGGTGGGATATCTGGCTGGCTGGGTGGGAAGGGGGACTTGCAGCACTGACTATAGTCACCAGCACCTCCCCTCACACCCTCCCCAACACAAACTCCACAGTACCCACCTGGTAGAATGCAATGCCCTCCATCCTAACACAAGATCCCACAAAGCACCACCACCCTGGGTTATGTTGTGTGAAGCACAGGGACACTCTTGGGACTCTTAGCCAAACAACTGCCAGGACAACACTCCCAGCCATCCTGTCAGCACAGCCAGCCCACCCCACAGGGAAGCAGAGTCAAAAGGAAGGAAGCATGGGCATGCTGGGAAGCGGGGTGGAGGCAATAGCATGATGGGAGTCGTAGTCACAGACATTGCTCAGCCTCACAACTGGCCCATCAACACCACCCTGAACCATGCTCACATCACAGGGAGTGGAGAAGGACTCACAAGATGTCTGACACTGGCTACTGCTGTGGGGAGCACAAGGCCCTGCTGGCAAATGTGCACCAACAAACAGCAGGACACCACTGACTGACATCCTGAGAGACAACTTACACTCCCTGCAACGCAAGCACGTTCCATGGTGGGATAACTGACTGGCTGGCTGGGTGGGAAGGAGGTCTGGCTGTCAACCAAACACAAGCAATGCAGACCATGTTCACACCCCAGAAAATACATAGAAATGCCCAAATAATGCAGGACAATGTGCCACACCAATATCAACCCCTGACTGTGGCGACTTAGGACAATGCAATGTACAGGCCCGCACCCAGAGGCACAGTCACAACTGTCATGTGTGTCAACCACTGATGCCTGCAGAAACATGACATACATTGTTTGTGTCTCCCAAAAACAGGTGATGATGGGGACACAGCAGCAGACGCTGAGGAGTCCCAGTCCCAGGCTCAAGAGGATGCCGAGCTCACTGGCGTCGTACAGCCTCTGTCCTCCTCGGACGATGAACAACCTGGCACATCCGGTGCAAGTCAACATGCAGCACCAGCAGGACCACCAGCTGCAGCACCAGCAGGACCACCAGCTGCACTCCCTGCACCCACCCCTACAACGACTGTCACCACGAATACCATCCCTGCCGACATGGACAGAATAAGGAGCAACACCAGCGCAGTGACCCTGGACCAACCTGGGGCCATGGACACCACCACCACCACCAACCCCCAAGGTGGACCAGGGTTATCTGTGCGTGCAACTGCACACACTGCACATGTCAGCAGGGGTGGTGGGAGGGGTGGGAGACAGAGGTCGCTGCTTGCAGACGTTGCTGGTGTGCATGACGACCCACAACTGGTACGCATAGCTGATGCGTACCAGTCCAGCACCGGAGAGCTCAGCCAGGTAGTGGGGCTCCTCAGAGACATCAAACAGCAGCAGGCTGCCCATCATGCCCGCTTGGACTCCCACATGTCCCACGTGGAGTCACACATGTCCCGTGTGGACTCACACATGTCCCGCGTGGAGTCCAAGTGGGATGTACTGCATGAGATGACGGCGGTGCACAGGGACATTTTACAATGCCTCCGCCAGATGAACAGCAACCAGTCCACACCTCCCTGTGTGCCAACAACATCTGGTACCGAACAAACTGCAACTGCCACAGGGAGGGAGGAGGACTCTGGCGGAGAGTCCCCTGCACCGCAGCAGCCTGCACTTGAGGGCCCCCCCAAGAAGAGGGGTCGTCCGAGGAGGGGAAAGTGAGAGGCCGATGGCCAAGCGCAACTCCCAGGAAGCCTGAACCTGTTCTGGATGTTCGCCTTTGTGCACAGACTGTTCACCCTGTTGACGGCAACACTACTCCCACACATTGCATGGGGAGTACAAGTTGGACCAATGTGTCAGACAACTGTGGCCCCGATACTGGGGATCCTGTCTACCCGGACTTTCAATTCACCTAGGAACTTGGGATTGCAAGATTCATGTACAGCACAACACATCCTATGCACTATTTACACAAATGTATCACAATAAACACACTAATACACCATACTTGCCTCTGTCGTGATTCCAACGTGGGTGCTGTTATGGGGATGATGAACTGCAAAATTACACTGTGTATGCGAACTGCAACAGCAAGGACAACACAGGCATGTGAGTAAAGGCAACGTGACACATATGAGGGAGACACACCACCAGGGCTACACAACACATACACACCTAGGCCATCTGACTCATTGCCTACACTGATGTTGCCAGGGAAGACGGTGCAATGCACAGACACCACACCCATTCCCAGTTGTAGTCAAGTAGCCCACAGGTGCAGTAAGCAAATGGCAGTCAAATGTGTGACCACAGACAACGCACATCACTAAGTGAAGCACAGGTTTATTACACAGTAGCAACATGCCGTAACCACTACAGATGCAAGGTAACCCCACCTGGTAGCGGGCACGCAGTCAACAACTGTAGACGGAAGGAAGTCCATGGGTGTGGCGCACATCACCTGTAGGGACACAACAGCTACCAGCCTGGATGTGCAATCACGTCGTCGGTGGACACAGTTGACCAAACGAATCTGAAAGTACCCTGTGAAGGACAGAAATGACACACAGTCAAAAGCAATGCAGTACAGGACAGAACAGCAAAACTCATGCACAATACATGTTACAAGATACCCACCCAGAACCAAGTTAGCATGTCAACACTGTTGGGGAGTACAGCCCACCTGTAACCACACATCGCAACACACATCCAGTCAAGTAGCCCATGGACACACTCCAACAGCGCCAGAGCCCCACCCACACATCATGCCAACTCACATCATTCACATGACACCTCAGGATACTCACATTCAGCTAAAGAAGTTGGTGATGAGCTGTGTGCGGACATCACCATCACCATCATCATCATCATCGTCACTGGCATCTTGGTCCAGGCCAGGATCCTCCACAGGTGGCGGATGTTGGTCATCGTCATCCTGGATGAGAGGCAACTCCTTCCGCACTGCCAGGTTGTGTAGCATGCAGCAGACGATGATAATCTTGCACACTTTCGCAGGGGCATATGGGAGGGACCCTCCGGTCTTGTCCAGGCAGCGGAAGCGGCTCTTCAGGAGACCAAAGGTCTGCTCAATCACTCTCCTGGTCCGACCATGTGCCTCATTGTAGCGCATCTGGGCAGGTGTCACAGGGTTCCTGAGGGGTGTCAGCAACCACGGCATGTTGGGGTATCCCGAGTCACCTACGGACAGACAAGTGCACATCAGCTGACTTGGAAAAGTGGGCGGAATACTACAGATCAGATCACACACAATGGCACAAAGTCAGTACACACCGACAAGCCAGGCACGCTGGTTCTGCATCTGTGCCATCATCCTGGGGATGCGACTACTCCTCATCACAAAGGCATCGTGTGCTGAACCAGGGAAACGGGCACACACGTGTGTGATGGTCATGTCTGCAAGACACACCACCAGTGCATTGACCGAGTGGTAGTGCTTGCGGTTCCTGTAGGCCTGCTCCTGGGCCTGTGGTGGTACCAAAGCCACATGTGTCCCATCAATGGAGCCAATGACATGCGGCATCCTCCCCAGGGCATAAAAGTCACTCTTCACGTCAGTGAGTCGTCGCAGTCTAGGGAAATAGATGTACCGGTTCAGGAAGAGCAACATTGCCGCCAAAACATCGCGGAGCACACGGCTGAACATGGTCTGTGACATCCCACCAGCAGACGCCACAGTATGTTGGAAGGTACCGGTGGCAAAGAAGTGTAGGGCTGCCATCACCTTCACCTTGGGGGTCAGCGCTGTAGGATACGGCCGGCCAGGCTGCAAATGTGGGGACAACTGCACTGCCAAATCCTCAATCAGCTGCCTGGTGAAGCGGTACCGTCGGATGCTGTCCCGTTCCACCATCGTTGCCAGGTCTGGGAATGGCCGATGGACAGCAGGAGCCCTGCAGTGCAGAGGAGAAGTAAGCAAGATCGTCAGTCACCCCACATATGCGGCATTGAACACACTCAAGATCCCAACATACATCATCATGAGGCACAACTACATGAAGTGTGCAGTACCGGAAGGACATGTATGGTACATACATGGCAACATCTGTCAACACGGTCCTACAGGTGGCATCAATTTGTCCCCATGTTGGCCCATTGGATATCATGATGCCGTGTCACAGTCACCCCCCACAGTGACATGTGAGGACAGATGTGCCCCAGGCACCACAGCTCAACGACAGGTACATTCCCAGGGACCCTGTAATGCCACATGGACACTGGCATCACCTGGAGTATCATGTGTACACCACAGCAAAACAAACATGACCCCCACAGGTAGTGGCCACACTTGCCATGGCAGGACAGACATGGACGTCTGTGACACACACGCACAACATCAGAGTCCATGCACACACAACGTGGATGTGGAGACTGTCTCCCATTGTGCACATGAAATCAGAGACATTGTAAACACTACATGCACAAAGACTGTGGAGGGCCATCACTATTGTGCCACTGGGACACCCTGGCTCAAACATACCGTCCCACATGGGACTCACGGGGTATGTGACATGACATACACAAACACCACTGTGAAATGTGACCATGACACATGCACAGATATGAACAGTTGCACATCACAGTGGTCACGTACACGTAACACCCAGGATCCTGTCCCCATGAACACGTGCACAGCCTGGGGGTGGCTGCCCACAGGTGACACCCACAGGACAACATGTACACCAACATACACACAATAGGAAATGCAGCCTTACATGCCTTATGATAAGGTTTGGACAGGCTGTTGTGATGTAGGTGTGCCCCTCACTCCCTGGGAGCTATCTGTGGCTGGCATATGTCCATCTGAGACAGGCATGCTGACCTATGCCAGTCACATGTACAGTGATGCGTTGTACCGCAATGGACCGATCGGTGCCTCCGGCCGGCCCATTGCCTTCAATGTGTGCGGGTACGCGTTGTACCCCTGTGCGCGTTGAACCGCAATGGACCGATCGGTGCCTCCGGCCGGCCCATTGCCTTCAATGTGTGCGGGTACGCGTTGTACCCCTGTGCGCGTTGAACCGCAATGGACCGATCGGTGCCTCCGGCCGGCCCATTGCCTTCAATGTGTGCGGGTACGCGTTGTACCCCTGTGCGCGTTGAACCGCAATGGACCGATCGGTGCCTCCGGCCGGCCCATTGCCTTCAATGTGTGCGGGTACGCGTTGTACCCCTGTGCGCGTTGTACCGCAATGGACCGATCGGTGCCTCCGGCCGGCCCATTGCCTTCAATGTGTGCGGGTACGCGTTGTACCCCTGTGCGCGTTGTACCGCAATGGACCGATCGGTGCCTCCGGCCGGCCCATTGCCTTCAATGTGTGCGGGTACGCGTTGTACCCCTGTGCGCGTTGTACCGCAATGGACCGATCGGTGCGCACCCATTGACAATGGGCTTGCCTGGCAACGGACGCGTTTTCGAATTTCGAACGAGTCGGTTGCTGGGAATTCAGTTGGTCACCCACAACAATGTTGCAAAATCATGTATGTCATGAAGTTGAAGATTTGAAGGATGCTGTGGGCGTGTTTTGGTGCTGCTATTCCATGGATTGGCCAGATTCAGAAGATGCAAACGACTTGGACCTATCACTTTGGACACAAGGGACAGGATCTGCCTCTCCAGCACATATATATTGCTGGCTGTTCCCCTGAGAGCCCACTTGCCTGCACTACATGCTCCAGGACGACATCTGCCACTGCACTGCTGCTGTCTCTGCCCCTCTGGACCCTGCAATGGCACGTACTGTGGAGAGAGCCCCAGCCTTCAGCCTTGAGGAGAACCAGGCCCTGCTGGACAGCCTACTTCCACAGTACAGCAAGCTGTATGGGACACCAGGGGAGCAGGTGAGTGTCCTGTGCACTGCCTTTCTGAATGTGCATTTTGTCTGACTAGCAAGGCTGAGAGTCTGCACGCCACTGGCTAGCAGGCTCACTGAGTAGTTGTCACCCCCCATAGTGTGTAGTGACTTGCACTGGACAGGTATGGTGCAGTGACAGTGCTTCTGAACAGGGTTTTACTCCCCATGCAATGATACCATGTAGTGACTTCTGGAAAACTGTCCATGGGCAGCCGTGCACTGCCTGTGTACACCATGTGCCCCTGTGATTGCGACATGTATATGCAACTGTGTCATGCACGGATATGTTGCATGTGTAGTAATGGCCTTATCACTTTGTCATCCTGACAGGCTTCTGCCCATCGGAAGCAGGAGATATGGAAGGACATCGTCCGGGCTGTCCGGTCCGTGGGGGTCTACAAGCGCCGGATCCGCAACTGCCAAAAGAGGTGGCAGGACCTTCGGGGCTGGACCCGGAGGATTGCACGGGTCCAGCTGAAGCTGTCGCCTCCTCGCAGGAGGGGCGGAACACGGACCCTGACCCCCCACATGCTCAGGATCCTGGCGGTGGTCTTTCCAGACCTGGATGGGCAGCTGAAGGCCAGAGAGCAGCAAGGAGGGGGTGAGTCAAAGACTGCACTGTGTACTCTGTCTAACATGCTATGTGCCCTCCTCGGGCCTGGTTAAACTGCCACAGTACAGCGGTCATGTTGTCCAGGAGCCATGTCCCTCTATTGTGCACTGCCCACTCCTCATCTGATACCCAGGTGTGGCCCTTACATGCAGGGAATTCTGTCACTTAGGACTGTGTCCTTGCAGTTTGCTTGACTCAAGGTGGGAGACAGCATCTGTTTCCCTGACTCTGTGGTGGGCATCATGGGTGGGTCCATTGCTTACACAATGCCTGTATTCTGACATGTATTCAGCGTGTTACTTTGATCTGTGATCCAATTGCTGAGCTGATCCACCACATGTGGCTGGGGTATCTGGCACACACCCATGCTGCGGGTGGGAACAATGTTTGGGCCCCAGGAGTATGTATATGACGTGTGTCACACATACTTAGCCAGCTGCCCACAGTCCAGGGCTCATCCCTCATTCATGTGGGGCTGGACAGTCATGCCTACTCCAGGCCATACAATACACTCTGTACTCCCACTCCCGTGTATCAGCTGACACATTGTGCGCAGTGATTTGACCCCTCAGGTGTCTGCCTCTGTGTCAGTGTGCTGTGGATTAGTCGCCAGGACTGCTGTGGAGTTTCTTGGTAGGGGCTCAGCATGCCACTGGAGATGTGACCATTGGAGACGATACTTGTGTGACACATAGGTGTCTGATCAGCTGCCCATGCAGACTGGGGCATGTGAATGTGAAGTTCAGGCAGCTGTTCCCCATGCACAGCAGAGTGTGAGGGGCTCAGGTTCAGAGGGTAGTGTCACAGGTCTACCATATGTCCAATAGGTATGACCTGGACAGATGAGGGTTAAGAGGATGTGTTGTGGGGGGATGTACATGTGCACTTGTGCAGCTCCAGGACTTGCATTCCCCATGACCTACTATTGTGACACAGTGCAGAGTGTTGTTGTCTGGCTGCAAAGTCATACATCACTGAGACAGTGATGTATGACTTTGCAGTCATGCCTCCGCCATGGCATGTGTCTACTGATTGGTGAGCCTGCAGGGGAGTGACATGTGCTACATGCACACCATAGTGGCGCTGGCTATCAGGACATGGGTGCATCATGGTGTCTGTCGCTGGTATGCATCACATGCATTTCCTATTTGACTCTGGGCATCCCTTTCATCCGGAAACCTGTACTGACTCAGTGGCAAGAGCTGTGATGTGTGCATGTCCACATGCCACACCGTGTCCTCTGCACTGTCCAACTACTGTGTACTTGGTGCATGTGTCAACACTGGGGTGTTGCAATCCAACAGACACCAGACAGATGGGTGCAAGGCCATGTGGGATGTGAGTGCCATGCTTGGCATCGGACTGACAATTGACTTCTCCTGTTCAATTAGGGCACTTTTAGCAATGTACAACTGATGATGCCAGGGCTTGCTCTGTGATGTGCTGTGCTCACAGTGGTGTGTGCATTATGTGTAGGTGACTGATGTCTGTCTGTATCCCCATTGTTTGCAGATACATCCACGGCCACGGAAGGGGACAGCTCCACGGACCAGGAGGAGCCAGAGAGCCAGACTGGGTCAGCAGCCGAGGAGTGGTCGGAGGGACCCAGTGGCACGGAGGGCGAGGGGAGCCACACCGAGGAGTCCTCAGCAGCATCCACCTCAGCTGAGGACCAGAGCAACTCGGAGGATGACTCCCTTGTGGAGGCGGGTGTCAGCAGCCACCACACCCCAGCTAGTGTTGCTGTCCCCGCCACCACCAGCACCACCACCGCCCTCCCATCGGCTCCCATTCCCCAGGTCCATGGAGGCTCCCATGTCCGGGAGCGTGTTTCCTTTGGGCCAGGCACCGCACCCCCTGCCCCTGTGTCCCCTGCTGCCCTGAGTGAGGAGTCTGTGTACCTCCTTCGCCAGCTCCATGTAGGGCAGACAGCCATGCTGAGTGTCCTCCATGCGCACACCGCGCTGTTGACTCAGCTGGTGTCGTTCATGGAGGGCATCTCATCGGGCATGTCTGACCTACAGAGGGGCAATAGGTCCATGGACTCCTCCCTGACGGCAGCAGTGTCCCTCCTCAAACGGTCCCTCACCCCTCCTGCCTCTGCTCCATCCACACTCCCCAGCACCTTACCCGTCCCAAGCACACACACACCGGCACAGGCACACACCAGCACACACACATCCAGCACACTGACACACACGCCAATGACAAAACGCACACGCACGCACATTCAGGGGACTGAAGCCAGACTCACAGGGGATGGGGCCCTGGAACACACACACGCATCCACATGCACTGCGCAGTCCTCAGTTCCCTCTCCCTCCAAAGCACCCTCCCTTGCCTCACCTGCAACCCCAAAGTCACAGCAGCTCTTCCTCTGTGACCTCGGCCTCTTCCCCACCGATGAAGCTGCTCCAGCATCCCGGGGGAAGAGGAAGCCCACCCACACGGAGCAGAGTGCCCCTCGTCCCCGGACACCCTCCCCCAGGCGCAGACGGACTGAGGCCCCCACCCGCAAGTCCCCCGGAGTCCTAAGAGCAAGACCCCGCCACCGCCCTGCAGCTCAGGCACAAGGTCTCCGTCCTCCATCCCTCAGGCCCCCACTGCACAGGTGCCCCCACCACACCCTGCCCCAGGTTCCCCCACCCACAGATATACCATCCCCAAGAGGATCAGGCCTTCTCCCCCTGCCACTTGCTCTCCCAGCACCACACCCCCCGCTGCGCTTGTCTGTGCCACTGATGTGGTGAGGGTGTCCTCCCCCTCTGTCCAACCCACCTTGCCTGTTCCCCATTCTCCTCCCCTGGAGGTAGGCACTGCAGTGGAGTCCACTACCGCCCTGTCTGACTTGGGCACTGCAGTGGGGAACCTGTCCACTCCATCTGCAGGGTCCACTGCAGTTGTGCCGGCACCCACGACATCTGAGTCATGCCCCCAGTTGTGCCGGCACACACCATGTCAGACACCTCCACTGCAGTTGTCAGTGGCTCGCCAGCACCCACCACCCCTTCCCTGACTCCCCCTGGTGAGCCCTGATCCTGTCCCTGCGGTGCCTGGCCTGCCCCCCGGTTGCCCCTCCTAGTGGATTGTCCCTGGTTTTGTGCAGGCATGCGTAGGGTGACATCTGCCAGTGTCACCCTGTTTGAACTTTGACAATGGACTGGCCATTGGCCTTTGCTCTATTTTTTCTGGACGTTGTTTTCAATCAACACATATGCTGAATAAAGCAACTTTCTTTTCTCTAGTGCTCATGCTTCAGATGTACATGTTGTTGGTGCTGCTAACCATGCCCTTGCTGCAGTGATGGTGATATCTGGTCTCATGATTATGAAGTGTTACTGTGCAGGAACCCATGTGGTCCAGGGGGAATGTGTCCTATCATGTGGTGTATCCATATCATCAATAGCAGCATCTGAGGGTGTCATGTGTTCAATATTTGGCAATGGGTTTCCTACTTACATTAGCAATTTCATATCTGTGGCTTCCACCCCTGCACATCTGTTGTGCCTGCCATCGTTGCATTTGTCTACTTCCCTGACCGTGTTGCCATCTCCAGTGGACATGCAGGTTTGGGCATCAATGGGGAAGGACTCATCCGTGTAGTCAGTGCAACATTGCTATACAAGTGTGTTGGATCTGTGCTGATGATTCCGTTGGCACATCCATGACCAGGCTGATGTGATGGGAGCCCTCATTTGGTGCTAATTGTTGATTGTGTGACCAAGTGCTCAGCTGACATGATGGGGCCCTACTGAGGCAACATATGGCACAGCTTTCCTCACACAGGAGTGGAGTCCCCTCATGGCAGTGTGTACACGTGTGACATTGCCTGCGCCCAAGGTGTGTGTTGTATGTGCATGTCTGTGTGTTCACTTCCATTTATCTGCGCATGCTGTGATCCCTAGTGTTGTACCTGTTTGTGATGCTTGCTGACTTGAGCTATGTTCCCCCAAAGTCTTCTCCCTGTGTTCTCTGTGATGTGGGTGCATGGCACATTACTGGTCATCAGGGTGTCACCCATAGGTGTGTTTGCTGTCAGGGCTGAGTTTGTGTGCAGACGCAGATGGGTCACAGTCAGGTTTCCCCTTGGCACTTGTTGTTTGCCCCTGTCATGTGATTTTCAGTTTGTGTTGTCTTTCAGTGATTGTGACACATGTGTGTGACTGCTGGCACTCCTCAGGGTCCGGGCTGCAATGTTGGTTGTTGTCTATGTGTGTTCTTTGTGGGTGACCTTGGCTTCTTCATTGGTGTGTGACTGTGGCTGGGATCCCATTGGTTGGTGTGGTATCGCCATCATGTCCATGTACAGCGTAGTGTGCAGTGTGTCAGACATTCAGGAGTCTTGTTGAGTGGCCATGTGTGATGTGTTTCTGCACCTTGGTTCCCACCCACCACCCTGGAATAGTCATGGGTGCATGTGCAATGTCACCAGTGCATGTGTACTTCACTGCTGCACATTGTTAGAGGTCGAGGGTGTGGTCTTGAGTGTGTGCAGATGGGAGTTGTTGCCCAGCTAGTCCCCTGCCTCCATGTTGGCCTTGGCTTACTGGCCATGCTGATTGATTTGTGCTTGTGTAGGTGTGATGGTAGTTTGTTGCTCAGGACACCTGACTGTGGTTCACAGTGTGAACGACATTTAGCTTTGTCATCACAGTGGGATTTTTATTCAGCCCAGGGTCACCACATTGTGGGGGCCCTGGGGGTGGGCGTCTGTGTCTTGCTGTGTCAGTTGTTGTTCCTACGTGCCTGTGTGACATGTGTGTTTTGTGCTCCCTCTCATCTGACAATGCCTGCTTGCCCACATAGGGGATTTGGATCCATGAGTTACCTTAGTGTGGCAGTGTATGCACATCTGTATGATTGGTATTCAGCTCTCCTCATGTGTTGTGTGGTTGCCTGGGGACACTGGCACCCCCACCCCTCACCTGCTGTGTATGATGACAGTGTTGGTCTGCCTGTTTGTGTTTGTGCATCTGCACCACTGCATTGGCATATCTTGGGTGTGCCATTGGCTGTATGTTGTTTGGTGTGTTTCCCCTGCTGTCCCTGGGACTCCTAGGTCATCGGTCAGCACAGTGATCATGGTTTGTGTGTCCCATTGCTGCCATGGTATGGTATCTGTTCACCTCACATCTGCTGTCTCCACAGGATATCTGCATTTGTGTGCCCATTGGTGCAAATATGTGGTTCTGCATTCTGATGGTCACTTCTGTCACTGTGTCATTGATGACTGTTGACGGTCTCAGCACACATGGGTGTTGTTTGTCTGCACATGGCCAAAGGAATGTTTCATTTGCACTGCAGTATTTGGCTCCCCCAATTTATGTTGCAATGGGACACATACACTACTTTGCCACAGATGAGTTTTTGGTTCTGTGACCAGGAATGATCCATGCAGTTTGGCAGTTGCAGCTCTTTCTTTGTCAACAATTACCTTTTGGTCACTGTGATGATGAGGGTGTAGACCCCATTGCCACAATGGTCAAAATGTGCTTCGGCTATGGACCCCACACTTGCCTTTTGGTCACTGTGATGATGGGGGTTTAGACCCCATTGCCACAATGGTCAGAATGTGCTTCGGCTATGGACCCCACACTTGCCTTTTGGTCACTGTGATGATGGGGGTTTAGACCCCATTGCCACAATGGTCAAAATGTGCTTCGGCTATGGACCCCACACTTGCCTTTTGGTCACTGTGATGATGGGGGTTTAGACCCCATTGCCACAATGGTCAAAATGTGCTGCAGCTATGGACCCCACACTTGCCTTTTGGTCACTGTGATGATGGGGGTTTAGACCCCATTGCCACAATGGTCAGAATGTGCTTCGGCTATGGACCCCACACTTGCCTTTTGGTCACTGTGATGATGGGGGTTTAGACCCCATTGCCACAATGGTCAAAATGTGCTGCAGCTATGGACCCCACACTTGCCTTTTGGTCACTGTGATGATGGGGGTTTAGACCCCATTGCCACAATGGTCAGAATGTGCTTCGGCTATGGACCCCACACTTGCCTTTTGGTCACTGTGATGATGGGGGTTTAGACCCCATTGCCACAATGGTCAAAATGTGCTTCAGCTATGGACCCCACACTTGCCTTTTGGTCACTGTGATGATGGGGGTTTAGACCCCATTGCCACAATGGTCAGAATGTGCTTCGGCTATGGACCCCACACTTGCCTTTTGGTCACTGTGATGATGGGGGTTTAGGCCCCATTGCCACAATGGTCATGGGCTGCTTGCATTGTGGGTGCCACACACATATATGTGTGGCACATGTGCTAGGGGTCACATTGTATGTTCAAAGTCATGTTCGGTGTTGTAGGCATTTGACACAGCCTACACACGCTTGTCATGGTGGTGGGGGGATGTCTTTATCTTGCATTCCCTAGGTTGTGGTGTGCTTGTTGTGTCATGCATTGTCCATCTTATGAGTGGGGGTGGTAGTAGTGGTAGGCATCCAGCCCCCCCTGGCTAAGGGTGGTAGTAGTGGTAGACATCCAGCCCCCCCTGGGTGAGGGTGGTAGTAGTGGTAGGCATCCAGCCCCCCCTGGGTGTGGGTGGTAGTAGTGGTAGGCATCCTGCCCCCCCTGGCTAAGGGTGGTAGTAGTGGTAGGCATCCAGCCCCCTGGCTAAGGGTGGTAGTAGTGGTAGGCATCCAGCCCCCCGGCTAAGGGTGGTAGTAGTGGTAGGCATCCAGCCCCCCTGGGTGAGGGTGGTAGTAGTGGTAGGCATCCAGCCCCCTGGGTGTGGGTGGTAGTAGTGGTAGGCATCCTGCCCCCCTGGCTAAGGGTGGTAGTAGTGGTAGGCATCCAGCCCCCGGGCTAAGGGTGGTGGTAGGCATCCAGCCCCCCTGGGTGAGGGTGGTAGTAGTGGTAGGCATCCAGCCCCCCTGGGTGAGGGTGGTAGTAGTGGTAGGCATCCAGCCCCCCTGGGTGAGGGTGGTAGTGGTGGTAGGCATCCAGCCCCCCTGGGTGAGGGTGGTAGTAGTGGTAGGCATCCAGCCCCCTGGCTAAGGGTGGTAGTAGTGGTAGGCATCCAGCCCCCCTGGGTGAGGGTGGTAGTAGTGGTAGGCATCCAGCCCCCCTGGGTGTGGGTGGTAGTAGTGGTAGGCATCCTGCCCCCTGGCTAAGGGTGGTAGTAGTGGTAGGCATCCAGCCCCCCGGGCTAAGGGTGGTGGTAGGCATCCAGCCCCCCTGGGTGAGGGTGGTAGTAGTGGTAGGCATCCAGCCCCCCTGGGTGAGGGTGGTAGTGGTGGTAGGCATCCAGCCCCCCTGGGTGAGGGTGGTAGTAGTGGTAGGCATCCAGCCCCCCTGGCTAAGGGTGGTAGTAGTGGTAGGCATCCAGCCCCCTGGGTGAGGGTGGTAGTAGTGGTAGGCATCCAGCCCCCTGGGTGTGGGTGGTAGTAGTGGTAGGCATCCAGCCCCCCTGGCTAAGGGTGGTAGTAGTGGTAGGCATCCAGCCCCCCCTGGGTGAGGGTGGTAGTAGTGGTAGGCATCCAGCCCCCCGGCTAAGGGTGGTGGTAGGCATCCAGCCCTCCCTGGGTGAGGGTGGTAGTAGTGGTAGGCATCCAGCCCCCCCCTGGCTAAGGGTGGTAGTAGTGGTAGGCATCCAGCCCCCCTGGGTGTGGGTGGTAGTAGTGGTAGGCATCCAGCCCCCCTGGGTGTGGGTGGTAGTAGTGGTAGGCATCCAGCCCCCCTGGCTAAGGGTGGTAGTAGTGGTAGGCATCCAGCCCCCTGGGTGTGGGTGGTAGTAGTGGTAGGCATCCAGCCCCCTGGGTGAGGGTGGTAGTAGTGGTAGGCATCCAGCCCCCCGGGCTAAGGGTGGTGGTAGGCATCCAGCCCCCTGGGTGAGGGTGGTAGTAGTGGTAGGCATCCAGCCCCCTGGGTGAGGGTGGTAGTGGTGGTAGGCATCCAGCCCCCCTGGGTGAGGGTGGTAGTAGTGGTAGGCATCCAGCCCCCCTGGGTGAGGGTGGTAGTAGTGGTAGGCATCCAGCCCCCCTGGCTAAGGGTGGTAGTAGTGGTAGGCATCCTGCCCCCCTGGGTAGGGGTGGTGGTGCGCATTCAGGCCCCTGTGTGCATATGTGGCATTGGTGATGGGCATCCCGCCCCTATGGTGCTGCTGTTGCTGGTGTAAGTATATTCAGCATCCCCGTGTATGTGTGTGATGTGTCGTGGTACGTGTTGTATGTGTTTTGTGGTTGGTGTCTGGCTTACCTTCTGCGCCGTACGCGTCCGTGCCTGTTCCGGTAGTAGATGTAGAATATTGGTATGATCGGGACGAAGGGATTCATGGTTGGTTCGTGTCGTTCGTCCTTCTCGTTGCTTCGCGTCGTCCTCGTCGCTTCGCCTCGTCCTCGTCGCTCGCGTCGTCCTCGTCGGTGCCGTGTTCGTCTCGTAGCCGTGGATCATGTTGTGGCGCGAATCGGAGCTTATGTGCGCCTCTCCCGGATGCTTTAACGTGCTGTGCGTAGCGACGGGTTCGGCGCATACGGGAAGCGCATCGTACTTGTCCGGCCGGACGGGGCTGCATTTTTCCTTCCGTGCGACTCGATTCGGCGTTTCCGGATTCGCCTCGGTCGCAGAACAGGACCTGGTTTGGGTGAGTTCGGCTCGGCCGGATTTTTTGCTGTTGTGCGCATCGTACTTGCTCGTTCGGTGTGCTGTACGGATCGGTCGGAAAACAGGCTTTCGCATGGCTTTTTTCCCGACCGAATGGTATTGGGTGCGCCTCCGACCGAGATCGGAATCGGCCCCTTAGTGTTGCGAGGTAGCTAAAGATTTAAAAAAAAACAAGCCTTCTCTTGGCAAGGGAAACACTTTTTATTGCTGCAGAAGCTTTTTATTGTCGGGACAGGGGGAGTACCTATCTTCAGACAGGTAAACAACTGGTCTCAATTTGCTGCTTCACTGGCAACTACTTATATAACAATATTGAGCAATGCTTATTGCCAAGGTCAAATAATGAGTTACTTAGCAGTTACATATTGTATTCAGAAAACATTTAATCACCTGTGTTCCTAACCTTATGACTTCTCTCTGCACATTCTTCATTGTAATCTCTAAGAAAGCTTAACAAACAAATTATTCTCTACTCTTGAATGCATGCGTATTTGCGTGTGTGCTTCATCATTCTGCTCCCAAGACCTTGTATCTGATTCTGTGTGCTCTTGGCTAATTCAGTCTCTTGCTCCTATTCTTCAATCATGTATTTAATTTGCTGAGAACACAGAGTATGTGCTTATTGTGCTGTGGCCATCAATTCTTTCAAGCTTACAAACAAGGGTTTTCCTTTAACTAAGACCTTGCACTGTATTTTCAAGCGCACTCTTCACCTCTCTGGCTTCAGCATGTATTTTAGGCCTAGACTGCTCTTTCACCACATATAATTTAACATTGTTTTCTACTGCTGTCTGCTGTAGCTTAATTTCTTCATGTTTAATTTCCTCTCCAACATTAGCCCGCGGGAGCTTAGAAGCAGGTGACACTGAAGGTCGCGTTGACCAACCTGGACATGATATTAATGATATTCCCAGGTGATACATGGGAAATCCCTGGGAACTGTTGTCTGAGGCCAGGGTGCAGGTTGAATGAGCAGTGAATGCTTGTTTCGAAGCTGCCAGGAGAGGGTGATGCTGCGACTTTGGGATCTAGTAGGTCTCAGGCAGTGCTGAACCTCAAAAGAGCTGGGGTCTGTAAGGTAGATGGATGGCAGCAGGCTCTGGCATGAGACATTGCTGTCCATCTGCGGCACCTCCAAAGAGCCCTGTGGTTTGAGTAAGGTGGAGAAGCAGCCATTGCGGGATGGAGATTTAAAATGATGGATCCAGAGACTGTTGCTCCAGCACAGAGTGATCATCTAAATCAGTCAGTGTAGAAATCCGCACATATGTTGTTATTTTGTGTGGTGGGGAAGGTCTGTAGGATAAGCAGCTGGAGACCCAGGAGGAAATGTCCTGGTTTTATCCCAGGATGCGGAGATGCTTGGCGAGAGTCTTCGGCCATATTATCACTACTTCCTCCAGATCAGTCCTCATTGTTGCAGTCAATCTTGCTCTTACATCTGCATCTTCTCTTCAGCAGAACACAGGGCATGCAGCTGTACTATTAGATTCTGCTTCATCTTTCCTAAATCCTGATTAACAATCTATGACTGAGACTCCAATGTGAGGAGCCTGAACTGTTGACCACCCCACAGCCTTCAACCATCACCAGCCTCAGGCTTAAACACTATTACAGAAAAGTTATCCGCAAGAAACCCTGGTGCCTGAGCTGCAGGCTCTGGTGTTTCATCCAGCCCTTCCTTCATAACCTGCACTTATTCTCTTAGTACCACTCCCAGATGTGAAATCACTCCCCTTGACTACTTCAGATCCACTATCTGGCCTAGCAGCATGCTCCATTGTAC
Source organism: Calotriton arnoldi (assembly GCA_963921515.1). Taxonomy (NCBI): domain Eukaryota; kingdom Metazoa; phylum Chordata; class Amphibia; order Caudata; family Salamandridae; genus Calotriton; species Calotriton arnoldi. The sequence goes on from CAWUFW010008514.1 coordinate 60,207, forward strand.
CAGGCCTCTGCTACGGATTCAGACACAGAACTATCACTGGTCACGGTTTGTCATGCTGTGGCCACAAACTGTTGCCATCATTTAGCCTTCACAGTACATTTAGCATGAAAAGCAGCTGTTGGGCTTAGCTGGATAACTTACATCTTTTCAAGCAGTCTGCCAACATCTGGCACTTAGTTATGAGTCACTAACCTGGTGGATCTGGTGGGCGGAATTTGCGTAGTCGCGTTACGCAAAGTTCCGCGAAACGGTAAAAAATCTCCGCGAGCACCCAAAAGTTCCGCGAACATGCAGAATTGCTTGTTCCGCCCGTTCGCAATGCTTTTTTCCTGTTCGCGAACGCTGTTTGCGTGCTCGGGGGGAAATATCTCGCGAACACGCACTTTGAAAGCGCAAACAAGCAAAAAATTCCGCGAAGCTGCGGATTGCGGAATTTTTGGCAATTCCGCGTTCTCCGCGGAACGCGAAATTACCCAAATTCCGCAAATTCCGCGAGCGGAACGGAATTTACCGCCCAGGCCTAGACTTTAGGCAGTGCTTATTTTGAGCTGGTGGTTTCCGGTGCTTGGCATCAGCACTTAATTGGCAACACTGGTGCTTGTAACAGTCTGCCACAAGAAGGCACTGTCTGGCTAATTTAGAGATGGCCACAACAGCAGTTAATTATTCATTCAATCTACATTAAAAATGACTATTACCAGCTGCCCAAACCATTCTTAGAGCTCTGGGGGCCTGAAATAGTCCAGATTGTCACACTTGTAAGTGTATAATGGTTAGTGGTTGTGTTTTTAGTATCATTGGCAGCATGGCAGGGGCAATGTATGGTGCAAGCTGCAGTGGCCTCCTAACGAGAGCCCTGGCACTTATGTTTTTTTTTACAAATTAAGACTGGTCTTAGGTTTATTGTCAATTGAGAGCAGGCTATGAATAGCCTGGCAATGTAATATCCTCAATTCATTATTTGATAAATGGTCAGGGTTTTATGAAGTATCACATTTTCCAATAACAAAAATGAAGGTGTGGCTTGTATTTCTGCAGTTTCTACCGAAGACCCAAACTTACAATTAAGGTATAAATCATTCTATTAATATTGTTCAGCTGTAGATAACGACTGGGCTTAGTGACGGACCCTGGGTGCATACTGGCCAATTCCAGAACAAGAATTTTTGAAACCTCAGGCAAAATAACATTTTGCTGTTTGCTTACTCCCTTTCCCTAGCACCAAGCATTTTAGGCCATTTGTTCGTGTATAGTGCTCTCTACCAGCCCTGAAGGGGCTTTAATGTGGTACCGGCTGCGATATGCGCATTACGTAGACTTAAATTAAAATGCCAAAGAGACCCGGAGTAGGAAAGACTCGCCCAGCAAACTGTTTAAAAATACCTAGTTTAGGAGTTTCTAACAGTGAAAGAGGGACAGATTCCAAGCTTGAATTTTACTATTTCTATTACTAGATGATTTTCTATGCTCTGACCAGAAGGAGGCAATTTTACCGCATAATTGTAGTTGTGCTAAACATATTTCTGTCTGTAAAAACCCATTAAATGTCAAAATATTACTAAAGTACAGTGGGTCTGATTATGAGTACAACTGCAGAGGGGGGAGAAAATTGACAGGCAAGAATCGCTGACCCCAGCAGGTAGTTTCTCCCCTGCACTATGATATCCTGAGTCTTCCCAGCATGAATGGGGAATGACATGGGTTTTTGGGGCCCATTCCTGCGCGTCTTGATTCCATGCACAGAGCCCACCTGCTTTCAGCACATTGCTCAAGAACACTTAGGGGGACACCGAGGTCCAGATTTACGAAATAATGGCGTTGCCCTTGCATCACGGAAGGTGATGTAAGGCAAGCCTTAACTGAGATCTACTAAGCCACACATCCACCCTGCGTGGCTCTGCTTGGAATAATAAATCTGGAGTAACACAACGCAGTGCAAGTCGCTGCCTTGCATTACTCTGCACTAGGAAGGCGTTCCTTGGGTGGAGCGTTGTGTTCTCACGCATCCACCCATGGAATATGGCACATTCCCAGATTTAAACCTGGGAATATGTCAAAACGTTACGCCTTCTTAGGGAAGGCGCAACAAGGAGAAATAACTTTATTTCTTCATGTTTTTTCCGCATTCTGCAGCACACATAAAAAGAGGAAAAAGCCTCTAAGAATTGTTTTTGTTCCGGAAGGTGTCCCTTCCTGCACAAAAATAATCCTGTCTGCAATGCAGATGCAAGGGTGCCTGCATTGGCGTTAGGCTGCACTGTGTGCGCTAGCACAGGGAGAGAGCAGGAATGCACCATATCTTAGTCGATATGGCGTATTCCTGCCCTTTCCCAAGGCGGACCCGAGAGACCTCAAGAACTTCCGGCCCATCTCCCTACTCCCGCTCCCGGCGAAGGTCATCGAGAAGATCGTCAACAAGCAACTAACCCGTTACCTCGAGGACAACAACATCCTGGACCCATCCCAATCCGGGTTCCGCAGCAACCACAGCACCGAAACTGCCCTCATCGCCGCCACCGACGACATCAGGGCCATGCTGGACAACGGAGAAACCGGGGCCCTCATCCTCCTGGACCTCTCAGCCGCCTTCGATACCGTCTGCCACCACACCCTACGCACACACCTCCACAACGCAGGGATCCGCGACAAGACCCTGGAATTGACCACCTCCTTCCTCTCCGGCAGAACCCAGAGTGTCCGCGTCCCACCATTCCGATCCAAAGCCTCCGAGATCATCTGCGGCGTACCCCAAGGATCATCCCTCAGCCCGACACTCTTCAACATCTACATGGCACCGCTCGCCCACATAGCCCGATCACACGACCTCAACATCATCTCCTACCCCGACGACACGCAGCTGATCCTCTCCCTCACCAAGGACCCCTCCACCGCCAGAACCAACCTCCACGAAGGAATGAAGGCCGTTGCCGAATGGATGAAGAACAGCCGACTGAAACTGAAATCGGACAAGACGGAAGTCCTCATCCTCGGCTCCACCCCCTCCACCTGGGACGACTCCTGGTGGCCGGCCACACTAGGAACTGCACCGACACCCACCGACCACGCACGCAACCTGGGGTTCATCTTCGACGCATCGCTATCCATGACCAAGCAAGTCAACGCCGTCTCATCCTCCTGCTTCAACACCCTCCACATGCTCCGCAACATCTACAGATGGATCCCCACTGAAAGCAGAAGGACGGTCACCCAGGCCCTCGTCAGCAGCAGATTGGACTACGGCAACGCACTCTACGCAGGAGCATCGACCAAACTCCTGAAACGACTACAACGAATACAGAACACCTCTGCACGCCTCATCCTCGACATACCCGCCACAGCCACACCACACCCCACCTGAGAGACCTGCACTGGCACCCCGTCAACAAGAGGATCACCTTCAAGCTCCTCACCCACACTCACAAGGCTCTCCACAACACCGGACCAACATACCTCAACAGACGTCTCACCTTCTACACCCCGAACCGCCAGCTCCGCTCCGCCGACCTCGCCCTCGCCACCATCCCCCGCATCCGAAGAGCAACCACCGGCGGCAGAACATTCTCCCACCTCGCTGCCAAGACCTGGAACACCCTCCCCATCCACCTGCGACAGACCCAGGATCTGCTGGCCTTCAGGAGACTTCTCAAGACCTGGCTATTCGAGCAGTAGCAGCACCATCCCCCCCACCCCCAGCGCCTTGAGACCCTCACGGGTAAGTAGTGCGCTTTATAAATGCACTGATTGATTGATTGATTGATTTCCATGTGATGCAGCGCAGCAATTTGTCTGACTGTGATGCGCTGCGTCACATCTTCGCAAATCTTGCCCCGGGTGCCTATTCACATCCGGTCCATCACCAAATTGGGAGGAAGATATCCACCATGTGGGATACCGGGCCGCCTGGCTTGTGGTAATAGCCTATGCGTGCACATGATCTCACCTACCAATTTAATAGCAAACGTTTTTCCCCATTAGTGTTAACAAAAAGTTGGCTGAAGGAGGGCCCCGGCGAGAATATTGACATGTTTCTAAACCTAGGATTTTGTATCAAACTTCCTATAAGAATGCAGCACACATAGAAAAAGGAAAATGCCTCAGGGGGTTGTTTTGTGCAGGAAGGGTTTCCTCCCTGCACAAAAACAATCCAGCTTAAAAACGCAGGCTCACTTGCACCATGGTGCAAGGATACCTGTGTTGGCACTAGGCAGACCATTGTGCGCCAGCATTGGGGAAAGACAGTAATGTGCTGTGTAATTGTAATTGCATTTATATAGAGCTTACTATCACTGACGAGGCATCGAAGCGCTTTTCGGCGAGTTGCATGCTACTCCGGAACCCAAAAAGTATTAGTGGTGAATCTGTAGAGGGAAATATGAAATTCATTTGAGTGGTGGATATGCTAGTCTGCTTGATTGAGAAGGATAGTGGATGGATAGAAAAAGGAAGGGTCTAGAAATTGTTTATTTGAAGATCATAGCAGTAGGAGGAGGTTTAGGATGAGTAAAGGAGAGATGAAGGAGGGAAGAGTTTCTAAAAGTGGATTAGGGAGAGAGATGAGGTATCTGATGAGTCTAGGAGGGATACATGAGGGAAGGGTTTAGAAAGGCTTATTTGGGAGATCTGAATAGTAAAAGAGGTTTGAGATGATGCAAGGAGGGGTAGAGGAGGTAAGAGTCTAGAAAGGGTTGTTTTGGAGATCATAGTAGTAGAATGGGATTTGGGGTGAGTAAGAGAGTGGAGATAGAGGATACATTGAGAGAGGTTTAGGGTGAGATATAGGGTAGTGCATTGGAGGTGCTCAATTAGGAGTGAAGAAATAAATATAAAGATACATAAGTACATGGAAGGTATATATGTATAAGGAAGTTAATATATTTAGATTTAAGTTGTATTTAATAAACTCAGACTTTCACGTGTTGCTGTCCTTTAAGCTATTTTTTAATATATTTTTCCTTTTAATAATTCAATAGTGAAGCAATTGTAAATAAAAAGTTATGATAAGAATGTACTTATGTATGCAGTGACCTATATACATGTTAAACATAGAATAATAAAACCATAAGTAATATGTACATTTGTTAAGCAGACCTAATTAACATCTATTAACTTATAAACATAATTATTATACACATTTATACAAAGGAATAGACATATTGAGATACATACATATAATCCAAATAAATGCTTATATACACAAGGATTTGTTGTACATTTATGTTTGAGTATGGTGGTTGTGTGGGGAAGAGCCAACTCTTGAGTAGTCTTCTGAAGATAAGATAGTTATCTGTGGATCCTATGTTTGGGGGTAAAGAGTTCCATAGTTTGGCTGCTTGGACAGGAGAAGGATGTGTCACCTATGTTATTTTTCTTCAATGGTGGGATTTTGAGGCGAAGTGCCAATCTAGAGAGGAGGTTCCTTTGTTGAATGTATTTGGTGATTTTATTCCTGATGAAGAGCGGTCCTGTTCCATGTATGCTCTGTGGGTGATACAAAGCAACTTGAACGTGGATCTCATGGCAACCAGTAACCCATGTTGGGCCTTCAAAGCAGGAGAGATGTGGGCTTGTGGCCTTACATGTTGGAGTAGTCTGGTAGCAGAGTTCTGAATCGATTGTAGTCTTTTCATAGATGTTAAAGATGATCTGTGGTCTAGACTATTGGCGTAGTCGGGTTTAGACAGTACAAGAGAGATAGTAGCCTGGACCTTGTGTGGCAATCCCAGGTGAGAGAAGATGCGCTGCAGAGCTTTTGTAGTAAGGAAGCTTGATCTTGCTAGTTTGTCCACTTGGGCATTCATTGATGGCTTGGAGTCCATGGTAATTCCAAGGTTTCTGACTTTCTTAGATAATTTAGGTGGTGTTCCCAGGTCGTCAGACCAGGTGTCGAGTGGGTCATAATTTTACCAATCGCCACATGTGAGTATTTGAGTATTTCTGCTTTGGAAGCATTCAATTTGAGATGGCTCCATGTCATCCACTGATCCACGGCTCTGAGGCAACTGAAAATTTGTGAGTTTCCAATGTCTTTGAGTCTTTCCAGTTTAAGGAGTATTTGTGTGTCATCTGCATAGTTAAAGGATGTGAGGTGAAAATCATTGATCAGTGCTGGTAATGACTTCATGTAGATGCATGGGTGAGATGATAGACCCTTGAGGGACCCCTGCTTTTGCAAAGTAAAGTTTGGATCAGAAAGAGGGGTATGGATGACATTTGTTCTGTTTTGAAGGCAGGATGTGATCCAGTCGAGAGCAGTCCCCTCTATGCCGGCTCCATAGAGTCTTTGTATTAGAGTGTCCTGGTCAACTGTGTCAAAGGCAGCTAGGAGGCCCAAGAGAAGTAGTGCAGCAACCCCGTTCCGGTCAACTGTGTTTTTAAAGTCATCCCAGATGGCAATGAGGGCAGATTTTGTGCCTCTTCCTGGACGGATTCCTGTTTGGAAATCTGAAACTATGGAATTATCTTTAATAAATGCAGTAACCTCAGCCACTTTTTATACCCTCAAAATGATTTAAAAAATACTACATTTCTTACCAGTAGACAGTCGGCGGACAGTAGTCACGGCACTTATCATGTCTAGGCTGGATTACTGCAATGGTCTTTACTTAAACATTCAAGAACGGTTCATGAACAAGCTCCAATTGTTGCAAAATGCGGCGGCAAGACTGCTTACTGGTACCCGAAATTTACTCCTATTGCCAAGGAAATCAAAAACTTCACTGGCTGCCTGTCAGGAAAAGGGTACGTTTTAAGGCCCTGTGCACCGTGCATAAAGCACTGCAAGGTACAGGCCCAGACTACCTTAAACAGCGTCTGAAATGGTATCAACCCATAAGAACTCTTCGCTCCCTTGGTGCTAAGTTGGTATCAGTACCACCCATAAAAAAAGTCGCATGGGGAGGGAGAAGTTTTATTGCCGGTGCTGCTAAGGCCTGGAATGATCTCCCTTTTCATTTGAGAAACACACATAATATCCTAACCTTCAGGAAGGAATTGAAGACATGGCTTTTTACTTTGTAAAAATTGTCTTCCACCTCAGTGCCCAGTTTGAGAGCAGCTAGCGCCAGGACACCTTTGGGTAACCGTTCGCGCTGTATAAATGCCTATAACATAACATAACATAATGAATTGTGACATCTGGGTGAATTCTGTTCTTTCTATCAGTTTGCCCAGGAAAGGCCCATTTGTAATTGGCCTATAGTTGTTGGGTTAAGCGGGTCCAGGTTTGTTTTCTTTAGTAATGGGTATATGTACGTCCTTTTTTAGGTCTTCTGGAAATATTCCCAAAGTTAAGGAACTGTTGATGATTCTTCTTACTGGTGTGGCAGCAGAGTTAATTAGAAGAATTTTCTTGAAGGTTTGTGGTAGACATGGGTTAGAAGGGATGCCGGCTTGCTTTGATCAGATCCATGAATTTGTTGTGAGATATTTGTTGGAAGGAATGCAGAGGTTGAGTTAGCCTACTCTTGGAGGGTTTTTTGGGAAAAGGGTTGGTGCTGGTGGTTTTATGTTGTTTTAAATAGGAGTCCAATGTGTCTGCTTTGGTTGTGTAATGATTTGCCAGTTTCTCTGTGGATTCTTGAGTAATGGGATGAGTTCCTTCTAGGCAATTTGGTTTGTGAAATTTGGTGAGAATTTGATAGAATTCTTTATTTGCACATGTAGCATTTTGAATTCGGTCTGAATAGTGTTTTATTTGAGCTTTTTTGATTGCAGACTTGTATAATATGTAAAGTTTCTGTCTTGATTGGTGTTTTGAGCCAAGTGCATTGCAGCTTTCTAATTTGCTATTTTATCTCTTTTAACTCTGTACTTTTCCAAGGTGCTGTCCTGTTTTGTTGTCCTTAGTGGTATTAGGTTATCAAAAGCTTCCTGCAGCCACTCATATAGTTTTTAACAGAATTTATTGTGCCTAGATCTGTATTTGATGTTAGTTGTGTTTCTAAGTGTTCAAAATTGAGTTTGTTCCAAGGTCGATGGGTGGATGCATTTAAGGTGGTATTAGGTGTGTTGGTTTGTGTTGTTTTATGGTGGAAAAATGGTGGTCTGGCCATGTGACTGGAGTCATCATTTGGAAGGTAACTAGTTCTGTATTTGCAAAAATGACAGCTAGGTTGTGTCCAGCTATGTGTGTGGGTTTGTGGACAATCTGATGTAGGTTCAGTGCATCTAGGCCAGTGATGATTGTTTTTGGATGGGGCATATTGAGTTTGTCAAACCAAATGTTTAGGTCACCAAGAATGCATAGTTTGGAGTGTGGTGTTGTCAGGTTTGAATCTGTGTCTAGAAGTGTGCTGGGTATGTTGTAATTCCAGGTGGAGGTCTGTAAAGAAGTAGGACGTTGCAGGAGGAAGATGGTATAGGGCTGCATTTGGTGAAGAGGGCCTCACAACCTTGTATGGAGACATTGTCAGCTTTAGTTATGTTTAATGTTTACATGAATACAACACCTAGGCCACCTCCTCTTTTGCCTATATGATTTTTGATTTTGTGTGATAGTTTTATAGCCTAGAGGAACAGCTTCATGCAACACTGACGCCATGCCATCTCCCAACCATGATTCAGTTATGAAGAGTAAGTCAGGTTGTGTCAGTGAGAAGGTCGTAGATGTGATGCTTGTTTTTAGAGAGTGATCGAGCATTAATTAGTAGGCAGTTTAAAGAATGTATTTTGGTGATGGTGTGACTTTGTTTTGTAGAAGAGGACTTGTAGCAGGTGTGTCCTTCGTGCTGGTATTAACTGTATGAGAATAGCAACAGTGTTGCTTTTCTGTATCATATCCCTTGTCCAGCAGGCTAAGAAGGCATTTTGCTGGGTCTGCATGTGTAGGTGGTGGAGATGATGGTTGAGAGGGAGTTGGTAGCTGTGTTGTTTTTGTAGAGTAGCCTTGATGTGCAGTGGATATGGAGATGTGAAGTTGTGAAGAGTGGTATGTTGTTTATTTTTTTTGTGTCTGTTAAGGCTGGAAGGTGTATGAGTTGGGGTGGTGGTGCAGCATGTGTGTCATGTTGCAAGGTTCTAAATTGTCCAATGGATGATAGGCGGTTGAAAGAGAGTTGCTGCTTTGAAGTATATGTGTTAGGTGTGGGGGGAAGAGAGAAAACTTGGCAGTAGAGTTGGTTTAGAGTGTGCATTATTTGTGTAGCCAGGAGGGTGGGAGTGGATGTATGTTTCTAGTTTGTGATGGAAAGTATTATGAGGTAGTGTGTGTGTGAGATTTTGTTGTGCTGGTGTGTGTTATGTTTTGTTTTTGAGGAGAAGTGAGAGGAGATGATGATGTAGTTGTTTTCAGAGAAGCATTTGTATGTAAAGTATTGTTGGTGAGTGGAAGCTGAATAGTAAAGGGGTTGTGAGGTGTTTTGGAAAGATGTGTATGGGGTGTGTGAGAGGGGATGGACAAGAGTTAAGAGTGTTTGTGTTAGATATGATCGCTGGGAGATGTAATATGTGTGGTAGAGTGGAATGTAAGGGTTGTGTGGTTACGTTTTTTTGGTAAAAAGAAGAGGAGGGCGTGGGTGGATGAAATGATGGAAGGTTGAGTATAGGTTAAGTGGTGACAGAAAGGGGTCTATTAGGAGTACGTAGAGGGTAGAGCTGGTGCTTTGTATAAGCAGGGAGTGTGGGTCTGGTTGGGATATAGCTATGTATAATGTGGATTAGGGTTGTGTTAGCGATGTGTGGGTTTGTTAGTGGTATAGGATAGAGTGGTATTTTGTGTGTGAGTGAAGGTGCCATTGTTTGGTAGTTGGGGTAGAAGGGTGTATAAGTGTAGTTTGTGGTGTTTTTTGGTGGTTGTTGTGACAATGAGAACTGGTTAGGGTTTGTTTATAGTAAAAGAGCAGAGTGTATTTGTTGTGAATGTGTTAATATGTTTGTGGATGTGGATGGCTTAAGGTGGTTGCTGATGAATGGAAAAATGATGTTCCAAGAAATGAGTCAGTGCCCTCCCATAGCGTAAAGAGCAGGACAGTGTTTCTGATCAACGCCCCCAAACTCCTCCAACATGCAAGAGAGGATGAAAGTTTACTAATTAATAAATCCATTTACCAGACTAGAAGCATAAGTCAATGTCACTCCATAATTCGCTTCGATATACAAAACACCATTCTCTGTGTGAAAGTAAGTATGACTGGATAGAGCTTTTATTATCTGATTGGAAGTTGGTGGACGGTTTGGTGGGTTTGGACCTGAGAACACTTACTCCAGGCAGCAGGTCATTCCAATTTAAATATAGCCATCTCTGTAGGGAGAAACTGATAACACCAGCTAAAATACCCACTTGCAGCCATGGTCAGTCGCTGATGGATAGGATTCTGATTTTTGTTGAGAGGAATGAATGAGCTCGGGTCACTTGGGACTAGGTTAGATCTACCCTGCAGAAATTGATAGAGGGGAATGCAACACCAATCAAATTAATTCTGGTGTAGGTGGTGGGAACCGATTAGAACACGCTCAGGCCTGCATGGACAATGGCTTTACACATTCAGGGAAGCAGCACATTGCTTCTAATTTGATGACTAATAAACCTCATTATTTGAATATCCTGTTGGGCTTCAATCCAAACTATTAGATCCTGACTGGGGAGTCTTTATAAACACATATGATACTTGTATTTTTCAGGAGACATGGTGCACGATGCCACAATTCTGGTCAGGCTAAATTAATTATATAGCTGAACTAATGGGGTAGGATGACCGTCTGGCGGGTCTTACACTATGGGTTGAAATTTCCCAAACTGCAAGATCAAAGTTTTGAGGACCGATTCTCAGACTATTTTAGGTATTAACTTGGTACCGGACAACAATGTAAAATCCATAATGTTTATAGCTGCACAGCAAGGGGAAGAGTGGCTCAGAAACATTATGCCAACTCGAAATGCTCTTAGAACTAACTAATAGCATCGCCCTTATCGTTGCTGGTGACTTTAACATATCATTTGAGCCCCTGGATATACCTGGTGCCTCCAAAGCTGATAGCGAAGATGAAATGTGGCCCATTTTCTAACTTCAGAACCCTCTGATTAAATACTGATTTCAACAGCTATGCAGCTGAATGCACTAGTAATATCTGCAGGGTTCAAGGCATGTAATGGGCATACACGCTCCGACAGAAACGGGTGCCATGCCTACAATAGATTAAACCGTGCAAGCCAGGTTGATTATATCTTGCTAGATTTAAGGTATTGGATGGATCTGGCTGATATGACTAGTGTTGAACATAACAATACCGACCATAAACACCCTTTCTTTGACTATAAACATGAAACTGTTCTCTTTGTTAGAAACATCAGGTCAGTTGATCAGGATGGAATTAATCATCTCAAGCAACAGATGTGAAATAGGTACCAAAATGCAGCACCCAGAGTTATTAGCTAACCCATTACTGGGAAGTGGCAGATGGATTAGAATCCCTGTTGCAAATATCAAACAACCATGACAACCCCAACAGTGTGGTTCGGGCACATGTTGAGTTGTTTAAAATAATGAGAAAACATTTTACTAGAGAAATAAAACTCGCCCTACCCATCTTGAAGCAAAGTACGTGGTGCGAATATATGTATGTAAAAGCGCCAAGGAATACCTAATTAGCACAATTAGGGCGAAGAACACAGAAATTATAAGAAGTGCCAGAAACAGTTATAGGAAGGTACAAACACAAGCCAGAAGACAGTGGTATGATAACAAATGGGCATATCTAACATAAGGAGCAAATAAAAAGGACACCAGGCTGTTCTGGCATATAGTAGTCTGCAGGAGTCGTCATGATCGGACTACGGCGGATTACTTTATTCAGCCAGTAATGTTGAAAGAACAATTTACCAACTTAAATTCACTTAATAAGGGTTTTTTGCAATGATGATCGGTTGGTAGATGTGATATTGGCTTCTAAAACAACAGCAGCATTGACAGTAACATTAGCAGAGACCCAATGATCTGAGGTCCTTATATGAATGTGATCTCAAATGCTGTTTTGGCAGGAACTTAAATTCCCTCCACCTGGGTTGGGATGGTGCTAATTCCCAATTATAAAAAGGGGCAAGGGTGAAGTCCGAGCAATCATCCGCCAATAAGCCTCATAGACAGCACACAAAATATCTTCTGTCGACATAGCCCAGAGAACTCTGGACTGGGTCAATGGAAATTATATTCTCTCCTATCTTCAAGTTGGCTTTACAAATAGGGTCAGCGCTGTTGACCAGGTTTTTAGGTTTTGTTTGATTAACTGAAAGACTGTTGTTCTGGGAAAGGGACATTAATATGTCACTTTTGATGACCTCAGGTTTGCTTTTGATCTGGTCACACTTACCAAGTTGTAGTCAGTTCTCCAGGAAATTGCTGTCCAGAAGAACATATTATCCATTTTAATGAGATTGCATGAAAATGATCATGCTAAAGTGAGATGGGGGCCCCAGGATGAGCTAACTGAACGTATATCTATCATCTTTGGGGTGCGTCCTTGCCCCAACATTGCTTACGCCATGCATAAATGGTGTGGTGTATTTTCTTAGTTCCTGCCGCAGTGACGTTCCAAAATTATGTAAGTGCTTGGTTTCTTCCCTCCTGTTTATGGTTGACACACTATTGATCTCTAAGACACCAATGGGCTTACAGACCCTGTTAGATAGCTTTTGAGTCTTCTGCAAACAAAGGGGGCTGAAGGTGAATGCTTCCAAAACAGAATTTGTGGCTTTCAACCCACATAGGAGCTATTGAGGTGCACCTAAACTGGAAGGTGTAAGACTAGAGAGGGGCAAGACAGTTGAATATCCATGTGTTATACTGACTGCCAATATGACATAGAACATGCAGACTGAAAAATGTGCTTTGAAGCTGGTACAATACAATTCTAGCATACTAAGAACACATAGATCCTCCCTGGGTAGGTCTCTTACACCCGTTTTACATATCTACAATACACAAGCACTGGGCAGCCTTTTATGGTATAATTGTGGGGACATTTAAAGGCCTCGAGGCTACCTATAACTGAGAAGACGTTTCTCAGGTATTTGGTTAACCTATCACAGAGTATGCCGTTATATATGGATATGGGGATCAAACCTATCTCACAGAGGGCAAACGTAAGTCCAGTACTCTACTGGCGAGTGGCGACGACTGTGACATACAGAGGAGCTGAGCATGTATAGAAAGGCACTCTATGAGGTATTAAGCCTAGATGGCCATGGAGACATACCTTGATTAAAATGTATTAATTTCCAGTTGTTCGTGCTTGTACTAGAAGTCCTGTAGAATAGTTCGCGAGAAGCCCTACTTATCTTCAAAGATCACATTAAATTAAAATACTGGTCATACATAATGGAACACGACCTGTTAACTTGAGACATGGTACGCTCACCAGTTTATTGTTAGATTTTAAATGTAGGAAAATGTAAGCTATTTCTAGATACCATGATGCCGCCATTTGCCAAGCAGCTCTATATTAAGTTCAGACACGGGTCGCTTCTAATAAATGGCATTTGTTGCTAATGGAAATCCGCCTCCTACAACTTTAATTGATGACATATCCAGCCTGGCAATTTGCACCTGAGACAGTGGCACATGTGTTTTTCTTTTGCATCGCCTATTCTTTTTTTTTTTAAATATTTTTATTAAGATTTTTTATATAAACAGCAAAAAATTATATGACATATTAACATATTAAACCGTGAGGATTAATCCAATCTTCTTAACAATCAAAAAGATAGAAAAAAATTCATCCTGCTTCACAAATCAATTAAGGAAGAACTCATCCGAGTCACAATTCATCCAACAAAATATACAAACTGCAATATTTGATATGACTGGCAATACACAAAGGTTACCCCGCCCGTTCAATCATATAATTCAGGGGTCATTAAGAGCCTGAGACTCCTTCCAACTCACAATAGGAGCCCAAATACGCCTGCCCAGCAAACTCCCTCTTTTACCCTTTCTCTCATAAATGGCTCTTTCCAAATTAAACATTGACAACAGCCGCGCAAGCCAGTGCTGGAATGTTGGCGGTGCAGGGTCTAACCAAGCAGAGGCGATGCATATCCATACTACGGCCATAGCCAGGAAAAGGAAGCAATAAGATGGGTCTTGCACTCCATTGCTGCTAACCCCAAGAAGTATCAAAGCCGTGGTTAGCTTGACTTTCACACCCAGTGTCATATCAAGAAATTTCTCAATGGAGTTTATCAGGGTTTCAAGATGTGGACAAGACGCAAACATATGAGCTAGATCAGCATCCGGCGAGTCGCACCGCGACATCTAACTCCTACCTCCCCCCCATTGTGCAATCCTCGCCGGGGTGTAATAAAGTGCGAAGATAGTTTTATAGTGCTGAGCTTGAAGCCCTGCCGAACAAACAACCGTCTGACCCAGTTCTAAGGAGTCGAGAAACTTCTCCGGTTCTACACCCAGCCGTTCCGCCCATTTACCCGCATGTTTTTCCAAATCATCTTGCTTGAGCGCTACTAATTCAACATACATTGACTTTATAGTGCAGTTCCTACCATCTCTAATAGCGTCGATAACTTTAACTTTACCAAAGCCATTAAACCCCCCACCTTCTTACTGAAAAAACTTCGCAGCTGCAAATATTTAAAAAAATTACTCTTTTCAAGGCCAAACTCAGTCTGAATATCGCTAAATTGGCGAATACCATCCATCCGTATTAGATCCCCAGCATTCCGAACCCCCCGCCTCGCCCACTCTGCCATAATCACATCAGAAAAGATTCCAGGCAGCATAGGATTTTTATACAGCTGAGTATAACAGTTAATCCTCCCAAGGCCCGTCTTCTTTTTAAGTGCAGCCCAGATTTTAAAAGCTGCAAACAAGGTCTTAAATTTTGTCTTCTTATAGTAGCTGGGCTCACTAAATTTCATAAAGCAATTCACTGCTTCTTCGCCAAGCAATAACTTGTACACATCCGGAAGCCCTGCTTCGGCCCCGAGCTCAGTAGGGCACGCACCAAACAAGCTACTCATATATTGGAGAGCCGCCGCCCAATAGTAGGTTTTAAAATCAGGGACAGGAAAACCCCCTCTTTCCCTAGGCAATGACATGAACCTAAGAGCCCTCCTGGTTTTCCCTTGAGCCCAGATAAACCAATTTACTATGTTCTCCAGTGCCGCAAACCAATGTTTTTCAAATTCTAGAGGAATTGCCCTAAACAGATAAAGTATTTTAGGTAAAAACACCATTTTTACCACGTTGCAGCGGCCCACTAATGACATATGTAAGTTGTTAAATCTGTCAAAGTCTATTTTTGCCTTCCTGATTACAGGCTCGATGTTCCTTGCCACTAGGTTCCCCAGTTCCGGCGTAATATCAATACCGAGATACACAGCTGATTCAGTTACTCGCGGATCGTCCATATCCACATGCCTGTTCTTGATTATCTGAGTTTTTGTTTGTTTAATGCATACCCAGAGAATCTGCCAAAGATGTGTGCTACCATCTCAATAGCAGCTAGCGCAGTTGAGGGATTCGCGGTGACGATGGCAACATCGTCCGCGTAGGCCAATACTTTGGTTTCCAAACCCTGACAAACAATAGGCTTAACTCCATTATTAGCCTCCAGCAATCGTATTAGGGGATCTATATAGATGGCGAAAAGGAGAGGAGAACACGGGCAGCCCTGTCTTGTCCCACGCTTAATAAAAAAGGTGCGGTATAGCCCCCATTCAATCTTAACTGGGCAGTGGGTGCTCTATACAGGACATGAATGGCTTCAATAAATCCTCTCCAGAGGCCAAACCATCTCAGAGTCTCTCATAGATAGTCCCAGGAGACCCTATCAAATGCTTTTTCAGTATCCAAAAGCATAGCAGCCATAGGGTCCCCTCAGCCCTCAGTTGCATCAAAAGAGTTATTACCCGGCGAATATGCTGCGTTGTTCCCCTCCCTGGTATAAACCTGTGTTGACAGGGATGAATTGTTTTCCAAATAATATGATTTAATCTTGTCGCCATAGCTTTAGAGAATATTTTGACATTGCTATTCAAAAGAGTTATTGGCCTATATGACCCTGGTTCCCTGGGTACTTTATCCTTTTTTTTTTAAATTACAATATCTGCACCTGCCCATGACTCGGGAGCAGAGCCGCCCTTTTGAGCTTGACAGATAACATCAACCAAATCAGGTCCAATTATATCCACAAAAGTTTTATAAAACTCTAGTGGGATCTGATCTGGACCAGCAGCCTTACTAGAGGGTAAACTACGCAATGCACCAAATATCTCGTCCTGGGTCAGCACGGCCTCAAGAGTCTCTTTGTCTTCAGGGTCAATACTCTGCAAGGGGATTTTGCTTAGATGCTCCTGAATTAAGCTCTGCGCCATCGGTGGTTCCTCACTATATAAACGTTGATAAAATTGACGGAACACCTCCCGGATTCCAGATGAGTCAGCCGTTATACTCCCACTATCATTCATGATTTCAAGTATCTCCCCTGCTGTACTCTTTTGTCTCAATCTTACTGCGAGAGTATGCCCCACCCGCTCACTGAAATCATAACAATGCTCTCTTTTTGCCAAAAAGGTTTCCGCAGCCTTAATAGCTATCCGTTCTCCAACATCGACCTTAACTGAGGCCAACCGAAGCAATATATCCTCGATTGGTCTGCTCATATTAATAGCTATAGCAAGCTCCTCCTCTATCCCAATCAAGGTTTTTCTAGTTGCTTCCTCTTGCTGTGCCGCCTTCTTCTGCCGGTGCAAACTATAGCTCATTGTCTCACCTCTAACCCCCGCTTTAAACGCGTCCCAAACTATCCCTGTACGTGCGCTCTCCCTATTAATATCCCAGAATTCTTTAATCCATCCCTTCATGTGGAGCACATATTCTGGATCTTTTAAGAGCCCCCTTTCGAAAGTCCAAACCCGTTCTGACCTTACCCGCCCAGTAAAAGCAACTGTAAGAACTAAAGGGTTATGGTCCGAGAGTATCCGGGGATATTTCTCTATCCTAAACCTTGAAATAAAAAATGTGACACAAAGAAGTAATCAAGTCGAAAAACAGCCTTATGGGGTGCTGAAAAAAATGTACTACCAGGATCTTCGGGTTTTAAATAAGCCCATGCATCAGTAAGTCCATTATTCCTAACTAAATTCGTAAGAGCTTTAAAAACCCTTCTTTTCCGACCCGAATATCCACCTCCCAGGTTGCCCCACAGTCCACCCAACCCATTAATATTAAAATCCCACAGACTATTACAGGAGTGGGCCATGTTGCAAGCTCAGTGTCCAAAAATTCAAGAGCCTCAGGGTCATCACCGGTTGATCCATAAACAGAGCAAATTGTAAATATTTCACCTCCCCATGAGCATTCAACCACAGCCCAGCGGCCCCATCTATCAGCTAATTTTCTTTTAACCATTATATCCCATTTCGAGTAAGAATAGCAACCCCTCTTGTTCGAGTACCTTGCTTGGTATTTACCATAAGCTTATATCCGAGCTGATCCAGAATATTGCCTCTGGTGCCCTCTATATGGGTCTCTTGGATACAAAGTATATCAATTCGCAAGGTTTTAAATAGAATTGCAGCCTTTCGCCTTTTACCTTGGTCATTTAGCCCGCAGACATTAATTGAAGCAATTCGCAGACTCATTATACCATGTTTCGAAAATTCCTACGAGCAACCAACATAATTGCAGTTTTAATTCAACAAAAATTAGTCTACCAAAGCTCATTGTAAGCTATTTCTAGATACCATGATGCCGCCATTTGCCAAGCAGCTCTATATTAAGTTCAGACACGGGTCGCTTCTAATAAATGACATTTGTTGCAAATGGAAATCCGCCTCCTACAACTTTAATTGATGACATATCCAGCCTGGCAATTTGCACCTGAGACAGTGGCACATATGTTTTTCTTTTGCATCACCTATTCTAATGCACATAGGAAATGATTTGTCCCAATATGTCACCAGATATTGGTGGCCCATTCTAGTGCTACCCTGAGAATTTTGAGAACCAACACACAAGCAACTATTGCATATAGTGAAACAAGGTTATTAATATCAATGTGGCACAAAGGAAGACGAACTTCGCGCAAGAAATGGCATGTAAATGTCTTTTATGGTTGCATCGTTTTAAAATTTTGAGGCTATGTTTTTATTTATTGTATTTTAAATGAGTATATACAGGTGTGTTTCACGTGTATGGTTTAATGGGGTTAATCCCTGAATAAACTAAATTTTGACTTGACTTAACTGAAACATATATTTGATTCATCTGTCACTTAAAATCTGGGAAATATTTTTAGGTTTGACAAAAACAACATTTGCTTTTTTGAGACCATTTACCATCAGCACACATTTTGCCGCATTCATGCCCTTTCCCTATCATGCAGCGCAGCAAAGGGAGTTGCTGCATAGCATGATTTTTTCATAAATATGCCCCAGCATGTCCAGAAGTACAGATAGTGATAGTGATAGCAGCAGAAGCCAGGCAACGTTTAGCCAAGACTACAGCCAAATAAGGAAAGTAACTATTGGAAGAACAATCAAAGTGTGTGGCTAGAACAAAAGGCAAGCAACTTTGTAAATGCCCAGATTTCACATTCTCCTCCCATTCTGAAAGGGGCTTATTTTTAAGTAGAAGTTCTCACTCCAACCCCAGATCATGCTTCAAAAGGCAATCTCTGTATGGACACAGCTCAAATGCTAGTCAGGCTGGCACCCTGCACCTGTGAGGGTGTAAGACCTGATTCCTTTGGTCAGGGAGTCAGGTTAAACGCCTGCAGTTTTGACAGCTCAAGTTGTTTGCCATGGGTGTTCCAGGGCCACAGTACTGTGGGACCCCCAAACTAGATAACCATGTGCTCCCTTTTAGGAATGCAAGGCCTCATTTACAAAAAACTGATGCATCGGCATTGATGCATCGGCATTGATGCGATAGTTTCCTTGTGCCTGCACCAAATGTCCTTGCGACACCATGGATGCGCTGTGTTTACAATACAGGGCTCCATGGCGCAAGGATTAACAGATGCGTCAGAAATCATTACACATCTGTTGGCGCAAACGTGACGCATTGCTTGATTTTGACGTAAAACTGACGCAACTCCAGCAATGCGTCAGAACACACAGGCAAATCGCATTGCAAAAGCCGTGCATCATTCCTTACGCCTTGTCTGAGCAGGCATGAGGATTTTGACGCAGTGAAATGTTGTAAATTTAGAATATGAATGAGCAACGGCGGATCTGAGTAACCGCACCTCCCTGCTTTATTCCTTTTCTTGTTTAAGAAATTGTAATGGATAGTATGATTGGGTGTGCACATACAGCTCCTGCACCTGCCGTTGTTGGATGCCAGCTGCCAAGCAGAGAGAAAACTGTGAAAATAGTGGAGCGGTGCACTACCAAAGAGTTTTCTTCAATAAATCCAAATGTTCATTTTGTATAGTGGTTTATCAATCCTTTATTTTCAATATCAAAATGTGCAAATTCCAGCCAACGCGTTTCGTTCATACATAAAATGAACTTCTTCAGGGCAAATGGTGATATGAAGAAGACGCAGGAACACAGAGGCAATGAAGAGCCCTTGATCTGAGATATTTCAAATTCCTGCTGTCGACGCACAAGTATTTAAATTTTAAAGGCTACCATGATAAGTGCCTGATGGTTGTATCTCTGGGGACACAGTCCTGTTATTATCGTCCGGTCGGCAGTCAGTGTTTCTGATGTATCCTTGAAACCTTGAAACCTTGCGCCATGGATCTCCGTATTGCAAATACAGCGCATCCATGGTGTTGCAAGGGTTTCTGCCGCAGGGGCAAGAAATTCTGGCACATCGCTGCGTTGCCGTGGCGATGTGTCAATTCTTTTTAATGAGGTCCTCAATAAGCGGTTCACTTTATACAATGTACATAGACATGCAGAAGTACCCTTCATGCATGCCTGACACATGATGGGGTAAAGAACCTTGTTTAGTGGAGACTGAATGGACTTTACAAGGGGGAGGCCAATAGAGAGTCTGCCTGAAAACTAGAGAGTAGAGGCATTCAGGATGTTTAGTGCAGATGCTGTGAGCTATAAGTGTGCTATTCTATCAGTTTATGAATATTATTTATTCTTTCATTGTATGTCCTCAAAGTGTTGACAGCAGTCAGAAGAATTTCTGCATTTTTGCCAGGTTGCTATCCCACACAGGAGTCTGATTTACCATGTGAGGATGTGTTACCAATATTGTGTTGTGGTCATATTTTCAGTATGGAGACTAGGGGCTTATTTACAAGCCCCTTGCACAGCCAGTGTGTCACTTTTTCCCATATAAAAAGTGACACACCGGCGGCGCAAGGGGCTTGTAAATAATCCCCTAAATTGGGATTGGCTGATGTGGGGGCATCTGCCAAAAATGTGTAAATGTCCTGTACACCAATTGCATGGTTGGCCAGACTTATAGGGGAACTGGCGGGGTTCCCACAGCAGACGTTTAGCTGGAGTTGCCTTTATGGGCCTGTAGCCAACAGTCACTCCACCACAGTACAGGAAGCTTGTACATACTTAGGACTGGTTTTCCAGCACAGATTTTCCTTGCTTGGCTCCATGGAATGCAAAAATCAGCAGTGCCCCCCCACTCACAGGTCATATGATTGCCAGTGCATCAGAGTGATTTTTTTTTATATTTCAGAAATGAGCCACCCTCCACCACTTTGGAGCTTGTTTGTGGCAAAAGGTGCTATTATCTTGATGTTTGCACTTACTCTGTGATATATATTGTTTATGGTTTTACTGTTTCATGCAGGTTTTTGGTTTCTGTGGGAGCCTTCTTTCAGATGGACCAGTTCTTACACAGTGTGGCTCATTTGTCATTGTTTGGCGCCCTGGTGTCAAGGTGTATGGGCAGGTATATCCCTCTTAGAGGTGTTTCTGCTCCTGGTTCGGAGATACAGTACTGTCACTCTGAAGATTAAACAGATATATGACTGTTGGGGTGATCCTGTGCATGCTGACGTGCTTTAGTGTTCCTGCAGGTGTCGGATTGGACTTTCTTGTGGCTTTTTAGCACCACAGTCCTCCCTAGGGTGGATGAAATCATGATCTTAATGTATTGGTAGCTGTGGCAGTCCTATTTAGCCATTACTTTATTCACTATCCTTCCTCAGTGGCTCTTTGGGACCAGTATCCCCTTAGTGTGTTGTTAACGGTTAGCTAGAGACAGGCAAGGGTTGTTGGTGAAAGACTTGGCATGGCTTGCAATATCCTCATAGTAAATGGAATGTGACGAGGAGGCAGAACAAAGTGGTAATGTTCTGTTCCTTACATGCAATCTTCATTAAACTCAGTCAAACTCTTTCTCATCGAACCCTTCATCAGAACTACCAAGGAGTAGCAGTACTCTTCCTACTCAATCGTTGATCAGTCTTTGACATGATCCATTACTGTACATCTTTACAGATTTGAAGACATAGGAACTAAAATGGATTGACACTTACCTCAATGGTAGACCTCTCATCATTGTCCTCCTTTCTCCTCAGACCCATTCAAATCCACAGTTGGCTTACCCCAAAGACTCGACAATTGTTCCGCTTTTACTAAAAATTTTCCTTAGCCCGCTACCCATGCCCATAGCCTTATTTAATCTGAAATGCTTTAACTGTGTGGATGATAACTAAATCATTCCAAAGCTTGAAATTCCGTCCAATCTTTATTCCTAGACCAACAAAGTCTACAAGCAATTGACTGCTGTATGTTAGTCAACTGCCTCAAGTTAAATACGTCAAAAACTGAGACACTAGGATGTGGATAATGGCCCAACTATCACCAATAACCATCTAACATTAAGAACTAAGACCCCACCATTTAACTCGGACAAAGTGAGAAATCTATGAGTCTAAAGCAAGTCTCCAAAAGAAGCTTCTGCATTATAAGATGCCTTTGGTGACTTTTTCCAAACTGACTTCTCTCAAAAAGTTCAGGCTACCGTTGCCTTAGTTTTTCCTCATCTCAACTAAGCCAGCAGACTGTACCTTCAAGCACCTTTTAACATAAAATATGTGCATTTGTAAGCTCAGATTCACCTGTGGCTTTCCTAGTGTTGAAGTTTATTGGTACCCACATTCATGGTGCTCACTTAGGGAGGCTGAGTGAACCTGTCAGGATCTGAATCAGTGACCGGCAGGTCAAATAAAGATCACTACAGTGGATGCATAAGTCCACTGAACCACCAATCCTGGCTAATGCTTTGGAAATTATTGAGATTTGAGATAGCGGCCGCACCTCAGAGCTTCCCAAGCTACCAACGAGGACTCACAACACATCATGATGCCTGTGGCTTGATGGGTCACCTTCAAAGCAATGTGTGTTGTTCATCAAACAATCCATGGAAGTTTGTCACTCTCCATTTCAACACAAACTTTGCCTCTGTAACTAAACATGTCCATTTGTGTCCCAGGCTGGGCTCTCTCATGACTGTTCCTCCCTTCAAAATGAGCCCAAAGTGACAAACACTTGTTGTTTGTCAAGACAGCCAAACTGATTAAGAAGCATCAATAAAACAGCCTTGAACTCTGGAGGGCATGAAGGCCTTGCTTGTCCCTTCCATATAATCACAAGATGCAGATCACTAACTAAATAAGTTAAAAGTAGGTATGTGCGAATGTGCCTATTCTCACATCTCCACAATGCCTCACATTTATGATCATTGACGTGTGCTGCACCATGTTAAAATCATGTATTGGAACCCAATGTACCTCTACCAATATCCCATCTATAGGACATACAATCTACATCACACCTTCCAACCTTACAAACTGAAAGGGCACCCGGTTATCCAAATGCACATTGGAACAGTGCACAGCCTTGCCAGCGGTATTAAACACTGTCTAAATCAGTGCTTAATTTGAGCATGTGGTTTCTGGTGCTCGGCACCAGCACTTATTTGTCAACACCGGGGCTTGTGACAGTCTGCCATAAGGTGGCGCAGTCTGGCTAATTTAGAAATGGCCACAGTAACAGTTAGATATTAATTCACTATAGAATATTAATGACTATTACCTGCTGCCGAAGCCATTCTTATAGCTTTGGGGGCCTGACATAGTCCGAATTGTCACACCTGTAGGAGTGTGATGTTAGTAGTTGTGTTGTTACCATCATTGGCAGCATGGCAGGGGCAATGTGTGGTGCAAGCTGCAGTGCCCTCCTGGCGAGAGCCCTGGCACATATATTTTTTACAAATTAAGCACTGAATAAATGTTGCAATGCAACAAAATAAATGCCTTGCATGACATTTCTCAAGAAGCTGTTGGAGGCATGTATATTTGCTTCCCAAACCACATCCGAGAATGCTGAGCAGAAGAATCCTCACTGTGGTCAGCAAATCAAAAAAACACAGGAACTCCCCGTTACAAGACCGATTCAAGATTTTTCAGATGCATATGGAAAAACAAGAACCAGGATTGGTGGAATACTGGTCTTCATGCATTTTTGTCAGGAAGTGCCAAGTCAAGCCATTTTTCAAGCTTTGTAGGGAAACGTGGTCCTTGAGATTTCAATATTCTACATCCAGTTTTCTTTTGGCTGTGGTTCAAGTTATAGAGGTTCACAATCCAAAGCTACAATACTTTGCCCAAAGACCTGATAGTTTTACACATATGCGGACAACTCCTTAAGAGGATCCAGGAACCATGCTCACGTGTTAGCCTGAGTCGACGGATTCAGCCTCAGGAGAGCAAGTTTGCCTCCGCTGGCCCAGACAGAGCAAACTTTAGGACACTGTACCACCTGCTAGCACACCACCAAAGGAGAGAACTATTTAATTTAATTTACTTTTGTGAAATTTCTCTAGAACGCTTGTCAAAGCTCTTAACCAAATGTAAGCTAAATTGATACAACATATAAAGTAAAATAAACACAACAATAAGCTAATGAAAGAATGACATCCTCTACGAGAAGGTGAAAGGCATGCAAGGTTGGATCAGATTTAATAGCAACAGGCAAAGGAAAAGCTAGAATGAAAAAAGAACACAAATTCAATTTGATATATGGTCAGACAAGGAAAAGTAATGAAGCAGAACAGAGTGTGTGGCCAGGATCATACTTGGAGATACAGTTTAAATGATGGGAAGGAACTAGACCAAGGACGCAATGAAGGATAATGCAAATGAGGCAAAAATGAATACGAAGACTTAAATAAAGGAGTTGAATAGTCAAGTTAAAGGGAGAATCGATGGGTTCAAGGGTCGATGTAGAAATCTGAGTAAGAGAGAAGAGTAATAATCCAGATTTAGAAGGAATATTAATTGAAATGTGAATTTTTGTGTGAAGGTAGTTAAGAAGCGGTCAGATTTTACTAAGATTATGACACTGACAAGCATGAACTGAAGTGACAATGTCACGAATGAAAGAGAGAGCAGTGTTAAAGATCACTCTGAGACTATGGGCTAAGCAGTCCAAAGGAAGAGGCAAAGGAGGAAATTGGATGGATCAGGGAGTGGGCAAAAAGAATGGCTAGGGAGCAGGAAAAAGAGCAATTCTACCACATAAGGATGTTGGAGAAAGGAGTGGACCAACATTCTCAGCTGAATATATGAATGTCAGTCAGAAAGTAATTAAATTAAGGACCACAGGAGAAGAAGGAAATGTAATTTTGAGAGTGATCCATAGAGAAATAACAAGATAGTCTGAAAGAAAGTAGGGAAGTAAGGGGTTGGTGTATGTGGAGAATATCAGAGAGAACCTAAAACAGAACCATAGAATACCTTGTGAAGATGTGGAAAATATGTAGAGTGTTGATTGGCCCTGAATACAGAGTCCGAGTAGCCAGAGAGACTGGGTGAGAGTCAAGAAATTTTAGAAATAGAAACCCCTCAGGAAAAGAGAGAACTGTGGAATGATGGACTGTGGAAGAGAGATCCAAGAGAATAAAAAGTCAGGAATACCTACCATGGTGAGCAAAGGTTAAAGTTCTACTTACAGAGAGTATACATATTTTGTTAGAGACCCTATTGGATTGGAGGAAGGTCTGATCACAAAAGTTAGAAATTTGATTAGCAATTATCAGTTGTCAGTCCTGCCTTACCTAATGTACTATAAGCCACCCCTACATTGAAACTGTGTTGGACAACTGCAGAGGTCAAAAAGACACCAATCACACATTGTGCTCACATATGAAATCACCATCGGGCCTATTCACAAAGAGTAATTTTGGCACAGTGATGTCGGCACATGGAGATGTCCACCTACATCCGGGCAGAGATTTCCTCAAGGATCCTATTTACCAATTCCATGCAGGGATCTCCACCTAAGTTTAGAGTAGCAAGTCTCCAGCCCCTCAAAAGAGAGGGTGAGGCCTTTGATGACCAAATTTACAACTGTGAAGATACTACAGGGAACTTAATGCCTGTTTGGGAGGATCCCTGCCACCAGGGTGAGCACTCTGACTATTAGGGAATACACACACCTGGCCCAAAACTCACACAACTCCCATATATTAAGCATACATAGAAAATAAATTTAAAAAAAACACTTACACACTTACATGACTCCTCTTTCTCAAGGAATACATCACTACCATGATGAAAACAAACCCCCTGGTGAATCTAAGATGCATCCTATCCCAATTAGGAGGAAAGGAACTTCACTGAGGAGGAGACAGACATTGTAGTTACCTTTCTTTTGATTGGTGAGAGGGGTATGAGAAAGTCCTGCTTGTTAGGTCCCTTCGCCCCTTGTAGTATTAGGTATGTTGAATGAATGTAAAGCCTGGGTGCAATGTGAGCATTAAATTACACATACAAAATTTGTGATTTCTATTTTTTATACATTTTAAATTAAATATTTTTATTATAGTGACATTTTCTAAGCATTTTTGGTCCCCACTTAAAGCTTGGTTACGAGATGTGAATTATTTTACTTTATACTTAATTAGTTTTTTTAATGAACAAAAATACTTTACTCATTTAAATATATGAAGTGTAAATGTTACAATGTATTATTATAAACATATAATTTTAAAAAAATGTATATCAAATTATATTTTATTTAAAAAATAACATTTAAAATGGGAAAAACATGCTTTTCAATTAACATTTGTTAAAAGAAAATAATTTGTTAAAAGTTTTCTTTTACGTAAATCATTTTATACTATCTCCTTTGTGATGTTAGTATTAATGTTTATCCCTGTCTCCAATGATTTCTATGAGAGTGTGTTGAGGTACCACTGATTGGTCATGCATGGTGCTTGAGTTACTCTAAACTTGGCCGGAGTAGATTTAAGCCTATTTTGTCTGTAGTACGTGTTTGTGCAACTTTTGAAAATGGTTTTTATCTTACTCATTTGTGAGTGTGTTTTGTATTTGCATGCGCCTGCCTAAACCCCATCCTTAAATGTCCCTAAACCTCTCCGGTT
This sequence comes from Calotriton arnoldi, assembly GCA_963921515.1. Lineage (NCBI taxonomy): Eukaryota > Metazoa > Chordata > Amphibia > Caudata > Salamandridae > Calotriton > Calotriton arnoldi. Next base: position 86,540 of record CAWUFW010008514.1, read on the forward strand.
TGGTAGTAATAATTCTCCAAAGAGGCAAAGGGGAGTCCAACGACCCTTTGGTGCTTCGCTCATTTACTACTAAAACGGAGACCCTCATGTGTGGAGACCACCACACTTGTGGTGGAGATCTCTGAAAGAAGAGGTAGGAAAGGCAGAGATGGAGATCCCAGCTGGATGATTGTGAATAGTATTTATGGGTACACTAAGTAGTACTATTGGAGTACTACTTTAGATACTCATGAATGGTTATTGTCAAGAGGCCCCTAGTTATCACAATTGATGTGGTCAATAAGAATATGCTACCAAAAGAGAAAATGTACTTAAGCACCGGGCAGAGGGATTGAGAACCAACATGCTGGAATGTGAATAGTTGGTCTGTTGTTTAGAACTCTTTGACTGGTTGTTGGAAGATATTTCAGGGTTAAGAATCTGTTACTTTCAGTAAAGTCAAACTGTTGAATCATATTATTCTTACAGACAAATGAGGGACCTAAGAAATTGAGGGTCTAAGAGAGAAATAGATTTGTCTGTATATAATGATACCCACCTCCAGATAGGGGTAGCCTATGTCTCTCTGCTTGGCCTTTCATGTACCCCTCTAAACACCATCTCAAGCTGTTTAATAGTCTCTTCATCTCCATATGTCTACACCATGGAAAATCACAGGGTGATGGAGCACTAAGTTGGGTTGCTATGCCAGATTATGCCTGGAAATCGGAAGGTCTCTTCTTGTCTTCCTTATTCTGGGTAAAATCATGGTGTGATCAGAGGCACAGGGAATGATGCAGTGCTTAATTTGAGCTGGTGGTTTCCAGAGCTCGGCATCGTCACTCAATTGTAAACACCGGCAAATGTGACAGTCTGCCACAAGATGGTGCTGTGTGGCTAATTTAAAGATGATCACAACAACTGTCAATTAGTAAGTCAATATACATTAAGACTATTACGTGCCACCCAAGCCATTCTCATAGCTTTGGGTGCCTGGAACAGTCTGAATTGTCACACTTGTAGGAGTGTAACGGTTAGTAGTTGTGTTGTTACTATCATTGCCAGCATGGCAGGGACAACGTGTGGTGTGAACTGCAGTGGCCTCCAGATGAGAGACCTGGCACTTATTGTTTTTAGAAATTAAGCACTGGAGTTATGTTGTCTCTATTCTAGCTCCAAGACCATGTCTTAGATAAAGGGGGTGGGGGAGTTCTGAGAATAATGGATTTATGCTCTGTCAAAAACTAGATTAGTTACATCCCCCAGCTAGTCCTTCATTGCGCTCCTGGACCCAGGGGAAACTGGAGCACATTAGCTTGCTGTGGTCACCTGCCTTCACATCCAGGATGCACTACAGGTGCATACTGTACTGCATCCTCAGCTTGCTCAAGATACTAGAGAGTAAGAGCCAAGAGGGAGGACATAATCTCTGCAAATCTGTGAAGAGAACCTCCGCCCTAGGACCTACCACAGATCCTAGGGAGTCTGTGACCTACTAAGGTAACACTGCACCCCACTTGCCATTGCTGTATTTGCCCCTTTGAACTTGTCTCCTTGACACAATCAGGAGCCCTGCAAGCAGAATTTCAGCAGAGAGGCTGTGATTGCCACTGCACATAAGCGACCATCATTGGCCTTCCAATCCTGTTTTCCTCAATTTCTTCAAGGGATGGACTCTGGCTTCTGCAAAGCAACCACAGTGTGGTCCCACCAACCTAATTTCTTTCTTCACTCCGAAGAGCCCATCCATATTATTACAGTTCTTCTTATCACATTCAGCATCTCACAGGATCTCACGTCACCATCTACGTGTACTCAGGGCCAGACTGGCTACCGGGCGTTTTGGTGGGCTGCCGAGCTGGGGGCCGATTTCACTGCGGTGGGGACTGATTTTGTGGATGGGGACCTGTATGCACTTCTAAATAAACAAAGCAAAACAAATGGTTTTAAAGCATACTTTAAAACCATTTGGTTTTGCATTGTTTACTTAGGAATGCCCTGTAGCCAGTCCGGCGCTGCGTGTACTACCTTTGGGTGCCAATAGGTCTACTTTTGAGGAGACGTGTTACCTGCTGGGATAGAACTGAAAGAGACCTACTTTACTTAGCTGGTTTCTCCCACAGGACTAAACCCACTATTTTCCATGATTTATTCTTCTAGATAGCTGTTCTTCACTGACTATAGTATATTGTTATTGGCACTGTGCTAAATCCAGGTTGTGTTAACCTTTCAGTGGCGGCCGGCACAGGTAAGAGCGGTGGGGTGGGGCGAGGTGGGGGGGTGGAAGTCGACAGACGATGGGGTAGATAAAATTAAATTGATGCGGCGAGCGCAAGATAAGTGGTTTTATTTATTTAATTATTTAATTTTACCTACCCCGTTGTCTGTGCCGGCTGCCACTGTAACCTTTGGCTCCAAGGTGCGCCGGAGCACTATGCAGAGAGCTGCGGCTTGACAGCACAAGCAGGAGAGCTCACCTACCAAGCACCTGTGAAGTAGTTGAGTGTTAGTGCAGGGTGTGATTTCACTTTCTGCAAAAATATTATAACTTTAAACATTCAAATATAAAGATCAAACAAATTTTTGTGATTTTGTTTTAGGGTTTCTGACCAAAATTCCACTTGTTTTAATAAAAGCCATTTTCTGCGGGGAATGCTAAGGAAATGGCTTTGTGGAGAGGCAATCTGCTGGACAAAGATGCACTTTAGTTAATAACAAGTGAAGTAAAATCCAGGTATCAAAACATCAACCGCAGTGGTAGTAGGAAAATTCCTTCGCCCTTTCACATTTCAGTGCTTGAGGAAGCACACCGATCAAGGAAGCACTTACTAACCAGGTAAACAAGCTCTCATGTTGTGAGGCTACGACTCTATAAAACTCAATAAATAGATAAAGGTTACATTATCATTCCCTCTTTGGAGAGGTATTGAAAAATCACCATTCTGGATTTGCCATGTGTCTTAAAGAACCTGAATATAAATTGGGAATCACTTGAAAATAAAACAAAACGGATTCTGTGGGATGACTTTTGATACAGCATGAGAGTCATGGGCCCAGATTATGAGTTTAGGTGTTATTTATTCATATTATAAATAACAATACCATCGGGTACGTTATTTATCGTGTGCGATAAATAACACCTTTCACAAGTTTGTGGGGGAAAAAATGCAGATTTTGACATTAAATAATAATAAGGAAATTTGTAGAGCACCTGGTTACTCCAAACGGAGTGTCCCCGCGCTAGCAAGTTATCCACAAGGGCCCTGCAGCAAAAGAAGAGCTAATTCGCTTTGTCTGAAGAACCAAGTCTTACGTATTTTCAGAAAGATCCGTTCTAAACGTTCCTACCTTAGATCCAACGGAAGGGTATTCCAGAGTTTGGGCGCCAAGAGGCTAAAGGAGAGACTGCCCATCCATTCTCTTTTCACCCTTGGACTACTGTGAGCCCAGCTTCAACAGATATGAGACACCTGCTAGGTTTGTAAGGCTTGATCAAGGCATGAAGATAGTGGCAGCCTTTGTTGGTCAAGATCTTATGACAAAAGCAAAGAGCTTTAAAGGATCCTCTCTTTCTAATAGGGAGCCAGTGAAGTTTGGCAAGAGCTAGACCCAAGGAGGAGCATCTAGGGATATTCAGCAGCAAGTGTGCTGCTGCGTTCTGTATCCTTTGGAGTATCCTTAGCCTGCCTTTGGTGGCACCCAGATAGGGTACATTCCAATAATCTAATCTGTAAACTAGATTTAATGCACTAAAATCCACATGGTACGGTAAAAACCATGCAATTTCCCCCGTTACATCTTGGCAGGTTTAACCTGTTGAAATTTAACAACAGCTGAGGTATTTAACGCATCCGATAAATATCGAATGTGTTAAATACAGCCAAACTCGTAATTCCGACCCATGCGTAAACAAGGATTTACGCACGGGTTGAAATTTACCTGCCCACTTGTAATCAAGGCCCTAAGTAGGGAAGCTATGTGTCCTATGATGAATGTTATATACTTAAGAACCAGGTGAGCTTGGGCAGAGGTTTCCGCAGTTGCTTCCTTTCTAGGACTATCCCTTTGAAATCCTAGAAGGAGTGGTCTCTGTTGTAATTTTAGGCATGCTAATTATTTGGAAAGTGAGCACCCGCGGTGGCGCTTTTTTAAACTAAATGGGGTCAGGTATTAGTAGTCAGCCTTTGGGCCCTGGTACATCTACCACTATTAGCCCTCCCTGATTACCTTTGACCTCTATCTCACTGCCCAGGATTCCTTTCACAATCTCCCTGTGATCTCTAACACACTCTCACTGGCACAATCCTACAAATGTAACTAAGGGTGATTTCCTGAGACAGCACAAAACAATGAATGGAAATGCCATATTCAACCGGAACCACTGGTAATTACCATAGGCACATTGCATTTCATCTCTTTTAGCTTTTCTGTACCATTATATGTGGGGCCCAAACATAAGCAAATCAGGGTTGAACCCACCCAAAAAAGGACTGTGTAGCCTGAAATGGTCGGCCATAATTATGTACTATGCAGTTTGCACCAGGAAGAAGCCTTATCAATATTTCCTGGCAGTTATAGTAACAACAGCCATTTATTAATATCCATTTTTATTACCCACAAGCTCCCTACAGACCCATTGCATTGTGTACTGTAATAAACAAATTACTTACCCAGAACAATAGTTTTGCAGCTTGGGGCTATTCTGGAATCAAATAATGTGCATTTTTCCACCATCTACCTGCTAGCTCCAGAAAATAACTTGCCTGTTTAATATGTACCTATATTTTTTTTAGAATTCCATTGACCTGAGGAGGTGTACAGCTCTTAATGGTGGTGGCCCATCACAGGATCAGGAGTGAAGTCTGCAGTGGGCTGGCCCTTCTTTTCACATGTTAGTATGGTGAAGCTCCTGATTAAATTTGGAGAACTTACTCATTCAATAAACCCATTAATTTCCTAAATTAAAGAAGGTCATTTTGGTTAATTATTTCATTTGAAGTCTCCATGTGAAACTGTTCAAATGTTTACTTTACCAAACTTTGAAGGAATGAAACGCAATTGAACAATTACCATTTATAAATGTCCACTTTTTTACAGTGGCAAAACTCATATAATCTCACTTTATTCATTGTAATGTTCAGGAAATATTAATTTAAAAAATACAAGATTTTAATAAAAAAGATGTGACCTAAATGATCACACTTACATATTAACTGCATTGATCTCCACCAAAATAGAAGGTTGTAGGTTAGAAAATACATATACACATTACATACTCAGGCATACATGTGAAGACAGGACCCAAATGTGTCTGGTCTCAGACCCTCTAAGGCACTGATCCGATTTCTCCAAACTTCTGATATTATGAGAATATGTTCTTCACCATTGGCTTTGTTAAGAGTAATTCATGAACTGCAGTTTCTTCCAAGGCACTTGTCACACCTTGGCTTCTGAGGGGACCTGAGAGTTTGAGAGTTGTTGAAGTACAACCAAATCTGTGTACCATTCTTCCAAGATTACAAGAAAGGAAGTCTTTGTGTGGCCTATATTACAAGGTGATCAAAAGTCTGATGGGTTACTTCCACCATAAGAAAAGCAATGATGTGAGTCCCACCAAGATTGCTAGAGGACAGGGTTGCAAGGATGGGTTCACATGGTTGTGAGTTATTTTCAAATGATGGTGGCTGATGCGAATGGCGTTCCCCCAAGTATCCATGGCACATTGCATGAGAGGGGACTGATAGGACGTTGCACGTTTCTCTGGTGTATCGGGACTTGTTCCATCTGTCGGCCTCTCACCGACTAAGAGTAGGTTGCGTCCCTTGGCATCTTGCTCAATCTTCAAAAGCTCGTATTCGGTGTGAGGCAGATGGATACCAAGAGCAGTGCATCCATTTGTGACAGTGATGTCCTGCTCCATGCCAAGTGTCCAGGATCCCAACTCCCCACATGTGCCGGGAGCAGAGGAGTTCAGCATCAAGACCGTTGTCGGCTCCAATGGAGTCACCCTAGCCATGGTAACTCTAAACACCAGCTCAGTACCACCTTTCACCTTTGAGGAAGGCCTGGCCTTGGTGTAGTAGCCAGAAGCATAGATGGTGAAGGTGGGCTCTCTGCAGACAGGGTCAGAGAAGTGGTAGTAGTGGCCTTCCCAGGTTTGGTTATGTTCATAAAATATTAAGTAGCGAGTGAGGAACAGCACGGCGGGCCGCATCTCGCAGTGCGCACTGACCCACTTGCCACCAATGCGAAATGGCGGCTCAGGTGTGAAAGGCAAGATGGGCGGGTGGTGTTCGTTCGCTCGGTAGATTATGCCACAAGCTGGACAAGGATGGACGTGATGCTGCAAAATAAGCAGACAGAAAACAACAATGACCATATGAAGTTAGATTTATTGACTGCAACACAATATCACCAGCCATTAATGCTTAAGCGACCCATTTCTACTCTATATTGCTTCAGTTCCACCGAGCAACAAGCAACCGGTCTTCAAAAGGGCTCTGCCGCCTCATGAGGGGTATGAAAAAGGCACAATTTGTCACATTAGGTAAATACCACTAGCGATTCAAAAACTAGTCCTGTCTACAATGACAATAACAACTTTGCACAATGTGTATATCCTGTTCTTTGGGATACTTCTGCAACATTGTAGCAATAGTGCAAACTGTATTTTGGCAGTGGAAAGCTTAAATCCTCCCGTGCACAGCCACACCTCCTGCTGGAGGCTCTGTCTCCTGTATCTCCTTGGCACCCACCTCTCAGTATTTTTTGCTGACTGTGCAGGACAAGAATCTGTGCTGCAATTCTTACTTAAATAATACATCATAAGTGAGATGTTTTATCACATTGATTTTTGCACTGCTGGCATTTTTTCAGGTTGTGCTACCTAGCCACTTATTAGCAGTGACCAGGGTTGGACTGCTCTATAACGCAATGAGGCACTGCCCAACAGGCTGGTCTGACAGGTCAGTGTGTGGGCCGGTTATTTGGTTGTTTGTGGGCTTGTTTTACGGTCTGCTGGGCCGGTTTTTACTGTTGATCTCCCTGATACTAAAACAAAAATTGCCTGGAGCAAGCGGAACTCCATGCTTGTCTTCCATACCTTGCAAAACAGATTGGGCCTTATTATGGGTTCGGTAGTCCAATGGATCACCGAACCGGTGGTGGCGGTCTGCCGACCGCCAGACTGGAGGTCCGCCCGCCCACCGCATTAGGACTATGGCGGTTGGACCAAAGTGGTGCAGTGGTCTGAGGCCCTAATATGCTGGCAGTGTCGCTGCGGCACTGCCAAGCACATACAAGATTTCCTCACCGCTGCACTTTTCATGACGGTGCCACCGCTATGAAAAGTGTGGCAGTGAGGAAACAAAGGGGGCCCAACAGGACCGCCTTGTGCCTCTGCGCCATGGGGTGCATGCACCCCATGTTCCTGCATGGACCAAAATGCACAACTTGCATTTCGGTCCGTGCATAAACATTCTTTGAAGTTCCCAATGCGGTGCTTATTTCAAAGGCACCGCCATGGGAACACCAAAGAACTGCCCGCCAGGGACTTAGAAAGTCGTAATCTGGCGGGTGGTCTGCTTTGGCTTCGGCAGTGTGGGAGCAGAGTGGCGGTGTGGGAGCTGGGTGGCAGCATGGCGGCCCCTCTCTACCACACACCTAAAGTCATAATAAGGTCCTTATATAGCGTGTCTTTACAAGTTCAAAAGTGCCCCAATTTGCAAAGATGGGCCCCTTTTTAGGTCTCGCAGACCTAGCGTTGCAGCGCGCATGCGCTGCTCGCTCTGCGAGACATTTTGTAGTAAGGTATGTTTTAGAAGTGAGGTGGAAGCCCCGCCCCTATTTTTCATTGGCTGGCGTCATCGTTTATGGTAAACGCTGGCTTCTGATTGAAAATGAGGCTTCTTTGTTACCGCCCTGTCTCCTTTTAGGACCTCCCATCCGGACTGGATCGTTTACTTGCGGCGTTACACGGTCTCCTTCATTAGTCAGTAGGCACTATGTTTTGTCAGTCGCCTTTGGCAAGGGCGGCCACGTGTTTATTTTTGCATCGCGCTAAAGTGAAAGCGCGATGCAAATATAAACAAGCGGCTGCCTTTGCGCAATGGCGAGAGCTTTTTTTTGTTATTTGCAGCGCCGTCCTCTTTCACTTTAGGGACCGCGCTTGTTTATTTAATTAAATTGCTGTTTATTTAATTAATTTGCCCCGCGACTTGTCGCGCGGGCCGCTTTCACTTTTGTGGCTGTAGAGCACAGCAATAGCAGCAGCTCATGTCCAGCAGGACCAGGCTCTTCTTCTAGCGCACCAGAAGTACTTTTACGGTTTGGCCCGGGGGGGGGTGTCTTTACCGGTGCGCCATGTTTTTTTGGGAAATGCTGGGCAGCCTTTTGAGAGGTGGGTCATGTTTTCTAACCAATGGCTGGGCTTAATGGTAGGTACCGCTGCAAACACCCTCCTTGCACCGCCCCATACCTTGTCAATCAGTTTGAAACCCGCTTCCTCATGACCTCCTCTCGACTTCTCATAAAACATTGTTTAGAGTCTGGAAAGTACATGCGACCAGGTGTTTGAAATCTGTTTGGAGAATGATCTTCCCTCGTGATTCGACAGTATCACGCGCAGCATTCACGGCGATTCTTTGCTATCTAGTGTGGGTATTCGATTTAGCCGCGGGGCAGCTTCCTCTAGTAATGCAGAGCCCCCAGCTTTCCCAGAGTCTTGCGTGAGTAGTTCCCTCAGTCCAGGTTTTTACTTTGTATACGATGCCTTTATTTGCGCATTTTCTAATGGGATAAGAGCAGGACTACAAGTTCCAGAATACAGAGTAAAAACTTGGACTGGACGTAGGAAACGTGCGAGCTCTGCTTTTCATGACGTCATGAGGTCATTTGCATATTGTCAGTCCCCCCACTTCTTTTTATAGGACTTGTGCCCTGCCCCTCAGCCCCAAATAATGTGTTCATCCGGTGCTGGGGAGTATCACCCGTCTCCACCGGTACACTGAAGTATTCGGACCTAGAAACCTCCATTCCCGTATAGATCTGCTGTTGTGGTTCATGCACCATCTCTGCAGCCCCCCCGCCCCCCGACACATGGCCTGGCGTCACGGTACCTGCCTTCCTATGGCTGCTGCCCCCTCCGTCTCAGAGCTCAACAAGCATTTGCAATGAAATAGGTCTTGCATTTGCGAGAGTTTGAACTATTGGCATGGTAAATGACCATGCCTTTTATTTGTGTTTTGAAAACCTGCAAGTACTGCGTAAACACACACTTTGTACTTATAGTCTTTGCTTACGAGAAGCAAGACTGGCAGTAACTGCGCCTCTTTTACTGACAGCCTTGCTTCTCGTAAGCAAGGACTATAGGTACAAAGTGCGTATTTACGCACCGCTTGCTGGTATTCAAAACGCATAAATAAAAGGCATTGCCATTTACAATGCCAATAGCTCAAACTCTCGCAAGTGCGAGACCTATTGCATTGCAAATGCTTGTTTAACTATCTAATGAGGGTCGCTTTCCTTTTCATGCCTGGTTCTATTTTCTGCCCCAGCCCGGCCCTGCCAGTGACCCAGTAATTCTCCAGGTAACTCTGCCTCCTTCAGAGTTATGGATACAGGGAATACCAGAATCACTCCGGTGGGAGGTACTTGAGGATTACACTTGGGACACTTAGGGTTCCCTTAGAAATGAGAATATACAAGGGGAATCTGTCATTCTGGGTTTGATTCCCTCGTTAATGGCCCTTTTTGCCCTGTAGATTTCAGCTTCTTTCAGCAGATATCTCACTACTCCGCATACCCCAGTCATGTCAGAAGTTCTTGAGTAGTAGGGTCCTCAAATTGAGGCCTGGGCCTTCATAGGAGGGCGTCCATTGAAAAGTTTAAAAACAGTCCTGTAGGGAAAGAAAAAACACAGTAGATCTGGATCTGGCGCCCTCTAGTGGAATTGACAGTTTTGTTTTTAAAACCTAGAAACAAATATGTTGCAGTATGAGTGCAGGGCTCTCAGAAGAAGGCACATTGGCTGGGGAATAATGACCCCTGCACCCCGTCCCTCTTCTGAGGGGCCTGGCATTTCCTACACCTTTTGTGGCCAAGTCTTCCATTATTCTGCGCCCGACCCTCTGTCCAAACTCATAAAATGCCACCTGGATCTTAAGACACTTTTCCACTGCCTTCTTTTCTGTGTTTATTGGTTTGCAGCCACACAATCGCACAGAGGTGGCCTTGGGACAGACAGCACCCCGAGTGAAACCAAATGTATCACCCCTTCCACCTGTCATCGGTGTGTTGAAAAAATGGGAGGAGTAGGGGGAAAGTGAGTGAGTTAAGAGTAAGGAGGGCCATGAGAAAAATAGACAAAATGTGGAAAGGGTGGTGGGGGGGGAGTGTTTAATTCACTTTTCCTTTGCAGCCAGGGCAGAGGGAGACTGCTGCAGGCAGGTCCTCTGAAAGTCGGTGCCCGGTGCATGGGCCCAGCTTCCCCACGCTAAAGGTTGGCCCTGCCCTTGTCCTCTTTTCCTCATTGTGCGTATGAAGATCTGTGAGGCTTTCCTCACTCGAGATGTGCATGAGCAGCGGTCAAAGTGTATTAAACATAGTATGGGAATTGAGGTCCAGATGTTCAAAATCGTGTGTTTGTGATTTTCTAATAGCGAATTTTAGCGATTCGCTATTAGGAAATCTCAAACTGTGATGTACAACAGTGTATTTGACACTTAGCGATTCGCAGTGGGTCGCCAATGGCCCTGCCTCATCAATATTCATTAGGCAGGTCGCAATTTGCAACCCATTGTGAAAGGCTATAATCAGAGGGATGGTGGCCTGCTGGGGTCAGCAGACCACCATGTCTGTGATTGGTTTTTAAAGAAAGCCATTTTTTTTTGTAATGCAGCCCGTTTCCCTTGAAGGAAAATGGGATGCATTTCGAAAATAAAAATGAAAAGCTTCCTTTTCAATTTTTAAGAGTAGGCAGTGGTCCGTGGGATCACTGCCTGCTCTTATAAAATGCTGGCGCCCACTTTCGCAAAGGGGAAGGGATTCCTTGGGGACTACTTTCTGTTTGCGAATGGGTTACCACCAACTTGAAGTTGGCGGTAACTACAAATGTTTTACGACTGCATTCCCGGTCGCAAAACATTCTTTATATACAAGTGCGACTCGCTAATAGGAAGGGACACCCTTAACACACCCCTTCCTAATAGCGACTCACAAACCCTATTTTGCGAGTCGGCAATAGGTTACAGACTTTCAAAATTGGGTTGGTACATGCCAAAAACCATTTTACCAGTTTCAAACAGCCCGATGGGCCTGATGGGCCGTTTGCAAGCGGTAAAATACTTCATACATCTGGCCCTGAGATCCTTAGTCCAATGGGGGCGGGGTCATGAATGTGGGGGTGGGATCAAAGGCATAGCTAAAAAGAACAAAATATTCTGTAACTATTATGTTGGTTTTACACCTTCAAGTAACTGTATATAAAATACCATATCTTACATGACAAATAAATGCACGTTAAACTAAAAAGGGACAAATGCACTATTTTACGTTGTGAAACCTCAATTGATTAATACAACCACCACTGACAGTGCTTTAAATGGCCAAGTACTGTCTGGTACTGAGTACCTGCACTTCTTTAATTTGAAAGGGATCGTAGTTGCACTTCTCAGCATTGCTGCAATACATTGAATAGGAGAGTCCCAGCACTTCTCAGGAGCAAACAGGCACTCTACCTAGTGAGTACCTGCACTTCTAAATTTCTATTTAAAGGACTGACTGCTGATATATGTGTGTGTAACCAGAGAGCCACAGAATTGAACTCTGGTTGGTAAAGTGGGAAATAGTGACATGTGTGTTTTTAGTGTAACAAGGTCCCAGTACTGTGACTATGTACTTCATTATTTTGAACTTGCATTTCACACAGTGTGAGATAGGCTGCCACAAAGTGCACAAAAAGATTTAGGCTTAAGATAAAAAAAAGTGCTTCCATAATAGAGATCTGAGTAATATGCAGATTGTACTTAGTGCAAACAAAATGTAGAATTGATAAAAGCACGCACTCCACAGCTCATCAGGTCACCTTACAATACCTCTCTTCAACTGACTCTATCAATTGAAGCCAATGCCGGCTCCCAAGCAGCCTTTACATTTGCAGATTAACCAAAAGCACACATTTACATGTTTTTTCGGGCACAGACACCCTGACCAGAAGGCTTCTTTCTGGCTCAGCTGTCTGACCCTCCCTCTGCTTCACAGCACCCCGTCCACTTCAGTTTAGGCATCTCAAATGTGGAAATTAACCGTCCCAGGACAGTTGTCCGTTAACATAAATTAGGGGAACTGTTTTTGTCAAATGTAAAAAGAATCAGAACATCATACCCCTCAGATCCCACTTACTTCGACCTCTGTGCATGAGCCATACCCCTTGGTTGCCTGGCTCTGAACATTTATGATATATCTGCGACACTCTGTAGAAATTGGGTCAATTTCTGTTACTGCTTTTTCAAGAGCAGGTGTGACTCACGCATGGAAAGGTTGCACAAAGTCACACGCAATTCTCACCTACTCAAAGACAAATCTTTGTCTGTTGCACTGTTGACCTTAGAAATGGGTGCACGACTGCAGGTGAGGCCTCTCCAATGTGTTATATAGTTTGCCTCTCTCCTACATCTGTCTCTCTCACCACTGCGACTGCTGTCTCTTCTGCCTAAGCTCTAATTGTGGAAGTGTGCGAACCCTGAGGAAACCAGCCACGTTCGGCCATGTAACTAACCCTTACCGACACAAAACAGCCCTCTTTGAACTTTTGGGCCAACCCTTCTGACATTACCCGTCCGCCCGACAGGCCAGTCCAAGTCTGGCTCAAGGTGGACTCCAGTATCGCCACAGCAGACACTCGGCATCAGTAATCACAGGCAGCTCAAAAAGACGAGGGACTGTTATTTTCGTCTTCCCTTTCCTGCCTTCGCCAGCAAAGGAGCGCGGGTTCTATGCAGCCTGTATAACACTCTCACGAGCTCCCCTGTCTGATGCTAAGCAGGGCTCACAGACCACCAGACCGTGACACGGTGGGCCTCGCAGACCCGACCCTTCTGCACGAGGAGGTGAAATACAATAGCCCTGTGATTACAGCATTGTGCCTAATTTATGCACAAGTCCGCGCGGCTATTCTGTAATTGTGTCATATTGCCTTTGCTTTATTGTTACTGTCGGGTTAATGAGTGCTGACAGCGTGCAGCTTTACGGCTAAATAATCCCAGAAGTTGGCAAAAATATTCTCTGTGGGCAGGAAATTCTTCGATAATGGGAGGTAATTCAGTTTTTTTGGGTGGTTAGGCGGTTTCGACCAAAAGCGTGGGTTTATTTTGAGCACATACGAGGAGCTGCAGAGTTAGGGTAAATGCGGGCACTGGGGCTCTGTTTGCTAATAGGAAAACATGTTTTTTTGGTTTGGGGGAAGGAAAGTATCACGCAAAGTAAATTTTGCCTGCTCTGCTCCACCCAAAGTAATGGATTTAAGGGCAGAATGATGTGGATTCTTTACTAGTACGAGAAGTCGTGACCAAAATGTCATTTTATTGAGAAATTTGAGGTAACAGAAAATCTCAAACGTAAAGTTATTAGTTATAAAGGTGTGTACGCTTGTGACAGCACCATAAATGCTTTGTAGCCTTTGCCGCAGGGTTGTGGAAACCAGTGGCGACTGCTACTTAACAGGGGTGGCGGGGAGGGGGGGTGAAATAAAATCACTTACCTACCAGCCACCGCCTCTCAGTCCTCTTCGGACGACTCCAGAAGCAGGAAGCATACAGGCTCCCAGACTCCCCTAGCCAATCACGACGTTGCTGTCACCAGCATGACAGCAGCATCATGATTGGTCTGAGCACCGTGGTTCAGCGCTCAGACAGGGATTGGGAGCCTGTGCATGTTCTCCACTCAGGCTGAGCAATAAGTGCGCTTGACGGTTTAGCCAGCCCAAGAAGGCAGGCCAAACAGTCATGAACACTTAAGAAAGTGCTCACCACTCCTCCCCCCGCTCCTGACAGCCCAGCCCGCACCGCCCTGCACCTAAAATGTCAACCAGCTGAGCCAGGACAGAAAAATAAAATGATAATTAATAACATTGCGTCTTTGTCATTTTATTTTTCCTTTTTGAACTGCTCACAAAGCGGTGCGGCTTAGCAGAGGAGCCGCCACTGGCGGAAACAGGCACAGAGAAAGTGTGGATGGAGGTAAACCCGTGGTCTAATCCAGTGTGCTCAGACCACATTTATTTATACAGAGGAATGCAAAAAAGTGATGCGTGGAATGCTTGAATTAATCTCAGCCACTGGTAATTAGTCGGGGTGCATTATAGTCCATCATTTTGTTGCCCACTATGCCACCCCAGACAGGAACCAGCCATATGCAAATCAGCCTTGGCTCTGCCCTCCAATAGAAAGAGTAAAGCCTGAACTGCCTGTCAGGTTCCCTCTGACCTAGAACACAAGCAATCCAGACTGGTTTTGGCCTGTTGGAGCCACGTCAGGAGGGTGCAGGTTGGATCCAGTGGTACAGTGAGCACGGGACTCACATCTGGGTATGCCTATCGCACTTATGGAGTCACACTGCAGAATGCAAAAACGTGGGCTAAAAACGATGGTTTGGAATGCTATTTTGATTGACTGCTCGTGGTTAGACTATTTGCTACCATTCATCCCATCAACATTCATGCGCTTGATGTAATGCCTTAAGTGGCAAAGGGTAGAGAGGCCAAAACAGGTCTGGGGCTGCTAGTCATCCCTTCAGGAGGGGCCTTGCCTGGCAGTTCAGGGTGGACAGTTCCCATGAGAAGCACTGTCAGTACTGGTTTGCATAAGGTGGACTACTGTCTAGAATGGCACAGTGGGCAAAAATGACAGCTTGGAATGCTACCCAAGAGACTATTTGCAAGCATTCCTCTCATAGTCTTCGGTGTGTTTGATGAAAGACCTACATTTATATCTTGATGCTGCACCTGACGTCACGGTCACAAGAGAGTGTGGGTGACACACTGCATCGCTCTCCAATATCATTTTAAAGTAAGAAATAAGAGCATTCATTACTGTCATTATGTATGGTGTCCTGTGTGTTTGAGTCATCATGCTAAGTCCCTCAGTCATTTGGACGGGCTCGGGTTTGCCCTAGATGGTATTTTCCCTGGTTGCAGCTTGATAGGATCACTCCAGTTTCTGGCGGAGGCATGATTTCCTTCGAAGCAGTCAACACTTCATTGATCAGTCAGGAGGGTGATTGATGGTGTGTCGATTGGATCAACCACTCATCCCACTTGGCTGAAGGGGACTCACTCATTACATCTCTGGAGGAAGATTGTGCCTTGCCGTTTCTTGAACCAGGAAATGTTAAGAGTAACTGTTTCATTCAGGTGCTTTGCTGTACTCATGATGCCTTGTACTTCAAGGACTTCCCAAGATTTCCTCTCAAATAGTAGATTGAACTTTCCTCCTGAGTGTCGGATTCACACCAACATGACATAGCCACCTTGAATGTCTCTAACACCGGATTGAATCCCTTTACTTGACTGCATCATCATTTATTTTTCTGCTAGGTTGGTTCATGCATTGGTTAGGTGATGTAGGTCTCCAGTTGGGCGATGCAAGGATAGTGTCCTTGAGCGATCGCCCGAATAGCAGTGGCGCGGGAGCTCGCTTACTGGCGCAGTGCGGACTGTTACATTCGGAGGAAATGGTGGATTGCCCACTCAAAGTTATCATCTTGCTCCATGCACAGTCTTCGTACATTGTTTAGTGTTCACATAAACCTTTCAATTTCCTCGTTTGCTTAAGGTTAACGGAGTATATCTTCCGATGACTGATTCCTAGTAAGCTAAGGAGCTCTTGAAACTCCATCGTGGTGGCTCCTTTGAAGGCAGAGTTCACTGCAGGGCTGGCGGTGATCTCTAGATATGGCGGACAGAAGACCGACCGTGGTGACGGAAGCAATGACCTTGGCAAACATGCCAGTTGGCTGCCTGCCCTCCATACCTTAAATCAGGCCCTTTGTTTCTTGGTTCAAAATTGTTCTCCCTGCGCCTCTGTCCACTAATTTGATAATATATGAGCCGCTGACAGATGTAAGAGTGAAAAAATGCAGGTTCTGTAGAACGATGGGGCAGTGAAGAGATGCTAAGACTCTGGATAGATGGGGCTTCAGACAAATGGGAGAGCGGAGAGATGCAGAGGCTGTAGAGAGATCTGTCAGTAAAAAAATGCCAGGGCTGTGGAGCAATAAAGGGACACATTAATCCAGTGGTATAGTCCAATTGTAGTAGTTCACGGCAATTAGACTAAAACTACCATGCGACATTACCTTGTTAAATAAATACCAAGGACTGCAGCATTGGTTGCATGGAGTCAACTAGTCACCTTAATAATGAGGGCCTGCCAGTGTTCCTTGGTTAATTCAAAATCATGTGCATGTTAGGCTAGAACAAGCCTAACTTTGTGACTTGAGACACTCTAGCCTTCAACACAAGTTGGTTCAAATCTAGAAAATGATGAACGCGGCGGCCAACAGGACCCTTGTAGCGAAGGGCAGAAAAGCCAGGTCTGGTGTTTACATGGTGGCTCTTCTACGTCCCCTTATTGTAATATACCATTGAAACTACATGTCCCAGCATGCAAAGTCCCATCACGCAAAGTACTATTTTTGAGTATGTGTCAGAGCACGCACATGCACAAAAGTTCACGATCTCGGATTGGAGGCGCCACCCCCAGTTGTGTCTGTGGCGCGTTGTGTGTCCTAAAATCACGTAATCACGTCTAGAGATGACGCTTCTTAACAGACATCGCCAATCACACTCCTCGCCGTTAAGATCTGGGTTCTCCAAAACCTTGTGGATAAAAGCACTTCTGTGATTCTGCAATTTCAGCCAATAATTCTCACCCCACCAAACATTAAACTGCCCACACTTTGATGGATTAGCCAAGAACCAATTCCAATGTTTTCCACCAACATGGTTGTCTTTTTGGGAGGGGCTGCTGTGGCATTCCCAGCTCCCCGAGAGGTGTTGGCTTCTGGTTTCAGTCACTACCACAGCTTCAGAAACTCATTTATTCCACACGCGGAAGGAAGGAGAGGAAATGACATCAGGCCTGTTGGGCTGTTGCACAATGCAGTGCAGAGCTCCCAGGCTTAGGAAATTATGCACTTCCCACCTGTAGAGCTTGCAATGCAGGTCCAAGGGAAACGATGGATTGTAAATCACCAGAAGCAATCTGTTGGCCGGGGAGAGACCCCCCAGTGTTGACATCAGCATTACCTCATATACACTTCCACACTCCTTGGTTCCCACCCCCTTGAAAACAGCTGTTTTAGGAAACTTGGCTTTGATTTTGCAAAAACAATGCATTAATGTCAAATACCAAAGTGACATAGTCCAAGGACCACCAGCAAAACTGCATTTTGCCAGATTCCGTCAGCAGACGCGGTGCAACAATGCACCGCAACTGATGCACACGATTGACTTACAGTGCATCTCTAGTGATGCTCACATAATTGTCTGTCGACAGCTGCGCAGTCAAGTGAGACCATAAAAAGTCAGGGTGGAGCTGCGGATGAGCCTTGACCTTTCTTGCAGCCAAAGCCCAGAGACGTTTTAAGGGATGGGCAAAGTGGGCTCTGGCCCAGGGCGCCAGCCTTTCAGGGGGCTCCCTGATAGAGCCAGCTCTGTTCTACGGTCTTTCCTGAATTACCTTGAATAATTATTAATCAGATTGTTTTAAATACCATTTTCCTTTAATTTATTTTTAATGTGGGTGATGCGTGAGTGTCTATTACAGACTTTTTGCAGAGAAATGTTGTGTTTATGTTTCATACAACATCCATAAAAAACGTTCGTATAGATCAAAACATCACGTATTAGAAATGGGAGGATGTCACGAAGATTATTTGCAGTAATATTAGTGAGGTGCTGATGTTACAATATTGAAAATACACATCACTATCTGTAAACAATTGGACCAGTGTGCCTGTGCACTGTCAGTGGCCTGGCCAAAGAGGGCTCGAAAGAGCTCAAATTGGTTCCGAACAAGGACCCACAAAATACCTTTGGCACAGGGTCCCCAAAATCCTTAAGATGTCCCTGCCAAAGCCACATGATACTTTACTGGCTGGAAATCTCGGCAACTAAAATCCGGTCCTGTATTCCTGTAGCCTAGAAAACTGGGTGTGGGAACACGTGATTAGGCAAAGCGGTAGACTCGGGTATCCCCCCTGACTCTTAATTACGCCCTTCATCTCAGCAACCGGATGAGCTTGTTTTTTAATTTTTATTTAAATTGCCACAATTTTTGCTGCATAAGTCCCATCGGTTGTTCTTCCCTAAATCAGGCTTGTGTTTTTTTCAGCTCTTTCCGAAGGTTTGCCTCCTGTCCTTGTGCAAACAGCACAGCGGAAATATGGCAAATAGAGACTTCTGTTTGTTTTGCCCAAAGGATCTGTGATGACCTTCCATCGTCCTTGGACTTTAAGGCTCTTTTTCTTAAATCTTATGATAATATGCTGTAAAATAAACAAGTAAATAATATGGCGAAACACTTGAAAATATCGGAGCGAACTACAAGAAACTGCATTTACCAGAATGCCAGGGGCGAACCTTGCCTGAGAGGTCAGCGGTGTGCTCCCACATCCTGTTGTCTAAATAATACAGATATTTCACTGGTAATGTCAGAAGCATTTATTTAAAAAAATTAGAGCGAATCAGGGCAACGCATTTTTTTCAAAATATTAAGTCCCTCTGTATGTGATTATACCAATGAGGTTGAAAATGTTTTGTTGGATAATTAAACAAAGTTCCGCAGCTTAGAGACTGTTAGACAAAATTCTTCAGTGGTCATGCTGGAATCGGTGTGCCTATGGATCTACTCTAAAACAGGATGCAAACCCTCACCCAGGCATGGTGGCATGCTTTATCATTGGACTACACTTAGCAAACGAAATGTTGTTCTGTCTAAGGTCGGTTCTCCTTGAACACTTGTAAGGGTGGATTTGTGAGAGCATAAAAATAGATCTTGGGGGCACTCAACTGTTACATATTGTGTAGGAAATATAGATACTTTTATTGTTACCTCTATATCTTAGAGCTAAAAGCAAGAGGGTTACTGAGGAAGCATCATGTCTTGTGCTATCTGACACGTTTCTGCCCTCTTACAAAGCCTAACTGGTCTGGGTCAGGTTTCATGACCATGACACCTGCGCCCCTTTCCCAGTGCCTTGTCTGTAGGTGATGTTCATTCCCTGGAAAGAGAAGATTTGCAAATATAATGCACCTCACAAGCACACAATTGGAAAGTGACATGGATTTGTAATATTTCCAACAATCTTATGCAAGAACAATCAAACTGCATATGTTGCAAACGCAGCGGGAGCTATGCATCACTTAGCTTAAATCTGAATGTCATTTAACTATGCCACAGCCAAGGGTGATCAATGTAATCAGGATCCCCCCAGACCTAAAGATCCACTGATGTTATGCCTCTAACGATGACCCCCCCCCGGTAGTAGGCTACTCTCTGCAGTGCACTGAAGCAATTAGGTTTTTCAGGGGGTGCTATACATACCAATAACCTTAAACAAGACGCCATAGCAAAGTTTGCTCTGGCCTTGAGATACTGAACTGCTCTTCTAGGACTTTTGAATAAAAGTAGGACCGCTGCATGGGGGAGGAGAGAGAGGAACACAAAATGGATTGGCACAAGGGATGCAAAATGGTGCCTCTCTTGCCTGCCCCTTCTTGCCATGTGATAACATTAATACCGCACACTGATATCACTGCTTTAGAGCCACCTGGGGACTTCAGTCAACCTGATAGCGAGTAATGCGGAATTCCATGAGGAAATTTGCAGGCGGCCGGAATCATTGATACCTGACAGATTTTTCTCATGGAATTCCTGCAATTGCGCGTCATTCTTTACGGTGAGTAACTGTGTGGGCCAGGTTTTACCAGGCAGAAATTCACACAGTATTACCTGTTCCGTGATGATTAACGCTCACATTTATCGCCTGTGCTAAATGAGAGCTGGGGGAATTCTGTGGGGGGTGAGGGGAGGGTCCTGGCAAGGGTTGGGAAGGGAAGGGAAGAGGGTGGCCTGTCAGGTGCCATGGCTGTGTGTCAGACAGGGGCTGAAAATGGGCCGGGCTGCGCAGCCCTTTTCTTACAGCTATTTTACTGGCCTGAGTTTCCAGGCGGTAAAATCGAGTCTGGTATCCCCGCACCCGGTAAGTCAAGGTGAGGGACCACAAGCCCACATGGGATCGGATAGAGTGGAATGCCCCAGTTACTTACCGGTAATCTTCATTACTCCGAGTCCTAGTCTTCCTCGCCACAGTAATTACCAGTGAGCATTCTGCTCCTACAGAAACTCCAAGTAAAAAGTTGCATACTAGTCTCCCTCTCCCTCCAATATGGCCCCCAGTGGCAACAACCAATCACATAAAAGGACACAAAAGCCTGAGCACGACCTGTAAACAAAGCCGTAGACATGAAGCCACAACAGAGGGCCTCGAGGGAAGGGAAACTATACTGTGGCGAGGAAGACTAGGACTCGGAGTAATGAAGATTACCAGTAAGTAACCGGGGCATTACCTCCTCCTCTGTCTTCCTCGCCACAGTAATTACCAGTGAGCCGATGCCAAAGCAATATCAGCTTCATGGAAAGGAAACACAGCCCACACATGGAAGGCAGTACAAAATAAAATGTATTGATAACAATGGAGAGAGACACACATCTCAAGAAACTACAGAGTCCAGGACCGAAGAGGCAAAGGCAACAGAAGCCCCACCCCCAATCTCAAGCCGGTAATGAGACATGAAGGAATGAGGAGAAGACCAAGTGGCCGCTCGGCAAATATCCTCCATGGAAACACCCTTAAAGGTGGCCCACGAAACCACCACAGAGCGAGTAGAACGCCCCAGAATAGGATGAGAGGGAACCACAGACTGGTCATCATATGCCAAAAGAATAGCCTTCTTAACCCAGCGACTGAGAGTGGAAAGAGACGGCTTCAGGCCCTGCCGAGCCAGACCAAAAGTGACAAACAAATTGTCCACCTTACAAAAGGGAGCCGTGCGAGACAAATAAATCACCAAAGCATGCTTAATATCCAGAAGCTGCAACAGAGATTCCTCCTCTGAGGAAGGAACAGGAAAGAAGACAGGGAGGACCACCTCAGCAGAATTATGAAAGAAAGAGACAACCTTCGGGACAAAAGTAGGATGAGCCCGTAAGACAACCCTATCCTGCAAAATCCACAAAAAAGGAACAGACCGCAGGAAAGCCCCCAACTCCCTAACACGTCTGGCAGAGGCAATAGCCACCAAAAACACCACCTTGAGTGTCAAAAACTTCAAGTCCACTGACTCCAAAGGCTCAAAGGGAACCACCTGCAAGGCCCACAACACCAACGGAAGGTCCCACGGGGGAGGAGACAACATCGGACGAGGACGTTGAAAAGCCAGAGATTTGAAAACGCGAGCCACCAAGGGCTCCACAGACACAAAAGGGAGACCATTAAAAGCCCGAATGGCAGCCCACTGAGCACGGAGGGTAGACAGGGCCAAGCCCAAATCAAAACCCTCCTTCAAAAAATCCAGTACCCGAGCCTGATCCAAAGACTCAACCGACCAACCCTGGCGAAGACACCAACCAGCAAAGTTGTTCCAATGCTTAGCGTAGGACTTCAAAGTCGAGGGGCCCCTGGACTGCTGGATAAGACCTGCAACCTCCACAGAACAACCACTCTGGATCAGGGAATCCATTTCAAGAGCCAAGCCTGCAGACCCATGGACCTGAACACCGGAAGAGGAAATGGAGGGCCCATCAAAGGATACGGATCAAACGGTAACGTCCAACCCAGACCCACCGCCAACTCCAACAAGAGAGGAAACCACGGGCGGCGGCACCAACCCGAGACCACCAGAAGAACTAACGCCCTCTCCCTCCTGATCTTCTGCAACGCTGCCGGAATCAGGGGAACCGGCGGAAAAGCATACAACAGGCCCCTCGACCACAGGAAGGACGTCGCATCCACTTTCCATGCATCTGGACAAGGCATAATCATGCAGAAACAACGGATCTTGGCATTGTCCGGAGACGCAAACAAGTCCACTACCGGACACCCAAACATCCTCTGCAATGCCCGGAACATCAACCGGGTCAGAGACAAAGACCCCATGGAGGGAAAGACCCGGCTCAGACAGTCTGCCACGACATTCTCCTGCCCCGGGAGATAAATCGCCGACAGGGACGCCAAGTTCAACTCCGCCCAAGAACAAATCAGGCGACTGAGGCAACTGAGGGAACGAACTCTGCAACCCCCCTGATGATTGATGTAAGACATGACCACCTGGTTGTCCGTCCGGACCTGAACATGGTGACCTTCCAGCAGGGCAGAGAAAGCTAAGAGACCCAACTGAACTGCCGTCAGTTCCCTGTAATTGGAGGAACAAGACATCAGAGCCGGCGACCACTCGCCCTGCACTGAAGAATTGTCCAGAGTAGCCCCCCAGCCCAACCGGCTTGCATCCGTAGTGACCACTTGAGAGGGAACAATCAGAAACGGACGACCCCGGGACAGATAATCGTCAATCAACCACCAACCCAGATCCTCCCTCACCCGGTCCGACACAGGAACCCCCTGATTGAAATCCTGACCACAGGGGCGCCAATGAGACAAAACATGGTTCACCATGGGATACAAGTGAAGACGAGCCCACGGAACCACCAACAATGAGGCGGACATCAGACCCTGGACCCTCAACCACATTCTCACAGGAGGACAAGTCCCCGACAACAGGGACCGAACCTCTGACATCAGAGTCAATTTCCGTGCAGGAGGCAAGAACACCAACCCCAACTGAGTCCGGAAGTGTGCTCCAATGTACGTCAGATCCTGAGAAGGAACCAGGCAGGACTTCTTCCGATTCACCAGAAAACCGTGACCCTCCAGGACCCGGCAAACCTCCTGGACATGGAGCTCCGCCTTAGAAAAAGAAGAAGTAGAAATCAACAAATCATCCAGGTAAGGAAAAATCTTAATACCCCTCCCATGCAAATGACCCATCAGAGGGGCCAGAACCTTAGTAAGGACCCGAGGGGAGGAACACAGGCCAAATGGCAATACCTTGAATTGGAAATATTGACCCATAACACAGAATCGGAGAAACGTCTGAGAGTCAAGATGGACCGGTACATGGAGATAAGCATCCTGGAGGTCGATGGAAGCCAGAAAATCCCCTGAGTGATCAGAGGGAGGATCACCTGCAAAGACACCATCTTGAATTTCATGGGAGGAATGAACCAATTCAACCACTTCAGATCCAACACCGGTCTGAGGTCCCCGGTGTGTTTCTCCACCAGGAAGAGAATTGAGTACACTCCCAGCCCTTGCTGACCCACCGGTACCGGAATGACAGCGCCCTTTTCCACAAGACAACGGACGCCTTCCAACAGAGCCACCTTTCTTAGAGAGTCCCTGGGGCAAGGCGTGACCCAAAAACAGTCTGGGGGAGTCTGGACGAACCCAAGGTGAAAACCTTTCAACACCACCTGAAGAACCCATTGATCCGACACAGTCTGCCTCTAGCTGGCCAAAAAGAGAGACAGCCGACCCCCCCACAGGACCTACTCCTGGAGCAACCCAGTCATGACTTGGAGGGTGCAGAAGAGGAGGAAGAGTTGGCAGGGAACCGGGATTTGTCAGAGGAAGGGGTACCCCGGCCACGCACCCTTCCAGGAAAGGGCTGAGGAGCCCGTCCTTGATGAGCAGGACCAAAAGCCCTCCATGCCCCAAAAAAGCGTGAACGCCCCGCTCTCTCCGGAGCCAACAGCTTACGATCCTATGCAGATTTTTTTACCATATCTTCCAAGGGAGCACCAAACAACTTAACTCCAGAAAAAGGGATTTTCATGAGTAAACCCTTCTGTGCAGCATCGGCCTTCCAAGACCGCAACCACAACTGGCGACGAGCAGCCACAGAAGACCCAGCAGTAGAAGCTGCTGCCCCCAAAGAGTCAAAGGAAATGTCAGAAAGCAGACGCACCTGCTGTTCCATCAGTGCGAGCGTGGGAGAAACGTCCTCGCTCTAGTCCAACAACTCAGCCAATGACTGGAAGTCTTTCAGCAAAGACTGGATGGCATAGGAGGAATAGGTAGCAGCCCGAATGGAAAAATTGGCAGCGGAAAAAGTGCGTTTCACTGCCGCATCCACCTTTTTATCAACCGGATCTGCCGGGGAAGCATCCTCAGAAATAAAAGCAACCTGAGAGGACATGCCAGACACTCCACCTTAACAGAGGCCGGAAATTTAACCGCAAAGTCCTGCAATGGATATCTCTTGGGCAGAAATCTGGGAAAGTTACTTTTATCCACATCCTTCCATTCGGACTCCAACACCTTCAATACAGAGGAGTAGAGAGGCAACGACTCCGGCTCCTTCTTTTGATACTGTGAAAAGAAATCTGTGTCTTCCACATTAATATCAGACTCCGGAAACAACATGTTGGAGTGAATGTGCTGAAGAACATCCTTAAGATCTGACCCATGCACAAAACGACCCTTAAGTTCTACATCCTCCTCCCCATCAGAGTCCTGGGAGGGACCAGGGTCACACTTAGCTTTTTTAGAGGGAGGAACAGACTCCCTTCCACGCAAAGCGGCAGCCACAGCAGTATTAATCATCTGTTGGCTGATAGCCAGGGAAGGGTCCGCCGACCCAGAAGACTCACCAGCGTGAGTAGAAGTCAAAACAGCACCATCCTCCATCTTTGACACACAAAAATGCCTAACCAATCCACTACGGCAAGTGAGGACGCTTAAAAAGCGTACTAATGCCATGGCAACCAGTGAAAAAACGCAACAGTCCGGCCATCGGCACGCCCCTAGCACGTACGCCAAGTAAATGAGCCCCTGCATAAGGCGCCGTCTCAACGCGTCCACCCGCAAGGAGCTGGCAGGAAGCCACACCCCCACAGGCCGACGATCAGCGCAGAAGGACTCAAGCCTCCAACCCGCGGAAGCCGGTACGAGACAGGGGGAGGAGGGAGCCATGCGGAGACCCAGGCGCCCCTCCTAAACCCACAGGGAGCCCAGCGGCAAGGACTACGAAGACACACTGAAGAACCGCTGAAGCCGCTAGCGCAGGACTCGGCAGAACAATGTGTACAATCCAACACCATGGCACCTCTGAGAGTCCGCTAATGCAGGACTTCAGAGGAAGTGCCCAATTATGTGCAAAGAGACACGTAACAGAAACCCCCCTTCCATTCACGGGGCCCAAGAGTCCGCTAGAGCAGGACCGCGCCCCCCACCTACCTGAACAGCCAGAACAGGAACAGCACTCGGAGTAGTGCAGAAACAAAAAAACAGGTCGTGCTCGGGCTTTTGTGTCCTTTTATGTGATTGGTTGTTGCCACTGGGGGCCATATTGGAGGGAGAGGGAGACTAGTATGTAACTTTTTACTTGGAGTTTCTGTAGGAGCAGAATGCTCACTGGTAATTACTCTGGCGAGGAAGACGAACGAGGAGGTAATTCCGTATGGGAAATCTGTTCAGTCCGACCCGTAGTTGCGGGTGTTTAGCTGCTTACTCATGGACTTTTTGGGGATCCTGCTGCCCATAATTATGGTAACAAAGAGGTCACAGGAAATGAACCCTGAACTTTTCACTGCGTGAAAAGAATGTTCTTCAGCATTCTATTGTATTGTCCCTGTGGCCGGGGCTTAATTTGTAAAAATAGAAGTGCCAGGGCCCTCTTCAGGAGCCCACTTTCACTCAGCCCTACCGATAACAGGAACAGCACAACTTCTAACCATCACACACCTACAAGTGTGACAATTTTGACTATTCCAGACCCCCAAAGCTATAAGAATGGCTTTGGCGGCAGGTATTAGTCATTTTTTAAGTGCATTGAATTAATAAACAACTGTTGTTATGCTCATCTCTAAATTAGACAAAGAGCACCACCATGCAGCAGACTGTCATAAGTGCCAGTGTTGACAATTAAGTGCCGAGCACCAGAAACCACCAGCTCAAATTAAGCACTGCCGGTGGCACAGCATAAGGTTGCCTTTGTTGCTGCTACATCATGCGCATAGAAAGGGATGGTTGATGCGGAGAACGGCATGTCAGAAAGAAAACAATTGCACAATTAAAATATAATTTCCCAACAACCAAGTGCTGCTAAAATCTGGCCAGGCTTAGGGAGAGACTGTTAGGTGTCAGACTGTGACTGACTCTTCCCCAACCCCAGGGCTTTAAGTGGAATGAAAAAACTGGGGGGTATCTCAAAGGGGCGTGGCCAATGTAATTAAGGGCGTGGCTTACAAACACCTAAGCTAAACATCTGTGCTTAGGATAGTGTGCCACCCGACTTATATTTTGCTGTTTCTGTCATTGCATCCAGATATATGATACAACAAGTAACATCATACCCACAACAATTCAGGACTATTGGCTTTGTCAATGGTTGTTAGTTGCATAAGATAAATAAGCAGCAACTATGGCTTGTATATAATATTGAAAAAGCTTCCACTTAAAGCCCTGGTGACACCACGACAATGTTGCTGCTCCTGAGTTTCAAAAAGAGAAGGCAAATCCAGAGAGAAAATGACTCTCTTTAAAGGATTTCCCTTCCACTACAACGCTCACCTGACACGACCTTATGCCGTAACTTCTCCACTAGTGAGAAGTGAGCAGTGTGAGCACGAGCACATCGATGTGCCGGCTGTCACTGCAGGTTGGAAAAAAACGGACTGCTAGTGCTAGGGCACAAAACAGAGCCCGATAGAGACCCGTTTCAAAGCCCCCTTTAAAATACTGCCGGTGCTCAGTACCGGTGAGACCCAGCCCACTTAAAGCCCTGCCCAACCCAAAATAAAGGCTTTTCGTAATGCACTAGTCTATCAGGAAACATAACAAATTCCTTAAATCACAGTGTACCTCAGATAACGAGAAGCCATTTTGTTTTACCATCTGGCATAAGAGGTATTCTATCATGAGCTCATGCTGAAACTTCTGATTGTCGGACATGAGAAGGTTCTAGAAGCCAGGAGAAAGCGGAAGCTTGATCTGAGTGGCCTAAATGATGCGCTGCTACTGACATTGCCGATGTATACGATTGCTTACCATGGCACTCTGTAGGGGCCGCTGATAGCCCGTTGGACGGTAGTGGACCCTGTCACGCTTCTCGGTATGAATGTCCCCCAGAAACAGCTCTGCCACCAATGTGTCCTGCTTCTGGTGGTATTGCTTCTCCAGCCGGACCAGGCTGAGCTCGTGCATGGAGAAGCCTAAGGCAGCCGTGCAGTCCCGCTCCGCCTTGGCACTGAGGAGCTCATAAAGTGTCCCTGGGGACCAGGGCCGGGCCACGGGCACCGCCCCAGCGCATGTCTCATTTAGTAAAGCCGCAACCTCTTTCATCGCCCTCTGGCTGTGGAAGACGATGCCCACTTTCTGCAGGTGGTAGTCTGCCTCCGTCGCCCCTCTTGTGATCCAGGAGGCCTGGCGCAAGCGGATCTTGCCCTTGATCACCAAGGAGTAGGACGGATCCCGGCAGCGCCGGTCTGTGTAGTAGAACTGGTAGGCCTTAAAGAAGCGATTGGGATAAAAAGTGTAAAATCTGGTGAGGAACTCCGGTCCAGGGCGGACTTCACACCTGCAACAGAGAAAAAACAGAGACCCATGAGCACCCCCTTCAGGGTGGTTAGTTTACTGACAGCTTTTTCAGTGTGTAATTCCTTAGAAATGAAGTATGCTCCAGTCTGTCAATAAACAATCAATCAAAGATTCGGGGAGTAGAGACATTTTGGACCAAAAGCGAGGCTGAGATGAGGGGGTGGTGCTTTATAAGGGATACTCCCAGTTTCCTTTTTGCCAATTTGCCTTTATTTAGCACTTTTGTTTATTGGCATTTCCAAAATTACAACAAAGCAGTGCTGTATAAACACTGAGTCAGTTTCTTTTTAAAAAATTTTTTTTATTGAAAGTACAAAAGTCAAATACAGAGATAAGAAGCCATTTCGAACAAATGCCTCCCCCCTGCCCTCCCTCCACCCCTCCACCCCCAACACTTAAGACATCAAAATAGGCATTTGGTGATGAGTGACCTAATACAGGTATTCAATGTCTAATGTTTCGAGAATCAATAAAACAGTGGATAAAGGGAAGAAGAAAGAGAAAAAAAAAGAGAAAAAACGGACAAGCATAGAAATAACAGTGCATTATAGCTTATAATGTTAAAACTTGTTTATGGCATTAAAAGTATGGGTAAGAAGATGTCTCGTCGGAGATCAGATGAGATCAGATGTTATTGTGGGTATCCTGAAGTTCCCCCAGCCAAGGCCTTCTTGGACTTGGATATCGCCTGTTTTTCTAAATGCAAGGGGTAGACATATCCTGCCTAACGTGGAAAGCATGATTTATTGCTTATATGTCTAAAGCCCCTGTTGAGTCCATCTATCTAAGCCAAGCAGATAAGGGTTGCCAGATAGCAAGACCCTTTTTTTCCCCCCCGACTACCCATTCTGGAAAATATGGCCTTTTCCATATGACAAGTAGAGATCAATCGAGCTAGCCAATGAGAGAATAATGGAGGGTTGGGGTCCTTCCACGATGAAGCTATGCAGAGACATAAAATGGTCATAGCCACAAAGATAAGTGCGCCTCCGTTCTTTCTACTAATCTTGTCTTGCGTGCCTAATAAAACAATCGGGGGGTTAGCTGGAATTCCTGCGAAAGAACTTTAATAAGAAAGTCTTGTATCTGACCCAATAGAGGTGTAAGTTGGGGAAAAGTAGCAAACATATGTATCGAGTCTGCACTGAACTCTGCGCATCTGGGACAGAGCGTTCCTGCCCCCGTTCCCCATTTCGCGACTCTGCCAGGTGTAATGTATAAGAAGAAGGCAGTTTTAAAGAATTGTGCCTGTAATTTAGCTGATAGTAGATCACTCCTGGCGGATTGCACGGCCTGATTGAATATGTTAAGAGAGATATTCAATTTCACTTGCCACTTGCTAGCAGTGACAAGCATATCGTCCGCCATAAAACTAATTAATATAGCATATATGTATCCGATCCTGGGCAGGGTGGAGTTTTTAATTTGTCAATAAGGTCTACCCTAGAGAAACCAGCTGTCCCCCCAGTCTTACGGGTCAGGAAGTCTCTTATAGCCATATATTTTAAAAACTAATGCTCCCCCAAATGAAATTCAGTTTTTAGTGCACAGAAGGATTTAATACCATCAGTGGTTATCAAGTCCCCCATTTTTAAAATACCTGCTTGATGCCATTCATGTATATAAGAAGCCCCGAATATCGCTGGTAAGTTAGGATTGTTATTAAGAGGGGAATAGTAATTCAGGCTACCCAACCCAAAAGTCTTACGTATGTTGGAAAAGATTTTGTAGGCGTTCATTAAGGTCTTAAATCTTACCCGTTTATAGTATCCAAAGGAGAGCTGCCTCCAGAGGCACCCACGAGTTTCTTCCCCCAAAAGCAATTGATAGGGTGGTGGTAGGCCTGTATTTGGGATGTGTGATTGTTCTTGAAGCAGCTCTGCGCTATATTGCATAGCCGAGGCCCAATAATAAAATCTCAGATTAGGTAACGCCCAACCGCCCCGCTCACGGGGAAGAGAAAGCAGTTTAAAAGCTCGCCTTGGCCGAGAGTATGCCCAGATAAATTGGGAAAAGATATGATCGAATTTCTGTAACATTGCTTTGCCCATCTCCAAGGGGATGGCCCTAAAGAAATACAACAATTTAGGAAAGTAGGTCATTTTAATGACATTGCATCTCCCTACTATGGTAAGATGTAAGTTATTTAGCCGTTTAAGTGCCCGTTTGGTTTCGGTAGCCAGCGGTGTCAGATTTCTCTCTACTATTAAGTCGGTATCAGAAGTTAGAGTGACCCCTAGATATTTCGCGGACTGTACCACCCGGCCATCTGCCCAGTCAATTTGGTTGTTGTTAATAATCTGGGTTTTGCCTTGGTTAAGGGCGTAGCCTGAGATTTTCCCAAATTTTTTGGCCTCTTGTTCTAGAGCTTTAATAGCGCTTACAGGGTCAGGGGTTACTACCGCCAGGTCGTCGGCGTAAGCCATGATTTTAGTGTCTAGCCCAAATCTGCTCACCGCTCGAATAGATTGACTGTTTTCTATAGCTTTTATAAAAGGATCTATATAGAGAGCGAAGAGCAGAGGTGAGCACGGACAGCCTTGGCGGGTCCCCCGTGAGATTTTAATCTGCTCTGTCAGGATCCTGTTAACTAATATGCTAGCTGTGGGGTTACTGTAGAGAGCTTGTATGGCTTGTATTGACTTGGGCCCAAAGCGCATTTTTCTCGTGACGACCCAAAGCTCCAGTTCGAGGTTTCCCCCCTGAGCCCTAACCCACTGATGTTTAAGATGAGAGGATTGTGAGCCAACATAAATCGTGGGGCGATCTCAATAGAACAGCTTTGGAGTATTGATGAAGACACAAGAAAATAATCTAACCTAGCAAGGGAGAGGTGTGGAGCTGAGAAGTAAGTGTACCTCGGATGAGTTGATTTTAAAGTGGCCCAGACATCACTGAGCCCATGTGTTTGTATTAGATTAAGTAGGGCCTGATGGACTTTAGGCTTCCTACCTGTATAGGGCCAGTGATCGGTTGCTTTCCAGTTACTGGGTAAATTGATGTTTAGATCCCCAGAAATTACCAGTGGTAGAGGCCAGTGGGCGAGTTCTCCCGAGATCCAGTTAATGAACCCAGGGTCGTCAGTGTTGTTCCCATATATGGAGCACAGTGTAAAGACCGAATTAGGGGGGAGATGGCATTCTGCGAGAACCCACCTGCCCAGAGGATCAGATTTCACCCTACTGGAAGTCAATGGGTGTCTATTTTGAACCAAAACTCCAACCCCTCTTGTCTTTGACCCCTGGGAGGTTCCCCCAATGACCCTATACCCCAGTGAGTTTAATAGGTGCTTCTGGGATCCCTCCACATGTGTTTCTTGCAGGGTAATAACTTCAGCTCCTAAAAACCGTAGACCCTGAGCTACTTTCTGCCTTTTCAGGGCATCGTTTAAACCACAGATGTTAACGGACACAATTTTTAAGGAACATTGATTATTCATATTGTTTAACATTTTTTTTTTTTTGCTTTTCTCCTAGGTGTACATCTTGTATAATCATACATTTGGTGTATCCCACCATATTCTAATATTTTACTTGTTTGTGCGTTTTTTTCCCCTTTCCTATTTTCTTTTCTTTTGTTTTGTGTCTTACCCTTCTTTTTTTGTATTTTGGTTTCACCAACCAATATCAAACTTGCCAATATCGTGTACCCCATCACCACCAGTTCGGGACCCCCTCCTCCCACCCTCCCCCACCCTCAGTTAGGATACCTCGCCGCTAGGTCGCGCCTTGCATTTAACAGGTGACATTATCGACCTTGGACTATAATATTTCAAAATTTGGGCCCAAAGGGACGGATCACCCTAAATCCAAAAAAAAAAAAAAAAGTTACACCACTATATATATCTTATGGGTACCTTCCCCATCAATCAAGTGCAGTAAGAGAAAGATGTTCCATTGAGCTAGAGTTATTTTCCTGGCTTATCAAATTACACTTCTACTGGTAGTTTTTCCCTCTAGCCTATACTTGCTAACCTTTTTTTGCCTTAATCTCCCCCAGATATTTCCCTGCCTTGACCTCGGACAAGAAAATCCGTGTGGACCCATTCAGAATAACTTTCAGTCTGGCAGGATTCATTAAAAACACTTGGGCGCCTAGCTGTTGAAAGGGGGTGATTAATTGGCGCAGGTGCCACCTGCGCTCTACCGTTGTATGGCAAAAGTCCGGTTTGGCAAAAAACATCACACCATTAGCCCCCTTCGGTGAGTTCGGACGGGCCTGATCATACACAAACTGTCTGAGGAGGAAGTTCCCGAAGAACACTAAAAAGGCCCTAGGCTTTCCACCGGAAGGGCTACTGCCACTTCGACTCGGTTTTAGATTGAAGGGGAATCGGTGCGCTCGCTGGACTTCATAGTCCCAGTTCCAATTCGTTTGATCCGGGAAAGTTTCGCGTAACAATTGTACAATGTAGCGCCTTGGGTCATCTCCTTCGATTCCTTCCGGAATACCTAGTAGTCGGTGATTGTTCCTGCGCTGTCGGTTTTCTTGTTCCTCCATTTTCATCCTGACGTCTGCTAGGCATGCTTCATGAGCAGACCCCTGGCTCTTTAAGATGGTTACCTCCGTTTCTAGGCTCTCTGTGTGGCCTTCAACCATGCTGACCTGATCGCAGATGTCAGTGCATATCTTATTTAGTTTTCGCAGACCCCCTTGTAGCTTTTTAGCTGCCCCCTTAGCGGCTCAGTTGTCAGAGCGAACCTCTTCTTGGAATTCTTTAATTGAGGCCAGGATTGCGGATAAGGAGGGTTCTGTCATGGGTTCTGTTGTTGTTGTTGATTTAGCATTTTCCCAGATAGACACCTGCTCATCTTCGTCACATGGGGGAAAGGACATTTGTGAGTCTGAATAGTCCCATTTTAGTTGGCTGCGTCTCTTAGGAGGATTTCTACTTTTCTTCTGGCTTTGTACTGTGCCTGTTTTTTTAGAGAGATCGATACTAATATCTCCGCTGGAGCTGGTTTGATCTCCATCAGAGGATGACAAAGAGCCGCCTGAGACAGAGTAGAAGTGTTCCCCACTGATCTCTGGGGTCCAGGGGGCTCTAAGGCTGGGATTGGGTTCAACTCTGAGGATGTAATCCGTGATGCCTGTTACTAGGTGTTTTGACCCAGTCGCACTTTCCCCCAGCAGCTTGGTGGAACTTAGGTGTAGGGTGGTCGATGAGGCAGAGTCCAGGAGGGACATTGAGCCTGAGCCTAATGTGTGTCTGGCAGCCTCTTCAGGAAAAGGAGTGGTGGTGAGCAGATTATTAGATGATTAGGTGGGGGGTTTTTAGTTAAGACAGGAAAGTGGCGCTCAGGCTATTGCGTATACTAACTGTAGGCTTATAAGCATGCGATGCCTCCAGGTCAGGGGATTAACCCAATAACCCCTGAAAAATGTGTGGATCGCAGGATCCTCACTGTAAATTGAGTACTGTCCTGGGCACACGCGGTGAGGGTATTGATAATATATTAGTCTGTTACAAAATGTTATATAAATGCAGAGGTCGGCATCAGTATTAGAACAAAAAGGGGTTTATTTATGTCTCAACACCAACTATGTTGAATACAAAGGCCAGCCGACACGTGTTTCGTCACTGGGAAAATTCCCGTGACTCATCAGGGCCGAATACCGGTGATAATTCCAATCCGGTGTGGGGTGAGCTGGAGGCTGGGGCAACAGGATTGATAAGCGCTAGATGAGGCGCTATGAAAATTACAGCGGTGGACGGAGACCGCGGGCTGTGTGCAGCCTAGGCGGATTAAAGGTATAGCGTGGGTATGAAGTTACCAGGTGCCTGTGAAGGTAGGTAGTGACTGTCCAATGTCTGGCGTGGTGGAAGGGTAAACCGACAGCCAGGCGATGCGCAGAATCTAGCTAACCTGGGTACGGGAAGACTATAGAATTTCTCACTACTCGCTCCAATGTCCTGACGTCTTCCTCCGCACCGGACTCCAGATTTCTGCGGCATTTCGCCATTATTATTCTCCTAGTCTTCCCGTACCCAGGTTAGCTAGATTCTGCGCATCGCCTGGCTGTCGGTTTACCCTTCCACCACGCCAGACATTGGACAGTCACTACCTACCTTCACAGGCACCTGGTAACTTCATACCCACGCTATACCTTTAATCCGCCTAGGCTGCACACAGCCCGCGGTCTCCGTCCACCGCTGTAATTTTCATAGCGCCTCATCTAGCGCTTATCAATCCTGTTGCCCCAGCCTCCAGCTCACCCCACACCGGATTGGAATTATCACCGGTATTCGGCCCTGATGAGTCACGGGAATTTTCCCAGTGACGAAACACGTGTCGGCTGGCCTTTTGTATTCAACATAGTTGGTGTTGAGACATAAATAAACCCCTTTTTTGTTCTAATACTGATGCCGACCTCTGCATTTATATAACATTTTGTAACAGACTAATATATTATCAATACCCTCACCGCGTGTGCCCAGGACAGTACTCAGATTATTAGATGAGCTTGCTGGAGCCGCTTGTCCCTCTATGTTACTTTGATCTACCGGCTGCTTGCTAAATGGTTGAAATTCCTCCTTTTCTGTATGTATGCCGCTTTCTTGGGACCCACCAGGGTTAAGTTCAGGTTCGGGGATCAGACTCTCTCGGGCCTCTCCGGGCAGAAGAGCTAGTTCTGGCGCAGCCGGAGGGGTAGGGCTTGGAGTACCATCTAGAGCAGTATCAGGATTGTAAGACTGTGCCTTGGGGCCAGTGAGCATTTCTACAATCGTAGGTTGAAAGCCTTCCTTAGCTCCCCCAGCGCCCCCGCCACCCCCAATTTTCCCTGTTGCTCGTTTAAGACAGTTGGACTCACGTTTATCTCTGAGTGAGCTGTCCGGCATAGCTGTTTCCCCAGGAGCGATGTTACTTGATGTGGGCTGGGTGACCTTTGGCTTGTTGGTTTTCCCAGTCCTGGAGCCCCTGGTCGACATCCTCAGAAGCAGACACAGACACCGTTCCTGTGTTGATGGAAAAAGTCCCGGAAAGAGGACGGGCACTGAGAAGTCAAAGTGGCACAATATCAAAAAGCAGGAGAGGAAATGCGGCGCTTTTCCCAGCACTCTTCCCAGCGCGAAACACTCCCCACAGGTAGCGATGACTTTCGTGCTTCCCAGGATTTGAGAGCAGAGGCACTGCCCCCGCAATCTGCTTCTTCTCGGGGTCGGGCTCAGCTTCGCCAGCAGGAAGCCCGGAATAAACACGAGCACCACAGTGATATTGCGGTGTAGAGTCCGGAGGTAGGCGAAAAAACGTATCGCTATCCCTAGCGCAGTGTGTCTCACAGCAGGAGAATTAACTTTCGAGCTTCCTCGAGCTTGGAAGCAGAACAGCTGCGCTCGCGTCCTACTTCCACTTCCACTCGATTTTATCGTTGTCGTTGCTGGTCCCGGAGCTAGCGTTGAGGATACAATGTTGCACCCTGTCCGACAAAAGAAAGAGAAATGTAGCGCTCTGCTTAGAGCGGCACATTTCCGATATACTGTGCTGTTTCCCCGGGCTTGAGAGCAGAGCTGCTGTCCTCGCGTCCTGCTCCCTCGCGGATTCAGCATCGCTGGTTTGTCCGCATAGCCGATGGTCGAGATGCACGGTATGCGCGGCTGCGCGGCATGGATTCACACTGACACCATCTTGCCCCGAGTGTGGTGCCGGAGCCCCAGACACTGAGTCAGTTTCTATGATTAAAGCTATTAGCAATGCAGTACTAAATAAACTCTGAATACGTTTCTTAGATTTACAATTATTGGCCCACACTGTACAAGCAGGAGCAAACACACGCCTACCAGGGATGGGGTTATATTCTCTTTTTCAGGAGCACTAAATGCCATAAGATAATAATAACACACAATTAAAATCTAAACAACAACTGTGCCTAATATAAACAACTGTGTCCATGCTTGTCTAAGGCTTATTACAGAATGCATCAATTGCAGCAAATTCGGGGGAGTGAGGGTGGGGGGGCAATCCATTCAATCTACAGCAGCACCAGAATCCACGCACTGCCTACTAGGACTCCACCCCACCGTCTACCGCTCCTCAATGTCAACTGTAGCCCCATCTCCAGGGAACTCCCATTCATCAACTACTTCCCTCCAGAGATGTGCAATAGGTCTGCGATGAACACTCCTAGCTTCTCTTCTGAAGTGCCCTTTCCTCAGCCCGTGCCCAGCGAACAACGCCAGACACCCATGTCTCCACACTAGGTCCCCTGGGTGACTTCCAGGCCATGGCCACACGTCGCTTGGCCAAAGCCAGGGCCAAGTCCACAAATCTGGTCCCCACCTTCTTGGAGCCCGGCCTACAGAAGAGACCCAGTAAACATACAGCAGGCGTATTCTTGAGTGACCTAGACAGGGTTTTATTAAGATGCAAAATTACCTACCCCAAAACCCTGCACGCCTAGAACAGCCCCAGGTCATATGTCTAAAATCTGTGTCTTGTGTTGCTCAGCAAGGGCAACCTCTAGGCTCCCTGCCATTAATTGCCTGGATCCTGTGAGGAGTGAGATATGACCTATGGGTGTAATTAAATTGAATGTGTTTAAGACGTGTGTTGCAAGAAACCTCCTGTGAACACGCAAGCACTCTCCCCCTTTCACTGTCCCTTCCCAAATCAGCAGACCAACGAGCCCGGAGAGTGTCTAAAGGTTTCATTACCAGCCCATTTATGGCCTTATAAAACCACAAGACCAAATGGGGTCCCGATCCCTGTGTTAGAAGTAACTGAAGGACTGCATGTGTTGTAGGCTCCACTCCCGCAACAACCCACAAATCCCGGATGACATGAGTAAGGGCTTCATAAGTAATGAACTGTCCTACTGGCAGGCTCGATTGTTCCACCAGTACTCCAAAGGGAATTAAAACATTCATTTGAAAACAGTCTCCTAGGGTCACCAGCCCTGCCTCCGTCCAGGGGTCCATCTGTCTTGAACTAAAGAAAGTCAATGGATCGCCATGAGGGAGGCCCACCAATGGGACCTCATGGGTGCAAGAGGACACCCTACCAGTATGTTGCAGCCCGCGTCGCCAGCAATACAGAGCAGTAGACAACAGGATACCTGGGCGGGGAATCAGGAGTGCCGGACATAACAGCTTTGCCAGCAGGAGTCCCTGGTTGGGTTCATTGCCCAACAGACCAGGTTCCACCAAGACCACACCATCAAGCCATGTCGTGATTCACTGAAGCTGAGCAGCAAGAAAGTACAATTCAAAGTCTGGTACTCCCAGGCCACCCTCAAGTAATGCAATCCTCCAGTGCCCGCCATCCCAAATCAATTCACGAAGGAGTGCATAAAGTCTTCGGAACCAGGACACCTGTTTTTTTCCCGGGAGATTTATAAAAAAGTAGAGCAGTCTCGGGAGCATGATCATTTTGGAACGTGCAATACACGCCATAGTTGGTAGCTTGAGTGAGCACCAATTAGCCTTTTGGAGAGGAGAGAGCACCCTCTAGTAGTCAGGCACAGACCTGATCAGTGTGTATCCTAGGACGGTGGTGCTGCAATGGGCCAGTACTCGCGCCATCTCTCATGCAGAGTTCCAGTCAGACATGCAAGGACAAAAGTCAAAAATACCAGAAGGACTTGCCATAGTTTGAGAGGTGTGAAGTCACAAGTTTGGTTCCTCCTGGCAAGAGCCAACTGCCAGATTCTAGTTAGTAGTTTAACCTCATACAATAGTAGTGAAATGCAAAGAAAAATAAGCAAATAGTCCATGGTTCACAAAGTGCAGTCAGATTTTCAAAGGACACGCTAGGGCAGAACATGAAGGCCTTCATTTCATGTGGCCCATTATGATTCCTGGCATTTTCCCCCTCGGAATTACTGTTACAGTGAGTCTCAGTAATTTCAGAAAGGGGGGAATAATTGGGATTATATATTTTGGGGGAATAAAATGCGAGAATCAGACTTTCTGTACTAAATTCTACATCCAGAGACTTTTCATGCTTGCAGGAGATGAACTCTCCTAACCTTTACATTGACCATCCAAATTAAAGGTCCACTTTCTGAAGAAGATGGACAAATTGTCAGACAACAAGGATCTGGTGGGCTTTCTCGGTTTCTGTGGTTCTGTGTGATTTAGGGATGCTTTAGCGCACATTTAAACTGGTAGCATCACCTAATTTCCCTAAACTCACACCCTATTTACTAAAGATTTTTCCTGGCTAAAGACAGTTTTATGACAGCCTTATATTAGTCGTTAGCTAAGAAAGACACCCAGGTTAATGAAAGGCTCTTTCCTGGCTCAAGACAGTGTCACAGCTTTCCTTACTATTTTAGGAAAATGTGTTAAGACTCTTACAGGAGTGTAGACCCCCCTTGTTGCTGAGAAGAGCAGGTTTTTCCTATGGCCTTCTGTTGCTTTTTGGCATCTATTTATGATTACATTATCTCAAAGGGCTCCAAAGTAGGTTAAAGGAGGCTGCATGATGCACCTACATAAATAAAGACTTAAATACAGAAATAGATAGAAAGATAAATGGATAGATAGATAGAGAGAGAGAGAGAGAGAGAGAGAGAGAGAGAGCGAGAGAGAGAGAGAGAGAGATGGATGTATGGATGGATAGATGGATGGACTGGTGGACACTTTTCCTGTGTCCATGTCCCCCTACAGATCAACTGATGTTCTGTACCAGAATGTTACCTCCATTGTCCGCAAGAGCTGCTCCTGGTGCCGCAGCCCTTGTGGGAAAACAGGTATCAAATGCAAGTGGCACATTTGTTCAATTTCTCTCTCATATTCGCTTTGATTTACCTACTTTCTTCACTTTGATTTATCCCTTTTCGGCTAATAAAGACTAACATATAGCATGAAGTCATGACAGTACGGTTACCACAGGCATGACACAAGAGGGGCACTGTTGTCTATAATTGTACTGCTGTTTCATCACAATGCCAATCCCACTGCCCCTTTTTGACTGATCCTATTGAATCTGTTCAAAAATGACTAAAACATTAAGGTAAAAAAAACTATTAAAAATACCTACAGTACAACTAACAAAACACATAAGTATAAAGGAAATGGAAAGAGTTAAATGCATAAAGGAAAAATGAAAGTCAATAAAATAAATTGCACCTGTTTCTGAATAGTTTTGCGAATTAAACGTTATTGTTTATATATATTTGTTTTTTTATTTAAATGTAAACTTTTTGCTGTCCCCTTGCTGCATTGCCGCCCTTTCCACCTTTCCCCTTCGCCTCCTCAATACTCTTGCCCCTTTAAAACCCAAGTATATGAGCTACTTCCTAACCCCCTAGAGCACTGCACCACCACTCCTACTCCTCCCAAAGGAACTATTTAATTTTTTCATTATTTTTCTAAAATCAATCTGGACAATCATGTATATACAATTGACTTGTTTGACCCTTTTTCGCATTTTGTATTTGTTCTATTTATTTTGACTTTATAATACTCTGCTCAATCTATAGAATTTGGGGTGAAACATTTACATTTTATGAGAAGTACAGTGCGGAAGGTTTCATGGACATTATCGTAGGATTTATTTTTAATGTGAACATTTTTAAAAGCATTTTCCATTGCAGGTTATTTCCATTCATACATAATAGAATATATGAAAAACCAAAAGGCCATTTTCTTCACTAAGAGCTGATACTTACATGACTTTGTGTACCCAGCTAAAACAAAGAAAACTTTTATGAATAAAGAATGGCAGATTTTTACCCTTTTGAATAGAATTTACCAATTCAGTAATTCCAACATTATTGCTAATTTTCCAGATAGAAATTCTG
Source organism: Calotriton arnoldi (assembly GCA_963921515.1). Classification (NCBI taxonomy): domain Eukaryota; kingdom Metazoa; phylum Chordata; class Amphibia; order Caudata; family Salamandridae; genus Calotriton; species Calotriton arnoldi. The sequence continues at coordinate 125,978 of CAWUFW010008514.1, forward strand.
GGTTAGGGTAGGTTTTGCAAAAGTTCTTGGGTGGACCTAACTGTAAAAGTTAGTAAACTCTCACAGATTCATAAGTTTGTTGGTACTCACTAAAGATTTGAAGGTAGTTCCCACCCTGGAAGTGCACAGAAATGTACCTGAGGAAAGGGAACTAGTAAGAGGTGCTAATGGTGGGACTGGGATGAAAATATTCCAAAACAGATGGCATAGAAGGGGTTTTCTGCAGGGCAAAAAATAATTTGCACTTGAAGGAATAAAAACAGATTAAGCATACACCAGCAAGGGGGCGTGGCTTCCACGCTGAACAAAATGGCGATGGACTTTTGAGCTCTGTCACGACGTGGAGCTGCTTACAGCTAAATAGCTATTTCCAGCTGGCACACCTCTTCGCGGGGCATATCTTACGACTCCACTTGGCTCTTGTATTAAAAAGATATCGCTGGTGCTACATATGAAGCCTTTGTTCTGCCCGGTGCTGCGGCGGTGAGTTCCTGGTCTACATAGCAGCCATTTTAGATGCACGCCTCACAAAGTCTTCCAGCTCTACTCGTTGACATGCAGCGTTGTCCTCCTGGTTTCGCTTTTACCTGCCTCATCAGTGTGTAACTCTATGGAGCTTTGACAGGTCTCTGACCTGTTTATTATTGCTCTCCAATTCACCTTAATTGTGCCTTTCTGAACCCGGAGTTGTGGTGGTGAATTCTTTTTACTCATAATAGCTGCCATTTTGTACTTCATTCCCCTGGCACTCCAATGACCCGCTGCTGTAAGTTGCATCTAATAGCCATGACATTGCCTCCCAAATTACTTTCCTATTATTATATGAGGTCCATATGCAAGTTGCAGATTATTTCTGAAGAAATTATGTGGTGAATTTCCTCAACCTCCCTCCAGCCTGCTGTTTTATGGGAAACATTCTCTAGGGAGTAAACTTTCTCTAGCAAATTCCTTCAGTGCTAATATGCATTTGCTGATGTGATTAAGTTTCCTATTTGCATACTAGATCACAAGATATTTCTACATTATTACTTTTAAACTTTAAATCGCTACTCAACCAGACATTCTTCTCACTGCTGTCTCCTCATATTTTGTTCAAATTTATCTTCCTCTGTATGGGAAGGACTAAATCATCAGAAAGCTCTACATCATAATATTTGTTTTCTCAAAATGGTGTGTGATCCTCATACATCTGCTAAAGCCACTTCTTCCATCACAAAATCTAAAACAACGAAAACTGATCCTCCCTCACCTATCTTGTCCTCTCAAAACACTGTTTTAGACACTATTCTGTATAAAGTGAGAGGTCTGAAACCCTTTATGTGTGCCACCAATGAAGATTGAGGATCGCTAGATAGTTAGGGAGAGTAAGATGATCAAAATGGAGCAGCGTGTTAGTAATCTGCAAGATGTAGCCACTAAAATCCCCACTTTTGAGCAGGAAATCCTAAAACTTAAACTGCATACTGAGGACCTTGTAAATAGGAATAGACAGAATAATCTTCCTATATACGGATTGCCGGAGGCCATCAAGGGTCCTGACCTTCTTGGATTCTTGAAGAAATTTCTTCCAGATCTTTTCGGTATTCCGAATACTCCTCCTTTTAACATTCAATGAGCACCTCATACTCATGCTGCCAAGACACAAGGAATCATTCTCCTGTTCCTCTTACGTGTTTTGAAAGCTGCAAAAGAAAAATGGGGCATATTATCAAGGACGGCGTTAAACATTATCGCCGGTTCAGCGGCAGAAAACTGCCGCTAAAGCGGCGATAATGGGCTTGATAATATGCCCTTGAGAATTCCAATAGAAGTCCATGTTCTGGTGTGAACATGGGCTTCTATTGAATTCTCCAGAGCATATTATCAAGCACATTATCGCCGCTTTAGCGGCACTTTTCTGCCGCTAAACCGACGATAATTTTAACGCCGTCCTTGATAATATGCCCCAATGTCCTCTCATCTAGTCTGGTCACAACATCTTTATTTCTCAAGATCTCTCTAACACAGCTAATGCCGGAAGAAAGAAGTTTCTGGACCTCTGACCTCAAATGTGACTATTAAACACCCTCTATTGCATCCTTCATCCTTGCTTATGCAAAAGTACTTATGAGGGCACTACAAGATCTTTCGCTGATCCTGCAAAGCTGAAATCGTTTCTTCAGACATTTTCTCCTCATGCTATGGACACTACCATTCAACAATCCTAGGAATTCTGTTAAGCGCCTATTCTCTCCTCTTTTTTACTTTTTTGAGTACATGGCTTCTGTATCTTAATTTATCTTTCATCTCTGTGTCATAATTCTTGTTTGCTGTTGACTCGTCCCAGGATGTGCCTTCATGTTCTTCTCCTCAGATCTAGACTTCTTTTCTTGATCTGCTGCTTCTACTAGATCCTTGTATTTTCTTTTTCCTTTCTCTTCTGTTTTCTTTTCTTTTTTCAATATGTGAGTGCTTGCCGGTTACCTAATATCATCACGTGTAAATTTTATGTGCATTTTTTTGTTGTTATTCAATGCTGTTATTTGGTTTCCCTTTTTGTTTTTGTAGTTTGGCTTCCATGGTCCTGTTCCCCTATATTTGTTCTCCAATATGTTTTAAGCTGTCTCGTGGAACGTTCGTGGTCTGGGAAATCCAGTTAAAAGGCATAAGGTACTTTCTCATTTGTCTAAACTTAACTCACATAGTGCATTTTTACAGGAAACCCATTGCAATGATGTTGAATCACATAAATTGAAACGTCAATGGGTTGGTCAACTATTTTTCTCCCCAACTGTCAATCGCATGGATGGTGTTGCTATCCTATGTCATAAAGGGTTAAAAATACAAATCTTATCTATTAAATGTGACACTAATGGACAATAGGTATTGGTCACTGCTACCATTCATAATAAACATATTGCTTTATTTAATATTTATGGCCCAGTTAAACCTGATCCTGACTTCTGGCATAGTATCAAAGTAAAAATCACTTCAATTGATAATCCCAATATTATTATAGCAGGTGATTTTAATCAATGATTGGACCCCCTTACGGACAGGAAATCTAAGTGCAATTTAATTCCTGACAAATCCCATAAGGCATTCAAATCAGCCATTACCACTCGCCCATTATTTGATGCCTGGAAAACTTGTAAACCTGATTTGTGTGAATTTACGTTTTTTTCTAATGTTCACCATACCTTCTCCAGAATTAGTTATATTTCAGTTACCAAATCGCTGTTACCGTCTATAGTATCATCAGAAATTGATTCCATTTTTATTTAGGATCATTCCCCTGTTTTATCTTCTTTTGATTTTACCCTTCTTAATTCCAGAACTGGTCGTTGGAGATTTAATAACCTCCTTTTGTCAGATCATAATTTTTATAACAGAAGGTACTGGTTTTATCATAATTTGTTTTTAAAAAACAAATCTATTGATACCTTTATTCCTAATAATTGGGAATCTTTTAAGGCTTCTTTTGGGCCTTCACATTTGCTTTCTCTGCTACAACGAAAAAGAAACTAAACTCCTAATACCTTGCTTTGCTTCAGCAAATTAAATAATTGGAATATACTTACTTTACCTCCAAAGCCTCCACTGTTTTACATCAATTACAGCCAAATCAAATCTTAATAAAATTGCTATTATTGATACATGTAATATTCTATTCAAAGTTAATTCTAAATATCACAGAGGCCAAAATAAAGCTGGTAAGATGCTAGCTAATTACTTAAACATTAAATCAGAGCGTAAAAATATTGGACGCATTCGTAGTGATAAAAAATTCAACAATCTTCCTTAATCCCCTTCCTTTTCTCACATGTTCAAAAAATTAGAGGCTGATATCACTCTTCATGAAATTATAGATGCCATCAAATCCCTAAAGTGAGCCAAGCCACCTAGCCCAGATGGTTTTTCCATTAAATTACTTTCCTCATTCTCATCTTTTTTGCCCCCAAGTTACTAGAACTCTTCAATTCTTATCTTGCAACCTCAAAGACTAGTGGCTCCTTCATGGAAGCCCTAATTGTCATATAACTAAGCCTGATAAAGACCACACCCTTTGTAAGAATTACCAACCTATTTCGTTAATCAATAATGATTGCAAAATATTTGCTAAGATTCTTGCATATCGTCTAGAAACTGTTATACCTCTCCTTGTCAAACCAGATCAATCTGGCTTTATTAAGGGCAGACTTGCTACAGATAATACCAGAATGTTCTCTAATATTTTTGCGGTAGCTGAAAAAACATAAAGATCCCCTTACAGCCTTATTTCTTGATTTGTTTTGGTCTTAAATGTATTTTTTTTATAAAACTATTATATTTGGAACCCCATGCTAGTGTCTTTGTTAATGGTCATTTCTCCCCTTATTTTAATTTGCATAGAGGTACTAGACAAGGTTGTCCCCTCTCCCCTTTACTTTTTATCCTTTGTCTAGAACCCTTCTTTGAGCATATTCGATGTGACACACTTATTTCTGGATTTGAACACAATTCCCCTGAGATTAAACTGTCAGTGTATGTTGATGATGTTGTTCTTTACATGTCCAATCCCTTATCCTCTTTAGCCCCCTTTTTACAAGAGATTGAGTTATATTTCGGGATATAAACTTAATTTGCCAAAACTGAAATTTTACCTTTAAATTCCTGCTGTTATCAATATAGGTTTGCAAATAGTGATTTCACTTGGTGCCTGTTCAGAATGAAATACCTAGGTGTGTGGTTTTCACCCACTATTTCCAACAATATCAAACATAATTTTAGTGTTTTAAAACTCAAATTGCAACAGTTACTTTCATCCTGGTCTCCTCTGCATTTATCATTGTGGGGTAGATTGGATACTCTCAAAATGATGATTGTACCACATGTCCGTTATACACTTTCTATGCTACCATTCAAGAGCCCTAATTATTATTGTTCACATATTAAATCCATTTGTACAAAATGTCTTTGTAACAACAAAGGTCCATGCATTGCCCTATCTACATTAAAACGCCCAAAGAATGAAGGTGGTGTTCGTTTTCCATACTTTAAACTGTATCATTCTGCTTTTTTAATTAGACAATTTTATGCCTTAATCAATGATTTTTCTGAACCTCCCATACTACTATGAACCGTATACCGTATTTGAACGATCCTTTCTGAGAGATTTTTCATTCAAGGACGTCATCCATATGTTTAATAGTGCCTTTATTTCTAAACATCCTATTTTAAAATATTCCTAGCATTTATAACATACAGTGAATACAGCTCACTATGACTTTCAACAATGCTTTCTGCTCTCCTCAATCTGGTATAATAAGTTTCTTAAATTTCAACATAAATCCTTTTACTTTAAACACTAGAAAGAAAAGGGTATTATGTTTGTTCACCAACTGTTAGGGGGTGATTCTGTTTTACCCTTTCCGCAATTGCAAGCACAATACAACTTACCAAGCACTTTTTTCAAAGAATATGGTTTACTACCTTCTGCTCTCCATTCCTTTTTAAATACTCACAACTTCCATACTCAACTACTTCCACCCCTACCCATGGCTCCTATTGATAATATTCAACATGACTCTACTCCTAAAGCTGCTTATATATATAAACTTCTACTAACATCAACCTCGTAAAGCACTAAAAATCCGATTGAAGTATTATGGGAAACTGATCCCTCCTTATCATTCTCTGTTCAGTAATGGGATATAGTTTGACTTAAAGTTTTCAACACTTCCAAAGCTGCTCATATAACACATTCTCTATTTTTTTTGTAATAGAGCTATTATTACCCCAGAATATATTTCTCAATTTGATTTGTCTGCTTCCCCACTATGTTGGCCGTGTTCCATTTCCAATGATACTTTAACTCATTTGCTTTATTATTTCTCTCAGGTATCTAGCTTTTGGAAAGCTATTTGGTCTAAATGTTTAAAGATATTCCACTGTATTATTCCGTTAACAATCCAAAATGCTTTTCTAGGATCCATGTCTCCTGACTTGGAATATCTTTCCCCTAAACCTTTGTTATTGGATCTTTTTATTGCAATTGTTTTTAAAGTTATGCTATCATGTTGGAAATATGCATCTAAATTGGGAAACAGCATTTACAACGCTGTTTCCACAACGCATGGCTTTACAACGCGGTCGTTACAACGACCGCGTTGTTTCCACGCGTGCCATTACATCACAAGTCGTATCAACGACTTGCTGTAGGGGGCGTGCAACACCAGGGAATGTGTTGGATTTTAATTCCAACACCTTCCCTGCTGTTGCACAAACTGGAGTAGGAATAGTAATTAATATTCCTAAGTCCAGCGCACCCCCTACAGCAAGTCGTTGATACGACTTGCGATGTAATCGCACGCATGGTAACAACGCGGTCGTTGTAATGACCACGTTGTAAAGCCATGGGTTGTGAATGTATGCGTTGAAACGTCATATATTCATCTAAATTATCTGAGTTAACATTGTGGAATTTTATTTGTGACAAGCGTAGAATATCTACTGTTTCTTCATTATCATTACCCCATAAAATTAAATCTGATTTATATTGGTTACCCTTTATTACCTATCTATCTTTGCACTCACGTCACATTAATTAGTTATCTTTCTATCTTTTTTTCTACAATTCACCATTCTTTTTCCTGTCTTCTTCCTACTCCACCCCTTCTTTCTTCTTCTATTTTTCTCTCGTCCCTCTTTTTTATATAAAAATAATCTTTTTTCTTATCTCCAGTTTTCTATTGATTTTTTCCATACTTTACAAATTGTAGTACTTCTGATTTGTAATTCTTATATTGCAATGTTACACATGTTATTATGATTGTTCTTGTTCTAAATACCCTCAATAAAAACTACTTAACAAAAAAAAGCATACACAAGCAGATTTGCATTCAATTTACACATGCAAATGAAACATATGAATAATCTAGATAATCTATGACAGTACTTGTTGTTTTGCATACTCCTAAAAATATTTGTGGCTTCCCCCCCAAAAAAATGGAAATTTGCGGCAAACATTTTTTGCTAAGCTTTTGTGAATTGGGCTGCAAATTCCTAAATGTCTATTCAACTTAAGAGTTTCTTGAGAAAGTTTCACAGAAAAAATAGGTATTCTTTCCGGCAATGCCATAGAACTAACACTTATAATTCTATAATATGAGATTGTATCCAGCTACTCTGGTGTCCCAAGGCCTCATATGGCATTTTAATCAACAGCCTCTCCTCTTTAGTGCCGCTGAACTCCTCCTCATACAGATTGATACTTTAGTTACTGGAATTCTATCTAAATACTTCACTGTGCTAGTTCTGATATCTGAAAATGTGTCATTATTTTGCCTTTTCTTCTATAGTGCAAACTTGCCCTGAAGTTGTAGGATTGCTTTACATGAGCACCAGTTACATTACGTAAGGTCACATTAATTTTTTATAGGTACTGAGAGATTAAGTGATTAGCCCAGAATCAGAGGATGTTGAGCAGGCACCGAGACTCAAACCTGGTTCCCCAGTTCAAAAGTCGGCAGCTCTGGCCGTAACACCACATCTTCTTGTGGTTAAGAAGTTCACTTGGACCTAAACTGAGCTCCCCCACCATGTAGGCTAGGTGATCCTATAAAGATCGCTTTGGAGCCTATTCACATAGGCATTTTGGAGTGTGAAAAGTAGTACTCTTTTACATACACTTACATGCTTATAGCTCAAACCTTCTTAAATGGATATAAAATTTGAATATTCATATACAGTTAGTGCAAATAAAGCTGTGACCTCTTTGCCCTGTTATTGATAGGCTGGTTGACGTTTCAGAGGCATTTCAAGAAAGGTGTTTAAGAGTGCATGAAAGAGTACTCCTGCAGTGCTACCTCCTGTTGCCATAAATGCTTTTGTGAATAGTCCCATATATTTCTCTCTACCTCATTTCCTTATGATGATTGCAAGCAAACAGGCAAACTCCACATAGTACATTATATTATTTACATTCATAGTGAGGGTTAAATTTTGGGCAATTCGCTCACCCAGTGGAAATCCAGTGACCGTCGAGTCTGGGAGGGAGTGGCGCTGCAATCCGGGCCCCGTCCTGCAGATGGCGCAGTTGGTACTGACAATGAGGCTCCCAGTGCAGCTTTCCTGTGTTGTGATGCTGCCTCTGACGTACAGGGACTTCCCACAGTTTACTGCCAGATGCAAAGGCTTAAAATGAGACAGAGGTGTTGGGCGTTAGAACTCATACATAATCTCACTTGCATTCACTGCCAAACGCATATATATAAAGTAATGTTTATTACACATTTAACACCATTTACTCTTACAAAATCTGCATATAGTATATAATTACATGTAGATAACAGTGGTGTAATGCAAAATGTTGCCCCCTTGCAGAATGTATTGCATTGTATTGCAGCATTAATATACCTCTTACTACCCCATGTGGGGCGGTGAAGCGATTGCCGACATGAGTAGCACACTACACCATGTAGGGTGTCATGTTGGTTTCGACTTGATCCTATGTGGGAAGTGTTTCCATGTCATGCGCATGCCATGTCTGCCACATGGCGGCGCGGTCTGCTAATTTAGAGATTAGCACAAAAACAGTTGTTTTTTAATTCAATAAACATTAAATATGGCTAATACCTGCTGCCCAAATGATTCTTATAGCTTTGGAGGCCTGAAATAGTCGAGAATTGTCACACTTGGAGGGTGTGATGTTTAGTAGTTGTGTTGATTCCGTATTTAACAGCGGTGACAGTGGCAATGGGTGGTGAAAGACTTAGTGGCCTCTTGACTAGTGCCCTGGCACTTATTTTTTTACAAATTAAGCACTGGTCATGTGTGAAGACCACCGAGGTGTGGTTATTGTGCTATGGGCCGCAGCGTGTAGCAGTGTGTTGAATGAAGAAGTGTGAGAGACAGACATGCAGTTTTATAGTTTTGAGTATGCTGTTAGCTTTGAACTTCTCTGCCCTTTATGGTATTTCACATGATATACTCTGCTTAGCTGGATACTGCGCTGGGTTGTCCAGTCTGAGTTTTTAGGTCGAGCATTCGAGACCTCTTGTATATACTTTAGTATATACTTATATGTGTATGTACTTTGTGGGCTCTGGAGATCAGCCCTAGGACTTGTCTGCTTCCGCTTAGGGACTTTTTTTCTGTTCAACTGCCTCTATTTAACTGTCTTGATAGAAAACGACCAGCAGAGGTCAGTAAAATACCAGAATTGCTTTCTGCTGAGGGACTTTCTTTTTTGAATTTTTCTGGCAACTGCCTCTATTTAACTTTCTTGATAGAAAACGACCGGCAGAGGTCAGTAAAATACCAGAATCACTTTAGCATTCTCTAGATTCCAGTCCATAGAAATTGTCTTCCAAGAGCACCCGTAGACAATAATATTTTTTTCAAATCTTGTATTTTCAGTACTATGACCACCGAAGACCCTGCTTTTATATTAAAAACAGAGCTTTAGACTATACCATTTCCCACGGAAAGGCAATATTTCTCTCCATGTGTTCCCATACCTGGCGTGTCACGCAGTTTGGTGCTTACTTTCTGTCCATGTTAAAGAACAGTAGATGTTTCAGCACCCAGGCCAATGTGCTGCATAGCTAAATACATATAAGGTCCCAAAAGCGAGACTGATTGCATTGCAAATGCTTGTTGTGTAAAGTTGTGGCCCCGAGCTGGCATGGTTGGAGGGTGAGAGAAGTGGAGAGATCTGTTGGGATGGACATTTTTATTATCACCCCATATCTGAGTGTCTATGTGAGATGTAAAGAAGTGGTCAGATTGTATAGGTATTTGGGACCTTCAGTAAATGGGCTATATTAAAGTCCTCCAAAATTGTCCATTAATGTGTGACAGATCTATTCAGGTATTCCATGCCTGTTTATTTGGTGATGTTTGTGTTTTTTGGCTGTGCTGTACTGGTGATGGGCAACCCTCACTGCAGATATGTCTTATGTGATTTCATAGGAATAAGTTAACATTTGTTGCTGACCACTGTGTATTATGGTTTTAGTATTATTGTAGGCATAACTATTATAGATGAGAGAACATAACTGTATAATGTCACGGCGATCCGTCGCCTTTGTCTTCAATCAAACACACAGGCATTCTACCAGGGCCTGAACCGAATGGTGTCCTTAATTGATTTACACTTTTTTGAATTACAATTTGCAGATTTCTTGAACTTCACAAATTCTGAAACTGGCAAAGTTGGGAAAGTGTTGCCTATTTCAAATACTGTGAATATCAGAAAACTCACTTTTGCAGTATGCTAAATGCATTGTTGACTATATTTTGCACATATTTCCCGTTCCACTTTCAATCAATCAATCACAGAATTTGTAAAGCGCACTACTTACCCGCGAGGGTCTCAAGGCGCTGGGGTAAAAAAAAGAGGGGGGGGTGCTGCTACTGGTCGAACAACCAGGTCTTGAGTAGCCTCCTGAAGGTCAGCAGGTCTTGGGTCTGTCGTAGGCTTAGTGGAAGGGTGTTCCAGGTCTTGGCGGCGAGGTGGGAGAAGGATCTGCCGCCGGTGGTGGTTCTTCGAATGCGAGGGACGGTGGCGAGGGAGAGGTCGGCGGAGCGGAGTTGGCGGTTGGGGACGTAGAAGAGGAGTCGTCTGTTGAGGTAGGCTGGGCCAGTCTTGTGGAGTGCCTTGTGTGCGTGGATGAGGAGTTTGAAGGAGATTCTCCTGTCGACGGGGAGCCAGTGCAGGTTCCTCAGGTGGGGGGTGATCAGATCTACACCCTCCGGTGCTTAACATCAGTTATCTTCCCTCCCCTTCCCGGTTATTGTTTTCCACAGGGATAATTAATGAATGTTGCCATATTTGCGAATTTCAAGATGCTGGTGAAAAAAGTGTTGGTGATGATGCTTGGAGGTCAAAGTTGAAGGTTCTCGCATTGGCCGTGACCCAGGAGGGTGGGCACTTCCTAAAGGAGGTCAGGATCTGGCTGACTTCGACTTCTGCGACAAGCTGGAACTCACTCGTGATGACTAACATAGTTTGTTTCTTTATCCGTGCTGCATTGTTTACTGGCTGTGCTTTCTGTTTGCATACCTTCATCGCATCTGATTTCTGTATTCGAAATGATATGCTTATTTATACAAAGATACCCTTGTGTTCTTCTTGCTGTACTCTTTTGTCAGGGAATGTCTCGCGCTTCAATTAATGTGCGTCACACATTTTCTCCTTTTAATTAATTCCTTTGCTTCTTGTCTATCTTGTGTGATTTAGGAGAGCAATAACGGATCTCGAGGCGCGCCAAAGATATCAAATAGTGAAATAGAAAACAGGGAACGCCTCTTGGAACACAGTCTGAGGTTGAGATACTATGAACGAACCTCCACGTCGTTTTGGAATTTTGGAGGGGGGGTTGGGGGCAGGGGCTAGCAAAAGTCGCCAAGAAGCCATTGAATTCAAGGTGGGTGATGGGTGTAGTACTATATTCTTATATAAATGTTGTGAGTCACCCTTTTGGGGTTCCTAATCGAAAATCTACACCCAATGGAGTGATATTTTTGTAAACGATATTTAGAACGTAGGGCCCCATTTACCACAAAATGACGCAGCTCAGTGCTGCAGACCATTTCCCTGTGCCAAAATGCGTAATTTTAAAAGCACAGGAATGCATCGTGTTACCAACAATATGACGCATCCATGTGCTTTCCCCTGTGCTGGCGCACTATTGGCTGCCATGCGCCAGTGCAAGCAACCTTGCGTCATATTGCAAGGGTGCCTGCGTTGCGGGAATGATTGTTTTTGTGCAGGAAGGGACACCTTTCTGCACAAAAACAATAATTCATGGCCTTTTCCTCTTTCTATGCGTAGAAAGAGGAAAAAACGAGGAGAAATAAAAATGCTTCTTCCCATTGCGCCACTCCTACGCCTCCCCTGGGGAGGTGTAGGATTTTGATGCATTCCCAGCTTTACAAAAGATTGTAAATCTGAGAATGTGCCAGGTTCCACGGATGTTGCGTGGGAACACCAACAGCAACACCCAGGCCACGCCCCTTTCACGCAGAGTAATGCGTAAAAGGGGCCCATATTTACAAGGCCATGAAAAGTCACGCAGGGTGACTTAACGTGACCTTGTACATATGGGAAAGCCCGTTGTGCCGCTGGTGCGTAAAAAAAAGTGATGCACCAGCGGCGCAATGGGATTGCAAATGAGGCCTATAGTATTTATGTCAAGTGTGGTTTCTGTAGAGGACATTATTACATGCAACAGTATGATGCGCAGACCCATTGAATAAATAAAGAGTAATAAAGACTGCAGTAAACTCTCCTACTTGATTTCCAAAAATTAAGGCCCAAACTTAGTTCTCACTCCTGGAACTGATAATGCTACAAGACCTGGTTCCAACAAGGGTGCTAGTTTAATTGAACTAATATAAAATTGAGTGTACAAACCTCAAACCGTTCCGCTTGAGCTCAATATAAAGAAAGTTCTGAATAATTTAAAAGTCGTTCACTAAGTTTTCTTGAACCCCAGCACTGCTACATTCACTCCATACTATAGAAAATATATTTTGAACTCCCAGGGGCATATTTACAAGCCCCTTGCACCACCAGAGCATCACTTTTTTGACGCTACGGTGGTGCAGTGCGCTGGCCCATATTTACAAAGCCACGCAAAGCCACCCTGCCTGGCTTTTCGTGGCCTTGTAAATATGGCCCCCTTTCACGCTTTACTCTGTGTGAAAGGGGCATTCCAAGGGTGTTACTGTGGGTGTTCCCACGCAACACCCATGGATTCTGATGCATTCTCAGATTTACAAGGTTTTGTAAACATGAGAATGCATCATATTCTAACGCCTCCCCAGGGGAGGCGTTAAAGTGGTGCAACAAGGAGGAATGCCATTATTTCTCCTCGATGTTTGTTCTTTTTATGTGTGCTGCATTTTGCAGCACACACAGAAGGAGGGAAATGCCATCAATGATTGTTTTTGTGCAGGAAGGTTACACAAAAATAATAAATCCCTGCACCCACCATGGTGCAAGGGTGCCTGCGCTGGCTCTAGGCAGCCACTTGTGCGCCAGTGCAGAGGAAAGCACAGGGATGCGTTGTATTGCTGTAAATACGATGCATCCCTGCACTTTCCAAATGACGCAGCTCGGCACAGCAAGATGGCTTTGAGCGCAGCGCTGCGTCATTTTCTAGCTAATGCCCCCCCTGTTTCTAGTTTCAGTGGAAAACTTCATTATGAAATCACAAAATTTCCCTCCACCCATGTGAACATGTGATGTAAACCCTGAAAATTCTTATCAATTAAGCAACTTAAATTTACATTGAAATACATACAATTCTTTAAGTCTGCAGTTTATACAAAAGTAAATCGAAAGTACGAATATTCAATTCTTTTTTCACTTGGCCATTGAATTCTAAAAGCTCATTTCCCAAGTCATATAGGTTTATTTGCCGATGCCTCCCCCTCCCCCCGATCCTATTGATGGTTAACAAACAGTGTATTCTTAAGTTCTCCTTGAAGGGATCTCTTTGGCCATAGGTGTCAATATTCCACTGTAATCATCACCTCATGTAAAAAGGTCAGCACATTTCGGCAATTAAAAACTTTGTGGTGCCTTCATCAGGACCAAGCTGAACTTTCAAACAGTAAAAATATCCTGTGGAAATTGTCAATCCATCCATGAGCAGGTTCCATTCCTGGCTTTATCCCTTCAGCATACTTAATCCAGCACACTGACATTAATAATACATTAATAATCTATCTAATGTTCCTGATGTTAAAGACTAGTGCTGAAACTGCACTGTACATTGTCAGGCACCAAATACTCCAGATATAGCTAGGGTCATTCTTTCTGATTTTCTGTATCTGGATTGAGTAACTCAGGCTGTCATTGGAAGCATGCCCCACTCCTATACGACTTCCATAGAATGGTTCTCCAATCGCCGAAAGTAAAATGTCCATGAAGGTCTGAGTGGCACAAGCGTATGACAGTGAGCGAGCTATGTTACATGCATTTGTATAGCACATTTACACAATTTGTACGGCCCACAGCACTTTCGGATCTTGCTGCCATCTTCAGTTTCTGAATTATCATTGAACGATTTCAAAGTGTTCTGCTGACTTTGTATTTGTTTGAGGGTGCTTAAAGGTGTTTATAGGTTCATAGTATTAGATATCTCAGCTGCGCATCACTGTGTTCTGATGTGGAGGCCACCGGTTCCTTTTGTTTGTGTTGCATTATCTACTATTTCTGATTTTCTTTATATGTTTACATCCAACAGCCTAACATCTGACACCTGGCCTCATGTCCCCTTTGTTTGTTTGTTCCCATAAGTACACACAAGTTGTTGCTACATTCAATCATAGGGGTAGAGGTTGACAAATCTCATTGGGGATGACCCACAGGACCCACACAAATTAAAACAACTGTTTTCATTGGGCACACAGTTCGACCCGCTTGGCCTAACGTGGTCGCTAACTTGGGGGAGTGGGATGGATGTCCTGAATCTTGCATGCAAAAACAACATAAATTCTTCCCTAGCTCGCTGCATGTCTCCAGTCTGTTTTCCATTTCCATGGAGACATGAGAATACAAAACAGAATGTTCTGGGATTGGTTTACCAGGATATAGAGACGATAGGGTTATGTGGTTATGTGTAGCCTTTTGTGAAGAGAGCTCTTTTCACTAGACAGATAAAATCTTGAATCTAACACACAGATGCAGTCTCAGGTGCCAGAGCCCTTATTACCTCAAACTGCAATGACCAATCTTGTCACAACATTTTCCCAAAATGCTTTTCAAATACTGATGTTTTTCCACCAGGATGTGGAATGTGAACTCTGTGAGATAACCAAAGCAATTCTCTTCATCTACCCAAGGGGAATCAGCTCGACTCACAACTTATGGGTCATCTTTGATTCTTATCTGTCTTTCAAAGGTGATATTGATATATTGTAATGGTCTGTATTCTTTTTCTTAGATTTCTGCGGAAAGGCAGCTCTCCTCCTACTTTAGGGCCACAATCATCGCTCTTGTGGACTACTGTAATTCCAAACTCCTTCTTCTGCCTTCTTATCTGCTGTCAAGAGACCAATGAATTCAGAATGCTATATCTTGGTTAATTCTGGGTTTATAAAAACAAGCTCATATCTCTATGCATCTTAGGTCTTTAGACTGACTTCCAATACGGAAACGTTTATTTAAAGCAGTGTTCTTATGTCATCGATCCTTCTATCACTCAGTTCCTCTCTATTTTAAGGGACTAATTTTTTTCTATTAATCCTGAAGAACTTTGGGCTACTCTGCAACTCACCTGCTTTCAGTGCTAGTGACCCAATATGACAGGCTTGAGGGCAGGGCCCTTTTCATGGTTACCACCAATGAATAGCCACACTATCTGCTTAAGAACAACTAAGAAAAACACAACGTTTAGTATATTAATGACAAGATGTCTTTTTTCCTCTGCTTAGGGACTTTGCTTTGGTTCTTTCGCATTTAGCGGCAGGACACCCGGTCTCTGGGTATTAGAGCACTTTATGAATCTCTAAATCAAATCAAATGTTTCCTGTTAGTTACAACATGCGGTGTAATTCCACTAGTTAAAATCAAAGATTTTAATCTATTGTTTTTCATATGTCTTTATTAACATTTGACAACAAACCAACAGTAAGAACATATTGCAGTATAATACAGTAGCCCAACATTCCGTGCCCAATGATGATTACAGATAGCACATTATTCGGAGCATTTAATCATGGAACAGCGGGGATACAGGGGAATGACTGTCTGCTTCACAGGCATATCTAAAAAGAAGTACTTTGTGCCGCCTGGGGGGTGGGGGGGCGGGAGTCCAATAATATGGGTAAGAGGAAGGGAAAAGGACACAGAAACACCCGCAGTTCCACCCAAAGCGCAGCAGGGCAGAGAACTAACGTCTCGGCTCAACCCCACTCACATCCGTATCACCCATACTCACTTCTAACTGTACACTTGGCTCTGGGGGTGGATTTTAATCCAAAAAGACACACCAAAGACCAGTGATCATTCAGTGAACATCTTTGTGACCCAGTGCCCTTGCCAACTTAAGAATATATTACTTACCAAGAGTTACTACAGGATGGAGATTTCTTTGAAAGCATGTGTGACTATTCCTTGACATATTCATGGGAACACTAGGAATAATCTGCTTCATCATTTGATACATAGAAGCTGATCCGCTGCTGAAGAACAAGAGCCTTGAATAGATGCAGATAGGTGCTTGGTAGCCGGATGACTTACCGCTCAACTCAAGAGGTTAGTGGAAGAGATGTGTAGATGAGTTCTAACGAACCCGGAGTTATTGCCTCTATGTGCTGTGTCTGAAATAAAGTGAGAGCTAGAAAATTGTGCCAATTACGTTACAATCTTACTGCACTTTAGTGGCACTGTCTTATGGAACACAGTGCCTGAAAATATGCAAATACAGTCACTCTACTCCATGCCTAGCTCATTCCCCGTAATAGCACTCAAGAATAAACCAAGAAAGGCATCACATCAACCCACGGAACTGAAATAGGCTCCACAGCGCCTGCTCCGACTTCAAGTATTTTCTTTATATTGAAAATTCTTAACCCTGAGTGCCCACTCTTATGATTAAGTCCTTTGGACTCTTGGGATAAATATCATGACTTTGTCCTACGTGAGAGAACCAGGCCAAAAAAAGCCTACTATCTTGCTCCTGACCCAGAGAAGACCTTTTCCTGCATCAAGCTTTTTCATCACCAGAAGACTGGTTCAATGAGATCTCCCGTGCTGAGCTGATCCCAGACCATGTGAACCACTTAAGATTTCATCAACTGAGACTGGTTTCCCTTGGAGTAAAGTGGGCTCCATAACTCTTTTCTAAGTCTGAAGGTAACTTTTCGTTACAGACCAAACATCGACTGCTCCATAACATGGTCCTCTCGTTTAACCTTGCCTGTGATCCTGCTTCTATAAATACCCACAGAGACATTTAGAAACTATTTCAGGATCTTTTAACTGTCAAGGACTTTAATAACCCCTACAAAAATCCATGATAAAGGACTCTAACCCTATTAAATGCTTAGGTTAATTTCCACCCAGTCTACCTTTATTTTCACCCACAATATTATGTAGTTGGGTTAATACATTTTTACAATTTTTTCATCTGCCTTTCATCGCACATTAGGTTCCTTATCTCATGACTTTTTTGCACTGTGTCTCTCGTAGTGTTTAGCTTTGACCTTGTGTGAGGTACGAAGACTTTTGAGAGACTTTATCTCACCTCACGCCATTAATATCCTTAGATTGATAGTCTGGAAATTTGGGTAGAGTGCATTAAACTTCTAATTTACTTTCATTCCTTGCCTTCTCTTCAATATCTCACATTTTTGAGAATTGTTTTTATTAATTTTAGATCATACTAATAATTATCAATGGCATTCACAAGTTAACATAACTATTTAGACGACAGGCATAGGATAATGAGAGGTATGTTAACTTTAGCCAAGCTTTAGGATACTGGTGCCATGTATGGATAGAATGACATGAAATCTCCCTGAAAAACTTGTTAAATATTAAACTTTTTGTACTTCTTGAAAGAGGGAGCATTGTCAGGTGCCCTTTAGAGTTTCTATGGAAGGGCTGAATGCTAAAAGGAAAAAGCCACCTCCTGTGGACTATATGGAAACCATGCTGGATCAGGGCCGGACTGGGAACTCAAAGCAGCCCTGGCAATTTCGTCGGACCGGCCCCCGCACGGTGCTTAGTGAGCGAGCCTGACCACTACAGGGAGTTTGGGAGGGGGGTGTGTGCAAGTGTGAATCAATGGCTGGCCCGGGGAGACTGGAAATGAATGTAAGTGGATTATACTTGCTTGCTGATTTTGTTACTGGGGGCCGATATTACAGCACTGCTGCAAAACCGGCCCCTTGTAACAAAACCATCCCCCACCCTTCCAGCCTCCTGGAGAAATGCCCGATGGCCGGTACAGCCAGCCTGGCCCTGTCCTGGATGCATGAAGGCCAGATGAATGGATTTGTGTTTCTCTCCCTTAGCCATCATTAGCCACTGATGAGGGCAACGATTCGGCCACATTTTATGATTTTAGGATAACTTACTACTTAATGTCACACTTCACACATATGCCAGCCACAGCAGCTATGCTGACTCCAGCCCCCTCCTGCCTCTTTGCTGATGGCAACCAATCTCTGCACTGGCCAAGAACAGCGCGGGGACCATGTTCCAACTATGAGGTCCTTGGACAGCGGTGCCTCAGCTGTAAAACATTATGAGGAAGTGAAATATGTGTTTGTTGGCTCGGCACATTGAGTATCCCGCCGTGTTATCCTTGTTTTGCTCTTGCGGTACTTAGCGTTTTTTATGCGGATGCGTTTGTGGGTGAGGCTGAGGGCTTTCAAGGTCTCAGGGAGCCATTACCGTGTCTTCAGGAATGACTGCCAGACCTAGATGAGTTAAACCTTCTGTAGTAACACAAGTTGCGACAAAACTGCCTTGTCCCAGACAGATATCTTGAGGAACCAAGTTTAGCATTTAAAAAAAACTTTTAAAAACTTTGGAATTAGATCCATACACAATAGAGATGAAAAGTTCATGATTGGAGCTGGCAGTCCATATAATAATAATAATAATAATAATAATATTAATAGTAAGAAGAACAAGAACAAGAATACAAACGTCACTGCATACTGCGGGCACATAGATGTGGACGTAAATTTCGATACTGTGCCACTAAATCCAAATGGGAAACCTTTACATATTCAGGTGTCTTCCTGAAACTCCGCAATGCACTTCCTGCAGAGACTGAAGTTGATTAATGGATTGCAACTACGCCAACAGGCTGGAAAGCCTTGCATACATGCCAATAGACCTGATTGAGACAGGAGACAAACGATTTTTCAAGCCAAAAATGCAGTGCTTTAATTTGAGCTGATGTTTCACTGGCACTCAATCACCCACACCAGTGCTTTTCATGAGCACCAGTTAAGGACACATTCATTTACGGACAGACTCCGTGACTTGCACAAAATCACAGGATGTTGAGCCGAGGCTCAAACCTGGTGCCCCAGCTCTGAAATCGGAAGCTCTGGCCATTATGCCACATTCTCTCCTCAGTTTCATGGTTAGTAGTTGGTTCTGCTTTAGGCAGCACTAACAGGAGAAATGGGCTGGTACAAGCTGCTTCCTGACGAGAGACCCAGCACTTATTATTTTTTTGCAAATTAACCACTGCAAAAACTGCTTTATTTTGGCTGTCTCCTGCCTGACATTGCCTCTTCTTCAATAGAGGTCAATAAGGAAAGTACAGTCTGCTGATTCTTTTTTTTAAATATCATACTTTCCTCTTCTAAAATGTTGGCATGTATGGACGTGATTAAATAGTGGTTCAAAGGGATGAGTTGGAACGACTCGGAAATGCATGAACATCGACCAGCCTTGTGCAGAAGGCGCGGAGCGTGCACGTGCCGACAGCCGCGCGCTGGAATAACAGCTCTTCAAGCGGTTGGATGCAGACGAATCTGCTGATGAGGCCTGTCCACTTCTACAGCGCCCTCTTTATGAGCCACAAGCCTTGAAAGACGAGACGGTGGAGACGGATTGATTGAGTGCGTGTTTAATATGACTCATCCGGGAGTACGTGGAACCGGCAAGGAGGGGAGGAAAACATCGAGTTATTTCATCAAACCATAATAAAAAATAATATTAAAACAATATGAAACGCCAAGTTTTTTCGCGTCTGCAGCACCGTAGGTGGTCCTTTAGAAATCGGAGGTCTGCGGGCCAGGGATTCCAGGAACTGTTCGTGTCGCCAAAAGACCCACATGGGAGCACGAGGAGGTGCCGGTCGTGCAGTGCAG
Source organism: Calotriton arnoldi (assembly GCA_963921515.1). Classification (NCBI taxonomy): domain Eukaryota; kingdom Metazoa; phylum Chordata; class Amphibia; order Caudata; family Salamandridae; genus Calotriton; species Calotriton arnoldi. The sequence continues at coordinate 145,793 of CAWUFW010008514.1, forward strand.
GGACGGCCTCAAAATGACGTCTGAATTTTCAACTAAAGAAAGTGGAATATTGTTAGCAGAGTGAAAGTTACAAAGTTGTGTTTTTGTGTGTCACTTATACGAAGATTTTTTGAAATTCGTTTTTTTTGTGCTCGACTTCATTCACATAAAAAGCCTGACTTTTGCAACAATATATGTTCAGTACCACTCAAATCACGCAATTTTGCGGCCTCGGAATTTACCGTATAATTATGGATTTACCGCAATTGCCGCATAATCCATACTCTGCAGTATAATATGCAGACATCAACAAAAACTATTTGTCACTGAAAATGGAGCACACGTTCCTCAGATGTTAAGTGTTCCTCTTTCATATACTGAGTTTGTATTCAGGTGCTCCAATGGTTTTAGTGAGGTGAAACTTTTGTCCAGACAGAAGTAATGTATGCAAAAATGACAAAATAGTGGAATAATACTGCCAATGAATGTATTGCAATATGACGGAGAATTTGTCTTTCCTTGATGCATAATTTAGTCAACATTGACGCACAATCTATTTCTAATTGCCACATAGTTCGAGTGGCCCTGGCAATATCCTTATTTTACACTAACAAAATGGTCCTGCAGCAATAGTACTTTGTATAAACTAACAAGTATTCCTCTCCCGTGTATTACCATAATCCATTGAAAAGCTCTACACAAATTTCCAACGTAGGTTGGTTTTGGTGAAAGCAAAAATTATTTTGCTGTGCACTGAAAGCTATTTTGCATGTGTGAAGACAAACCAGAATGCTTTGTAAACTACACGAATGGTATCAATCAAGGACTTCACAAAACTTGCAAAAATGTTACACACCCAAAGATATTGTCCAATCAAAGACAGCTGCATCACTGGGGATTACAGGAACTTTAATTCTGCTGTAAGGGGGAGATACCATAGATTATTTTTGATTGCTCAAATCAGACTAAAGCGGTCATTTATAACCTGGCAAATGGCCCACCGGCCGCCACTGGGGTGGTGGCCTTGACCTCACCCACCCTGACAGAGGATGGTCTGCCCTTTTCAGAGAACCCCGACTGCTTGGTGGGGATCTCTCTGGTGTTTGCGGTTCTCCACAGCATTGCATGTTTTCTGAGCTCATGAAACAGTTTTGTATTGCGAAAATAAACAACCACATTTTTAATTTTTTGCTGTGCCTATGGGCCATTTCACTTTCTGCCCATGCCCGCCATGTAAAGCATGGAGTCAGCCATACAACGCATGGCGGCCATAGGCAGGGAATAAAAGTGATTGCCACCGTCCTCAATAGGGTGGGGTGACTGTCACTGTGACCTCGTGGCCTTTGGCAAATGGGCCGCCAGGTCAGAGGTTTACACTGGAAGAGCCAGCAGAGACTATGCCGGTGTAAATACAGAGGTTCTAAATAGAGTGGGGAAACCTCAGGATCGGGGATGAGGCATCCAGCCCATTTATAGCAGTGTCCCCAGCTTGCCAAACTCAAAATGCCCCTAGCTCTCTCACTTTAATTCTCAATCTAGCAGAAGGCTTTGCATGAGCTTTAGTTAAGGCCACCGGAATTATGCGGCAAAGGGGGGCCAAATTAAGCTGCAAGTTTGACAAAATTATGCAGCAAAGAAAGACAAATTATCAAGCATTTTATCATGCTCTTTTGACATTTTAACACACTTAGCGAAGGGACGTCAACAACAGAGGCTTCCTAAAATAGAAAACTTTAATCCTTCAGCAGATTCTTTTGAAATGCCATTCACTGACAAACATAGCTTTTGTCTTGCTTGGAAGTGGAATGTCTCATTTTTAGTAATACTATTTTAATTGTGTAAAATATACAGTGTTGAACTCAGAAGAAATCAAGCTGACATGTATACGCTTCTTATAATAAAAGGGACAACACTTTCAGTCTCAGCGTCACTATTGTGCAATGTTTTTTTGGGGGGGAGTTTTATATAGCACAAACTAGACCCGGAGGTATCAGAGCGCTTTACAAGAGCACCAGTTGCGTTACAGATGGACACATTCATTTTTTTGTTGGGCACGGGGAGATTAAGTGATTTGCCCAGAATCACAGGATGTTGAGCGCCCCTGCCGAGACTGGAACCCGGTTCCCCAGCTTTGAGGTCGACCGCTCTAGCCATTATGCCACATCCTCTCCCTTTAGGTTTCTTTTGAATTATGGAAATCTTTTCATCCAGTTGAAGCAATCATATAAAATGGAGTTAGACAACCTTCTGCCTACTTTCAATTATTACAAAATGCAAATTTAAAAGCCGAAGTTAAAGGTCACAACCTAACGAACCTTAGTGACACAGAGACAGAGAGCGGCATGAAGATGCCAGAGTCGGATTGATTGAAGACAAGTTTTAATCTTCAGATTTCAACTGGGATGGATTTAATGAGTGGGAGCACACGTTACTTCCCCAAAATGCTAAGTGTAGTGAAAATACTATAACACCAGGTTGACCACTTGTCCTCCTTGCCCCTTAACAGCCTTTTATTTGCTGCAACTGTAAAGTGGGGCTGACAACCACAGCAGATTAATAGCACATTTGTAACATGATTAGTGCTTGCTAACATGCATGAAACTTGCTGCTAAAATGTTCTGATAAAACAAGGGAGAGAGCAATTCCAAGCACACCCTATTTCAATTACTGCCACCCCAAAATTTCGGTGTTGGTGCAAATCAGTTCAAATACCAGCTGATATAGATGCCCAATATTTAAACATAAATCTGGTGCAAGAAGTAATACACTGGTACTAATTATTCAAAATATACAGAGTCCACAAAATTAGATTTCTTCAAAAAGTTAACCATTTTATTCATATTCTTATTTCATCCAGCACGAAAATCGGCCAACACGTGTTTCGTCTTCCCTTAGACTTTTTCAAGGCAATTGACAAGCAATAACATCCCACGTATTGCATGTGGAGAAGAATTGTAACGTCCCTCATGTGGATCAAATCTCACACACCGAAGAATGGAGATGTTATGTAGACATTCTGCACAAATTGTTTCCATCCATCCCCCGTGTTTCACTGCGAAATCAATAATTAACTGTCGGGAAACCCTGATAAGTATCCCTCCGCAAGTCCGTGGAGATACGTCCTCCACCCTGTCTCTGTTCTTGGCTACTGCGTGTAACACATGGGAACTGCTACTACCAATATATAAAAATAAAAAAATTCTGATATGTTCTGCCGGTAACTCTACTGTAATTCCAATGCTATTTCTATGCCACTTTATCATTGGTGTCTACAGAGGCAGCATTAATGGACTGGGTAGAGCCTCCATCTTACTATGGGAAGGCATAGGCCATTTTGTGACTAAACCAGTCAGCTAGAATCCACTTGAAACCAGATTAAACGTTCTCTTTGAAACCCCAGTGCTGACAAAAGCAGTAAGAGGTGTCTTAGAAGAGGAGAGGTTTTAAGAAGTTGGAGTCTAGTACAGATTTACAGGAGATTAAGTCACACAAACCACTGACATGATTTTGACATGGGCAGTCACAACCTTGTCTGTCATGAACTGACTAGCTATTAATTTGGAGGAGGATTTATAAGTAATTAGTGCTGCAAGGAGAACATAGTGCCTAATTGTAGCTGGTCACATACATGATCTGGTCTGCTGATCAGGGCTTGAATCAGATCTCTCAGGCCTAGATTTACGAAGCCCTTTCATTGCCATTGCATAACCAGGAGCGGCCGCTAGGGAAATGTAGTGGAGGGCCGAAGGGGGTATGGGGGAATTACAAAAAAATAAAAAATTAAGAAAATAAAGGTTCACTTACCTGCCGGTCGCCGCCGCTCCTCCGTCCTCTTCTGTAGTCTCCAGGAAGCACACAGGCTCCCAGACTACCCTAGCCAATCACGACGCGTCATGATTGGTCTGAGTGCCCTGGTTCGGCGCTCAGACAGGGAGTGGGAGCCTGTGCATTTTTTCCACCTGGCCTTGCAATACAACCGGGTGGAAAATATGCTAAGTGCGCATGACATTTTGGCTGGCACAAGACAGCTGACCAAACCGTCAGGCACACTTACGGTGCAGCAACCACTCCTCCTCCCGGTGAGGACAGCAAATCCCCGCCCTAAATAAAATGATAACGTAATGTTATTGACGCTGCGTTATTATCATTTTATTTTAATTTTAAACTCAGTGGGGCGATCGCCGCTGTGCGTAACGCAAGGTGGCACAAGGCAACGCAAGGACTTCTGTGAGATTTACTAAGCCACCAAAAGCCTTCTTGCGCGGCTCTGCATGGCTTAGTAAATATAGAGTAACGCAAGGTGGCGCAAGTCCCAGGGCATTACTCTGCCCTGGGACGGCGTTGCATGGGTGAAGCGTGGGTGTTCCCACACATCCACACATGGATTTTAGCACATTCCCAGGTTTACCAAGACTAGTAAAACTGAGAATGCATCAAAATGGAACACCTCCCCAGGTGAGACGTAACGAGGAGAAATATCTTTATTTCTCTTCATTTTTTCCTCATTCTGTGTGCTGCATTCTGCAGCACACATAGCCAGAGGAAGAAGATTCAGTGGATTGCTTTTGTGCAGGAAGGTGTCCCTGTCTGCACAAAAACAATGCTGGCTGTAGCGCAGGCACTCTTGCACCATAGCGCAAGGGTGCCTGCGTTGGCGCTAGCCTGCACTCAGTGCGCCAGTGCAGGGAGAGAGCAGGAATGGGCCATATCTTATGAGATATGGCGCATTCCTGCCCTCTCTCTGTCACGCAGTGCATCAAATTGTCTTGCTGCGTTGCGTGATTTGTTAGTAAATCTGCCCCTCAGTGTTTGACTGGTTCTGTGCCTCCCAGAGGCAATGTGGTACCTTGCAGCCTGCCTGGCACCATCAAGGTGATTACAAGTCAATGTGCACTGAAATACCAGCTGCTCACAAGACTTATAGTTTTAGGTGACTATTTGCTAGGAGTGTGCAAAATTAGCATAATTTCATTTTGCGTAATTTTATGAAATTTTCTAAAAATACATATTGCCCGAAGTGCAAATCTGGTATGTCCTGCTATATTTTAGCATAAAATACATCCTTGCATTAATTTTGCAATGAATAATGGTCACTCGTGCTCTCTTTGTTCATGTGGTTCACGTGGTCCAGAGAAGTAGTCATGCCACAGAGACGTACATAATGTAGAGAGGAGAGACACATCAGGACACTACATTTTGATGATACTAACTGGCAGAGTGTGAAAAAGCACACAAACAAAATATTCCTACTAAAATTCTGTGAGGTTAGTTCTTCCCTACTTGTATGTTGCTGTCTTCCTTTTTGGAACATTGTTTTTTTCAAGCATGTTGAGGTTCCTGATGGAATATTTTTAAATTTGCGTTTTTTAATCCCTGTATTCCATCACTGTTTGATTATGACGCTTCCCAGAATTGTTTCTGCCTCAAAGCTAGGGCTAGTACTACATTATGGACTCTGAAGGCAGCTGTTGTTTAGTGCCACCACAGTCGGTCACAAGAGGGTACCAGATTGTAATGCCTAGCTTTAGAAAAGTTATTGATGCTAAAGAAAAGGGAGTGCCCAAATGGTAAAATGTCATTATGCTTGAGTCTACGAAGATATTTACACTGAGCTGATTACACCTCCTCAAATCAGATCCAATGTAAGGACTGACTGATCTTCTGCATACCTCTCTTCTGCGTCACAAGCAGTAGTGGAGATGAACCAAAGGTTTTTACAACTATTTGCTCCAGAGAAGCCTAAAAATTATCTAGTCCTGTTAGGATGTGCAAGAAGGAGATTGTCAGGCCACAATACTAGCTTTTCCCTCCTCTTTGAAGGATTTCTAGTGCTGGAGACACACCAGCCCTATCCTGAGCAAGTTGATATCTTTGGTTGAGGCAGAGCACCGGCCCTTGTTTGCTTTGGACCCTGGACATTCTCTGGAAATAAACACTGGTTATTACATAGTACAAGAGAAAACAGAGAAATCCTGCTGGAAGGCCAACGCATGGACCGCGCCATCACAAATACGGGGGAGTTGAGGTTTCGCTTCGAATGCCTCTCTTTATTGTTTAACCGCTTGGAAATCATCTGAAACAAATCAGTTTTGAGCGGATAATCCAGCTCTTAGCTGAATTTTCCAGTCATTTAGTGGCGAACTTTGTCTGGTTCTTCCCCGCTGCTGAGTTAGGCCAGCAGCGGTGGCTGTGACCGCGGCAATGGTGGATTGTGGCGGAGTAAATCATGCGCGTAGGTTTGCAGACTTGCGTATCATAACATGGATTTCTATTTGTTCTATGACACTATCTTGTGAGCGATAAAACCACCATATCTAGGGGCTTACATACAAGCCCCTGTTGCCACCGAAGAGTCGCTTTTTTGATGCTCTGGTGGCGTAGGGCCATTTCCCATACTTCCACTTAGCGTGACTTAACGCCACCTTGTAAATATTCCCCTTTCCACCGCAGTCCTCTGCAGCAAAGGAGGGATGTGCAGTGGGTTTTGCAGTGGGCATTCCACCACAACACCCATTGTTTTTTTACACTGCCCCATATTTACAAGGCTGAGGCATCGCCAAAAACGAATGCCAGGGAATACTTGGTCTTAGAATGGCGATACGAGGAGAAATTATTAATTTCTCCTCGTTTTTTGCTCTTTCCATGTGCGCTGCATTCTGCTGCACACATAGAAAGAGCAAATAGCCATTATTGATTGTTTATGTGCAGGAAAGTGTCCCTTCCTGCACATAAACAATCACCCCAGCAGCGCAGGCACCCTTGCAACATGGCGGCAGGGTGCCTTCCCTGGCGCTAGGCAGCTTTTTTTTGCACCAGTGCTAGGGGAAATACAGGGGTGTGTCGTATTCTTGTGAATACTGCGCATCCTTGCGTTAAAAAAAATGTCGGAGCACGGCCTTGCCAAATTTGGCATAGCATCGTGCTCTGGCATTTTTCTGTAAATATGCCTCCTAATTTCTTAGGCTTACCTTGCGATGTAGGGGTTAGGTTGATATAGTGCAGGCAACATTACTGCTATGCGATATAACACGTGGCATAGTGGGAGTAAACCTTCCTATCCCACTAACATGATCGAAGAAAGAACCACTTGTGGGCTGCATTGTAAAAGAGATGCTTTACCACTTCACAAACGTGTGTCCTACACAAGCAATCCGACACATAATTGAGCCGAATTCTGTGTATATTATCCCTGCCTGTACACTGTACTTATTAAGTATTACTGACAAATTATTTCTAATATAGCCATTGGCACCAAAGCTTCGTATTGTCATGGTGCTGTCAAAACAGCTGTTTTCGTTACCAGCCTCTAGGCTTTATACACAAGAGAAGGAAGAAAAGCCGGGATGCAGGTATGAGAGCTTCCACAAAGAACTGTGTACCCGTTGCACCAACCATATGGAGTACCTGGGCTCAGGAGGGTACATAGCCTAGTGACTAAGGGCCTGATGTAAAGTGTAGTGGATAGTTTACTCCGCCACAAATTGAAGGGTGTTCAATCTGCTTCATTACAAGTGCCATATGGTATAATGCACTTGTAAAAGGGCAGATGGGAGTAAACCCTCCGCCAAACTCTAAATCAAGCCCTAAATTGGTATCTTTCATGTGGCCAATTGACCAAATTGTGCATCTCAATGTGTCTCATATCCCTTATCCACCAACACCTTCAGCACTTACAACAGACTACGTCCAGGATTATGTAATGCCAGGGGTGTAGGAGACACTAAATTCCTGGGGGGGACAGGGCAGTGGCGTAGCAAGAGGGGGCCGGGGAAGGCGGTCCGCCCCAGGCGGAACAAGTTTTGGGGGAGGTGGCAATCCCCCTCCCCGCTCTTTAGTGCGGCCGTCGAGGGGGCAGCAAGAAGCAGAGAAACCACCAGCCCCCCTCCCCCGTTCCTCAATGCGGCTGCCGCGTGGCGGCAAACACAGGGAGCGCCCCGGGTGGTCTAAGGGCTAGCTATGCCACTGGGACAGGGACAGGGCTGGGGACACTTTATTGGCCCGATACAAAGTGCTGTGGGTCTGTAAGCCACAGGCTCCGATAAACGTATATAATCGGAAAGGCAGGCATGTTGTCACATCTTGCAAGCATGCTTTATTTTTATTTACATTCTGCAATATTCAAAGGAGGATGTGTGAGGTCAAGCATGGGTTTTGTAGTGGAAGAGTACTCTTTAAACATTTTTACCACTTTGTGTGCAGTACGTGTGCAAAGTTTGAAAAGCTGAGAGAAAATAAACTTTTTCTCGACGTACATTTTTGTCAGAAAGTCCTGTCTACTTTTTTTCAGTAGATAGGGCTTTGTATCACAATCTGTGAGTGGTTGCATGGGAATGCCCATGTACAACCCTTGGAACATCCACTGCCACAAAGTAGCATTTAGCTCTACTTTGCATTATGTTGGGCAACTTTCCAATGCAAATCAGAATATGTGTTGGAGAGTAAATCCAAAACAACACTGTTTCCTGGGTTTGTACCACTTTTGTGATGCAAACCTACTAAAAAGTGATAGTATATTCCCCCCTAAGTCTTTTTGCACATTTTGTGGCAACCTATCTTATACTGTGTGCAGCCTACCGTACACTGTGTGTAATACATTTTTGAAACTGACCTACGGATTCACAATGCTTTCTCTCCTAGGCAGGGACCTCATAGGTTATAGACACACAAGTCACTAATCCCCAGTGCGTCAAACAGTTATACATACATATCTCTGAAGTAATATCTCTGAAGTAATCAGCGATTCATCTGACGCCTGTGTGTCTAAGGCCTCCTGTGTAATTAATGCCTTGCAGTGGGGAAGATCTGCAGACTTTGGAACTGTCCCTTCCACCCCTCCTCTCACCACTCTTGACCTGGGGGCGAGCTGGAGGATGAGGCGGACGGCGCTTCCCAGTAACTCCGTGACCGGTGCTCTCGATGGAACTTTGACGATGCCCCCTGGGCGGAAACCATAACTGTCTGTACTTACCGCGGTGCCCGAGCAACCTTGGCCGATGCCCGATGGAGCTGTCCTATGCAGCTATAGAGGAGTTTGGCTCTGGTTCACCCCACGGCCGTCACCTACCCAGCCAGACATCGGACATTGTTTTCCTCGTCTCCCCGTTGTGTCTTCCACCTGCATTCCTTACCCCTGTTTACCATTCCCCCTCTACCTTTCACTCCCCTTAAGACGTGTGTACGCGCTAATAACTCATATTATTGTGTAATCTCATGTTTTTTCTCCTATGTCTATACTTGACTATGTAATTATGTAACCTGTAACTCGCTGATCCTCATGTAAAGCGCTCTGATACCTCTGGGTCTAGCCAGCGCTATATAAAACTTTGCAAATAAATAAATAAACAACCATGCAATTTCCCACAGAATAGCTTACCTTGCATTTACTTTTCATTTAAAGTGTCTGCATTATTCTTTACATGCAATTATCACCCACAGTCGGTTCCACTACAATTATGTGGCGGGGAGTATCAAATTATGTGGCAAGGCTGACTAAATAATACAGCAATAAAAGGAAAATTATACAGCACAATCAGGGCCACTGGAATTATGTGGCAGGGGAGGGTCAAATTATGCGGCAGGGTTGAGTAAATTATGCAGCATGGAAAAGCAGATTATGTGGCACTAAGTTGCACATTTTGTGATAGTATTACTTCATTATTTTGTCATTTTTAAGCTTGTTAACATTGTCTGAGCATTAGTTGAACATCATTAGTATCAGTTTAACACCCAGATATAACAATAAGTTACAGAAAGGTGACCAGTCATACTTTGCAAAGGTCCTTCCACTGCGCAGCAACACGTGTCACATTGTTTTTACTAACTTTTGAACCGTTAGAGCTAGAAACAACATTTTTTTTGCTAAATCTGCAGAATATACAGCAGGTGATCAATTCTCTGGCAAATGTAGCAAATCTAAAATTATGCGAAAATTGTTGCAGCCACACAATCGCATAATTCAAGTGGCCCTGGGCATAATGCAACACATTTTGTGATGATATTTGTAGGAACGTGGGGAACTATGCAGTGAGACTGGTTAGGCTTCACTATTCAATATCTTCATTTTATCCCAACAGGTCCTATGGATTCACACTAATAAACCCCAAGCCCAGCCCTGGTAGTGTGGCACAGAGCAGTCAGGATTTGCTAGAGGAACATGTGTTAGCCATTTCAGAGTACCAACATGGACGATAAGTAATTGGCACAACTCGAAAGAAATCTGACATCAAATAATAAAAATGAAGCGGATTTTTATATAAGTTTAGGCACCAAAATGTAAACAATCATATGAGTATAACTGGAGTTAGGGATTTTTAAAGGAACAATAGATCAGTGCATTTCACTCTTGCGAACCAATGACTTTGAGGTCAATATGAAATTACACAAGTGACACTCTGTCACTTGCAGGTTGAGTTCAGTGGAAACCACTGAGTGGTAAGGAGATGTGGGTCCCAGGACCAGGGAGTGACAGTCAGATGAATTTTACCTGGCTCAGAGGGACCGGGTGCAGAGATGTCCTGGCTGTCCCTGGCGCTGAACACAGGAGCCGCGAGTGCTGGGTTTTCTGCGTGGACGGTGCTGGTGAGGAAAGGGGTGCAAAATCCTGACAACGGGGCCACTAGGGCATCATGTTGAAGATGCTGTGGTGTTTCCCCAAGGTACAGTAACAGTAAACACAGCCTTTGGTTATTTCAACATCCTGGATTCCGGTTAAAACAGTAGCCGCCTGAAACTTGCTGGAAGTCAGGACTACATTTCCCACAGTGCACTAGACAACTTACTGTTGGGCAATCCCTCGGCGGGCCCGATGGCCAGTGATTCTTTGGTTCCGGGAGCGTCCAACACCTGCTGGCTGAGGGGAACTAGTACCTCTAGTCCAAGGGAGTTCTGGAGTTGCCCTTGGCTTGTAGAGGGGTTCCTAAAGTCGCAGACTCTGGTCTCTTCTTTGTCTTTTGTTGAAAGAGGATCAGATCTGAAGTTCTGGTGCCAGGGAAGCCCCTTAAATCCTAGATTTAGGGTCGTTAGAGGTGTGGGCATTAGACAATGGGCTACTAGCCCCAGTGGCTAATCCGCCCCTGAGGTGACCACTTCCGGAAGAGTGTGACACCTTTTCTACCCAGAACCCTCTGTTCTGCCGCTTTTAAAAATGGCAGAACCCTTCTTTGGCTGTGCAGAATAGGTAGCCCACCCTAATGATGTGGTTAGCCTTCTGGGAGTGTACGCCTCCTGACTATCTAATTTTCCTGCCTGCCCGGGTTACAAATGTACCAGGGGCAGGGGGTTAGCTATTTCTTCCTCTTCCTCTGGGAAGCAGCCTACTCTTGGGAGAGTTCACACCTCCTAGTAGGGGGTCAGATACCTGCCTTGACGGCAGCAGCTGCAGGCTGTCAGCGAGCTCACAGGAAAGGCTGGGGCAGCCAGGTGGGCAACCTCTAAGGTAGCCACCTGAGTGCATGTCACATCCAATCTGATATGGGAATCAAGTTGGGTTTGGTGAGACAAGTTGTTTGATACCACACATGACAATTTTCAGTGACACTATAATTTAGCTGGCAACCTCAGGATGCCCAAGTGCCAGCCCATGTTATCCTATGGTCCCTGAACACTTATAGTAGCCCTTAATGGAAAGAGGGTCATATAAGAAACAAGTTACTTACCCGAATGATACTTTTGCAGCCTGAAGCTCTTCTAGATTTACATCCTGTGCATATTCCGCCATCTAGTGGTTGGAACAGGAAAGTCCTACTTCCTTTAACCTTTTTTTTTCTTTCTCTCCCCTTGGAGATGGGTGTGTCTGGTAAAACCAGATCCCTCGAGAGTAGGCTATTAAACCCTCCTTTGTGTGGCCATATGTCCACACTTCTAATATAATGCATCCTGCCTCCTGGGCTCAGGACTCCTACCTTAGGGGTGATTGGCATATATTAAAATAGTGATGTGGCCTTGCCACTCACGGTGAGGGCAAAGTTGAGTTTGGCAGTTTGCACTGCTCAGGCAGTCTGCAAATGCAGGATTGCTGTTATCTTTTTACTGCGGTCACTCAGGGTGGCACAATCAGTGCTTCAGTCTCTAGTGACCCCTTTAACCCCCCCCTGCTCTGGGTACCACTGGTACCACTTACCAGGGACGTATAAGGGGATTAAAGTCCTTGCCAATTGGGGTTAACAATTCACATGCATCATATTTTAAAGAGAAATCACTGGCACTGGGGTCTGGTTAACAAGCTCCAGTTCACTCTCAGTGCCCTTTTTCCCATCAGCATTGGTGAAAAAAAGTGTGGAGGTGACCATACACAAAGGCCACTTTCCTACATTACTTCATCATTTTTACATGTTTACAAATCTTAATACTGGACAAAGGTTTCACCTCATTAGTTCCAGTTCAACAGCCAAATACAGGTATATGAATAAGCAACTCATTTCCTTGCCAATGTGTTTCCACTGCGCGGCGATTGATGTCAGTGCAGTTTTAGTAACTTTTGATCCGCTTCAGCTAGAAACAATTTTTTGTTAAACTCTGAAGATTATGCAGCAGATGACAGATTATGTGACAAATGCACAAAATCCATAATTTTGTGGAAAATGCAGCAGCTGCAGGATCACGTTATTCCAGTGGCCCTGCTTATGGTGATGAACTACTCAATATGGTATTAGTAAAAGTCTCAAGCTGACCCACACACGTGTACAAAAGATTAGCATCAGGTGGCCCATTATGAATTCCAAAAGCAGCAAATTAAATTTTGAAAGAGTAAATGTGAAAGAATGAAGAATGGGAAAAACAATTGGCGAAAGGTTACAAAACGGTAAAGTTTCAACACAGAAGCCCTGTAGTTCCTACTACCCGCCCTTCACGTGTTGTGGTACAGAAAGTGGATTAACTTACACAAGCAACTCCACCTGTCCTGCCAAATGATTGATGAGAACACATATCAAAGACCTTGCTTATGGGGCTCTCACGGCCACTTCTTGAAAAGAACCATGCTGAATTTAAACCAGGGAAGAAGATGATTAATTCAACTATGTAAAATGTTTTGTTTTGGCGTGGGCTCTTCGCTTTTTAAATCAGTATATATTTCTTAAATATTTCATAAAACAGAAAAAGGCAGAACCTTGACATTGGGGTAAAAAGTCAGCTGTTTCTATAAATAAAACTGATTACACAAGGTATCTGTAAGCCATACACCCGCTAATGATTTATTAATATTTTATTCTTTTTGCCACATCTCTACCTCCGCATCGATTGTAGTCAGGATCACTGTTCCTATTCTTTTTATGCACTGAAAAACTAGTGAAGTTTAAACATGGACTGCACTGTTGTCTCTGTTTAAATTTCACACGATTTTGGAGTGTATGTGGTTACACTCTAACAATACTCTCTCACCTGGCAGGGGCAAACTGCAAATGTCAGGTGGGGTGGTACACTGATCATCCTCTTTTTCATCATGAAGCTCAGCTTTGAAAAAGGCTAGCTGCCAAGTTTCCCAGGTCCATGCATGATGAGCTGCTTTAGTTGAGCCTTTTTTTCCCTTTGAATTCTGGGACTCGTAGTCTTAGTTTTATAATGGAATAAACAAGACTACAAGTCCCAGAATTCAAGGAAAAAACCTGGTCTAGAGCAGCTCATAACACTTGGGCTTGGGAAACTTAGCAGGGCTGTTGCTGAGGAGAGCCTGGGGCACTAGACTACCCAGACCGTGGACCTGCCAGCCGTGGGTAGCAGGTGGAGGTCTTGGTTCTCGTGCAGGGCAGGCTGCAGGAGGCAAACAGCAGGCCACAAACAGCTTCTTCTTTTGTTCTCAGCAGCACAGGATACTTTGAATCTGTGTGCGAGCAGGAGGGTGAACACACAAAGAATGGGCAAAGCCCTGGAGCCTAAATAAAAGGGCAGAGTGGTTAGAGGTGAGGGTGAACTTCATGGCATCAGCCTCATTGTGGAACCCACAGATTAGTCACAAGTACTAGGGGCAGGTCAGAGAAGAATCAAATACAGGGCCATTATAGTTTTGGGGTGACCACATCTTGAAAACTAAACACTGTAATAGTTCACAAACATAGATGTAGGACTAAACGTTTGCATCCACTAAGGGGCATAGAAGCATATTATTGACAGTGCTGACCAACATAAATAAGACAGACAGTGTGGCACTAAGAGGAATTAAATGCAACTTTTACACACAATATTATCTGTGTTATCAAAATTAATTTCTGATAAGGCTCAATAATTGACTCTGTACCAAAGTACATGAAAACGTGCATGAAGTTTGCTGAAATAGATATGAAAAAAACAAGTCTATCCCAGCAAAGGCAAAACACCTGGTCACCGTAACTATAAGGACTGCACTTAATGGCATGGAAGGACTAGGTGCATCCCACAAATCTGTAGGACAGACTATAGCTTTAGAGCCCAGTGTAGCGGGCTCCACCGGCCATTAAAGGCCTGCTTCAGCGTTAAAGGCCTGAGTCGAAGGCGAGGGCCTTTAACATGGGGGTGCGCCTTTAATGGCCAATAGAGCCCGCTATGGAGGGCTCTAAGGCTATTAGAACATTCCGCCCCTAGAGGGCAGAACGTTCTAATTTGTAAAACAAAGGCCTCAGGGAGCCCGAGGGGAATGAAATCCACTCGTGCTCCATGAAGCCTTTTTTTCACTGTGATCACATATTGGATTGTTGGAGCTCCGGGCTATTGGAAGAACGAAGCACTCCATTGTTTTCAATGGAGCTCCCAACATTCAAATGTTCAAATATATATTAGAAAGAGAAAAAAGATTCGTGTTTTAGAGATTACACCCTTTATTCCATTTCAAAAAGTGTTACCTAAGCAAAGGACCACATTACAGTGATCTCAACTTACCCCACGAGTAGCTCATTCATTAGAGAAAAGTGAGCCAACAAATTACTAGGGAGAGCCAAGCTAAGGATTGGCTCTGGCTCTAAGAGCCCACAAATGAGCCGAACTCTGACAATACCTGGCATGTAAATTATGCAACAAACATCGTGTTATAATTTACTAAGGTGTCTTCAAAATTAAAGAAAGTGTATTTCTTTAAGATTGCACCTTAGTAAATCAGATTATTGGAAAAGTATTTATTAAAAGCAAGAGCTTTTAAACCTGAACTGAGATACATTCCTGTTCCCTCCTGATGACAAAGCTATTATTGATCTAAGAGGTAAGGCAGGCGGTCTGTGTACCATATATGTGGCCTGGATTCTTATTATAAATGGAACAATATTATAGACTGGCAAATTAAACACAAGAGATTATTTTGTACAGGGCTCATTCTGAACTCATGTTTTTGAAGGTGCTCATGACATTTTTTTTATCTACCTTCTCCCTCCCCCCACCTTGTCCCCCACCTCCAAAATCTGGGACGGATATACCCCCGTGTCCCCTTCACTCCCTACGCCCATGCGTGCTATGTAAAAAGTGGGTGTTTACGTCTTACTGCCTATATGATCTCAGGACTTCAAGGCGTGCTTGCATTGCAGTCAAACTTCAAAGAATTTCAAATATACTTGGTTACAAAATCAGCAAGGGGACTCTATTCTCCTCTTTTTCCCTGCATGAGTTAGATACGGGAAGTTCAAAGATGGTCCCTGAGGGGCAGATCCATGTGGCATTTTCAGGACAACCACAATGTGAATGATTCCTATCTAAATAATTATATGTAAATGCATTTAATGTGAATATTCTGAAAACCTGGCCTGGGCATCATAAATCAACTGCGGACACCTCTAATTTTGGTAAATACTAAAAAAAAGTAGAGATAGGTATAATCTTTCTCTGAGACCACATGTGTCCTAGCCATTCTCAACTTCTCAAGGCAGTCGCGGCCGGCATGACTCGTGGGTGGCGGGGCTGGGGTCGCGCAGGGGGGAGGTTTAATTACAAAAAAAAAAGTTAACCTACCTTTGCCAGCCCGATCCGGTCCCGCGTCATCTCTGCTTCTCTGCTCCTCACAGGAAGCAGGCAGCCTCCCTCCCCTACGCCAATCACAACGCTGCAATGGCAGCGTTGTTATTGGTTGGGACGCCGACTACACAGGCATCTATGGGGAGGCCATTTTCTCCATGTAGGCTGCATTCAGCCAACATGGAGGAAAGGCAGAGTTCGTATGACTGGTTTGGTCGGCCCTGGGGCCGGCCAAACAGTCAGCGCCCTCAGAGTGGGCAAGCCACTCCTCCCTTGCCCTAGAGCAGGACTGTAACCAACCAAACCCTTCTGCTTTCTCGCAGTGCGAGAAGCAGAAACATAAAATGGTATTTATATTACCATTTTATGTTTCTGCTTCTCGCACTGCGAGAAAGCAGTGGGGCGACGCTCCTCCGCCCACATGGAGGAGCCGCCCCTGCCTCAAGGTTTCTAAGAGTAGCAATCAGCAACTTGCAAATATGTGAAAAATACACATGGGTCGAGATCTCAAAATCACCAGGTAGATCCAAGAAAGCGGAAAGAAAATGCTAATTTTTGGCACAGGTAGTACAATCTGGTGACGCCAGATCCAGTCCAGCTGTTTGGTACTCACTTCGAAATGCTTACCAGGCATCCTTGGTCATTCCTACAGAGAAGGGGGAAACCAACGCAGTCCCTGATTGGCCGGCAATGGCTCAGTGGCGCGTGGTACTGCCCTGTCAACCCCAAAATGCTCAGTTTCAGGGGGGAATGGTGTCCTGGAAAGGCCAAAAAGATGTGTACTAGTCTGGAACTTTGACAAGTCCAAAGATGTGCTGAGAAGAAATCAAAAAACATAAAGTCCTTGGCGAGACGGATGCGATTAATGCGCTCTCTTTTGTCAGTAAAACGAATCTTCCATAATTCCCTTTGAATATTTTCCAATTGCAGTTTTCCACTGACAGCATGAACACACATTCCGCAGCAAGAGGTGTTTCCATTATAAATAACTTTTTTAAAAGTTTGAAGAGCCAGACTGTTCTCTCCTGTATTTAACAGATGTTTGAAAGCTGCCTCCCTGGCCTGCATACCTCATATAGCACCAGCACAAAACGTGCTTTATTTAAAATCTGCATAATTTGAGGTCCGTGATCCATTCTATTGGCCTCAAACCGAGTTCTCTTTGTTCTTGAGTAATAAATGTTGCCAGATCGGTGCTCCTTTTATCGGAGTCTGATTAGGGCTGGCCATAAATTTAACCTGTAACGTCACAACTACTGCAGCACATGCTCAGCTCACTGAGCAATCTTACCGACTTGTAAAGAGACGTCTGGCTCTCAGGGCCTAATTTAGAGGATGGCGGTAATAGGACATCAGCCAAAAATTAGCCGAGGTCCCTTCCGGTCACCTCTGGGTTCTCCGGCTTCTCTCTGCTGTTGGGAGACATTAGTTATGTTTTTTACCAGCAAAGAAAGACTTCCATATTGGAAATCTGTCTTTGGACAATACCTATGTGGTGGCAGGTCCGGCATGCCGCCATGATGGAATGGGAACCAGCTGTCACTGCTTTTTTTAGGTCTCGTGTTCGCCAAGACCCTTTGGCTTTACAAAATTATATGTATAGCATACATACTTATAGGGGCTTTCAGTCAGCACTCTTGTAACGTATATTTGTTATTGTGTCTTTTACATTTTTCTTTCACTCACTACAGCTTACAGCATGTGGCAGTGGGTCAGCCTACTTCAGCCCCTAGCTTCTTTCACTGTGAGCAGGGGCGGCTCCTCCATTAGGGCGGAGGAGCGTTGCCCCACTGCTTTCTCGCAGTGCGAGAAGCAGAAACATAAAATGGAAAAACTACCATTTTATGTTTTTGCTTCTCGCACTGCGAGAAAGCAGAAGGGTTTGGTTGGAGGCGGGCATGTGGGTGGGTCTGCTCTAGGGCAGGGGAGAAGTGGCTTGCCCACTGCTGAGGGCGCTGACTGTTTGGTTAGCCCCAGGGCCGACCAAACCAGTCATGCGCACTCTGTCTTTTCTCCATGTAGGCTGCATGCAACCTACATGGAGAAAATGGCCTCCCCATAGGTGCCTGGCTGGTCGACGTCCCGACCAATCACAACGCTGCCATTGCAGCGTTGTGATTTGCTTAGGGGAGGGAGGCTGCCTGCTTCCTGTTACTGCCTGAGGCAGGAGAGCAGGAGAGCAGGAAAACGCGGGACACGCGTACAGGTACGTTTTTAAAATGTATTAAACCCCCCTGCACGCGACCCTCCCGCATGGTCCGCCCACCCATGATTAATGCCGGCCGCGACTGACTGTGAGTGGTGGCATTCTGCCTCTCCTCTCAATAACGCTCTTCAAAAAGAGTGCATCTGCACCCAAAGTAGTTCCACATCTCCACACAAAGTAGTTCCCTTCAGTGCCAAGGACGACTAAGCAATGTCTGATTTTAGAGGCCCAAACTTTTTTTTGCTTTTAGACATTTTTTTTTTTATTGACCAGGGCCTGAATGCTTCACATTGACAAAACTAAACAAGCACCAACAACGTCAAAATGTCTGCATCCAGTACCAGACTTGTTGGTTTTCCAAATGTTTGTTTTCCTCTGGTGCTTTCTCTGCCTTGGTGGCTGGTGCTGTTCTGAGGGCGAAAGTCCACGAGCCAGGTGGGAAAACCTAAATTTGGCCAGCCAAAGTGTAAATGCAAATGACCTCTTAGTCTGTACAGACTGCCTCTGGAATACTGTCTTGTGGCAAATAAGGCCAACTAAGTCTATCACATCAGGTAGGTGTGGTCGGAGAGGGGCTTAGACAAGGCGTGAAATGTACCCCTGCCTGCCAAGACGTGGGCCAATATTTATTAATGCTTCTAGACTCTCTGGCAGACCCTGAAGTAAAAGAAATGCAGCATTTGGCCCCATATTGTTAAAAAATGTGCATATGGGAGTAACTCCTCATGCCAATACCTCAGCTGGTTCTTTCACTGTGAGCTTTCTTGATGCAAATCCATGAATACTGCTTCTGCTGCTTCCAGTTTATGTCATGGTGTGAGTAATATGCTAACTTGATGCAAACGTTCCCACTGTCTGTCTCTTTGACCCCGTTAATTTACCAAGCAAACTCATACACCACCATCTACTCTCTCTTAAGAACAAATCAACGCACACTTGTTGGCCCTGTCCCGCTAAACTCATGATCACACAGACCTTTTCTCTTTCTCGCACCTGATAGTATAGCTCTATTTCTGTTTTTGTGGCATGTCCCAGTTTGCGGTTTTTCAAAATGGGCCATCCTAACCCAAGAGAGCAATTACATTACAATAATGGAAAAGAGGTGGGGCAGACTGTGTGTGCTGTGTTATGATTGGACTAGAGCTATTATCCAATGGCACACCAGGAGCCGTTTTCAGAACCTTAATGCAAGCTTGCCACTTGTTAGAACGGAGAGGCAATCACAGTGGTGTCACTGGTCTGCCCTTGGTCTAATATACGCCTGCTGCCCGAAGAATTCTCACAACCGGTTCAGCTAGACACTACCCTGACTGGCTAGTTTATGGGAACTGTTAAGTTCATGGGGTCCAGAGATACCATTTAGAGGAGTCTTTAGTACTAGAAAAAGCCAGAGCGGCTGTTGTATAGAAGAGGATAAGACCTGGAGGCACACAGTGACCAGCCCTTAGAGCTTCAGACAACTGGAGTATTGCTTGAAGAACTGTGGGAAACTTTACTCCAGATGTGGAAATTGACCTAAGACTCTTCATGCAAACTGAAACGCAGTGTTCAATGTGGAAGGAATAGAAGTGCTGGCGGATTACAAAGATGTCTGCCGTGCCATCCCAAATAACACCATGGCTGGGCGAGGTCTCAAACGAGGGTGCGCACTCGTCCCACTCTTGTTCAACCTCTTTATCTCTGACCTGAGCAAAACGCTGGACAAGGGGCACTAACAACCCTATAATTGGGGCAACAATTGCCGACGTCACTACAACATGCAGATGATATAGTTCTTATGAATTCAACCCCAATTGGCTTACAAAATTTGTTGAATGCACTTGCCCTATACTGCAGAAAAAACTGGATGGCAGTGAATTTCGAAAAAACAAAATAGTAATCTTTGGAGGTGGTCACAGGAAGAGGGGAAAATGGTATTTGGGAGGCACCTTGGTGGAGAAAAGTTCCAGCTACAAATATCTAGGGATCTGGGTCGAAGATCACCATTCCCCCAGACTCCACCTAAATACACTAAAACCTCGCCTGGCTTCACTCATCACCGCTTTTCAAAAAATACATAATAAAATACCCATGCCAACCTGGAAATCAATTTTGGCAGCAATCAAAGTAAAACTGATGCCAATGTTAGCTTATGGGTCAGTGGCCTTCCGGGGGAAGCTAAACATTTTTCTGAACAACTCTCAGTGCAAGGTTTACCGCCTCATATTCCACCTTCCGCAGCACACCTCACCAGCACAGACTTGCTTAGAGTTCGGATTCCAAGAGCAAGGGCTAGGACAGCAAGACATCCTTGTCATCACTGAGAGAGGGTGCGCCGGACACACTAAGATCTTTTATCTGGAAAGAGATTCAAGATGGCAGCAAAATGAATAGTAGGGCCCGCACCAGAGGTGAGGCTTTAGAGACGCCGAATGGACGTCGTGTTTGGGAAGCAAACACACCCAACAATGCTTTTAAACTTGTAATGAACAAACACATAAAATTACTGTCGTGGACCAAAGACATGGAGCGCTTCAAAAAGCGCAAGCACTCATGGTCATGTATAAATACATACAAATCATGGATTCCACAGAGCTACCTGTTTGATGCAATCAAAGGTTCCCATCAAATCTAGGGGCTTATTTACAAGGCCCTTGCAGCACTTTTGCGTCATTTTTAACATGGGAAAAATTACGCAAAAGTGGCGCAAGGGGCTTGAAAATAAGCCCCTAGGTTTTTAGCGCTGAAGCTGGGTATATCGTCAGCAAGCGCCGCACTCCCAGCGTGGGCCACAAAAACTAACTCGAAACTATGAAGGCTGTGCCTGGGGCCACAAGAAACTCTCTTGCACATATTGGGGCAGATTTACAAGCCCCTTGCGCCACTTTGGCGTCACTTTTAACATGGGAAAAGTGACGCAAAAGTGGCGCAAGGGCCTTGTAAATCTGCCCCATTGTGCATATGCCGCCAGCGGCGGTCGGCACAGGTAAGAGCGGTGGAGCATGGCGGGGTGGGGGGGTGGTAAGTCAACAGATGACGAGGTAGGTAGAATTAAATAAAAAAAATTAAAAAACACTTACCTGGTACTTGCTGCATCGCCGACTCGGGGATGTGGTGAGCGCAAGGTAAGTGGTTTTATTTATTTTTTTATTACATTTTACCTACCCAGTCGTCTGTCGACTCACCCTCCGCACCGGCCCCGCCCCACCGCTCTTACCACTGTATGCAACGCCTTGCAATCTGAAAGCAGCAGGCAGCTCCTACGTAACATCTTTAGCACTCATGGAATAAGGACATGCCATCACGCCATTCTTTTCTGTCTGCAAGGCTTGAGCGCCCAGGCAATAGGCTGCGTGGTACAGTTTATCACTATTGCTGATCACGACTAAAATGTGGGTGGGTCGGTCGAAAATTGAGCAAAAAGGGACAAAAATTGAATCTTTAGCGTGCAGCATGTTTGTCCCACAGTCTGAGCTGGACAAAGTGTCACAAAGTACTGTCTCGCTGCAGGCAAACGAACAAGCACTGTGATGTCACTTCAGCGCACTCTTTAGGTCCAAGAGCTATAGCAGTGGCAATTACATACGTTTTGCTAGACACTCCAAGCACCGCCTAGGGCCGGACTGGCCATAGCGGGCACCGGGCGTTTCCCAGGTGGGCCGCTAGGGTGGGGGCCGGTTTTGGGCCCCTGGGGGGGGGGGGGGGGCATTTTTTTTACCGGGGGCCGGCAATATCGGCCCCCTGTAACAAAATCGGCCGAATCGGCCCTCGCAAACTGCTCGGCTGCACTCCCCCTCACCCCAGGGGGGGCCGGCTGAGCAGTTTGCCAGGGCCGGTTTCTGTTCCCAGTCCGGCCCGCCACCGCCACTTTAACTTTGTGTATCATTTCAATGTCTCGCTCTGGTTAAACGAATAACTGCTCTAATGCAACCTAAGTGCACTTTTATGACTGGACTAAGAGCTATAACAGTGGCCATTTTGCATGTTTTCTTGCACTTTCCAAGCACCGCCACTTTAACCACATGCGTTATTGCACTATTATGGCAATGCTGAAATTGTTCAATGACACTGGGGCCTTCCATCAGTATGTATAAGCAGCTGGTACAGCAGTTACTATTCAATCGACTTGTGCTCTTTTTAACCCCTTACTTCAAACTTTCTGCACAACTTGAAGAGGGTTAAACTGAAGCACGCCGGGCATTTGGACGGCACTAATAGTATACTAGCTTTTTAATATGTTTTTTAAAGAGTCCTTTGCCTGCGCACGTTTTGTGCTCTCTCTTTTTCTACTTGCACTGTTTAATCATGTAAAGGTTTTCATTTAACTGTATCATGATTCATAAAATCAATCAAGAATAACACCAGCGAAGTTACCCTTGAAGGAGCAGCCTGCTACACCCAGGTGACTCTTACTCTGCTGCCCCCTACCGACCATTCTGAGTGTGCTCCTGCCCGCTAGTGGACACTTTAGAAACAAAACTTTCCTTTTGCATGGTATTAAAAAGAACAGCATATAGAATGTTTAACATCACAAATTCCGATCAATCGAATTAATCCTCCCACCTTAAACTTTATATTACGGATAACGTTTTCTTTCTTTCAGATAAACATGGTGCACATATCCCAAGTTCTATAGTTCATTTTGCTTTATTGTTTGTTGCCCTACACACCCCATGCACACTTTCCTAACTGTGTACAGACTCAGGCGCGGCCGGTACAGGTAAGAGCAGTGGGGCTGTGGGAAAGGGCTGGGGGAGGGAAGTCGACAGATGATGGGATAAGGAAAATAAAATAAATAAATAGATAAAACCTCTTACCTTGCCCTCGCCGCATCATCGACTCGGCAATGCGGCGAGCGCAAGTTAACCTCTTCGATGCGATCGGAATTCCGCTCAGGTGCTGGACATTCCGATCGCGGGCGTGGTCGTGACGAGCTCAGCTCGTCGTGCGCACACGCCCACCGCGCAGCATGACGAGCTGAGCTCGTCATGAGCATCGAAGAGGTTAAGTGGTTTTATTTATTTATTTTATTTTCCCTATCCCGTCATCTGTCGACTTCCCTCCCCCTGCCCCACACCCCGCGCCCCACCAACCACCACTCTTACCTGTACCGACCGCACCTGTACAGACTCTAGCACAAGCTGTTACTGCCAAAGGAGAGGAAAGGCAACAAAAAATGCAATGTCAAATAAAATGTTACACATGGCAACCACCCTTGCTGGAGGGAATTGGTTTCAACGTTGACTCTGTTCACCTAGTGTAAAAGTCCAGTCCTCAAACACGATCACTTGATGCAATGAGCATTTGAACCTGGGGTGTCCAGCATAAGTTCAGGAGGGCCAAATCTGTGCCAAATGTTCAGGCTATCCCAATAATACAACTTTACATGTAATGATGTGTTTACATTTTTTTGTTCAGTTTCATTGTTAAATAGCCTGTTGCGTATCTCACGTATGGGCATAACATTATAGCCAACAATATTCAGCATGTCACGACTCATTGCATCTTATTTCGACGATTACAGTAAACAAGCAATAATTGTCCTCAACAAAACATATAAGTTGTGGTGATATAAATGTTGGGCAGGAGGTTTCATGAGCGTGCTTCTCCTCTAGCATAACATGGCATGGCATGGCATGACATGACATTACATACTATTACATAACATACCATGACATAACATGACATGACATACCATAACATGACATTACATGACATAACATAGCATGACATAACATAGCATGACATAACATAGCATGACATAACATAACATGGCATGACATAACATAACCTGACATAACATAACATACCATAACATACCATGACATAACATAACATACCATGACATAACATAGCATGACATGACATAACATGGCATGACATATCATAGCATACCATGACATGACATAACATAATATAACATAACATAACATGACATGACATGACATGGCATAACATAAAATAGCATACCATGACATGACGTGACATAACATAACGTGTGTTTGTAAAGCGCACGTTCCCCCTAAAGGGTATCTTGGCGCTGAATAGCAGATGTTATTCAGCCTGTCACAAGAGGTGCCTTAGACCCCGCTGTTCCAGAGCCCCGTGCTGCCACTCCTGAATGTATTTTATAAATCACAAATCAGGCCTAACCTTTTCGATAAATTCGTAATCCGTCAGGTAACGTCAGTCGCCAGTAGGTGGCGCCATATACAACCGCAAAAGCTGACAGGTCTGCCATCCTTTGGAAGTCTCCGGTGGTTTGCACGCCATTCTGGAGCAGTGTTGTGGCATAAAAAATTTAAACAAAACACCATGGTCTACCTAATAATTATTTTCTCAAACATCTGCCAGTGTCTCAGAACTATCAACTGTGTCAAAACATACTTTGAGGATGCGATTGCGTTTTACGACACAGGGCTGACAAATAAGGTGCTCGCTAGCCTAGTTCGATTTACCGAATTGTCAACAAAACCTCATTTACAAGGTTAATCGAGAGCTTTTTAACAGACTTTTGTCTGTCGGCATCTTCGTTTTAGGCAAACAGTGCCGAGAAAAACTATTTACTTATATAATTTAATTCAGTTGACGGTCATTTGAAGGTGAATTACACACTTGATTAATTCTGTAAAACGGAGGTTTCCAATTATTTTATATTAGTAACTGCTTTATGCTTTGTGTTTTCTAAATGTGTATCTTTGTGTTTTATAGTGTTTTAACTTTTAAGTTTTATGTGTTTGCTGAAATAGGTTTTTACCTCAAAGCAGCAGAGGGGCATATTTACAAAAAAATGTCGGAGTGCTGTGCTATGCCAAATTTGGCAACGACCACACTCCAACATTTTTTAAACGCAGGGATTCTCCGTATTCACAAGAGTGCAGCGCACCCCTGTGTGTCCCCTAGTGCTTTCGCCAAAAAAGCTGCCTAGTGACAGCGCAGGCACCCTGCCGCCATGTTGCAAGGGTGCCTGTGCTGCAGGTGCAATTGTTTATGTGCAGGAATGGACACATTCCTGCACATAAACCATCAATAATGGCAATTTGCTCTTTCTATGTGTGCTGCATAAAAATGAGGAGAACTTAATAATTACTCCTTGTATCGCCATTCTAACGCCTGGAATTCCATGGTGTTCGTTTTTGGCACTGCCTCAGCCTTGTAAATCTGGGGCAGCGTCAAAAAGCAATGAGTGTTGCAGCGGAACGCCCACAGTAGCACCCTTTGCACACCCCTCCTTTGTTGCAGAGGACTGAGGCGGAAAGGGGAATAGTTACAAGGTGGCGTTACCCACATTAAGTGGCTTAACGCCACCTTGTAAATATGGGAAATGAGACTAGGCCAGCAGAGCGTCAAAAAAAGTGACGCTCCTGTGGTGATAGGGGCTTGTACATATGCCCCAGAGACTGTTTGAATTGATACATCGGAGACAACTAAGGGAGAGGAAGGGGCGTTATGGCCAAAGATGCGGACTCAGGGCCTGGGGCGCCAGGTTCCATTCTCGGCGTCTTCTCAACAACCTGTGATTGTGGGCAAGCCACTAAATCGCCCTATTCCTAAATTTAAAAAAAAATGACTGTGACCTTGTATAATGTAACTGATGCTCGTGCAAAGCACTCCGATACCTTCGGTACGACTCCGCGCTATATAAAACTGCAAAAAAATAAAAACGACAGGTCCATGTAATGTAAAGTTTTAATTCAGATATCGGAAGTGGTGAAACGCACAACTTTTGCACCTCGCACGCCCTCAAAGTTTTTCGAGAAAGCTTCTGGATTAATACATTTCCGCTAATGCCTTTTAAATTTCACAAAATGTTTAAAGGTCACGGTCAGTAGCGGTCGGTGGTGGGAGTGCCGCCGGGCGCTGACGTGGGGCGGGGGTGGGGCAGGTTGGGGTGTAGTAAACTACGGATTATGGGCGATTACAGGTAAGTACACATATAAATAAATAAAACTAATTTTGTTTCTCGCGCTGCATCGCCAAATGTGATGCAGCGCGAGAAACGAAATTCTTTTTATTTATTTATATTTGTAATTACCTATAATCGCCCGTAATCCGTAGTTTACTACCCCCACCCTGCCCCTCCCCCGCCCCACGTCAGCGCCCGGCGGCACTCCCACCACCGACCGCTACTGGTCACGGTGTGTATGAAAACTCTATGAGGGTGAGTTACCACAACTTCACCGAACCAGAACTGCCAGCAACCAGAAATTACAATTATCGGAGAGGTGATGATGAAAACTAGAAACCTTCCAGCACTACTATGATCTTGTCATGTTCAACTATTAGAATAACCGAAACCTCGCTTACATCTAAAGTTCATTATCAATAAATACATAACCAGTACCTAGCGCCTGCCAAATAGGTGCCGCATAATTTGCGAGCAGCGTGCCACATAATTCTTCGCCTGAGTTAGAAACCGACACCGCGTGCCCCATAATTCCAGGGTCTTGCGGCAGTGAATCACGCACGGAGCAGCGCGCAGCCGCTCCATGTGTTTGGCCACTTCAGAAGATTTAGGGGCGATAGAAGGAGTCAGGAAAAGTTCTGTGCAAACAAGGAGACTCCTGGGAGCCCGGGGTGATTTGCGCTGTCTATATTAACAGCTAGTTTACAACAGTTTGGCAACACCAACCCCTACCCCGGCCAACATCATTTGGATTGTAAACCGAAAGAGACAGCCAACTGCTCTCTACCGCTGGGATGAACGCGTCAATGTCTCATACAACTTCGGTGTTACTGAGGGTTAAGATGGAACAGGTTCAAGTGCAGAACACATGCTTCTGGGTATGGAAGAAGTAATTGCCTCTAAACATTAGGGGGGAATATATCACTAGCACTCAGGCAGCACAAATCATATGTCCATAAAGCAACACCATATATATTTAAGCTGACCAATTTGGAAGAAAACCAATGTCTCAAACATTCAATTTCCTCTTTGGGTTTAACTTAAAATGAAATCTGGACCCCAACCAGGATTTCAAGTGACGATGTCAGAAGTCAGTGACCCAGATGACCTGTGGCAAGTAATAGGACATGTTAGATACATACTCTCTCTCACACACACACACACAACCGCAAACACCCAGACATAAAACACACACCTCAGATACAAACACATACACATAAGCACACACCCATAAATAAACACATATACACTCAGACATAAACACACACCCACACACAAGAACACACAGACATACATATTCACTCACACAAACACACACACATACGAACACCCAGATGCACACACACACTATCACGTAGATATACACATTTTCACTGAAACACACAGCAGCCATCCGCCCACACACAAATGCACAGAAACACCAAGACAAATACACACATACACTCACAAACACCAAGACATACTCACCCACACGTGCACACACACACACACATATATGTATATATATATATATATATATATATATATATATATATATGTATATATATATATATATATATATCCAAAGAGAAAACGGCTCCTTCCGGAGATCCCTCGCCTTTCTCGGGGTGGCTCGATGCCGGCGGAGCAGCCGGTTAATTGATATAAAAGAAGGACGGAGTTCCAACGAGCACTTAGGTCTACAAAAGCAACAACAGGGTCCGTTCTTAAGCCAAAGATGAGAGGTTTATTAATGTATAAACCAGTCGTGACGCGTTTCGCGCTCCAAAGAGCGCTTGTTCACACAACAAGGTCAATAAAGTTTGTCTCTTAAAAAGCATTTCGACTCAATAAATTCATCGACATAAAGAGTGGACTGTAACATAAACAGTGCTTGAGCGCCATCTTAACATCGGCAATTTGATATAACATACACAACAATTAAATTCAACCTTCAGTGTAAAGACAATGTGAATATCAAATACCGGCAAGGGGCAAAGGACTGGCAATGCTAAGTATCACTATGATGTACCCAGTTCTGCATTCCTATATGTCATTATCACATCCGCCTCGACTTCTACCGCTCCCTAGATGATGTAACCTCAAGGGTGCATTGTGGGAACCGTAGTGTATACGTGCTAGTGAGAAGGTAACTCACGCACATCATGAAAAAACCTCACCTGTCTCTAAACATGTATACTTTAAGAGTATGTGAGCTCTTATTAATGCATGATTAGTGCTTTCAAGGGCCATATACTGAGCTATCGACATCGCGAATGCCCAACAATTCCGACTTGTAAAATTATACGAGCCTGTGTATGCAGCTAGTTAGTGCCATAAGGCTCATTATGCGCGTCGGGTATAAACATCAATAGCCTCATAATTGAACTATGTATTGTGTGTATACACTAATGACAATTGAAAGCGAGTATCGACCGCTAATGGGAATGCAGGTATGTATAACACACAGCTGTTATACATACCTGCATTCCCATTAGCGGTCGATACTCGCTTTCAATTGTCATTAGTGTATACACACAATACATAGTTCAATTATGAGGCTATTGATGTTTATACCCGGCGCGCATAATGAGCCTTATGGCACTAACTAGCTGCATACACAGGCTCGTATAATTTTACAAGTCGGAATTGTTGGGCATTCGCGATGTCGATAGCTCAGTATATGGCCCTTGAAAGCACTAATCATGCATTAATAAGAGCTCACATACTCTTAAAGTATACATGTTTAGAGACAGGTGAGGTTTTTTCATGATGTGCGTGAGTTACCTTCTCACTAGCACGAATACACTACGGTTCCCACAATGCACCCTTGAGGTTACATCATCTAGGAGCGGTAGAAGTCGAGCGAATGTGATAATGACATATAGGAATGCAGAACTGGGTACATCATAGTGATACTTAGCATTGCCAGTCCTTTGCCCCTTGCGGTATTTGATATTCACATTGTCTTTACACTGAAGGTTGAATTTAATTGTTGTGTATGTTATATCAAATTGCCGATGTTAAGATGGCGCTCAAGCACTGTTTATGTTACAGTCCACTCTTTATGTCGATGAATTTATTGAGTCGAAATGCTTTTAAGAGACGAACTTTATTGACCTTGTTGTGTGAACAAGCGCTCTTTGGAGCGCGAAACGCGTCACGACTGGTTTATGCATTAATAAACCTCTCATCTTTGGCTTAAGAACGGACCCTGTTGTTGCTTTTGTAGACCTGAGTGCTCGTTGGAACTCCGTCCTTCATATATATATATATATATATATATATATATTTATATATACATATGTATATATACACATATATATGTGTGTATTACCTACTGCGTTCACCAGTAGGTAGTTATAGTTAGAACCTAGTTTCCATAGGAAAAGCGTTTTTGTTTTGCCAATTATATATATATATATATAGAGAGAGAGAGAGAGAGAGAGAGAGAGAGAGAGAGAGAGAGAGAGAGAGAGAGAGAGAGAGAGATTCCAAGTTTTCAATGCAATTTAAGGTTATGGTGTGTGATGTCAAAAACAATACCATAGTGTAGTAGATGCGATGAGGATTTTTTTAGTTAGAAATTTGCATAACGTTGCAAATTTCGTAGGATACCCACGTTAAGATTATAGATTAGCACTACTACATGGGCACCAGGTTACAGGCCTCAACAAACCCACAAAAAGTATACTCTCATTTTGTGTGTTACGCAGTGGTGTTGAATATTAATGAAGGTGGTATTTCTGTGTTTTGTGGTGCGCTGCAAATATCTACCAGCAAAGGTTACATGAAAATAACATAAATGATGGGTCACGATGATTTACAGCAACAATCAAGGTCTCTGATTGGCTTATAGAATCCATTCAAATGAGCCTTTGCCACTAGAGTGGCACAACAACAACAACACAACACAAAGTACGCAAAGTGCACTTGCCCTTGTACCAACAGGCCAAAGGACAAGATCCAGAACCTCTTTTGGTTTTCTTGTAAGTTTTTGATGTGGGATCCTTGTTAATTGGCCTTTAGTTAGATGAGTGGTTTTGTGGATTTTGGGCACCTTGCATGTCCATCACTGCTTGGCATTAAAGTCAAACAAAATGTTTACCCTGGGGATCACGAAGCCTACTTTAAGAAGCACAAAGGACAAGTAAGAAAACTTAGAGCCGCCACTTCTCTCCAATTAAGACAAGATCAATGCTAATTAATTATTTGTCTAAAAAACCATTAGCACCATTGTGTTTCTCTCTAAATATATTTTGCCCAACTACATACATTTCCTACAGATGAGATGCTGAGAACAAACTGCTCAGTCTTTGTTTGCTATCTGCTGCATAGGTGCTTATGCGGCACAATACGAATTAGAGGTGCACCCACTGGGTTTTAAAATGGTTAATAAATTGACGCTCTTGTGTGACCGCCCGCACAAAACTCTGATAAGTAAGTGCCTCTGATCGTTAAAGCAGCAGGGATTATAGGGCAACCCATTTCCCAGGCTGACCCAGGACGCGTGGAGAGGCCCTCTTCACAACACCTTCTTATGGGGCCTTACCTCCTCTTCCCAGTAGAACATGTCCCTCAGCGATCCACATTAGGGAATAAAGATGTGGGATATTATCAGTAGGAGCCGGGAGATCCCGTTGGGGTTCAAGAGCGTGAAGCGACATGATTTGCTCACAGCTAACGACATTTAATCAGTCCCTGAACAAACTCAAGAACTTATGAATGGCCCATTGAAGGTCCTACACTATCAAAGTAATGCACTGAAAAAGCAGCTCTCTTTGAGCTCGAAGATAAAATTGGCAAAGAATAGACCATTAGTGAAGAGTACAAAAAATCTAAGAAGCATTTTACTGTAGCTAACTCAGTATCCAGTCCTGAAGAGGTTCCAGCCCCACTAATCCTAGCATGCTTAAAAGTTGGTATTGACACATAAAGGTATTGTGTCGCGGCATATCTCTATTTCCATGAACAAGTAGGCAAGGAGAAAAAATGCATCAATTCAAAATGCATTAACTAATTGTTTCCATGCAAAGTACACAAATAACAAATTATTGCAAAGTTTATATACATATCCCAAAATATGAGGCAAGCGTCATTTCAGACATAGGAAAATATGGCACAAAGGCTCAGCACAACTGAATGGACCATCTTGTTCTACTCAGAACATCCACTTTAAATCCATGACAACAACTCCCTTATAGGTCCACACTCACTCCTAATGACACTCAAGAACCAGAAGTCACCATTGTACTTTCTGGTTAATGTAGTGTATCCCACGAAAACAATAAACTGACGGTAAGGTTTAGGGTAAACCCTTGATGCCATTTGTGCTTCTTTTCATACAAATTTATGAAGCCTTCTTCAGTACCTACTCAAACAACTTTCCAAATATTTTGTAACATGTAAATCGGAGTAGTTTAGGCCCCACCCAATTTACGTCATGTATATACATTTATACATTTATGCACCTATATATGGCATTTATATACAAGTGTGGTCTACCTTTATTAATGCGTGTGACACTTATGCTTTGAATTAATGTTGTGCAACTACTGAAATCAATGAGCATTTACTTGTAACAGTGTTGGGCTGATTCAGAAACTGATGTAATCATGTTATTATGCATATATTCACGTTTTACATTAATCGTGTATTCTCATGGATTCATAGTATTGTAATGTGCTTTCATGTTTGATTTTCGAGCTAATTTAGCTTGACATTCTGCCTTAAATTGAAATGTTTGCTTGACATTGCTAGGGGCTGTTTTCTCTTTTCTGCAGGTGCGATATCATGATTTTTGATAGTTAGTGAGAGGCTTATTGTTAATGTATTAGAGCCCTGATATTGAGGCCTGGGAGATGAAAGGTGTCAACGAGCGTGGATCATTGAGGGTGAGAGAAAAGTCTCCTGTTCATGGTGAAACGGGAAGATGTAACATTCAAGACTGATGGTCCCGAATAGGACCCTTTACTCTGCACACATTTACAACGCGTGCCATTACCCGCCGTTATTTACTCCGCAAAAACTTTTACAACACAGGGCTTTACAATGCAATCCATTACAACGCATTGTCCATTACAACGCAATTTACTATTCTAACTCCAGCGGGGCGTTGTAATGGGGAATGCGTTGTAATGGTTTGCGGTGTAAAGCCCTGCATTGTAAACGTTTTTGCGGAGTAAAAAATGCGGGGTAATGACATGCGTTGTAACACATGCGTAGTAAAGGATGATTCCCGATGGCCGCATATCTAGTTGTATGTAAACTTGAGAAGTATATCGACTCCCCTAAAACTGCTGCTGGATTGTTTCTCAGAGATGGGAATGATATATGGATGTTCTAGAAGCTGCAAGGTGTATTTTTAATTGGTGTTTCACAGTTAGAGAGACTTCATCCTGACTTCGAGAGGGAACAGACCTCTCTTGTGCTTTTACAGAGTGCAAGTTTTATGCTGAGCACACACCCTAACCTGCTGACACCTCCCATGCATCCCCTTTAGAATTTCTTACATTTTGTTTTAGTCTACGTTCAGATTAGAGAAGGGTAGTTTCTTTATGAAACACCTTTTTTCAACTATTTTTCTTCTTTGTATTGTGGCTGTTAATATTTTGTATCTCGTCTTATAACGACTTAATCTATTGGCAAATTTCAGTCTTCAGACTGTATTGTCATATCTTTTGAATTTATTATTGTTCTGTATATACAATGGATGGATAAATATGCTAAAATAAACCTGTCTGGTTGAAATTCTTGATTCTGAGTTATCATTGTGAAGTCACATTGGCTTCACGGAATTGAAATGTATTTCTGATGTTTGCTCCCTTAAAGTGGACTAACAAAGGTCCATAGCTACAACCAATGGGGAAATATATTTGATAATTTCACTAAGAGATTAAGGGTGAAGAGGCTGCGCTCGATCAAGTGGTAGCATGTTCATCATCCAAAATATACATTTATATCCCCTATATTTCTAAATAATTTCACCCAACTACATTTCCTGTTATACCTTGCAATATTACATGGCCCACAAAGTGAGTGTGTAGCACATTGTGGAATAACTCAACTCAAGAGCTGCTTTGCCTTTCTACTGTCTTATGTATACTTCTAGGTGCAGCGGTTAGGTTACATCAACAGCTCATCCATCCTTCTGACTGATGGGACAGTATGCTACTGCTCTTCAATTAATTAATTACCAATATGGACTAAATATTGTTTGGGAAACAAATTATCCAGCTCTTGAGAAATTGACAGCTTTCATGTCAACATTAACAAGTGTTTCTCTTTAAAAAAAAAATGCTTCACTGCCACACACTGGTCTGCATGTTTTTATTGTTTGGTTTCAGTGAACATGAAGCCTCCATCTTGGCCTCGTCCAGTCCTTTCAGACACAGGAATAATAGTGGAACATGGGGATCACCATATTGCCCTGCTACTATCTCTGCTTAGGTCTGATGTTAGCCAAGGCTTTTTGATTTTATAATTTTTTTATTTACATAACATCCTTATACGGATTCAGCAAACCCTCGTCTTTCCGTGATCTGTTGTTCTGTCATTCACATTTTAATTCCACTAACTACAGCAGCAACATGGAGCAATGGCTCAGCCCACTTCTGCCATTGGCTAACTTGATGGTGTGCGACGACATTCTGTTCACACAAGGAACACATCCAAACACAACATAGTTGCTTTAGTGACCAGCACTAGTATCTCAATGCGTGCTTTTTGAGAACAAAACATATTTGTGGTTTTAGACAATATTTTTTTTTATTGTTGAGGCTCAGCAAGTCCCCCAAAAACAAAATTTTTCAAAAAACATGACAAGACAAAACAAGCATAGACAAAGCCAAATGTTCGGCAGCCAACGCCTGAACTACTGACTTTGGCAATACCTGTTTCTCCCCAGGATGTCCTTGCTGGGTCAAATCTTGTGTCAGCATAGCTTAAGGGCATGATGCAGTGTGCCTATGTGCATCTCTCTTTTATGAGAGTAGTAAGCACTTACTCTGAACAAGTAGTGGTAACCAGAGGGAAGTTTTTACCAATGCTAGCTGCTCAAGTCAATTATGTATATCTTTGCCACAGGTGAATTGGCCTACACATTTGTTCCCAGTTTATAGGCCACTCTACCTTTGCACCATTAGCATTATACAACATGGTGCAACATTATGCATTGCCCCACCAGGGCAGCCATTTTATCTGTCATTTGTCAATTTCCCATAGTGAACCTTATGAGCCTTTTCAGTTTGAGGCCTTGAAACTCCATATTTTGCCAGATGGAAAAGTCAGCAGCATTCCTTATGCCTTCTTATGCACACTACCAATGTGGTGCTAATGGCGTGCAAGCAAGCAGAACAGGGCTAACCTCTGCCTGTACAGGACATATTTGGGGTAAGTGCAAGTCTTAAGTGGAATCCTTGCTAATGCTGTTAGCAGTGGGAGGAGGTCTGCCTTGCCTCAGAAACATTGGCAAGATAATCAGTGCAACCCGCCCTACTTAATGAGACATAGGAAAACAGGCATTTTCATAACCACTCGAAGAACCAGTGAAAGCAGGAGTGGTTGCTGTGGGTTTTTCAAGCAAGTATGGACTGTGTCTTTTGGCTTTGTGTGAAGGTGGGACGTTTCCTCCTCAGTCGGCTTCCCTGCAGGGCTCCTGTGTGTGTACGCTTTTTAAGGATGTAACAAAACCCCTTTAATGATTTGTTGTCAAAAGGTTCCTTCCCTCAGTAACCACTTGCTCCTCTTGTTTTCACTGAAGAAGTAAACTAGCCATCAGGCCACACCCCTACAACACCAAATCATATACTGCAAGCTCAATGGGTAAGACATTGCCGCCCAACAATCTAACATGACCGAACAATACTTTGACATGAGTCTCTCGCACCCAGCTTCATACTACCCAAGATACAACATATAGGGCCTGATTACGAGTGAAGGCGTTATTTATCGCCCCATATAAAGAACGATACCACAGGGTACGTTATTTATCGGGTGCAGTAAATAATACCGCTATTCGCCTTCCGACTATCTTCTATGTGCTTTTCCATACTTTTTTTTTTTAAATGTATATTTCATGTGTGTCTTATCCATGGTGGTTTTCCCACCCTTTTATGATTTTTTTAATGAAATCAAATAAAAGTATATTTGACTTGACGGGTGCAGTAAATAACACCTATTACGAGTTCATGGGGAATAACATGCAGATTTTGGTGTTTAACGCACCAAAATCCGCATGTTATGGTAAATACTGTATGTTTTCCACTGTTAAATTTTGGCAGGTTTGACCTACTTACAGTTTTCAAAGGATGAGGTAATTAACACATCCGGTAATTAGGGGATGTGTTAAATACCTTCAAACTCGTATTTCCGACCCATGCGTAAACAGGAGTTTAGGCATGGGTCGTAATATTATGGGCCACTCTTAATCAGGCCCATGGTCTTAAAGACTAATACAACACCTAAAGCATATTACACTTCTTTGCCTTACTTAATGCATAAGTACAACTGCGAGTCCATGTAACACAACCAGAGCACCCCTTATGACCTCTACTCAGCAAATGACTTACCACAGAGGCCCCATTAAAAAAAGACCCGGTGGAATTTTGGTTATGTTGGCCTCATCTTGTGTAATTTCCAGCATTTTACGTTAAACCTGTTACACGAAATACCCAAAATTATAGCATTACATCACACAGTTGAGCACAGGAACAAACAACACAAACTAACAGAACGCAAGCTGCTGTTGTTGCATTATGTGTGGTTTTATTCTTTCTTTTAACGCAAAATGCATCTTTGGCCACTCATGAAAAGGAATTATGTAATGTTTTTAAAACAAAAAAAGGTCGAAGATGCAGGGAAAGGACTATTAGTAGGGGTGAGCAGCATGGAGTCTAACGCATGTCCAGAAGTACTAGTTTGCATACTTGCAGGGCTGGCACCTCTTTAGGGCGAGGTAAGGTAGCAGCATTGAGTTGACACCCAGTGACAGCATAAGATAAGGCAGCAACATTAACATGACACCTAGTGACAGTGCGGAATTACTGCAAAATTGCCTTTTTTTGGGCTGGCTTAACAATGCAGCTCTCTTCAAGATCTATTGTTACCGATTATTTTAAGATACATAGAATGAGCTGTGGTTCCACACAGCTATGTATTTCTCTCTCATCACATGTTTAGTATGTGTAAGACCTGTCAGCCTAAAGGTGGTCTTCCCACCAACTTTTTGCCTTCCTCCACCAATTTTTCGGACCTTGTTTTTGCTGGCCTTAGGACTCTGAGCACTTTTACCACTGCTAACCAGTGCTAAAGTGCTTGTGCTCTCTCTTCTAAACATGGTAGTATTGGCTTATACCTAATTGGCATATTTAATTTACCTATAAGTCCCTAGTAATTGTAGTATATGTGCCCCGGGCCTGTAAATTAAATGCTACTAGTGGGCCTACAGCACTGATTGTGCCACCCACTTAAGTAGCCCTTTAAACATGTCTCAGGCCTGCCATTGCAGTCTGTGTGTGCAGTTTACACTGCCATTTCAACCTGGCAACATAAACCTCTTGCCAGACCCAAACCTTCCTTTTTAATACATATAAGTCACCCCTAGGGTAGGCCCTGGAATGCCCAGAGGGCAGGGTGCAATGTATTTAAAAAGTTGGATATGTACTTTTAAGTTTTACATGTCCTGATAGTGAAAAACGTTTACATTCGTTTTCCACTACTGCAAGGCCTATCTCTCCCACAGGATAACATTGGAGTTGCCTTATTACAGTTTATAATTGTAATTTTTAAATGGGAAAAGATAACTAGTTTAAGATTTGTGTCTCTGGACTTATAATTTAAAATCCTAACTTATGGTGAAGTCAAATTTTAGATTACCATTCTGAAAATGCTACTTTTAGAAAGTTGGCATTTGCTTGCCTTTTTGTGCCTGCAGCCTGTCTGGTAACATGACTGGGTGTAGTTGGTAGTTGGGTGTATTCTTCCTAGACACCCACACACAATGGGAGCTTAGGTGTGACTGGGTGGGCCATCACTGGCAAGATGGGAGGGGGAGCTGGGACCAGCCTCACTTACACCTGAATAGGCTGTGTCTTGTCTCCACACAAAGGGCCTAACAACCCTGCATTGTCACTTCAGCCAGCTGGGAGCCAGGTCAGGGGAGATAGGAAGTCCCATGCGCTTCAAAGACACTGTCTAGAAGCTTCTCCCAACTTACAGAACCAGGCCACCAAGGTATAAAAAGGGGACCTCAGACACCAACTCTTCAGTACACTTCTGGACCTGTGACTACTCTGCCAGAAAGAAGGACTACCACTCTGCTGGATGACACTCTGCTGGCTCCTGCTTTGGCGTACTGACCAAAGCGATACAAAAGGGGATGATGGACGGAACG
Source organism: Calotriton arnoldi (assembly GCA_963921515.1). NCBI lineage: Eukaryota > Metazoa > Chordata > Amphibia > Caudata > Salamandridae > Calotriton > Calotriton arnoldi. The sequence goes on from CAWUFW010008514.1 coordinate 183,140, forward strand.
TTTGAGCCAATCAAACACTCACCCCCAGTCAACTGATCTGGGTTTAATCCATCATCATTCTTTAGCTCACTCCACCACCCCAGTTCAGACATGGCCATATGCAAATCAGTCTGACCCTGTGCCTCATGGGAACAGTCCAGCCCGAACTGCAAAGCCATGTCTTCCCTGGACCGGAAACAAGCATCCTAGGACCGGTTTCTGGCATTTCAGCCGTCATCAGCCAGGCTTGCTTGAATCCAGTGGCAAAGTGAGCAAGGGACCCACGTCTGGGCATACCCCCGCCAACTTAGGGCGACCAAAGCGATACAAAAGGGGATGATGGACGGAACGTTTGAGCCAATCAAACACTCACCCCCAGTCAACTGATCTGGGTTTAATCCATCATCATTCTTTAGCTCACTCCACCACCCCAGTTCAGACATGGCCATATGCAAATCAGTCTGACCCTGTGCCTCATGGGAACAGTCCAGCCCGAACTGCAAAGCCATGTCTTCCCTGGACCGGAAACAAGCATCCTAGGACCGGTTTCTGGCATTTCAGCCGTCATCAGCCAGGCTTGCTTGAATCCAGTGGCAAAGTGAGCAAGGGACCCACGTCTGGGCATACCCCCGCCAACTTAGGGCGACCAAAGCGATACAAAGGGGATGATGGACGGAACGTTTGAGCCAATCAAACACTCACTCCCAGTCAACTGATCTGGGTTTAATCCATCATCATTCTTTAGCTCACTCCACCACCCCAGTTCAGACATGGCCATATGCAAATCAGTCTGACCCTGTGCCTCATGGGAACAGTCCAGCCCGAACTGCAAAGCCATGTCTTCCCTGGACCGGAAACAAGCATCCTAGGACCGGTTTCTGGCATTTCAGCCGTCATCAGCCAGGCTTGCTTGAATCCAGTGGCAAAGTGAGCAAGGGACCCACGTCTGGGCATACCCCGCCAACTTAGGGCGTACCAAGCGATACAAAAGGGGATGATGGACGGAACGTTTGAGCCAATCAAACACTCACCCTCAGTCAACTGATCTGGGTTTAATCCATCATCATTCTTTAGCTCACTCCACCACCCCAGTTCAGACATGGCCATATGCAAATCAGTCTGACCCTGTGCCTCATGGGAACAGTCCAGCCCGAACTGCAAAGCCATGTCTTCCCTGGACCGGAAACAAGCATCCTAGGACCGGTTTCTGGCATTTCAGCCGTCATCAGCCAGGCTTGCTTGAATCCAGTGGCAAAGTGAGCAAGGGACCCACGTCTGGGCATACCCCCGCCAACCGGTCCTAGGATGCTTGTTTCCGGTCCAGGGAAGACATGGCTTGGCAGTTCGGGCTGGACTGTTCCCATGAGGCACAGGGTCAGACTGATTTGCATATGGCCATGTCTGAACTGGGGTGGTGGAGTGAGCTAAAGAATGATGATGGATTAAACCCAGATCAGTTGACTGGGGGTGAGTGTTTGATTGGCTCAAGCTGTTCCGTCCATCATCCCCTTTGTATCGCTTTGTTCGCCCTAAGTTGGCGGGGGTATGCCCAGACGTGGGTCCCTTGCTCACTTTGCCACTGGATTCAAGCAAGCCTGGCTGATGACGGCTGGAATGCCAGAAACCGGTCCTAGGATGCTTGTTTCCGGTCCAGGGAAGACATGGCTTGGCAGTTCGGGCTGGACTGTTCCCATGAGGCACAGGGTCAGACTGATTTGCATATGGCCATGTCTGAACTGGGGTGGTGGAGTGAGCTAAAGAATGATGATGGATTAAACCCAGATCAGTTGACTGGGGGTGAGTGTTTGATTGGCTCAAGCGTTCCGTCCATCATCCCCTTTTGTATCGCTTTGGCGTACTGACCAGCTGCCTGCTGCCCTCTTGCCTGGGTGAGAAGGACTGGACCAGCATCTCTTGAGCCCAAAACTCAGCGGAACTCCAAGGGCTAGTTGGCTGGCCTCCTGATCTGAAGCCTCAGGGACATAACAGGCTTCCAACACCCTTGCATCTGCACCTAGACTCTGCCTTCTGTGAGTCTATCCTGCCAAGTGGTGCCATCCCGGTCCTGGACCCTTGGAAGAGGGCTTAGTGTGCTTTTGCCAGCCTCTGTGGATCCAGCAGAACTGCTGCATCTCCTCTGCTATGCCGCGCAACCCTGAGCAGAAGCGACACATCTCTGCTGCTGCATGGATTGGACCCATCGCAAAGACTTGCATCGCCGCCGCAGCTCGCATCGCCTTCAGAACCACCACTGCGTGATGCATTCTCGGCACAGGCCCTTGCATCCCTCATCGACGGAAGCCTCAATGATGATGCCGGACTCTACATCACCTTACGAACCAATGCATCGCCCCGACTGTGCACCATATCCCCGACACCGGACTTCGCATCGCAAGCCCGTCGACACAACAGGACCTTACACTGCAGCCTCGCCGCATCTCGTAACTGACGCATTGCTTTGGCTATCCGGCGCATCTTCAACGCAGATTCTGGCAACACTCCGCAACTAAGATTTAAGATACTTTGTTCAGCAGGCCTAAATGGTCCCTGTAGCTGATACACACTCCATAGCAGTCAGCCTAAACTTGTGACTTTGTCCTGGTCCGGCGAAACCAGATATCCACAGTTGGGGCTTTACACCTTATTGCGCTATTTTCTCTAAAAACTTTCAAATTCAGTATCTCCGGTTCTACTAGTTGGATTTTTTATTTATGGGATCTTTTTGGTGTGGTGTTTTCACTGTTTTACTATTTGAAGTGCTGCACAAATGCTTACACATTGCCTCTGAGTTAAGCCTGACTGCTCTGTGCCATGCTACCAAGGGGGTGCACACAAGTTAATTTGGGGTTTACTTGTGCCTTATCCTGACAAGGATTGTGGTTGCTGCTTGACCAGTTCTTACACCCCAGTTAACCAGTAACCCAATTTCTTGCAGTATGTCATTCCACCTCCGATTGAATCTTGCATTGTAATGCATAAGGGACTTCTTACTTTACGACTTTACACCAGTTAAGTATGTATCTCATAAATCCATTATGTTCAGAAAGCAATTGTTTTTTGTTTTGTTTTTTCACTACAACAAGATTTTAAAAAAAATATTTTAGTCAGGATTCAAAATGAAAGCTAGGCTACTTGTCTTTGTCGATGCATATGTAAGTGTAAGGAAAGGGCTTCAGGGGGCAAATTCTTATTTTGCCTGCAAAACTACAAATCCTCTAACCCATTCTGCTGGCAGGTCAAAGACTGTAGGTAAGGAGACGGCCTAGAGGAACCAACATTGCTGCAGCAGCACAGGGCCGCTCCATCTCAAATGTCACACAATTTAGGGCCTTGATGGTTAACAAAATGTTTTTCAAACTAGATACTCTTTCATATCTGTGCTAGTTTAGATCTAGCAAGATAACTTTAATAATCAATTTCCATGGCTAAAAATAAGACACAGGAGGGCATGAAATCCTAAACTGCCTTCTTGCCTCATGCATCCCATAATCTGTACATATCGCTCAGCTTGTTTAACGTCACTTTACATTTTTTCAGGGAATCAGTATATGCCTCCTTTGTAGGGTGACCAGGCATCCTGGATTTGCCAGGACAGTCCCGGTTTTCCTCCACCTGTCCCGACAGATTTCACCAAATGTGGCTCATGTCCCGGTTTTGAGAGAGGGCTGGCTGAAAACACTGGGAGGCACTTTTTATGTGTTCCAAAGCAGGACTAGCAAGCAGCTCTTATCAGAAAGCAATTCAATTAGCAGGTAAGATACTGGGCATAAAAGTGACATTTTATTTCCTTAGTACCACCTTGTCTGTGATTCTGTGTTAATGAGTGCTGTCATTCTGTGCCCCTCGGCTGATGTCAAATTATCGTCCTCCTTCTATTTTTTGCAAAATGTCCCAGTTTTTGGTTTTCAGAATCTGGTCACCCTACTCCTTTGTTCCCCAATACCTCCTTTGTTCCTCACTGATGACACATCACAACAATTCCATTTCCATATTTTCATCTGTGTCCACTAAAATGCCTTTACCTCCTCGGAGTACAAGTTGCAATCTTCACTTGTGCAATACAAGATCGTCTTGCATTTACCATACCCCAATAATGTATTACTTTTATATTATTTTTAGTGCGAGCCCAACATGGTGTTTCACATATGCAATCAGTGCATACGTCACTCCATCTATATCACTTAAAAGTGACTGAATTGCATTGCATTGTATTTACCATTTATATAGTGTATTCCTGACAGCGGGTAGCCCCGCAGCACTGTGCAGTCTTCGACTGGTTTGCAGCAAGTCTGCCTAATGTATAGACTTTGACCCAAAGCAAGAGAGAGAAAGGCAGAAAAGAGAGACAGAAGGAGGAAAAAAAAGGTAGGAAAACACCGACAATGGTGACATTTAAAAAAAAAAGGATTCAAAAAAATAACTTTTACAAATGAGATGAGAGACAGGTAGTGTAGGGTGGTGGAAGAAAGAGCCATTAGTTAGAATAGTTGGAATCAAGCCTAGACATACTCAGTATTCAGCATCTAGTGAGCCCTTAAGAAAAACCTTGACCACTGTGCTTTTTTTTTTTTTTTTTAATTATGTTCTGGCTGAAGTGGTGTCAATGCTTCTCCTAACACAGTCCTTCTGGCTCATCAGGCTTGGAGCAGGCCCAGTCAATGGGTGAGCGCACAGATCCCTATCGGGCTCATGCTGGATGGAACAAGGTGAGCATTACAAGGTCTGGCAGGTAAAGAAGGTGAGGTGATCACTGGCAGAGCATACTCAAGTAGGAAAAGTGCCTGATGTCCATGTTAGCGCAGGGATCCCAGGGTAACCTCTCCTGCGCACGTGCAGCACACACCACAATGAAGGCAGGGTAGGCAGACTTCATGGTACATCCCTGTGAACCTGTAGTAGTGGGACCTTAAGCGGTGCCCTGAGTGGCCCCTTAAACGGTGCCCTGAGTGGCCCCTTAAACGCAGAGGACCAGTGAAACCACCTGCCAAGTATCTCCCTTTAATTTAACTGTTGCCTTCAGATCAACATACCTACAGCAAAGCACCACAAAAGGTCCTGAGAACTGGTGCATGGGGTAGATTCATCTTTGTAAATCTGAGCATCGCTCCTTACTTCTTCTGAGCTCCCAGGTGTCCACCCAGGGTCAGGCTATGAGTCTTACTGCCCAATGTTATAGTGCTGGGATGGGACACCAGAGTCACCCTGACCAGTCTGATTAAACTGCTAACTCCAAAGCATACTGAGAACCTCAGAGCCACAGCTACACTGGCACCTGGCAAAACCCATCAGTGACCTGATTCTGCCACCTCCCATCAGTGACCTCATTCAGGAGAGAGACAATGAACCAATATCTACTCAGGCAACAACACGCCTTCTTTTACATACATCCCAATTGTCACAGTTGATCCACGTGCCACATTTTGAATGACCACTTGTTCGTTAAATGTTATTTATTTAAATGTATTGCTTCTAAATGTATCTCACGAGGATATCCTCAAATCTGGCAGGGTCCCTACTGGTCATTTATCGGACAGCCAATTGAAATTTTACAATTCCTGCCTATCAGTAGGGTCTACCAATGCCATGTCCATGCCTTGGTACAACCTATCGTCACACATCGAAACACAAATGTATTTTTATTATATAACCATCCAGTGACATCTCGAGAAGTGAATTTCAAAGGAGGCACCAATTAGTCCATAGATAAAAGTAGGAGGACTCCTACAACGGTTATACACACTCTCTCTCACACAAACACACACACACCAGTTTCCTTAAAATGTTTACATCTGACTTTGAATGTGTGTATATATCTATATCTTTATATGTATACATAATATATATATATATATACACACACACACACACACACACACAAAGACAGGTGTAATTAATGTAAGCAAACAACACTGCTTGGCCACCTCCTGGCATATGCAACAGCTGTGGTGGTAGAGCCTATAGGTGATGGGGGCGTGATAAATAGACATGCGGCAACTGGTCCCATCTGGCCCTCTTCTAGAGCTGCCAGTGTTACCACATAGACACGAGTATGTAGTCAATGTTTTAAAGACAGGGGCCATTTGAGGCTTTGCGTTGCGTGTAACTGGAATCAGAGCTATGCCCTTGTTTTTAAGTGCAGACACATCAGATCACCACAGATCAGGGGATCTTGAAGTCTTCTAAACAACATTTGGCTTATTTCTGGCAACAGACCATTCGTCCTGGAAGGCAGCCATTTCTATATCCCAGAATGCACTCACAATTTTGCAGTTCAGTTTTGTGTTCACTAATCTTTAGGGGGATGTCCATCAAGTCCAGCCTGTTAAAGGCATCTTTTAACATAAACTAACAAGTTCAGCGTTGGAAAATGTCTACGCTGAAGTTTCTCAGCTAACGCCGTCATTGCAAGGGAACTGACACCGGGCGATAGAGAGTGACTAAAGGGAGCGATTGACTGCAAATTTACCTTCATGTGGAACTAAATGCAAATGTAGGATTAAAACCGTGCTTTGGAAAGTGGCATGCACAGTCTGAACAACCTCAAACCTCTCTCTTCTGGATATGACGTTGGCTCCCTTAGGATCCAATAACTTGGCTGGAGGCACCGGAGGATAAGCCAACATCTCACAGCTGTAGGACAGCTCTAATTATACTTTGTGTCAACCATTACAACATTGAAGTGGAAGTTTGGAAGTTCCAATGTGCTTGATGTCTAGTTTTTCAACAGTTCTCAGGAGTTGTTAAGGTGAAAAGGCTTCTAATTGTCATACAGCCTTTTCATCACTGTCTCCTCTTCATGCCAGAGGAGAAAGGAATGCCACAGAGTTTCCTATGATAGAATACCAGGTGACCCATGCATGGGGAAAGTAGGACTCTTCTTTATTCCCTTATTCCTACAAGGGCCGACTTCTGCTGGGATCTAGTCCCCAGGCACGCCTGTCCTCGTGACCTATACGCCCAGACTTTCCTTGCTTCGCTTCCCGTCTTCGCACAGTCCTTGAATACAGCGGTTTGAGCTATGAGTTCACCCTTTCCTAATCTGTCAGTCCAGGGGTCTGTGGGATTTCTGAAGTCGGCTTTAGCAAACTCTGAACTGGTTTTTAAATCTTCGCCACCAACTTTGCCACCTTACAGAAGATGTGAAAGTTCTTAAAAATAGTGATTTGAAAATCCATTGAAGAGTAGGTTTTGCCAGAGAAAAACCTGCAAATCAAGAGTCAAATTTCCTAACAATGTGCATCTAGGTTCCGTCACTTTTTTGATCCAGCCCGACTATATGTATGTCGGGATTTACTAAACCACGCAAAGCCTGAGTAACGCAAGGCAATGCATAATGCTACCTTGCATTAACTTGTGTCGGGGAGGCGTTCCATGAATGGAGGATGGGCATTCCAATGCTTCAACCTTAGGATGTTGACACAAACTCAGATTTACTAAAGTCTGTAAACCTGGGTTTGTGGGAGGCTAGCATAACGAGGAGAAATATTTTTATTTTTCCTCGTTAATTCCTCTTTCTATGCGTGATAAATTCTGCATCACACATAAAAAAGGAAATTGCCTCTTAGGAGTGTTTTTGTGCAGGAAAGTATCGCTTCCTGCACAATAATAATTCTCCCTATAATGCAGTCACCCTTGCACCATGGCGCAAGGGTGTCTGCGTTGGCGCAAGGCTGCAAACAGTGCACCAGTGTAAGGAGGGAGCAGCAGTGTGCCATATCATAGAAGATATGGCACATTTCAACTCTCTGTTTTACACAGCAAGCAGTGCTTGTGCCGAGGGTGGTGGGGCAACAAAAAAATGTCACATACCTCAGCAGCGCGACGTCTTCCTCCCTTCCACGAAGCTCTCGATGCAGTAAACTGCACTACCCAATCCTGGTGCTGCTTTCACAGCATAAAAGCAGCCAAGGATTGGATAGAGCAGGCTCACCCAGTGCTCCAAAGAGCACTGGAAGCCTGCGCTTTCTGTAACCCTGCTGACTAAGACAGCTAGGTTAGAGAACTTTAAAATGCGCATGTCTGGCTGGCGGCCCAAGACGGCCGGCCGGCCAAACAGACATGCACATTTTAAAGCGCACAGCTCCAGGCAGCTGCCACTCACTAGTGCTGGTCCCGCCCCGTCCTGACACTTAGTTCAGGACGGGTTGCTAAAAAATAAAACTGTAATAAATTAACTTTATTACCGTTTTATTTTTGAGCTCTGGGCTTGTGGGGCGACGCTCCTCCGCTCAAATGGAGGAGCCCCCCTGTCAGCAAGTTCCATTGCTGCATTGCGTTACGAAAAACTTTAGTAAATGTGGGGTTTACTTTTTTGTGGGAAAACTACTTCCACTGCAGGAAAGTTTTATCGACGAAGACAAACTCTTCATCTCTCTGAGGTTGTACTATTTCGCCAGCAGAATTACAAATAAAACACACCCCTGGATTTCATAAAGCAATTAATTTTAGGGCTCTCACACAAAGGTCTAACATCCGACATTGGAAAGGCAATATCAGAGACACTGATGGAGGTTTCTCTGTAGAGCATGGTGACACCAAAACTCGACCACTGAGGTGAACGTTATTTCACGCAGTCGCCCATCATACCCAGTTCCCATGTCCTGTTGGTGCATTGATTGACAGCCAAGAGGTGGACAGTAAATGGGAGGGAGTCTAGAGAGCAGCCAATCAAGAGCAGCCCAGGGATTGCCCTAGCATGGAAAACTGAAATTGACAATACCAAGATCAGGCACAGTTGTGTTATTCTGATTAGTGTATTGATGTCATACATCCACAATTATTATCCATACACATTTAACGAGATACTAAATGAAAAGTTGGCTAGAAGAATACTGTTCAGAAGGAATTTGAAAAACCTTTTGTTCACCATCATTCACTCGATGGTCCCTTTAATTCGGCCAATAGGCACGGGCAGCTGCCAAGTGAAGCCGCTCCTGTGTGTGGCCCAATACGTGCCTAACTATATTTTGGCCATGCCTGCTCTTAGTGCTTTGAGATAATCCCTCAGTGCTAATTAGGCCCTCTCTTGTGGGTCGTGCTTAAATCTTGAAAATCCCTCTTATTAGATGATTCAGGCTGTTTGCAGCATCCTTACGAAGAGACGCTTTTCTAAGTGCAACTAAGAAAATTGCTAGATAAGGAATTATAGCTGAAAAGCAAAGTGGACAAGCCAGCTAGCCAGGATTTTGAGGAGTGTGCTAAGCAGCTTAGTTCATTCAGTAAGTCTAATGAGCTTGGGGAGTAATGTTTCAGAGGCTGGAAATACCTGTCCGTTCCCAAGAAGGGCGGCCGTGTCTCAGGGACACCTGGCAATGATTTCAGAGACAATGCGATGGATCAGTCTGTCTCTAGGCGCCCCACTGAAAACAGATGGGTCTGTGAGACATTTAGAAGAGCTCTAGGAAGTAATTGAAGACCGTCGAAATCTGATTGAGCCCAAAAGAGGAAATTCATGTCTGAGACTATCCGAAAGAGGTGCAAAAGATCACATGAAAACTTGAGGGAGCCAGTGAAGAGCAAAGCTCCTAGATTTGATGTGACAGTCTCAAGAACAGATGGCGCAAAGCTTTCCCAGCAAGCATAGGTCCAAGAACATCCAACAAACTTTGTTTAAGAAACCTGTGGACTTGAGGAGGCTGCCGAAGGCACGCGGCTGAGAAACAAAACCACGAGACACCTGAAAGAGGTTTGGGGCATAAGCGGAGTGGGACGAAAATATAGACATGAGTCATGAAAAATGAGACCTCTCATACCTCTAATACATACATAGCACTTTCAGGACAGATGTGCGGTGGCTTGCTTGTATGTCACACTATCGAGTGACAAAACATTGCCCTGTCAGGAGGAGCGGCTCCCCCATTAGGGTGGAGGAGTGTAACCCCACTAACTAAAATGCCCCCAGAAAAGCCCCAGAGATGAAAGAAATGGTAATAAAGTTAATGTATGCACATTTTATTTTTCACTAACCTGCGTCCCTTCCAGAGTGTCAAGACGGGGCGGGGCCATTGCTGCTGAGTGGCAGAAAGAGGGAGGAGTGGTGGGCTGGGCACTTAAGTTTAAAGTGCGATGTCACTTTGGCCGGCTGTTTTGGGATGACCAGTCAGACATGTCACTTAAAACCTCTCTAACCCAGCTGTCTTAGACAGCTGGGGTGAGAGCAGGCACGGGCCTCCAGTGCCCTTGGGAGCACTGGGAGAGGCTGCTCCTTCCAATCCTGGTGCTTCTCTCATGCTGGTTAACAGCATGAGAGCAGTGTCAGGATTGGTTAGGGGAGTTGGCTGGGGCCCGCGCTGGCGCCTGGAGGAGAGAAGAACAACACAGGGATCGGAGCAAGGAGGACGTGTCATGCAGCAAGCAAGGTATGTGACTGTTTACTTCATAATATAGGCTCCTTACATGTAGTGTGGGTGCATGCACCCACGCAACGCAACCCATTTGCACTCCCACCACTCTCCGTAGTTGTCAGCCGCCACTGCCTGTCAGAATATCATTGCCAAAATATCAACAACCACAATATTATGATGGTAAATATAAATGTACTACCAGGGCCAGAGTGGCCGTAGCGGGCATCAGGCGTTTCCCTGGGAGGCTGGAAGGGTGGGGGCCGGTTTTCCAGTGGTGTTGGACGGTTTTGTTAATGGGGGCCGGTTTTGCAGCAGTGCTGTTATATCAGCCCCCAGTAACAAAAACAGCAGTGCTTCACACTTGCCCCATGGGGGGCTGGTCCGACAAAATTGCCAGGGCTGCTTTGGGCTCCCAGTCCGGCCCTGTTTACTATTTTTAACTCCAAATCTACATAGCTTGAAGATGTGTATATTGTCAAGATACAATCATGGTGTTAAAATAGTAACTTTTTACCTATACAATACTATGGTAGTTGATATTTTGTTCACAATGTTCTGGGAGGAAGAAATGTAAAAAAATGTTGTGGTGGAACACTATAAGGGGTACCCCCTTAGCTGTGCATAGCTGGTAATGTGCAGGTTTATGGTGTGGTAGAATGGCCTTGATGGAGCAGTGGGTGTCATGCATAGGATTTGTACACATACAAATCATTTCTCAGGAAACTCGTGGCATCACTTACTTATGAGGTGTAGCAGAACGGTGTGACACAATGCCGCGCTTGAGACACATTTACACAAATGCGGCAAATGTTTTTAGGGACAAGCAGAACTAGCACTATACAGTGTAGAGTGTAATGAAAGACCTTCAGTTTTGGCAGTCAAATTGAAAGTGAGGGTTCAGCATTAGATTGGTTATCCCTAAGTACAGATCACGGAAATTTATTTCTATCAAAATCAGCTTTATGACGAGTTATCAAGTGAAGAGAGTGACTTCAATTGCTTTTTACCAAGATCAGCTTTGTTGATTAGCAAATCAATAGGTTAAAGGATAAAATGACAAAACCTTCTTTCCATGATCAATGACCTCTCAACTTGAATCCTTTTGATCTCAACAGCTCAAAACTGATGGGTCACCAGCTAGAGATTTGCTATTAAAACTGGGTAAAGCTGGAGACCTTGCCATGCCTGTGGCTATATTGAAGGCAGACAATGTCCAGACTCTATAGAAATGGCGGTTCATATTAGTTGTTTTGTGCAGACCTTTGTCTCTGACAACCTGTGTCAAGGAAGCAAAGTGAGTGCCAACAAGCACTAAAGGTAACACAAACTCTGTATTCAGGCATCCTAATCCAAGATGGCGCACTTTGCTGGCACTCTACCATGATGTGGGATCAAAGGGCCAGATGTACAATGCATTTTACCGGGCGTAAACAGCCCATCGGGCTGTTTGCGACCGATAGAATGCCTTTTCTTATGTACCAACCCTATTTTGCAAGTCGGTAACCTATTACCGAAATAGTGTTTGAGAGTCGCTATTAGGAAGGGGCATGTAAGGGGGCGGTAACGTCTGGGACATACGCGAGTTAGGGAGGAGTAGACCCAGCTACTGATTCCTTCAACACCCAGGAGGACAGGGTGATATATCTAATATGTGGCGCCTGAGATGGCGACACATTTCCTCTACATATCTCGACCCGGACGTGACGATATGACTATAGTTTTCTTCGGTTTTTTTTTCTTCATGTTTGATTGTACAAATATATATTGTATCTGATTTTGCCTCAATTTTGATGCCGAACTGGATAACCAGATACAGACATTTATGTATACAGCTGAGAATGGATGAATACTCTCCTTATATCCGTCTGGGCATTAAAGTGCGATCCTTTTGATAACTACTACGCATGTAATACAGCAAGAATATAATCTGTGGTCGGTTACCCGCTGTACAGAATTAATGTTTATCACAGTTTGCAAATATTCCGACAGTGCTTGTCGAACCCTTTATTGCACTTGTAATGACTAATTATTCTCCATCTCACCCAAGCTCTTTCCCCCTACTCGCCTCATCTTTTCCCTTTCCCTCCACTTTCTCATTCAATTGTAATCTGTCTGTTCGACAAAATGCAAATAAAGATATTAAAAAAAATAAAAAAATTAGGAAGGGGCATGTAAAGGGCATCCTTTCCTATGAATGTGTGCAACAGGGAATGCGGTCGCAAAACATTCACAGATTACCAGCAATTTTAAATTGGTGGTAAGCCATTTGCAAACGGGAAGGAGTCCCCAAGGGACCCCTCCCCCTTTGTGAATGGGGGCCCAACATTTTTTTAGAGCAGGCAATGGTCCCACAGAGCACTGCTCACTCTGAAAACAAGCATTGGCATAGCCAATAGGTCTCGCTTTGGGACCTTATAAGTGTTTAGCCATGCAACAGTTGATGTTGTTGCACCAAGGATATTGTGCTGCATAACTAAATACTTATAAGGTCCCAAAAGCGAGACCTATTGACTTTGCCAATGTGTTTAAGCTGTGCTGTAGAGAAGTGTGGCTGCTGTGCAGCATGCTGAAAAGTTGTAGTAAAAAAGTGCCAGAAGCATTTTTGTAACCTTATATATGACCAAAAAGGCATTATGTCCAACAGAACGACCATATTAAAAAATGTATGTACAATAAAAAAAACAGCGGCGGATGAAGGTGCACGAAGCGCTAGATCTGGGAGTGCTGCCCGCCCGCTGAGGCACCGTCTGCGCTGCTAGCCTGACCTGTGGGGTAAGTCACCGTAAGTGCCAATGGGTATCTCCCTGTGGCCCCTGCACACCTGGACTCAGAGTGGTACTTCGAGCATAGTGCTTCGTGGAACAGAGATCCATAGAAGTGTCCTCACTCACACGCACGTTTACAGTCACCGTTACACGCGCTTGCACTTAAGGGTGGTACCCTAGGGGCTGTGTAAAGGGATAGTGCACTATAACTGTGCTTTTCAGTCACGGTTATGCGCCCATGTGCTCCAGAGTCGTACCTCATGGAGACACTTGAGAGAGGCAGTGCTCTATAAAAGTGTTCATATTCACACGTAGTCACTGAGAGGCACGTCTACTCCGGGGTGCTCCTCTGTAGAGGTATAGTGCTCGAGATATGTGTCTCCGGTCACTGCTGCGCATGTGCTCCAGAGTCGCTCATCAGGGAGACACTGTAGAGAGGTAGTGCTCTATAAAAGTGTTCACATTCACACTTAGTCACTGTGAGGTGCGCGTCTACTCGGGGTGCTCCCTTGTATTAGTATAGTGCTCGAGAGACGCGTTTCCGGACACTGCTACGCATGTGCTTCGATAAGTACCTCAGAGAGACACTTTAGAGAAGTAATGCTCTATAAAAGTGTTCACATTCCCACTGAGTCTCTGTGAGGCACGCGTCTAATCGGGGTGCTTCTGAGTAGAGATATAGTGCTCGAGATATGTCTCTCCGGTCACTGCTGCGCATGTGCTCGTGAGTCGTACCTCAGGGAGACACCTTAGACAGGTAGTGCTCTATAAAAGTGTTCACATTCACACTTAGTCACTGTGAGGTGCGCGTACTACTCCGTGGTGCTACCTCAAGGAGGCTGAGTGGAGAGGCACAGTGTCCTTACTGCCGTGCACATCCGTGCACACGACAGCGGTTCCCCGGAGACCGTGCGGTGTAGTGCACTACAGCAGCGTTTTCACTCTCACGCTAGGTCAGCTCCAGCGGGCACGGAGCTGGCACAATCGTGCCTCGCGGGCCGAGGGGGAAGAGACCGGGTACCAGACGGCAGAGTACGGCCCGAGCACGGGAACACATGAGAAAACGAGCAGGGGGCATTTACACGCATACGTATAATATACAATATGCAAACGTATACAGACACGTGTCTACACGAGTACATATAGTATGCCGTACACACACACACAGAAACAGACGTATACACACCTACATGTATGTACACGTGCGCACAAAGGCCAATTCACATAAACACAAGTACACCCATTGAAATACTTATATAAAAATAAATATGTATACAGAATGTGTGTGCAAATACACACACATACTTTGCACATACATGTCAAGAACTGGTTGTGTGTCTGCCGCGCGCTTGAGTTTACCTGTATGTTAAAATATAATGCACTTTGAAATGATTTTATAATACACCTTGAATGGCCTTTTATCGTCGCCAGCCTGGCATTCAGTGAACACGGCAGGCACCAGGGCTCACTTAAACAGCGTATACAGCCTCCGCCACACGAGGGAGGCGCTGCGTGACGCACTCGTCAGTGCGATGCCCATCACACGGCCGTTCACAGTCTATGGGCACACGCACAGAGTCAAACTTACACAAGCACACACACGTGTACATTAGTATACAGTCACATATGCATCGCACGCAAATGCGCATTCTTATGTATACGCGTTAGTCTTGTATTTTACTATATGCACATACATACAAACTCGTGTGCACCTTCACAGGTATACATACATGTTTTCAAACGTATGTTTACCATCAGTACAATCGGGTATACGAACACGCACACACTGGTATCTATCTATCTGAGGGGAGGGGGGGGGCAAGTTATATTGTGGGAGCCCCTGTAAGGTCCAACTAGGCAAAAACACAGGGGGAGGGAAGTCGGCTGCCTGCTTGCAGCAGAGAAAAGACAGAGTAGGGAGGAGGGAGGCAGCGTCAGCACAAGTGAAGCGCTGGACAGCAGAGACGTCGGCAGCGTCAGAGAGGAGCGGGGGCGAGCAAGCGCGGCAGCCTGCTGAGCTGACCACACGCTCGTGCACAATGGCCATGTGTTTTCAATTATCGCGCCCGCATCTGGGCACGATAATTGGAAACAGATGCCGGCCGTGCGGGTAACCGCATGGAAAAGGCCATTGTGCACGAGCGTGTGGTCAGCTTTTTGAAGCCCCTTACATAAAGTCTCGCAGAGTAGCGCTTGCGCGCTACTCTAGGCTCGACCTAAAAATGAAGAGAAAACTTTTCATTTTCATTTCTGGAGGGCATCCGTTTTCTCTTATGTAAAAAGGGCTTCATTTAAAAAAAAAAAAACTGCTTTGTTTAAAAAGCAGTCACAGATCTGGTGGTCTGCTGACCCCAGTAGGCCACCATCCCTGTGAGTGTCGGCCATTCCCAATGGGTCGCAAATTGCGACCTGCCTCACGAATATTAATGAGGCAGGTCCCTTGCAAACCCATTTAGGAATTGCAAACAATGTGTGAGAGACTGTTGTACATCAGCTTTTGCAGCTCGCTAAAAATCACAATTTGCGAGTCGCAAACCCTGACGGACGTACATGTCGCACCCAGTGTGAGTGATTAGTGTCCCCACTCCAGGGTCTACCATGGTCTCGTCTGCATGTTTCTTCACTTAGTTGCCCCCAAACATCAGTCATTAGAAAGCAGGTGTGAGTAGTATTGTATTTACATTGAACACTTGCCATTCCTCATCCAGCCGCTGTTTCGTCTCCTCCCACGTGCTAGTTCATTATAAAGCGTGTGTGTAAAATTCAAAGAAAAATCATGCATCCACCTCGTATTGCTGTGAAGTTTGGAGCTGCATTGCTAAATATTTTACACCAATAGCAAATGTGTTTTCACTCACTGCCAACAGGAAGCAGGAAAGCAGTCCAACGAATTAGCAGTAGAATTTTAGGGCACTCCATTTTTGTTTGGACAACTGGAACTGTAAATCACACACATGTGAGGGATTAAAAATGCACTCCCTGTAAACACCACCACATTGAGCGTGTCCTCTTTGAGGCCCAGCCCAAGAAAATACAGCAGAGCTAGGTGCCAGAAGAGCATGGATTACCCTCAAAAGGCCTTTACCATTTTGAGGGTTTTAAAGACTTACAAGGATTTTGCAGGATGCCGTCAGGTTATAGAGTGCAGGAGACAGGCTACATACAGAAGCATAGAGACAAAACAGGCTTTTTATATAATGACAGTGCATCCATTCATATTAAGGGTGTGCACAATTACTAGGGGTATGCGTAACTCGCAGAATGACCTAAGAATTCCATGAGATTAAAGGTGAATTACACAAGAATAGTAATTTTTAGCACAAAAATGCCTCCTCGTGTCCAAAATTGATGGAAGGGTGCATTTTGCACTAAGAAATAGCGAGCGAGGTAAGATTTTCCCCCAACTTACTACCACCATTTAGCTCTTTTGTCTTATAGCAAAATGCACCCTCACATACAAAATGGATGTGAAGATGAATTTTGCACTAAGAACCAGCGCTAAATGCATCAGAACACGAATAGCCCGCTTGTGCTCGATAAATGTGCTATTGTGGTATGATTTTTACCCCCAAATTACTCTTAATTACACAAGCAAGGGTAATATGAAATTACTCTGATTACTTTGGCATAATCTAAATTCTGCCCAGGCCTAACAATTACATGCAATTTACGAAAAATTCTGTGTAATTAAGCAAAATGCAAATCTGGCATTTTTGAGCTGTATTTTAGTGAATAATGCATCTTCTTGTCAATCTAGGACGTACTTCGCTCTAAAAAAGTGCAAAAATGCAAATGCTGCTCACGTTCTGTCTGTTCATGTTGCTCTGGTGCTTTCAAAATAGGATTTTGTTCGTGTGACCCCCAATAATTGGCATAATTTCACAGATTTTCAGATTTTTATGGAATAAGACAGAATTTTATATAAAAGTGCAATGCACAATGTTAGAAATTGAACAAATTACACTAGTATCATTGAAATTTTGTCAGGGGCCTAATTCATGTAAGAAATAATCACTGGCTTCATGATTACTGGCATGTCAAGCTATCAGATAAAGAACAGTCTGCATGTAGACCACAAAAGAAGGAATTGAACTGAAGTGACCCAACTCACAGTTCTAAATTGCTCCTTTTAGTGCCCCCCTCCTCGAAAGTGTCAACATTTTTTCTGAGATCCCCATCTCTTATAATAACAATGTTCCAGCCGCATAACAGACTTGGGCTTTGTTGACCACGCAAAGCTTCATCATTCTAGCATAGGGTTTTACTTCTCAGCCATTAAGTTAGCTTAACTTTCAGAACTAATAACTAATCATTCTAGTTTCGATTTGCCCACAAAACTTGGTACCAACATCTTAGCAAGTGTCTACTTCTAACAAAGATTGGAAGAATATTTAGAAAATTTACTAAGCGCCTTATTTAGATCCTGGCGGATGGAATACTCCATCACAAACGTGACGGGAATCCTGTCTGCTCCGCCGTATTACGATCTCCATAGGATATAATGGGATTGAAATATGGCGAACGTTTGTGACAGAGTATTCCCCTCTGCCAAGATCTAAATCAGGCCCTCAGTCGATTGGGTGTAGGCACAGGAGGTTAGCACAGTCTGAAAATCAAGCTAGTGGGGTTATCCAACACAATGGCTGAAGAAAAGTGAAAACCAAGCAAGAGCGAGTAGTGACATCACTGGCTAAGTGCGTGAAGACGTACAGACCAGTCGGGGTCCGTGTAGGAGTGCCGGCCGGGCGGTGACGTGGGGCGGGGGAGGGGCAGGGTGGGGGGTAGCAAAGTACGGATTACGGACCAATACAGGTAAGTAAACATTTAAATCAATTAAACGAATTTCGTTGCGCGCACTGCATCGCATTTGGCGATGCAGCGCTCACAACGAAATTCGTTTTATTGATTTAAATGTTTACTTACCTGTATTGGTCCGTAATCCGTACTTTGCTACCCCCCACCCTGCCCCTCCCCCGCGTCACCGCCCAGCCGGCACTCCTACACGGACCGCGACTGGTACAGACCCACCAGCGGTGAGCGGTCGCCGGGCCAGGGTACCAGAGCTCTTGAAAGTATACATTAAGAGCAGTTTCGAACATGTGTTTGGAGGGGGTTTGGGTGCGGTTTGAAACCTAAGTCTACTGTTTGAGCTGGTTGACGTGAGCCAGGCTTGTGATCCTGTCCAGTTCCGTCAAATGCCGCTGAAAGATGCTGACACGAAGTTTGACATGCAGCCCCTTGCCACGCATGCCCAAGGGGAAGACGGAGGGCAGTTAGCATGCATGAAACGAGTTTAAGGAGCCAGCCAGTGAACAGAAACATAGCAGTTCTCTTAACCCAGTCCTGCACATCTGACAGTCCCCAGCAATGGGCATTCTAGAATGTTGCTTTGTTTGATGATGTCTGCTTGGGTTTAGAGATGTGTTGTGACCTCATTCACTCAATGGTCCCTTTAAGGTTCTACAGGACTGTCCCCATAAAGGCTCTGCTCGCCTGCTCTGCACTCGCTGATGTCCTGTGATCGAAGTATCTCACCTACAGAGAATAGTATCCCCCCTCCCCCACCCTTCAAGTGAAATTTGGGGCACTATAATAAATTTAGATCTTTTCGAGATTTATATGCCCAGTAAGTCTGCCTAAGAGATCGCAAGGACTTGAGAACATAAGATTTTAAAGGATTTGATCAAAGGGCTCGCTGGGGCAAAATCTATCACCCCAAACCCCCTTCATCTCCTTTCTCGCCTCCTTTCTCTCAAATGTGTCATTTGCCCCCGATCCTGGATTGTGCAGTTGCCTCTTATATATTTACTTTTCAGAAGAGTCACCTCGATATAAGTCACATATATAAATAACTAAGGGTATATTTATAGGGCCCGTGAAACAAGTACACAGTAGTTCAGATGATACCAAAACAGGGCTTTAAGTGGGGCAGGTCTCCCCAGGCCTCAAACCCGGCACTAGTTAAAACCGGACTTTGAAACAGGTGTCTATCAAGCCCCGGATTAATGTCCCTATCTATACAGAAAAAAAACACGGATTGCTTTCTGTACAATGCCTGTAAAACCCATTAGGGTGATCCATTTCAGCGATGTAGGTCCTGTTTACATTTCACGTTTTACTTGATCTTGCATTCCCCAAGAGCATTTGCTTTTCCCAAGAATGTTGTGTTTCTGTCATTTCTTTTCATGCAGTGTATGACTCCTGCATAGTGTGTACTGTCAACTGAACCGCTTCTAGGTGTCTGTTTAAGTTCAAGTTGTGGGTTGGTGTTTATAATGGGCCACAATTGAGACCTCTGAATTGAGGCAAACGTAGTGGAAGTTTTCTCAGAGTGCCTGTCAGTGGGTTATAAAGGTCTTCAGAACACATGCTCATTCAATCCTTGGCCTCTCTGCATCGTGCGCAGAACAATAGACATGTGTGCCAATTGTAACTGTGATTCTGCAAAAGTGTGTGAAGGATGTACACAGCTATCGAAATATTGACAGGGCGAACGTAAAAAAAAATGCTGTGCTTACATGTGAGTGGGTATGTTGTGTAACTTGTGTGTGAGGGTGATTGTGAAGTGAAGGAGGTGAAAGGGAGCACATGCAGGAGAGAGCGAAAAGAGGGTGCAGAAGAAGAAAAAGATAAGGTAGGAGGTGAATATCCATTATTGTGCTATATGTCCGGATGCAATAAGAGAAAGATCACACGGAGGCATCGAAATACTGGTCGGGTCACGCACTATGAAAGTGCAAGACTTTAGTTTACATATTTTAAGCCACGCCCTTATTGTAGCGAAGTAAGGAGACTGGAGTCGGCGATGTATCCAGTCCGAGGAGTTTATTGTATCACAAAAGAGTATACAAAGTAACAGGACCCACAGCAGGAGGAACTGCGCAGCTCGAGGTCAAGCATAGAATACTAGAGAATTCAAAGGGAAACAGATTCTAGAAGGGCAAGCGGCAGGAAAGGAATGCAGAGAATTAAAGGGCAAGAGACAGGGAGAGAGAAAAGAGAAGACATAAGATGGGAGAAACAGGATATTACACTTATTTAAAGAGGATTTCTAGTTAAACTTCTTTGGCCACAGCTCTTTCGAGAGACTGCCCCACTTTTTCATCCCATTTAAACCCCTGCATCAAAGGTTTCTATTTTAACACAAACTGATGGTTACTAGGGCCAGATTTAACACTTAAGTCGCAATTACTGTGGATGCCCCCCCCCCCCACGGACTGAGCTACACTGTAACCGAGGTCTCCCATTGCTGTCCTAACTCACCCGTGTCATCACTCCACCACAGAATATACATCCTGGCCAAGTGACACTGCGGGCCCTCTCTCTGAGAACAGGCATCTGTGTAAAGCTAATAAACATGCCATGTAAAAGATTTTTGAGCAAGGGGTGCTGCACGTGCACCTCACTCCCTTTTCTCAACCCTGTCCCGATGAGGCACGTGGCTGTGGCACATCACCATGAATCAATCACTGTTTCCAAATATGAGACTGTGGTGAAAAAGTTGTGTGACGCTGAAAATGGAGTGATACCGCATTCCAAATCTTGAGTCATCCCAAGAGAGCGAGAACTATAAGGGGACCCAGAGCACAAGTCGGGGGGGGAGGACGCGGGTAGACAGAGTACCCCCACTATTTTTAGGGAGGGGACGCCGTCCCCCTTTACCCAAGAGCGAGAGAGTCTCGGATGTATTGTTTGTGTCACTTTGTGCCCCAGGAAAATGGCTTTGTTTGCAGCACTGCATTCACAGTAATGTGCCCTCCGGGTGATTTAATACCTCTTCCACCTGGCAGCATCCTCTCTTTTAAAGTGAATGGCACAGGAGGGGGTTATCTTTAATTACAAAGGACCACACATGGTGATTTATAAAAACTAAAACAGAAATCAGACACGTTCTGTTGGCATTGCTGTGTGATTACATTTTTGTTTTTGTTGTGTGCACTTGCCATCAGTAGGTTACTTCGAGTAAAGTGCATATATGATTGATAAAAGTAAAACTGAACTAAAAAATGTTCTGTTGGAATTTTTGTTTGATTACATTTTTGTTATTTTTGGAACATGCATTGTCAGGCTACTTCAGGATAGTCTGATAAAATGAACACATGGTCAAAACTGTGGACGTTCTGTCACTTTATTTTAATGTATCACAAATAGATGCCTGTGCCTTCATGCCTCATGTTGTCAATTTTCAGCCACAATTAGCCTTAATTAGGGTTAAGCCTGTGAGAGCATGTGCTAGTGCATGCGTCTCGCTTGCAAGACACCGTTATCAACAAAAAAGGGCTTGGAGTCTGCCCATTGCTTACCATTTGTTGGCTTGCATGGCACTCTTCTTTACAGCTTCGTAATTCATCACTGCAGGCCTAACATCATTTTCGTGCTCTCTGTGGAGCAGGGACCAAGCACTGATTGATTCAACTTAATCAGTGCCGTTCCGCTGCTCCGGAGTGATTGAGGCACTATTTTGTTCTGTTTTTAACGTTTAGTGCCCTGAAAAGAGAAGGTAAAGAGTGCCCAGCAGGACAAACAAAATTGCAAAGATTTATTTTCTATAGTTAACTTTCTTTTATTTTGCCAAGTCTTCTTTTCTCACTTTGCACTCATGTTTTCTTTTGTTTTTGCTCATGGGAGCTGCTCTCAAAAGATGAGGATTATTTTATTGCAAAGCGATATTGTTTCTTTCGTATGTGTAATTTCTAAAATGATGCTTTATTGTTTCTTTCGTATGTGTAATTTCTAAAATTATGCCTTAACACATAATCGTGCACTAGACCCAAATCCGCCCCTCTCCAATCCACCCCACTTCACCCCGCACCAATCCGCCCCACTCAATCCAATAAACCCCACCCCAATCTGCCCACTCCAATCTGCCCCACTCCAATTCGCCTCACTCCAATCCAAAACAATCTGCCCCACTACAACCCAAAACAATCTGCCCGCTCCAATCTTCCGCACTCCAATCGGCCTCACTCCAATCTGCCCCACTTCAATCCAAAACAATCTGCCCCACTCCAATCCAAAACAATGTGCCGCACTCAAATCTACAACAATCTGACCCACTTCAATCTCCCATGCTCCACTCTGCCCCACTCCAATCCTAAACAGTCTGCCCCACTCCAATCCAAAACAATCTGCACCACTCCAATCTGCCCCCCTCCAATCCAAAACAATCTGCCCCACTCAATCCAAAACAGTCTAACCCACTCCAATCTGCCCCACTCCAATCCAAAACAGTCTGCCCCACTCCAATCTGCCCCACTCCAATCCAAAACAATCTGCTCCACTCCAATCTGCTCCCTCCAATCCAAAACAATCTGCCCCACTCAATCCAAAACAGTCTGCCCCACTCCAATCCAAAACAATCTGCCCCACTCCAATCTACCCCACTCCAGTCTGCCCCACTCCACGGTGCCCCACTCCAATCCAAAATAATTTGCCCCACTCCAATCCAAAACAATCTGCCCATTCGACTCCACCCCACTCTGATCTATCTCACTCCAATCCAAAACAATCTACCCCACTCCAATCCAAAACAATCTGCCCCACTGCAATCCAAAACAATCCGCCCCACTCCAATCTAAAACAATCTGCCTGCTTCAATCTGTCCCATTCCAATCTGCCCCACTCTAATCCAGAACAGTCTGCCCCACTCACATCTGCCCCACTCCAATCCAAAACAATCTGCCCCACTCCAATCCAAAACAATCTGCCCCACTCCATTCCAAAACAATCTGCCCCACTCCATTCCAAAACAATCCGCCCCACTCCAATCCAAAACAATCCACCTCACTCCAATCTGACCCACTCTGATCCAGAACAATCTGCCCCACTCCAATTCAAAACAATCCAATCCAGTCCTCACCCCACTCCAATCCAATCAACCCGAACCTAACACAATCCAGCCAAATCCAATCTACCCCACTCCAATCCCCTCCACCCCACTCCAATCCACCCACCCCTATCCAATCCACCTCAATCCATCCTACACAAATCCATTTCACCCCACTCCAATTAAATCCACCTCAATCCAATCCACCCCAACCCAATCCACCCCACTCAATCCAATCCATCTCAATTCAATCCAATCCACCCCACTGCAATCCAATCAACTCCACTCCAATCCACCCCACCCCACTCCATGTCATTCCAACTCACCTCACTCCAATTCTCCCCACTTCACTCCATTCCACGCCACTCCAGTTCACCCTACTCCACTCCAGTCCACCCAACCCCAATGCAATCGACCCCGCCCCACCATTACGATCCACCCCACTCCAATCTAATCATCCCAATCTACCCCACTCCACTGCTGTCCAATCCACCCCTGTCTACTCTAATTCACCCCACTCTACCCCAATCCAATCCACCCCACTCCACCCCAGTTCAGTCCACCCCACTCAATCCAATTCAGCCAGCCCACCACACTCCAATTCACCCCACTTCAGTCCAATACAGCCCACTCCAATCCACTCCCCTCCAGTCCAGTCTAATCCAATCCACCTCATCCAGTTCCCCCACTCCAATCCACTCCACTCAATCCAACCCCTTTACCCAATCCAATCTACACCAACCTACTCCAATCCAAGCCAATCCACCCCACTACCTCAATCCACTCCAACCCACTCCATCCTATTCCACCCCACTCTACGCCACTCCACTCTATGACACTCCACTTGATGACACTGACTCTACATCTCTCTCTGATTCTGAACTCCACTCAACTCTACGACACTCTAGGCCCCCTGGCGCACTCTACGACACTCTACTACAACAAATCCAGTCTAGGACACTCTACTCCTCACACTCCACTCTAGGACACTTCACGCCACTAAACTTTTAGCCATGCTGAACAGCAGCCACACTGGTGTACAACATGGATAAACCACATTGCCTAAGCCAATAGCTCTTGTATAGGCAAGACCTATTGACTTTGCCAGTGCTTGTTTAATATAGATGTAGTAATTCGTAGCCTTATTTCCTAGGAATCCACTGTATTGACCTGGAAATGCTGTACATTCATTAATCCCTACTGTATCTTTAAACCACCTGATTACTTTAGTCGTCTCTTCACTATATACTTTACTTTATTCAGCTTTTCCTCATTTCTATATTTATCGTACGTATTGTCTGTAAAGCGCTACGTAATCTAGCAATGGGTGAAGGTAATGCCATATAAAAAAAAATCCAAAAAATCCAACTTCATGAGTTACAAATATAAAACAATATTTCAGTCCTTTATTTTTATTTATGTGCACATAGGTACATAAATATCCCCATTACTTAACTATGCATATGATCAAATATTTAATAGCATAAGGATTATGCTTTAAATGTAGAGTTCCTTATAGTCTGAAACATTCACTGCTTTACGTTCAGACAATAAACCTATCTGTGCATTTATTTTAGACAGGGATAATAAATTGTATACACGTATTTTCATACATGGACAGTAGCTCAGATTTGACTATATAGTAGGCCTGTTCCTTTTTAGATGAGGTTTATGTTAGCATTGCAACTTTACTTCCTTTTACGTCTTTTACGTTATGTAATGGGATGTCATTTAAAATTGCTTATGCTAACATCCCCCCACTATTTTATTTAGGACTTCTGCTCTGGGGGGGTGGTCGCTATTGCTTTTAGAGTGGTGCCTCATCAGCAGGATCGGACTGGGGCTTAAAATAGGCCGGGGCATCAAAATTATAGTGGCCCCCGTTAGTGAACCAGATAGCTAAAAAACTGGCCCACGTTTGTAAATCGGTGCATTTTTGAACTTGTAAAGACATGCTGTATGGGTGTTTTGCAAGATATGGGAGACTGAATGCATTTTTAGTTACTATCAGGGAAATCAACAGTAAAAACTGACCCACTAGGCCATAAAACAGGCCCCAAAACAGACAAAAAACTGCCACACACTGACCTCTCAGATCAGCCCTTCTGGCACAGCCAGATCGCTATATAGCAGAGCAGGCCTGAGAACGCAAACCAGCCCTGGCAATTAAGTCGGACCGCCCGTGGGGGGTGTGGGGGAGGGGATTGGGGGGGCTGATGAGGAACACTGCTGCTTTTGGTATTTCGGTAGAGGGGGCCGATATTGCAGCACAGCTGCAAAACCGGCCCCCTGTACCAAAAATGGCCCCCACCAGTCCGAAACCGCCCCCACTCTCACAGCCCAAATGGAAAACGCCCGGTGCCCGCTACCGCCAGTCCGGCCCTGCCGTATAGGCCAGTCTGACCCTGTTCATCAAAATTCTAGAAAGTTGAAAATTATGGAAAGGATTGTGTTTTTACTATTTTATTTAGTACGTAGAGGTCACACTTCTGACCAGGCATAAAGGACTAGATTACAGTTAGTCCCAATTAGTTGTGATGTGTGCATTAACTCCTGGTACTGCACATTTCTTAATTATCGATTTCTGAGGTAAGCACCAGACCCCTGACCCGCTTCTTACTCCATGAAAATTTTGACAGGTCAAACCTCCCAAAATTCATCGGGCACACATGTGCAGTAAGTTATGGGGCATGCAGATCCTGGTGTGCTAAGTACTAAAATCCGAATGTCTTGCCACAATTTTCAGTCAATAATCATTATTGTGTGATATTTATTAAAAGCATGCTTACGGAGCATGTGCAGAGAACATTGTGCTAGCGTGTCTGATTCGTCATCATGTTTTAAGCAGGGGCGGCTCCTCCTTTATGGCGGAGGAGCGTCGCCCCACTGAAAAATAAAATGATAATAAAACCATTTTATTATCATTTTATTTTTCATTACTGCCAGACGAGGTTAGGGTGGGGCCGGGGCCATCCTGCCAAGCGTCACGCTTTAGGGAGGAGTGTTGGGCACTTGTAAGTGCACATGTCAGTTTGGCCAGCCATCCTAGGCAGGCCAAACAGACATGCACACTCTTATTTCTCCAACCCAGCTGTGTTGCAACAGCCGGGTTGGAGAAAATCCCCAGGCTCCCGGGCCTGAGTAAGCATCAAGTCAGCCTGCTCAGGCCAATCACAGCGCTGCTCTCATGCTGGCAGTACACGCATGAGAGCTGTGCCGTGATTGCTTCCTGGGAGCCTGTGCAGCGTGACCAGCGTCAGGAGAGGAGCACCAAGACGGCGGGCGCAGGAGCAGGTAAGTGGTTTCTTTTTTCCCTCACCCCTGCCCCCAAAACCCTCCCTCCCCGTGTCCGCGTTGCCTCACCACCCCAAAATTGGAGCAGCCGCCACTGGATTTAAGAGCCAAATGCTGATGTGCAGGATTAGTGTCAATGTATAGGTGCAAAACAAAGACAACACACTTCCAACCGCACATCTGACACAGTGTTGTGGGCTGCTGTGTGGGTAAGTACTTTCACACCCCACATAGAGCAGTAAGTGCTATATACATGTCACAGTACAACATCATTAGGAGCACACAGAACCTTCCTACCGTTGACAAACAAAATACAAATAATATTTTGACATCTTTTCCAGACCACTTGCCTGGGAAATAATGGCCAGCATGTGAATCTAGAACTGCCTCAATCTGCAAAACTGTTGCCACATGCAAGTAACTTGTTTTGTTTCAAAGTTGAGAGAGTCGATTGAGGAAGGGGCTGCTGTCCCAAATAGTGGAGCTAAAACTGACTAACTAGAGCTGCCAAGATTTGGGTGATTGTTCAGCAAGGAGGAGAAGTGAGCTAAACGTCAATTTCTGCCAAAATATGATATAGTTCCCTGATCTAACTCATCATGCCTGAGTTTACTTGAGGTTCACGGTTTTCTAATTTGGAAGGGAACTCCTGGGCACTCTGTTGACTGCGGAAGATGATGTCCACCACATTCTCGGAACACTAATGAGAGAATATTAATAATCCTATGAATTCCAGAATTCCCCTTAGTCTTTGGTGAATGTTGTGTGGACAGGCTATCAATCTGAACGGGGAGAAGGAAGGACACGCATGTACGGGAATATAGGCCCTGGGGCGGCTCTTCCATTTGAGCGGAGGAGGGTCGCCCCACAAGCCCTAGAGCTGAAAAATAAAACGGTAATAAAGTTGATTTATTACCATTTCATTTTTCAGCCCCCCGGCCCCAACTAAGTGTCTGGACGGGGTGGGGCCAGTGCTGCCGAGTGGCAGCAGCAGGGAGCTGTGCACTTTAAAATGCGCATGTCTGTTTGGCCGGCTGCCTTGGGAAGGCCGGCCATGTGCATTTTAAAGTTCTCTAACCTAGCTGTTTTAGACAGCTGAGTTAGTGAAAGCGCAGGCCTCCAGTGCTCTTAGTAGTGCTGGGAAAGCCTGCTCTACCCAATCCTGGTGCTGCTTACATCCTGTGAAAGCAGCACCAGGATTGGGTAGGGCAGTTTCCTGCATCAGGAGCTTCCTGGAAGACACCTGAGGGAGGAGGACGTCGCGCTGCGGAGGTAAGTGAATTTTTTTGTGCCCCCCCCACCCCACACTCGGTACAAGCCAGCCACCACTGTATGGGCCACCAGTCACCGACTTTCATAGGTTTGACAAACTTTTGCGATACCATTTCACAAGATATAAAATTCACTAAGTACTACTTCCGTCATGCCAGTGTAATTTCGCCTAATTATGGTAAGTTTTATTTTAGGCTAGGTATACAAAATAGCAGTATATCCCTGTTTTGCATTTCAAGTAATTTGATGAAATTTTACATAATTACCACATGCAAATTACACAAATATTGCACACCCCAAAAAGCAGGCATTCAAGGTTGCTATCCATTTCATACTAATAAGGTCTACTGGAGAACAGACATGAAATCAGGTTTCGCATTGCTGTTTTAGTTGTAGTCCCATCTCACCTCCCACCAGAAGGTAATTTAAACCATCCATTTTGGAAAACAGATTTAACTTTGGAGGATAATCTATTGCCCCAGGTTATAGCTGATCATGAGCTGCATTCTAAGATTCATCATTTGTTTTTGCTTTTTTTTCCTATGTGCGATAATGCCTCTTTACCCTTTGCATTATTACTGGCTATCCATAGTCAATTTTTCGAACTGCTGTGACAAGTATTTCAAAAGAAGGCAGCTCAAAAGAATTCTGCACCTGGAAAGGGGCACAAATTGTATAAGGCAGAGTGGAAGTTGGCAAAAAGCGAGCTCAAGAGGGCTATTAGAGAGTGTAGTCGCTCAGACATATCAGCAACTCGGCTCAGATACAAAGCTGCATTAGTCAGAGCTAAAAATGAATGGGGTGATAAAAACTGGCAGGATCTGCTGGTAGCTGCTAGGTCCAAGGGACAACTGATCCTTCTGGCTTATTGTCTCGCACGGAAGTTCAGATAGTGTTAGTACTCCATGTTATCACAACCATCCGGAAAAGTGGGTTGATCATTTTTCTGTACTCTATGCCAAAAGTGATATTATCATTTCCATATCTCAGTCCCTGGTACCAAGCACTCTTTCCCATGACATACTCACTGTTGAAACTGATGTTGAATTAGCTTTCAGCCTTGAAGATACATGCAAGGCTTTTAATCGATTAAAATCAGCAAACGTTCCCGGCCCAGACCATATACCTGGCGATTTGTATAAATAGGGACCCTTAATCTGTGCCCTGTACATTAATCTTTTAACAAATGCAGTAGCTGCGGGGGGATGAAATTCCTGAATTCTAGAGGGGGCGGAGATAGTTGCAGTGTATAAGGATGGTGATGCTTGTAGCCTGTCAAACTACAGGCCTATTAGTTTAATCAATAACTTGCAAAACATGTTTGCTAGACAAGTACTGGATAAACTGCAGGCCTGGATGGATGTTAATTGCATTCTCTCTCCTCTCCAAGCTGTCTTCCATGCTAAAACTAGCACATGCGATCAAGTTTTCAGGTTTACACTATTAAACTGGAAACACGTATTGTTGAATAATCAGAAAATGTATGTTGCTTTTGTTGATTTAAGATCAGCTTTTAATCTTGTGGCTCGAGAAAGCCTATGGAATGTATTATTAAGCATGGGAGCCCCCACAAATTTGGTGACCTTGATATCTAGGCTGCATGAAGCCAACTACGCTACGGTCCGGTGGGGGAAACATGGAGAGTTAATGAAAGAATACCCAGACAGCAACGGGTGCGTCATGGCACCAACGCTATTCACCCTGTATATAAATAGGGTGGTAAATGATCTTTCTGATTGCAGTAATCATTCACCAGTTTTGGATGGGAGGAAAATACCAATCCTGTTGTTTACTGACAACTCTTTATTAATCTCCAAAACCCCTTTAGGCCTTCAGATGCTGTTGGATAAATTCTTGTTTTTTGTGCCCATACGGGACTGGAACTTAACACAGCTAAGGCAAAATGTATGGTGTTTGAGAAAGGTAGATCTAGACACTATACCGTCAAAGTTGATGGGAAGCCCCTTCAGCAGGTCCACAGTTCGACTACTTGGGTGTCAGGATGTCAGACAAGCTATGCTGGGAGTCCCAACTCAGCAAAAGCCACTTGCTTATAGTACATAGATCTAAGGCTGTCCTCCGTTTCTACAAGCAGACCCAGTCTCGTCCAATAGGTCCAGCTTTGGAGGTTTATCGTGTGAAAGCCCAAAGTGCTGCGCTCTTTGGAGCTGAGATTTGGGGATACGTTGACGCTAATAAATTGACAGTAGGAAACAACAACTTTGCAAGGTCCCTTGTCTCGGCCCCGACTAGCACACCACTTGTTCCCTTGTTTCTTGATTTAGGCAACAAAAGAATTGCTGATGTGGTCTCACTGAAGCCCTTGATGTATTGGTTACGACTGTGGTCTACGCCTCAGCCACTCGATTATCGGGAGGCTCTGAAGGAGTTGTTGAGGTTGAATAGCGGCAAAAACTTTCCTTGGGTGAAGCATGTGGCAACCTGGTTTAATTTACTTTGTTTAACAGACTTTTATTGGTTTTCAAACAAATAATGAAAGCATACATGTGTCTGCATGGGCAGTGCAATACAGGAACGGACGTGGCAAAATACAGTTTGACTTTAACCAGGAGCAGACCCATGGTCGACCCAGCTAGCCATGATATAATCTTCTCCAGGATCCCCCAGAGACCAATTAATAGACATTCCGCCACTCTCTGTAAAAAATCTTAATGATAATTCAGAGACTTGCCCCTGGAATTGTATTCAACCACAAGAGTCCAACTAGTAACCCCCCAACTCCCTTCCCACCCCACCAGCCCTATAGTTCCCCAACTATCCTCCCCTCCACCCCCCAAGCATGCCGCTGGATCCTAACATTTACGAGTGGCCTCCCAGACCCCCATGCCATTCAGTAAAAAGTCCTGATCTCGGCGAGCCTCTGCTAAGACAGACCAAGAACACTAAGAAGGGGTCCCCACTGGACTCGCAACCACCCCTTCATTTCTCTCCCATATCCCGTGTCAGTCATTTCAGCCGATCCCTACCTCCTCTCTCTCGTCGGGGAGGGCTTCCTCATCATCAGGGGGGTATTTAACCAATTCCACTAGCGCCATCCATGCCCGAGCCATATCCATTGGCTTCTCGTTCTCAGTGCGCCTAGCCACACCTAGTTTATACTCCCCTCACTCTCCGCCCACTTCAGCAGTTCCCTTCGCCAGCGTCCCACTCCAGGCCCCTGCCTCGCCTTCCAATGGGTGGTAAGTTCCCTTTTCGCCAAGATTAACCCCAAATCAATAAACTTGCTGGTTATTTTATTTTTGGCAGTGTGTGGGAAGTCATGCAGCAAACAAACCCTCGGCGTCAGGGCCACCTCTCTCTCCGTCACAGTCGTCAGGACCATTTTTACCTCCCGCCAATAGTCCCCCAGTTGCGGACAGCTCCAGAACATATGCAAAAACCCCGAACCTGGTTTAATTTACTTGGGCTGTCCAGATTATGGGATCATCCTGAGGGAATTACCTATTGTAAAACTAAATATTGGGAATATGTGTATGACCGATATACCCTGAGTACAGAGGCAGGACATTTGACTAATCAATTTCTGAGTTTGAAGTCCAGCCCCAAATTTGAATAATTTTTTAGATATGATCTCTACGCCATTAGCAAAGAGTCTGTATGTGAGATTCCGCTTGGGCTGCTTGCCATTAAGGTCCTTTGGCGACTGGGTCAGGGAACAAACCTCAGATAAGTGCCCTGCATGTGGTTTAGTACCAGAAACAGAACAATACGTTCTGGTTTTTTGCACTGAGTACTATTACCCTCAAAGGCGCTGGACACACTCAATTTCCTTTAATTTAAAAGTTACACGGCTTTTGACTGCATATAGAATCCTAAAAACAGACACTTAAAGCCCAGTTGTCTTTGCAGTAAGCTGAATGTCTGGTTCAAATGCTTAAAGATTATGTCTTAATAGCACAGTGACATGTATGTTTTTGTTACTCTTATGTAAAATTAATGACTTGGTTTTATTCTCATATAGATTTTGCTTGTTTGGTTTTTTTATGGTAACCAATATGAACCTATATATGGACATGCTTTTATCAGTTGTGTGTATTTTATCTGCAATCTAGTATGAGATTATTGTTATTATCAGTCTGGGCAGGTTCGACTTGACCTTGACAAAGAATTTGGCCAACTACATGGCCACTGCTAACACCTGAGCAAGGAAGCTGTGCTAAGTGTCCACACTCAACCCTTGCAGGTGAATTTGGCAAAAAAAGACTAAAGTCCAAGAGTAAGTGCCTGATTGGATGACAGACAGTCTAGCAAAACCCACAAACCTTTGTGGCATTATGGGATGCCCCCCGCCCCCCCAGCTGCTACTGTATGAGGACAGAAGCTGACTCTACGAGCCAGGAAAAGATGTTTACCTTTGACTTCCAGCCGAAAATGTGGCAATCAGTAAGAGGAAGGATTGCACCAGGGACAGAAGGACTGACCATCTTCCGTACATAAGGGTCATTCTTGAAGTACTGAAATAAAGACGTTTGTTGCTGAAGCAGGGAGGGAGTTTGGCTGGCCTGTGTCTGTTTAGCAGCCTCAGTGCACTTTCAGAGTCGAAACACCAGCAGCATCAGTGGGTAGCAGACCTGGTAACTCACAGTTGCTACAACATACAGAAATCCCAGGCTGATCTAGCTGGGCACTGGAGAGCTGGGAGCACACCTTATGGAGCAGATAGAAGGGAAGGCCCAGAGAGTGGTGGGCTGTGTGCCAATTTAGTGTTAACTGTATCTGGGCTATTAAACCAACCATCCCTTGAAGCATAAATCTTGAATGTTAAGTTTTATGACCTCCTGAGAACTGCTGAGTTTCACTAGCCCCTGAGAAAAAAACATTTATAAAGCCAGGTTTCACCTTTAAATATGTGATTTCTGGCTAGTGTCATTGCTAATGCTTGTTTGCACTGGCATAATGAAAAAAATCCTAAATGGCCATTCTTGCAGTATAAGGTACACACACTAGGATGTGTGCGTGGGCTGTCACCCTGGATTGTTATGGGCAGCCATCTTGGAAGGTTTTCTAATAAAGAAAAATCCTTAGAAGAATACAAGTTCTGATGCCACAGAAGCAATTTTGGCACATTTTTGTAAACTTTTATTTGCCGTTACCAGGTAGCTGACAGTCATTTTAAAAGGTAAATTAAAAAATAGTATGAATGCAATACCAGGCATAGAAACGGGCCTGATAGCAGAGTACAGTGTACTGTTGAAGGACCATCACCTAAGCAATCTATAAAAAAAAAAAAAAGATTATGCAGTATGGGAGAGTGGGGGAGCAATGAGTGAGTGCAGGGTTAAGACTCTAGAGACAGTACTGGGGTTAGGGATGTGAGCGGGAACGAGTTGATGGGGAGAGAGCAACTGAAAAATGTAAAAAGTAGTTCCCTCATGTCAGCAGTGGAAAGATACAACTCATCCAATCAAAAGGTTAGTAAATAAAAGTTTGGCATCAGGGGTAATCAAAAACAAGAAGAAAAGTCAGCAAACCATAAGCAAGGGGCTGACCCAAACCCCACTTGATGCATTGTATCGGTGATAAGAGTAGTCTATAGCCAAAACATTATGGGGCCTATTCACAAACAACATATTGTAGTACATTTTGCAGTACTACATTAGTATTACAAATGTACTACAATATTCTATTCACAAACTTATATGCAGAGTTTCTGCCTCCACCCCTCCTATCTTTCTCTGTAGGGAGATCTTCACCCCGACTGCTGAGTCTATGCACATGTAGGGATACGTTTTAGTAATAAATGTGGGAGGGACCCAGGAGAGTGGCTGGTAAATGTGGAATATTTATGACTAGAGGGGAGGGGATTAGGGAGAAGTAAGGAGTGGTTTAGGGAGGGCCAGGAAGTGGTTAAGGGAGTGATGTGCACTCATCCAATAAAGAGTAAGTCCATTGCTATTAACAATCTACACTTCTAAAGTTACTAAAGAGAAAATGGTACCCAAAACAGTAGTAAATTACCTGACCTCAGAGCTGAAGTTCAGCATGTTTACTGATTTATTTGAGTTAAATAGTCTATTTTACATTTCTCTATACTCTACCATAGGAAAGTTATACTTGCAAAAAATTAGTGCAAATATTTTTATGTTGAATATTATTCTAAACTTATGGTACATATTTATTTTACATGTAGAACAAAGAGAACAAAGGAAAACATGCTACAACACTATTAACTTAATTTTAATTACATTTTTAATCAATTTAATGTATTAAATTAAATGTAAATTATTTTTATGAAGTTTAAATTAATAAATAGTTTCCCACCTAAAGGTATTTTTTTAATCATTTTTTTTATTATGCATTAATAATAAATAAAAGTGATATATAGAATTAATTAAAAATAATGTAATTATATTTTATGAAAATTTAATGTTGCATTTGTTCGTAAATTTTAAAAAGGTAAAAATATTTTTGCAGTTAAATAATAAATTTATTTTCTTTTTTTTAATATTTTTAAAGATTAAATTATATAGATTTATATGTTTAACTATTTCAAATAATTTGATTTAATTTAACATTATTTCTTATGGGTTTTTATTTTAAATCCATGTGCTTTTTATTGTCTATGGGAGGGTGTATCGGTGGTTGGCCATGTGTACTTCTGGACTTACTGATCTTTCGTTTTGGTGGTAGTCTCTCACACTCGAAAATTTGGCTCTCTGAGGGGAAAGCAAGATGGCGATTGTGTAGGATCGCCGCGATAGAGCTCCTGCCCTAACGTCCCTCATCGCCTTACCTGTGTCGGAGCTGGCGGATTCGGCGGATTTGTGCTGACTGATGCCGGCGGTTGCGGTTGTTGGCTTCTGGATCGGCGGCTGTGTGCTACGCTACGCATGATTCCTTGGCTGGCAGCGCGGACGGGACTCTCGCTGATCGCGAGTGAGGTCCTCTAAGGCGGAGCTGCCCCGGGAGCGGAGGAGGCACAGAGAGGGGGGGGAGAAGGAGCCCATCTCAGCAATTGTGGACAAACAACAGATAGAGACCATGGTGTCAGATGCTGGATCTCTCTCGCAGCCTTCCCTCGCTCAGGAAAGAAGGGAAGAGATTCCTAGTGAGCCTACCCAGGAGGTATATAAGAACTTACCTGATACACAGATTAATCACCAATCGGCTTTGATTTGTGGCTCTACGGTAGGGAACACAGCATACCTCCCCATGGATGCCACATCAGATGGGACAGATACATTTTTTTCCCTCACAGAGGATTCCTATTCAGGCATCACCAGTTCCAGCAACAGCGAAGTAGAGGACTATGTGACAACATCTGGGTCTAGTACACTGGAAGCGCCCGACGTCAAATGTCATAGGCACCGGAGTCGTTCGAAAGCATCCAAAGGCCACACTCACGCTCCAAATAGGGGGAGGCATAATACAAGCACGGGATTGAAGTGGGACTACTCCCACACCAGGATGCTGGGATCACTGGAGGAAGGTACTGATCAGCCGGGAAGTCACCAACATAACCAGCATGATGGGGGGGCAGCTAACATAGACCCTGCTCTGGGTCTGATATTAGAATCAATCAAGGAACATCGAACAGAGACTCGTGCAGATGGGAAAAGAGCAAGACAAGCCACTAAAAAACTTAAAGGTGCGATCCGAAAAGTAGGGAAAGCATGTACCGAGATTGGTGAGCGGCTTAACAGTATGGAGGAAAGAACAGTTGCTGTAGAGACTGACCTTTCTGCTGTGAGAGCAGACAAGCGCTCACGAAGCCCAGCTAACGGATGTCATGTGGAAGCTAGAGGACATGGAAAATCGCCTAAGGAGAAATAACCTTCCCTTTCTTGGTATAGAGGAGGGTCTTGAAGGGGGGGACATTCGCACCTTTATCCTGGATCTACTCAAGGAAGCCTTCCCGGACCTCACAGGCTGGAATTGGGAACAGGAAGTTCAGAGGGTCCATCGGTTCCCATTTACTCGCTACCATAGTACACAGCCTGGCAGAGATAAAACTCAACCAAGAGCCATCCTGGTGCTTTTTGATAATTTTATGCTGAGACAGGCTATATTTAAAAAAGCCCGACCAGACGCTAAAAGGCCGTATAAGGCGATTTCTTTCTTTGTACGTCCTGATTTCTGCCACATAACGGTAGAACGTAGATGGCGTTTGCAGTAGGCAATCAAGCCTTATCAGGAGGCTGGCTTTGAGGCTTTTCTGCTTGCACCAGCCAGGCTGAAAACGATAGTAAGAGGGGCTGTTAAGTTCTTCACCTCCGAGATAAAAGCCAGAGAGTATCTGGATCAGGCTCGATTAGAAAAGAAAAAAAGTTAGTGAGCCTTTTTATCTCTGGGGGGTCATCTATAAGGGAATCTCCTCTAAACTTTTTGGTATTATTATTTTCTCTTTCTTTTTCTTTCTTTCCCAGGGGACAGAGCGGTATTTCTGGGATGTGAATTTGTTAACTTTAGCTAGCCGGCACAAATCTTGCACATTGGGAGGGGGGTAGTAAGTGGGTCACAGGGCAGGGAGCTCGTGGGGTCCTATGCCATCAACACCACACAGACCTGGTAGGTCTGACTGCTTTCAATATGGGGGGGATGGGGGTGGGGGAGGGCAAAGGGGGGGGTTGGCAAGTTTAAACACACTCGAGATGATAGTTAAGTTACAGCAAAATTTATATTCTTGTTTGAAGATTCCGACAGCTTTTGATCATAGAATTCAGCATGCATATGGAAATAGATGGGTGAGTTGTAGTTTGCAAGATAAAGTCTCTACTATGGCTGGGAAAATCGAAAGGCGAAACTTGACGCAAGATAATGGCTAAACTTCGCATCGCTACCATTAATATCTGTGGGCTGAACGATAATGCTAAAAGGAGGAAAGTACAAGAAAACTTAAAGGTCTTGAGGGCAGAAGTGTACTGCTTACAGGAAACACACGTAGCCCGGAATGATAGTAACCTTCTGAATGCATTGGGTCTGAAGGATGTCTGTCACACCACGCAGGAAGTTAAGACTAAGGGGATAGCGATATTATTGAAAGGAGATAGTGTCACACCAGGGAGAAAACTAGTGGATAAAAATGGTAGATGGGTGATACTAGAATGCAGAATAGGGGACGTTGTTCTCACGCTTTGCTCAGTGTATGCTCCGGTTTTAGATGACCCTGGGGTATAGATTTTTTAGCTACTGAACTACCTTCCTGGCCGGCACCCTATGTAGTATGTGGGGATTTAAATATAAATGGCTCTAGAATAGGCTCCGAGGGGACCAGTGCTGCCAGTACGAGTCGCAAACCGCGAACTATGCGTTCCCTAGATAATTTATTAAAAGATATTGGCTTGGTGGATGCCTGGCCAAGTTTGAAACACCAGGATCCTGGCTATACCTATTATTCGGCTCCACACAGAAAGTTTGCAAGGTTGGACTATTTCTTGGTGTCACCAGCTTTACTTAAGGAAGCTCAGATAGAGATATTCCCCAAGGTTATATCAGATCATAACCCTGTTGTACTGGAAGTTTCAATTACAGGGTTAACAAAGCAATTTAGGAGCTGGACATTTGAAAGGGCACTCTTATCTGGTCAGGAGTATGTTAAGCACATGAAGGGTTGGATCACGGAATTTATGAATATTAACAGGGGTAGTGCTCCCATAGGGATGACGTGAGACGCATTCAAGGCGGCAGCAAGAGGGGAGACCCTGCGGTACAGTGTGGGTAAACAAAAAAGAGAGGCAGGAAGGCTAAAAGCACTCTATCAGAGACTTGGGGGTTTAGAGACCGAGCTAATTTATAGAGTGGCCTCGGGAGGCGATATCTCTCCAACACTGAATGCAATTGCCATTACAAAATCATCTCTTGATGACTTCAACACAGAGAAAACTGCAGGGAAGTATATGGCAAAAAGACAGGAGTGCTACGAGTATAGTGAGAGTGTGGGTCGATACCTAGCTGTTAGGGCTAGACAACAGATAGCTATGGGGCACATTAGGCAGGTAAAGAATATGCAGGGGGTAACGGTCTCGGAACCAGCCAAGATTAGGGAAGCTTTTAGGGAATTCTATGAAGAACTCTACAAGGCCCCTCAGGTAGGGGATTATGATAGAACAGGGGAACAACTGGTATTCGCACCATCGGTGAGGCTCCCACAGGATGAGAGCCTTCCCCTAGCAGCGGATGTATCTTTGGAGGAATTCCAGGTAGCCCTTCAGGCCCTTCCCTCAAATAAAGCGGTAGAAACAGATGGCACACCCCTCGAGTTCTATAACATTTTTAGAGATGAGGTTGGTAAGGATATGCTTGAGGTAATTAAGGGGGTTAGGGGAGGAGCAGTTCCACCTGGCTCTTGGGGCACAGCTAACATCGTTATCTTTCTAAAAAAAGGAAAGGACACTATGTTACTGGGATCTTATAGACCTATCACACTTCTTAATAGTGATGTCAAGCTGTACTCCAAAATCTTTGCCACCCGCTTGAATAAAGTAATGCCACTTCTTGTCTCAGCCTGGCAACATGGCTTCATCCAGGGTAGGGGGTCGCCAGATCACAACAGGCGAGTAAGCACATTATTGGATGCCACCGAGGTTCTTACCAAACCAAAGGGGGGTCGCGTTTTTAGACGCGAAGAAGGCCTTCGATAGGGTGTCATGGCAATACCTCTGGAAGATCATGGAAGCTAACGGCCTTGGCACACCTTTTATCAAAGCGATACAGGCTATGTATATTAAACCAACCGCCCAACTGCGAATAATGGAAGTAGAGTCTAAACCATTTATAATTGAAAGAGGAACAAGGCAGGGGTGTCCTTCCTCCCCCTTGCTGTTCGCTTTATATCTAGACCCGCTCCTTAGACGACTGGAAGACTCTAAAGATATTATTCCCGTAAGCGTACAGGGGTGGGACACTAAGATATTAGCTTATGCCGATGATGTGGCTGTAATTACTACCGACCCGGATAGAGCACTACAGGCGGTCGAAAACATAGCCGATGATTTTGGGATTCAATCTGGCTTCTTACTGAATAGGACTAAGACCCAGATTTTGATAAATAGGTTTACCCCAGCCTCTGACGGTAGGATTGTAAATGAAGCAATATATCTCGGTATAACCATCACGGCAAAGGTTGAGGCAATAGTAGATCTAAACCTTTTCCCTATAATGGGGAGAATTAGAAAGGATTTTCGCCGCTGGGATAATCTGAGACTCTCAATTATGGGGAGGTGTAATTTAGTAAAAATGATGTTTTTACTAAAGTTACTTTATATTTTTCGAACTAAACCCCTAGCAATACATAATGACTGGTTTAAGTTAATAGAGAGGGAGGCCGCCAAGTTTATCTGGTCCTATAGGAAAACAAGGAGGGCCAATGCGTTCTTAAGTCTACCTAGGGATAGAGGGGGGTGGGGGCTCCCTAACTTCAAGATATATTATCTGGCATCAGTCCTGCAGTTTTATAGTCCCCTATTCAGGAATAAGGTAAGGGAAGGGGTCGATCCTAGCTACGTTCCATCAATATTTGAGATCCTGATAGGCGCTAGGGCGGAAGGTTGCCTTGTGAAATTTTACGAAGCTAGTTACTTTAAAAAAACAAAATTCAAGACCTTAATTACAGCATTCCGGAACTGGGCGGGGATCCGGAATCGCCTTGGGATAGGCAGATTCAGCAGATATACCCCTCTCATCAGGAATGATCAGGTACCTGGGGTCCTGCAAGATGACTGTTTGGTAAGGTGGGAGAAGGCTGGCTTCCGTAGGGTAAGGGATCTGTTGGCTGGAGAGCATATTGCGTCCTTCGAGATAGTCAAGGAAAGATTCAATATTGGTCCCCGGGACTTTTTTAAATTTCTGCAATTAAGGGACTTTTTATATGAGAAAGCTGGAGGAGCTGCAGGCTTTACAAGGGTCCCTTTAATGGAACTATTAACGAAGGATGAGAGCCCCTCAATTTCACAGCTATATAGCTTTCTACTGGAGGAGTCCCCGGACGATTTGGATAAACACAGCTTGAAGTGGCA
Organism: Calotriton arnoldi; assembly: GCA_963921515.1. Lineage (NCBI taxonomy): Eukaryota > Metazoa > Chordata > Amphibia > Caudata > Salamandridae > Calotriton > Calotriton arnoldi. Next base: position 222,594 of record CAWUFW010008514.1, read on the forward strand.
GGTCAGGCTAGGGCTATCTGATACCTTGTTTCTCGAATCATTAGCAATGGGGGGCTCAATATTATGTTCTGCTAGCTTACAGTCACAGCATTATAAAACCTTGTTTGATCTGTACATAACACCTTCAAAAATTGTAAAATAGGGGGGAGTGGAGGGGACCCGGTGTTTCAGGGGCAGGGCGGAAGGAGCGGAATTGGTTCACATATTTTCCACATGCCCTCGCCTCGAATCAACAGCTAGGGAAATAATTGTTTTTTTACGAGACATATTGAAGATGGATATTCCACTCGCTCCTCAGATTATGTTATTAGGAACAGACGAACAAGCTAGGGGAAATGGGAAGGAGCTAATCTTTATTGCGATGTCAGTTTATAGGCTGTGTGTTGCTTCTGCCTGGTTGGATCCGCTTCCACCGACCTTCCAGCAATGGAAAGGACGGTTCCTGCATGTCTATAAGCTCGAGACAGCGTTGTATGAGCGAAGAGGCAGGAAGGGGAAGATCAAGGGGAATAGGATTTGGGGGCCACTCACAGCTTGGATCTCCCAGTAGATCTGAATTAGCTTTGTTTTAAGATTTTGTGTCTGTGATTGTCTTTATTAAGTGAAACAGCTTACTCCTACGTATGGTATCTAGGATTTGTAGTTTTTCCCATAGAAGTAGCTTTTTATTGGTTTATGAATTGCTATGACTGTATTTTTTATGATCAATTTGGCTTAATATCCACTATCTGTAATGTATTTATGTCTATGATTAATCTTTTCTAAATTGCTGTAACTTGTCTTTGCTCAAGAAAAAATAAAATATATATTTTTAAAAACGGAAATTTGGCTCCGCCTCCTTTTTCAGTGGGTGAAGACTTGCAAATCTACACTTTTGATTAACTTTACACTCGGATTTTGTGAATAGTAACAAGTAGTAAAGTTACTCAAAACTGTAAGTGTAAATTTAAACATGTAGGCCAGTATGTTCATATCTTGGCATTCAGTAAGCTTGTAATAGTATCTGGTTATTGAGGTACAAGGAACAACAGGTAATACTTGTTACAAGAATGGCAACTTATCCCTGAGTTACCTAGGTCTTAAAAATTGGCCTAACACTGAGGTAAAATATATGCCCTATGAAGATTTACATTCCATTCATAGGGCCATATTATCAAGAACGGCGATAACATTATCGCCGCTTTAGCGGCAGGAAACTGCCGCTAAAGCGGCGATAAGGGGCTTGATAATATGCCCTATAGAATTCCAATAGAAGCCCAGGTTTGATGTCCTTCACACCAGAACCTGGGCTTCTATTGGAATTCTATAGGGCATATTATCAAGCTCCTTATCGCCGCTTTAGCGGCAGTTTCCTGCCGCTAAAGCGGCGATAATGTTATCGCCGTTCTTGATAATATGGCCCATAATGTTTTATGTACCACAATCCTAATGGCTGCCTTTAAAGCTGTCGATCTGTTGCACCGCTCCACAAAATCACAAAACTTTAATCTTGCGGCAAGGACCCCGCCAAAACAGTGCGTGGCGACAGAAAATGAGGATAAACAAAAAGGAACTCGCCTGCTTTTTTTTCCCAACAATCCTGTTCTAATCACTTAAGCACGCTCTGTAATCAGCCACGGGAAAACGAGACTAGCGAAAAATAAATAAATATTTAGATAAGAGCTGGACTGTGTCACAGTATTTCATCTTGACAGGATTTGCTCCAGGCATCTGTAAATCCGTTACCATTAGAACACCTACACATGGCCAAAAATACATAAAGTAGGCACTATGCGGGCTTTCCACATCTTTTGCTGCCCCGTCGCCCCCCCCCCCATGTTAAGTTTCATCCAATTGCTTTTATGTTGAATTTTGTTTTGGAAATATAATTTTATCACTTATTGATCTTTTTTCACTGTGTACATTTGGTGGTGTTTTACGGTTTTTACTTTTGGTGTTTTTGTAGGATGTTTTCGGTGAAGAACAGAAGACTGCAAAAGCGCATGACATGTACATTAGTAGTAAGGGAGCTGGTTGGGTTTATTGTGTCTCAGGCTCACATTTAATAAAGATGAACATGCTCCTGCAGTGCATCTCAGTGCAAACGATGGCTTCTATTCATTTACCATGATAAAAGCCCTTGTGTGCATCGCTGAACTGTGTTGCGTCGTGCAAGCGTTCGCACAAACTCGAGCAGTACAACTCAACATAAAAGATAACACCCATTTCCTATTTACTTTAAAAGCGCTTCAATGCAGTAAGCGCAATATAAAAACAGTTACAATTATAATTACAATTGCCATTGTTAAGGCACATGTGTGCAGCGATAGACTGTGTTGTGTCATGCAAGTGCTCGCACAAGCTTTAATACATGTCGGTCACAGGGTGTAAACTACAAGTCGCGGGTTACCATTTGAGCACAGTCCACGTCGCCTTCTCCACTACCTTGCTGTATAAAATGAGTGGTACTGATTAAGGAAAGCGAGAGGTACAGAAACCAAGTGAGGGCTGGTTTTTCAATAAACCAATATGAGGCAGCAGACTTAGAACACCAGCAACAGGTGATGGCAACTTACAAAACAAGCATTTGCAATGCAATAGGTCTCGCATTCACGACAGTTTGAGCTATTGGCATTGTAAATGACAATAACTTAAACTCTCGCAAATGCGAGACCCATTGTATTGCAAATACTTTTTTTGTAAAAGAGCTCCATGCCGCCTCTCACGTTAATGGAGGCCGCACCCCTTTCTTTAGACAAGCTGCGTCTAAAGAAAGTTCTGCGGCCGCCATTAAAGTGAAAGCACGGTATGGGGCGCTTTTACAATAAAAACTTGACAAACAAATGATTTTTTTTGTAAAAGCGCCCCATGCCGCGGTTTCACTTTAATAGCTGCGGTGGACCTTTCTTTAGACGTGGCTCGTCTAAATAAAGGGGAGCGGCCTCCGTTAACGTGAAAGGGCAGCATGGGGCGCTTCTAAACAAAACCAAAAAAGTGAATAGGAAAAAAAAACATGCGGCTGCGTTCGGCACTGCAAATAAAACAAAAGGCGCTGCTGCAACTGTATCGCGCTATCCAGTCCTTACACTAACCTGCTCTCACCCTGCGGTGCTCACGAGTCAAACACACCTGCCTACTCCCCGAGTGAGTGCATGACTAGCAGTGCTCAGAACACGCTCCTAGCGCCTCGTCAGACTGCGGGCTTTCTTCCTGCTGGAGTTGGAGGCTGGGCTTCTGGGCGCAGCGCTTGAGCTCTTCAGATACACCACAGACCATAAAGGGCACCTGCTGTTATCTGTCACAGACCCCCATTTCCACCCTTGCCTGCCCTTACTTATCCCCCGCTCCTGGTCTTGGCGCCACGAAGGTACCTGCTCATGGTTTTTGGCGCTTAATAATCCACTCACATAAATAAGTCCACATTGTCGATCTAGCCATTTTTATATTATTTAAAAAAACACACACCAGTAATTCACAGCAACAATGTCATCCCCGTTAATAAAGTGTTTCAAACCCCTTAGTTTGTGCGGTAACAACCGTCTGCCGAGCCATATGATTACAGTCAACAAATCTTCCAGTAATTGTCAGGTAACTGAGTACAAGCGAGAGAGCCATGTGTACCCTGGGTACCGTGGGGGTCAGAGGTCATCTGAAGGACGTTAGGGTTCGTTGTTGAGAGCTGCTCTATTCCCAAATGTGAGTCTCCCCCATCCCTTCCCCCCCCAGTTTGCTGCAACAAGAACTGTAAAATTAAGATATGTCCACCAGTCTGCATGCCAGGCTGTAGCCCGAGGGCATCTTCTGTGACCTTATATTGTCCTGATACCCCCTGCACCGCCTCTGGTGGGTGCAGGGCGTCTGAAACAGGTCTGGGAGGCAGTGAAAGCGGCGTGTAAACAGAGGGTTTGCCGTCCTGCCATCTGAACCTGAACCCCAGACCCTCGAGGGCCAGGAGGAGGGGCTTCTGCGACAGATTTTGAGACTGAGCGGCGTAAAAACCCGATCTGAAATCCCAGCGCCCAGACCAGGCCACATTGTGTGATAGTGGGCGTACGACTTTATGTCAGTACTGCACCTTAGAGTTGGCACGGCTCGTGCGCCAAGAAGTGGACAGGATCCTTGAGGCGAGGACTTCAGAGCCGGACAGACGAGATGGTACGAAGGAGGCCTGTTCCAAGCACGGGAACTGCCAGTGTGTCCTGCGCCCCAGAGCAAGGAAGCCCCCCGGCCGCTGGTTGTATTGTGAAATGCATCAATAACCAGGGTTTACTTCTGGTCCCCGGCACCTATGGAAGCCAGGCCTGGTGGCTTAGTGAGACTAATGCGTCCACTGTAGGGGCATGGGTTCGACCTCATGGATGGTCACAGGTTCAATCCCGGTGGGTCCACTCAGCCTTTCATCCTTCTGAGGTCGATGAAATGTGTACCATTGAGTTGGGTAACAACAAAACATCTGCTATTCAACACCGAGATACCCTTCTGGGTGAGCGTGCGATTTACAAAATACACATGTTAAGTTAAAGGAAGCTATGTTCATCCCCCCCATGACGTATACAGTGCCAACACGTTCTGCTGCTTAAACCTCGTCCCGTGCACAGCTGGCCCCCAGAACAAAAACAGGCATGTAAATATTTGTGTTTCACAACACGAATGACGCAAATAAAAGTGCTGCTTTCGCTGACCTCACGGTCGGGTCCCCGCATGCACCCTTCGCTCACTGTGGGGCACTCTTACTCACTGCGACTCACCAATCTGACACATGACGGCTCCCGAGGCGCGTCGTGCGATTTACAAAATACACATGTTAAGTTAAAGGAAGCTATGTTCATCCTCCCATGGTGTATACAGTGCCAACACGTTCTGCTGCTTAAACCTCGCCCCGTGCACAGCTGGCCCCCAGAACAAAACAAGCGCGCGCGCGCGCCTCGCGCTGAAAGAGGAGGAGGCAGCAGGGGGAGGGGAGAGAGGAGGGGGCCTGCGCCGGTTTCCCTTGCGGGAGGGAGCAGGAACCATCTGTTAATTACAAACAGATGGTTTCAAAGCTCGCTCCCGCAAGGGAATCGCCAAACGTGCACGCGTTGCCATTGAAAGCAATGCAACGCGTGCACGTTTGTGGGCCAAAAACTGAATCGATTACTAAAGGTCTCCTCCTAAGCAGCGCATGCGCGCTGCGTAGGCGAGACCTAAAAAGGACTGAAAAATGGCCTTAAAATCAGTGTACAGTGAGCACACCAGAAGGCAAAATGCTATTTTGCCCGAGGTACTGAAAATCCTCGCACGGATCTAAGCTGAAGCACTCGAGAAGGGCATACAATTACAAACAGCTATGGGCCCATAGGTGACTATATGTATCCATTACGTAGAAGTGTATATAAGAGCTTGTACCTTAAACACTGTGGAGAGGTGGAATTCACTCTCCTATCTCCCAGAGAATCTTTGTGCACTGACCTGATTTCGAACAGTGTGCCCTGATTTCTAACTTTGTTCATTTACTGCTTCCTCTACTGCCACCCATCCTGCCCCAAACCAACTAGACTTCACCATTGTTGTTTACCCTCTGACCCACCACCTCTCTTGTCCTCCAAACCATAGTTGCTACCTAGACTCCCAGGGGCTGATTTACAAGCCCCTTGCGCTGCCGGTACGTCACTTTTTCCCATGTTAAAAGTGACGCACCGGCAGTGCAAGAGGCTTGTAAATAAGCCCCCCAGAGTCAGCTACCCACAGCGTCAAGTGAGATACAGGGATTTAGCAGTCTATGGTGCAGCAGGTGCAGTGACACCCCAGGCCAGGGGCTTGAGGGACCCATTGAACCCTGATTATTGCCGTATTTTGCTACCTAACCATCAGTAAGGGAGGCTATTTTACTTGCCTCCTTTGCGACCCATGTTTCTTTCTCCCCATTCCACTTCAGTGCCTTGAACCCACTTTGTGTGCTTAGTTTTGATTGTGCATGGGTGCTTCACGTGCGTCAATACTCATTTTCTAGAAATTCGAAACAACAAAGTTGCCATCTCTTGTATTATGCATCTCACCCTCAGCTAGTTTTTGTATTTTTTAGGCTAGACCAGGGTGCAATTTTAATTAAGTCATAGTAATCGGAGTCATTTTGGTAATTTTGCATTACTCTTGATTCATGAAATTTCCAAACTTTACATGTTTACACCCGCATAGTTTGGAGTCATTTGGGACAAAAATTCCTACCACAAGACAACAGGGCGCGGATGCAAGGGGGTGCATTTTGCACTAAGAAAATAACACTAAATGCAGGGTTACGTTCCTCGTGAAATTCTGCGTAATCTTGAGTCATTTTGTTGTAATTTCAAGAAATTAAGCTATGGTAAAACACGCGAGTTACACCCACCCCTAGTATTTTTTAGCCAAACGCTCATTTTCAGTGCAGATTTGGAGACCCAGTGGTGTGTACAAATAGCTTGAATTGGTCAAAGGTGGCAAATGGCATTAGGATGTTGGCTACAATGCAAGCTACCCCTCTGTAACTTTTTGCATTGGCGATCATTTTGCAATCTTGCAAGGCCTAGTTTGTAATGTTATGTACAGAGTGCATTCAATAGTCCCTTGTTTGATAAAACTGCTAGAATAATCTCAATTAATTTTGGTAATTGTGTGTTACGCTTGTTACACAAAATTCCAGAAATTACTCTATTACACCACATCATGCAATTACGCTCTGTTCATGGAAAAAATTTAGCATGAGTACATGGGAGCAAGACAAGTGATCAGAACATGAGCACCCACTGTTTATCACTCTTGTGTTTTTTAAGATTTTCTTTTAGGGCAAAATGCAGCTAGGCGTCCAAAATGGATGAAGGGGCGCATTTCCTGCTAGATTTGCAATTCACACAATAGAGTGCAATTTAACGCAGTTGTTCCAAAATTTCACATAATTAACCAAAAGCAAATTGCACAAAATTTGCCTTGTTTTTATATTTGCATTTAATAGTTGCACATGAAAATCTATTACATTACTTATGCAACAAGAAGAAAAAAAGGGGCAGCCTGGATTTGAAATTGTAGGTTTTGTGATTTGTGCTTGGTGAGCTCAAGAGAAAGGAATGGCATTTAGATGTCCTATCATTAGCAAAACAAGTCTTTTCTTCACAGTCAACAAAGCAATTACAGCACATGTCAGACTCCTTTATGTTTACTGTGAGGACAAGACCTGAGCTTAGTAACTTTAGTTTGGTTTGTCCTATAAATATGTTTGAAAGATAAACCAAAGAATGTCTCTATTGTTATTCTTTGCAGTAAAAACTAATTACAAATAATGTTAATGTGACAGGAGACAATTAACCGACAGTGTGGAAAACTAAATCATTGCAAAAAGAGCCATTGGTAAAATTACGAGTTTAATTGTACTAATGTCAATTTTCCCTAAACATAAGTGACTTCTTTTTCAAACAAACGTGTTTGTCTCCTGAAGGTTACAAGAAAACTGTGACAAAAATCATTATGGGAGAGCCATTAAATCCCTTAAAAGCAGATATACAGAAAACAAGTCAAATTGTCAACTTTATAAACGCCATGTTGAGTGATGTTTTTATTTTTCGTTTATCATTCATCCTTGTCTTCAATTTTGACATATATGAAGCTCAACTCATTCATCCACCTATTCATACATGTGTTTTTTCATCGACCTGTGTGAGCCTGTCAGCCTATGTCATCTGTGCTGTCTCATTATGTGTGCTGTCTATGTGCACCTCTGTGTGTTGCACTTGTAAATAGGTTCAGTTATATATATTGTCTGGGCAGCCATCTTGTCCATTGGTCTGTATGAACCTGTTCCTGTGTCTGTGTTGCTCTGTGTGTGCACACTCTGGTCTGTGTGTGGAGCGGTGCCTTCGGGCATTTTGCTCTGACTGTAATGTGCACCCGCTAATTTATTAGTGTTTAATTTGACCCAGTGGTTTCCGGTTCTCAACACCAGCACTTAATTGTCAACACTGGGGCTTGTACCAGTCTGCCACATGGTGGCGTGATAAAAATGACTATTGACTGCCGCCCAAGCCTTTCTTGTAATTTGGGGGCCTAGAGTAGGCTGAATTGTCAAACTTTTAAGAAAGTGATGATTAGTAATTGTGTTAGTAATGCGATTGGCAGTGCTGGCAGGGGCAATGTGTGGTGCAAGCTGTAGAGGGGCCTCCTAACGAGGGCCCTGGCACTTGTCTTTTTACAAATTAAGCACTGTATTTTATGCGCCTACCTGTGCATGTTCTATTAAAGAAATAGAAAGCCAAACCTTTTGTCTTCTTCGGTACTTTTTAGGAATGCCATCATCTTCCGTACAATTTTCAATAGCCTTGTGTATTTCTTTCCAACAAAGAGTTCTTTAAAGTTTTCACAACTTTACTCACAGGCTTTTCATGAGCCGGCCCTGGATGTGCGGTAATCCGTCTGCTTTAAGGTAAACACAGCCCGTGTTTGCCTTCAGATGTACCTTTTAAGCTCCAGATAGGATCAGCAGCCGCTTTCAGTGAGGGTCCCTCCCTGGGTGGAATATTATGTTGTTCTGAGTCCTGCCAGATAGAGTTACTGACTGCTTAGAGGGGAAAGAAACCTTATGCTAAACAGCTTTGCGTGGGTGCGCTGCTTGTCTCATCCCCAGCCCAGAATCATTGAAAACCTTTTTCTGTCTACCAAGAAACTTGCCTATATGCCCCCAAGTCGTGGGTGGCAAGGAGCTGAAGTGGTAGAAAACCGAACTACTGTTCCACAATGCCCAGTGCTTAATTTGATTAGTAAAGCGCAAACAGATCACCCCCTTAAGGGTTTCAAGGCGCTGGGTGCCGTCGGGGAAATTAAGTGAGGTACTGCCCAGAGTCACATTATGCTGAGCTGCCGCTGGGGATCAAACCGTGGGCCCTGTGCTCCAGAGTCAGCTGCTCTGGTTGCTGCGCCACACCTCTCCGTGCCAAGGCCCTTGACAGGAGGCAACTGCAGCTTGCGACCCCTATTGCCCTTGCCAGTCCTGTCAATGACAGTACCAACATAACTGCTAACTCTCACACTGCCACAAGTGAGACAATTCAGACTATTCCATGCCCCCATGGCTATAAGAATGTCTTGGGCAGTGGGTATTAGTCATTTTTACGTTATATCGAACGAATAAACAACTGTTCTTGTCCTGATCTCTAAATGAGATATACAGTGCCACCATGTGACAGACTTTCAAAAGCCCCGGTGCTGACAATTATGTGCCGATACCGAGCACCGGAAACCACAGGCTCAAATTAAGCACTGGCAATGCCAAACAAGGCACCAAAAACCAGTCTTGAAGCATCTGCCATCTAGACTAGGTCAGTGAATCAGCACCAGCAGCTAGGCCCAACATTTAGGAGTTACCCTGTACTCAAAAACACCCCAAAGCCCAGACTGCATCAGTGGTCAACACACCTTACAATTACCTCTGCCTACTCTGGCAGATCCTCCTATGAATGCCCCTGGTGACCTGCTAGGAAGTAGTAGGAACTGCCATCAACTCCTGACGTGAACACACAAACTCACTTTAAATAAGCAACTAAAACACGAAACCACTAGGACACAAAATGCATCAGAACATGGAAGCAGGGTGGTAGCAGGAAGGGAGCAGTGGGACTGTTTTTTCCAACCTCTCATTACAATTGCTACCCTGCAGCAGTCCAGCTATGCTCAAAGTTCACTACTGGACTCACAGATGGCCTCAAGGTACCTTTGAATCAACAGATAGCACCATTTCAAGGAGGCACGCTGGGCTCACTCAACAAATACATTTTCCAAGTCCCTCCAGCTCAAAGGGGCAAAGGTACCTCCCAGGCTAAGAACCCCTTGGAAATCTGCAATCAATTCTCTCTTTCCTCTCTTTCAGAAAAAATTCATAGCTATCCAAAGATCCATCCACTACAAGGGCCAACTTCCACCTGTGCATGACCAGAGTCACCGACTGGATGCAAAATAAATGCCTGAAGCTCAACACAGACAAGGCTGAAGTACTGATCTTTAAGAACAACACTTCCCTGTGGAACGACTCCTTGTGGCCTGCTGAACCGGGACCCGCTTCCACGCCCATGGATCACGGCCGGAACCTCAGCATCATCTTGGACAGCAAACTCACCATGAAGAACTGGATCAATGCAGTCTCCGTTGCCTGCTTCCTCACTCTGTGCATGCTCCAAAAGATCTTCAAATGGCTCCCAGTATCCACCAGACGCACTGTCACTCAAGCCCTCATCACCATGCAAGATTCTCACTCATGCATACAAAGCCCTGCACAACCAAGGACCAGCATACATCAACCACCACCTGAGCTTCCACCAACCCTCCAGAGTCCAGAGATCTGCCTCCCTCTCCCTCGCGATACCAAAGGGGACGATGGACGGAGCGTTTGAGTAAATCAAACACTCACCCCCAGTCAACTGATCTGGGTTTAATCCATCATCATTCTTTAGCTCACTCCACCACCCCAGTTCAGACATGGCCATATGCAAATCAGTCTGACCCTGTGCCTCATGGGAACAGTCCAGCCCGAACTGCCAAGCCATGTCTTCCCTGGACCGGAAACAAGCATCCTGGGACCGGTTTCTGGCCATTCAGCCGTCATCAGCCAGGCTAGCTTGAATCCAGTGGCAAAGTGAGCAAGGGACCCACGTCTGGGCATACCCTGCCAACTTAGAGCGAACAAAGCGATACCAAAGGGGACGATGGACGGAGCGTTTGAGTAAATCAAACACTCACCCCCAGTCAACTGATCTGGGTTTAATCCATCATCATTCTTTAGCTCACTCCACCACCCCAGTTCAGACATGGCCATATGCAAATCAGTCTGACCCTGTGCCTCATGGGAACAGTCCAGCCCGAACTGCCAAGCCATGTCTTCCCTGGACCGGAAACAAGCATCCTGGGACCGGTTTCTGGCCATTCAGCCGTCATCAGCCAGGCTAGCTTGAATCCAGTGGCAAAGTGAGCAAGGGACCCACGTCTGGGCATACCCTGCCAACTTAGTTTGATGTTGATGACCAGTTTGCAGTAGAACATTAGACCAATAGGAGGCTAAGTTTGGACACGTCCAAAACATATGTAAAAGATCAGCATTGTTTATGTTACCTCTTGGACAGATGTCTGACGCTGTGCCATATATTCTACAATTCCTACTTGGTGTCTAATAGGAGCAGTGTGGTATGTAATATTGGATTAACTGAAACCAGGCATTCCTCAAGACTGCCATGAGGTAATCCACTTCTATTCCCTATCATAGAATTCGCCTATGATATCCCCCTTCCAGATAGCTCTAAAGTTGTTAATGTTGGTTTCGTTCTTGCAATTAGTGGGTTGTATAAATAAGTAACCAGGCGTTTGTGTCCTCCTGTTGTGAGGACAGCCTGAACTGTGGTATGTGTATCAGGAGGGATCTGAATATCCCCCCAGGTTTCCCTGACAGCACTGAGGATTGCATTATGCACTAGGAATAGATCAATAGGCAGGAAGAATGTTTGTATTTATTCTATTTTTATTTATTTATTAAGTTTTATATAGCACGAACATGACTCAAGCAGGTATCAGAGCGCTTTAAAGGTGATAGCAAGTAGGTAACATGTAAGAAAAAGAGGTACAAACTGCAAATTGCAGAAAGTAACCTCAAGTGACAAGACAACAAAAAAGAAAACATAAATTAAACAAGGCAAGGGTGCTGTTACTTCTCGAGCATCTGCCTCCACCAGATACGCAAATTTTTGTGCCAGGCATTTTGGTTTGTTGTAGTGTATGGCTTTGTGAGTCATGCAAGCAAGCTTTGGTCGTATTCTTACCTCATAAGGTAGCCAGTTCAGGTGTTTGAGATCCGGGAGATATGTTTGTTTCTTTTAGTTCCAGTGATAAGTCTGGCAGCAGCATTAAGCGAGGCCCTTAGAGGCGCCAGCGTGGATCTAGGAAGTCCACAAAGAGTTGCACTTCCATAATCCAATCTTGGAATGACTAAGGCTTGGACCGCTGATTTTAATTTGTTGTGGGGAAGGAAAGGTTTTAATTTCCTCAGAATGTTCATTTGGTAGTTTGCTTCTTTCGTGGCAGCACTGATGTGCTCCTGCATGTTCAAATACTTGACTAATGTTATCCCCAGAGATTTCACAGAATCGGTATTGTGAGGAGAGCAGTTGAGGGCCGTTAGATGCTTCATCCATAAATCAATCTTGGGTTTGTGGTTGGGTGGGACAATAAGGAGGAATTCTGTTTTGATAGCGTTTAGTTTGAGATGGTTATGTGTTAGCCAGTTTTGAGTATGTTGTAGAGTTGTGTTGAGGGACCTGATGTCCTCTGGGGAGGAGATTTTCAAATACAGTTGGGAGTCATCTATGTACATGTGATATTGAATGTTGGAGGCCTTGAAAAGATGCAAAGTGCTCATCTACCACTAAATCTCCTAAGTGTTTCAGCCCAAACTGTGTCTACGTCTTCAGCTAAATCCTGTCAGTCAATATTCTAAATGTCGGCATCAACCACAATGGCAACTCGGGCGCATATGAGATCTTTTCCCCAGTGCGTATTAAACCCCGCTTCCAGCAGTTCTTGACCACCATTAACAGGAGTGGCAGTGTATTAGTTCTGGCTTGAGGATCTAGCAGATGTTTCATGAGAGTTCCCCATCTAGATTTGTCTGTCAAATTATGTAGTTCCACATTATCGACATCCACTGCCCACCTGGCCCAGCACTAGAGCGGCGCTGCCACATAATATAATTTGAAATCAGACACTCCTAAGCAGCCCTCAGCTGGAGGAACCATAACTTCTTCAAAGAGCATTTATGGTGACCTCTCTTTCGGTCATGTGGGGAGTGTCTTTCAAAGTCTAACTGATCTTTAATACCTGATAGCATTTTCATGGTGTTACAATCCTTCAGATCAACTAACCGTGATTTACCTGGGACCCAGAAATCTGAAGGGCACAGAGTCCCACCGCAGGGGAAAAGCAGGGAGATTACCTATCTGTTCTGGAGAAAGAGGCCACATAGGGTACGCGCAGGATTTAGCCTGTGGACATACAATCATGACACAGTGACAAACAGCTTTAATTCTTGTAGTACCTGTGGGAATAGACATGGGTTATTCTGCAAATAGAGCAAGACATTGTCAGCATAAAGAGAAATCATGTGGGTAACTCACTCCATCTTAATACCCCAGCCGTCACACAATTGCCAAATCTTAGCTGCCAACGGTTCAATTGCCAAGGCAAGTAGTAAAGGTGACAACAGACAGGACTGCCTAGTACCGCGCTCGACCGGCAAAGGCTCCAGTATTATTTTCCTAGTTTTTACTCCGGCTACTGGATTACTATACAGCAATTCCGTCCACTATAAAATGTTAGGTCGGAAGCCCATCTCCTCCATCACCACAAACATATAATCCCACTTCTCAGCAAGTCAAAAACCTTACTGAGAAACCTTAGCAACTCTTTGTAGCCCATTTAATCGGAAATGCTGTCCACAGGACCAGCATCATCGACCCTGGTTAAATAAGGTTATTATATCCTCGTTCTCCTCCATGAGGATCTTGCATCACATTTCCCCCTTGTGTTTGGTTCCACCCTAGGGAACTAGTGGCCAATGCTTTGATTCTCTCTTGCTTTGTGTACACCAACAGACAACACGTAGGGCTTGCTATGTCTATGCTCTTCAAACTTCAGCACATCTGGAACATGGCCACTTCTACAGCTATGCAGCTGTGATCACATTACCCATGCTTCAAGTTCTTGAATGGCTTGACGTAGCTCCTTGAAGGCATTCCGCATTACCCATTGGGCGACCCGCAGTGTTGTTTCAGGCTTCCTGCACCACAAACTGCACTTACCCCTAAACAGCAGAATACTCATATCAAGAATGGCCCTGCTTTTGACCACCTGTAGGTTCAGTTGTTTGACATTGGTGGAACCTCCTTTGCAGTACAGGCTCGGAAACTCATCCCCTTCAAGAGTTCCAAAGAGCTGTAAAGACTTGGCTGTTCTCACCGTCTGAACTTTACACACCCAGAGGTTACCCCGCAACATAGACTCCACGTAAAAATTGATGCTGAATATTCCGACCATAGGAACCATTGAGGGAGGGTTTGAATTGGCAAAGACAATCCTGTAGATTATCCACTTTTCTGCATCACCAACATCTCTAAGCACAGCGCCTAGTCCACAGGACATGACTGAAGCACCCCTCCAATCCCGGTGCAAAAACACCCAGTGCTTCCCAATAGATCATTCTAAAAACATACACTCTTTGTAGACCACTGTATTATGTGCTACATACCTGATTGCATTTGAAGTATTCTTGTGTATTTTGTTGATATCTCCAGGTAGGAGATATACCAATGTGTTAGTGAGTGTTGTGTAATAAATAGAAGTATTTTTATATAAACACTGTGTGGATCTTTTTCATGTAACTTACACTATAGATTAAGACTGGTAAAACAAGCAGCTTAACACTCCTTCAAGATAAGCCTCAAGGCTGCTTTCCACAGATACCACTTTGAGAGCTTTCTATGGTTATCAAAGACCACTAAAATCACCATAAGTGTTGCCTGGATTAGTGCAAGGTGCACCACTTGAACAAGTGTGCACCATATGCTACGGCAGCCTCCTACACTCTGCCATCATATATAGCAAGTTCAGCAACGTTTTAACCAACAGTACAGGACACCACTTCGAGCCACACTAGTTACATAAAGCGCTATTCACAAGTCACAATGGAGTATAACACAATAGGACACTCCCAAACCACAGAGATTGAATATCTACAGGGAAAACACAATTTTTAATGATTTCTGTTTTAAAACTACTCGGCTAAATTTCACCAACCCAAAAGAAAACACAGGCCAGGTAAATCTATGTTACCAGGGCAAGAGGCTCTACATTTTCCGAGAAGGGCATATTGCTACTTTAAGTTTACTATTGACTCTGATCTGCTTTGTTGACTTTTTAAGCACTGACCCTTTTTAATCGCATTATCCTCCTTGGTTGTCTTTTAGCCCTGCACGTTTTTAATTGCATTATTCTGCTTTATTAGCTTGGCTAGCTTTTGACACTGGCCCTTTTTGATTGCACTAATCTGCTCTGTTGTCTTTGTCACACCTTTGATCAACCCACAGGATCAGTTTAGTCTCACCTTCTTTCTGTTGGCTGTTTAGGGGTGTCCTTCCTCTCCCATTGTAATGCATGAGGGACTCTTTTACATCTAAAAAGTGCACTCTGTCATGGCACGTTTATTTCTTTACATAATCTATTCACTGAATGCACAAAGCAATTCTTAATTGTTCTTCAATTCAGCAAGCGTTTTTATAGCTTTTGTCAGCCGTTCTCCCCTTGGCAGTGCTTGTTAATTATATCACTTGTCATCAGGCTACAAAAGGTTGTCAAACTGTCAAATAGAAGGCCTTGGTTTTGTTTACATGGCTGTTCCCTAAATGAAGACATTTGCCTTTAGTGCAGCAGATCCTCCACACCACGCGGCAGCGGTGCAAAGAAATATTCCGTGTTTTCTCTTCTTTTACTGCCAGCACAATTTGTCAAGTAAGGGGAATTTCCGAACCCACGAATAATTCCGAGGGAAACTAATATGCTGTAATCTTGAACAGAGATCTGGGGCATCTGGCCCAGCTGCTCCCTTTTTCAAGTGGCTTTTCTGAATGTCCCCCACAATGTTGTTCCTGCTATTTATAAATCATGCAAGTTTCATGGGTGATAGGAATCCAGTGAAAAAACAAACCTCAGAGCTAATAGGTGCCCATGCTCGGAGGCCAGCGCGCGCACTGTGCGGTTCCATTAGCATTTTTCCGCGTCGCGTGACGCATAGCCGGTCTCCTGCTTGGAAATGGCGACCCAGGTGCAGATCCGGAACCGCCATTACGCACACGCGGAGTGATACCAGAGAAAGAGCGGGTACAAGGAATGTGAGGCAAATGCGTTATGTAACCCGATTCAACCACTAGGAATGTTTTCAGCCCAGTAGCGGCCCGTCCCTTGCCAAAGTGGTGTGGCGGGCCGGAGGAGGGAGGTGGGGGGGACGGAGGGGACCGGGGGACACAAATGAATAAATAAACTTACCTTAATGCCACTGCCTCCTGCCGCATCGCGCTCTTCCTGATTCTGGGCACAGGCTCCCAGAATGCACTGCGGCCAATCCTGACACTGCATGAAAACAGTGTCGGGATTGGCCTGAGCACCGGCAACTTGCGCTCCCAGGCAGACTGGGAGCCTGTGCCTGCTCTCTCCAGCCCCAGCAACGCAGCTGGGGTGGATAGAGCTTCACTGTGCATGAGGGTTTGGCTGGCCTGAGACGGCCGGCCAAACACCCCATGCGCAGTGAAGGAAGTCCCCATCACTCCCCCACCAGCAGTGTTATCCCCTGGACCCACCCCCAAGACTCGTCAGAGTCCTTGGGGCGGGTCCAGGGGATTAAAATAAAATGATAATAAAACAGGGTTAAAACCCATTTTATTACTGTTTTATTTGCTGGTGGTGACGAGGGGGCCGGCGCTCCTCCGCTCTAATGCAGCAGCCGTCACTGTTTCAGCCAGGAGCCTCTTTGCCCCACTGAGTGTAGTACTGCGAGGCCCAGATTTCTTTCCTGCTTCAGAACAACTATACTTATATGTCAGGAGAACTGGCATGACTCATTAATATCCTCAAAAACTAGAGCACGAAGTCCTGACCTAATGAACCCTCTTGTATTCTGGTCCCATGCTCAGCTGGTGATGGAAACCTGAAAGTGTGAGGATGAGGCCTGGTTGCAGGTCTCTGTGCTATTACAACATGGCTGACTAGGCATGCTCTAGGAAAGCCAGGTAGGGCTTAATAGGTGAAAAAAAGAAGAAGTGCAGGGGCCCAAAGTTTGTCTTTCGACACCATTGGGAGAACTGCTGAATGCCAGTGTTGCAAACTATGAAGGCTGTCTGGTCTTCATTTCACCTCATCATGGCTCTTTCTTCACTCTGCACTATGTCTCTCTTGTATGTTCTTTTTCAAGCCGGCGTTCTCCCTGTGTCTCTGTTTCCCTATCCTTCTCTTCCGATCTTTTCCACCTTTCTCTCTCCTGCTCTAACTCAAAGTTAGTCTGATGTTGAACAATAAGTCCAGGTCCCCAAAAGCGATGTGCTGGTTACCAACACCTGCAACAACCAGCAAAGATTAAGCAGTGCAGTAAGAGCAGCACCCAGAGCTTAATTTCAGCTGGTGTTTTCCGGTGCTCGGAACCGGCACTTAATTCTCAACGCCTGTATTCCGGTACCTATGAAAGTCTGCCACGTGGTGGCGCTGTCCGTCTAATTTTGAGATAAGCACAACAACAGATGTTTAATAATTCAATATACATTATACATGAATAATACCTGCTGCTCACACCATTTTTATGGCTTTGAGTGGCTTGAAACAGTCGGAATTGTCACACTTCTAGGCATGTGATGTGTAATAGTTGTGTTGGTATTGCCATTGGCAGTGCTGGCAGGGACAATGCGTGGTGCAAGCTGCAATTTCCTCCTGAAAAGGGCCCTGGCACTTAATTCTTTACAAATCAAGCACCGGAAGCACCGATATCTTTCACCTTTCTTGATGTAGCATAAAAACTGCTTTTGGGAATGTTCCTTGGGCTGGGCTAAGCCAGCAACCTAGAGAACCATAGTTTAGGGGTGGTTATTCCTCTCCCTGGGCTGGGGACTTAGGTGATTCTCATCTGACCTGGTGAGAGGGAGCCTTCCAGAGCTAGGCTATATATCTTATGTAAAGAGGCCTTCAGATTTAACAACCACATGAATGATGATGAGTGCTGAAGTTCACATTGTAAAATATGCCTTGAATATGCAGCCATGGGTCCTAGCAGCACCTTGCAGCAGTGCTAGTTAAGGCAGCACATGCGCTGTCTCCCCAAAGTAGATCAAAGATTGTGTGTGCATTCCCTAATGAACTGTTAGCCAAAGTGCCCAATGCTTTGTATTAAAGTCTGCCCTAAATTGACCACGTTTTCATGCGGCACAGAGTCCAAATTCGCTCTGTTGCGTTTTGTGAAGAAGAAAACACAATGCAGCACCATATCAATACAGCCTGGCCTGGCACTGGGGTGTAATCTGCTGTGTTGGAGCACAAAAGGGCTGCCTTGCGTGACGCATGTGCCATGGAGCAGAGGAGAGTGCGCCCTGTCTTGCGTAGCAGCTGTACTGGGTGCATTCCTTACCAGTGACAAATCCTGTGTCGACAACTGCAGAAGGGTCAGATGCATTGGATTTGTGCTGTGCACACTGCATTCCCACATGCTTGTACCTGTACCACTAGGCATTAGTTTTTGATGCAAAGTTTGGCCAAGCTATCTTGGTTGATCAGGCTTTGTGTCAAACCTATGGGTGTTTGTGCTGATCCGCACCAGAAATGCAACCTTGATTCCAGGTAGGGTAAAGTAGCTTTGTCAATGTCAAAAATGGCACCTTTCCAAAGCAAAACACCTTTTGCGCTAAATAGTAAATTTAAATTGCAGCTTCTGCTTTGCATCAAACGAGCACCAGTGAGTGCACAGCCTTAGTAAATTTGAGCCACTTTGCGAGGAGGCTACAGGCTTTTGCAAAAACCTGAGGTTGAAGGGACTACTTAGAATGTTAAAGACGAGACTGGATGGGTTGGCCACAGACCTGGAATGTGACAGAGGACTCTTTTATTCCATCGTTTACCTTAATGACACAGATCAGACTAATTCCCCTCATCTGTGGTGCCCATTGTTACTCTGCCACCTTGGTAGTGTCAGGGGTTGTCCCTTGATTAATGGGAATTAATGTCACTTTATTGTGAGTTGAAGATTGAGAACGTGACCTCATTACGCCTAACTTCAGTCAATTCTTAAAAACCTAGAGTAAATTAGAATGGCCCAAGTTTTATATCCTTTCCCATGAACTCTACTTACAATTGGGAGTCCTTAGTTTGAGTTCTAAATGTGTTTTCTTTAGAGGAATCTCTTCGGTCATCTTAATTTAAAGAGCAGTTCTATTAAATGCATCTATATGAAGATTTGGAACTGGTTAATGTTTTTGTTCCCAAATCCCCTTCTTTTCTAATCTCAAAGGACAGTGGTGTGTCATAATCACACCTGCATTATACAGTTTGCCTCGTGTAAGCAATGAAAACCATATGTGTGGAAGTACAAAATGAGTTTTAGATGTATTATTATTTTGGGCCCTTTTCCTCATTTTCTTTTAGCATAGTTTTAGATTCCGCCAGGAGGGTGCAGACAGGAAAATGGAGACAAATGAACAGCTAAACCCATGGCACAAAAGGATCCTGCATAATATTGACTCAGGAGCAACGCCACATAAAACAGTAAAGAGAGCAGTTATGAATATCCAACAGAGAATTCTCAAAAATAGAGAACATTTAGTTTTCGTTATTATTAATATTGCTCTAGTCCTCTTTGTCATCTGATGAAGTGAGGTCTCACCAACAAAGCCGCATGTAAATAGGATCCTTATTGATAGCGTATGGCAAGGAACGTTATTGGACACTAGGATTGTTGTTCGTCAATTCCACGCAACTCCTCTTTTTTCCTGAATTTATTTAATATCTGTTTAAAAACACTGGTTTAGAGCATCCAGGAACGAAACGAGTTTAGATTCCCAATGTACAGTGAAGATGCCTAGCTAAATTTCCAGAAGGCTAAACCGTACCAATTTACATATGTTTTTAATTAAAAAAATCAAATGGGAATCTATACATCATCTTCTCATGATCTGTGTAGATTACAGACTTTTAGGAATTCACAAAAATAACCATGAGAACTCAGACCAATGTACACAAACTAGTTTCATACGTTCTCCACACATAAGCCTGGGCTTACATATATGGGTGGGCAATCCGGAAGTATGCGTAGCGGAGATGTGCATTAGCATCTCTAAGTTTTTCCGCTATCTGGAGGATATTTTTGGGATTGAAAGGTTCCATCCGTTTTCCCCGTTACAAATTGGAGATTTGTCCTAGAAACACAATTACACTCACCCTATTGCACTATCGCAATAACTTGATGATTTTTTTTTAAACTGTGAGTTGGCTATGCAAACTTTTTGAAAATAATCATGGGCTTCTAAATTTGTTGGCATTCCAAGAATTTGGCATGGCCACCCCAAGACTCCCCTTCCTCCCATTTTTCACCACTACCAATAAACTTAGGACTGTGGACAATCTGCTAAATTTTCAAATTTCCCCTTTTCATATGTGGAATCTGTGGTTGAGAAAATCTTCAAATCCTGATTCTGTGACTAACATTTAAAATTTCCAACGTCAAATTGAGCTTTTTGAATAGTTACATTAAACTTAGGACACCAAGTGATTTGTGAATTAGCTATGAATCTTTCATTCACATCCAGTACCCAGTTATGGAGAACAGACTGTACTTGGCCAAAGCACATTCATACCCTTTACGGTTGTCAGGATAAGGCAAGTATCCAAACCTTTTCTGTAGCCAATGCCCAAAGAGACCAAGATAAATCCAGTTCGGATGGCTTGAAATATTAGACTCACTTCATACTTCCACTAATCCTTAAACAAATAATTTAGTGAAAGTTAAATGATATGAGCCTAGTCTTGACGGAAAGATCTCTTGCGTGGATCTTGACAATAGTTCATATATTGTGCATATCACCTACCAAATGTGCAAGGAAAAACACAAAAGTATAGAAAACTCAAAATGGTGCATCCATAAAACTGTTTCGGAATATACAACATTGAATACCTGCTGTGCATCAGGTGCAACTTAAGGCATGTGCTATGTACTGTCTCCCAAACTCTTCAAATGTCTGTTTTTTTAACACCAAAGTCTTGGAAAGGGCAAATAATTCTTAGTTCATTTCCCCCAAAAAAAGAAGGAGCTGTTCAGTGCCTTGTTGGAACATGTGGCTGTATGGATAACCTTTGGAAATTTGACTCATTAATCGTTAAAGGCTTGCAGAAGAAGATTAAACACCTGACTGTTTACTGGGATGGTTGCATGGACCACCTTTGGAAATTTGACTCATTAATTGGTTAAACGGTTCCAAAAGAAGATTAAACCCTCATCTGTTTACTAATGCATTAAGAACTCAGGGGCTGATTACGATGGCGGGCGCATCGTAAACCAATTACCCCCCGCCATATTATTATGGCGGAGGTATCGCGGCGGACGCAAAGTGCGTCCGCCGCTTTTCCGCTGGCCGGCAATCGTTACGATTGCCGGCCGGGCGGCCTAATATGGTGGCGGTGCCTAGCAGGCACCGCCATCCATATTAGGATGTGTGATTTTCAGAGCCTTTCCATGGCGGCGATGCCGCCATGGAAAGGCTGGCGGGAATCGCTTTGGGGGCCTGTTGCGGGCACCCAGGGTGGTGGGGGGGCTGCACTTGGGGGGTACCCCCCTGCATTGCCATGCACAAGCTGGCAGGCACCGCGCGGTGCCTTCCACGTTGTGCATGGCAATGCACAACATGCCATTTTGGCATTGCGGAGGGTGCTGCTGTAAGCAGCTCCCGCCGCAATGTCAAATATGCAGGATGCGACCGCCAGGGTGGCAGGCGCATCCTAATCAGTGGTGCGGGACCGCCGCACGTCTGGCAGCCGGTCCCAGCACCGCTAGGGTGGCGGGCAGGCAGACGAAAGTCCGCCCGCCATCCTAATGAGGCCCTTAGTGTCTAACAGTACCTGTACATTCACTGGCGGAATCTCACACCTCTCCGAACCTCCCCTAGACGTAGCATTAGTCACTTTGTAAATAAACATGAATAGTCATACATTGGAGGCTTCCAGTTAGGGGGCTGCTCTTTCCCACTGTTTGCTTTATCTGATACAGTCAGATCAACACAGTTTCATCTCATGTGGAACAGCACCGGCATGCAGTGAGGCAGAGTGTTATAGAACGACAACGTTACTGCATGTTCGGGTGTGAGATATTGTTTAAAAGTTCACATTTTTTATTGCATCTTTTTTTTCAGTAGTCTTGTAAATATAGCGCTTGTTCCCGTTACCTTTGTGGCCGTCCTCAACATTGCTGGGCAATCTTTTAAGGGAGTATGTATCCAATAATGTCCTCTCTTTTGGGCTTTATGCATATCTCTCTCACTCTCTCTGTCGCTCCTTTCTGATCCATCCAATCATCCATCCACCCATCCATCTTCTCGCTTCTCTTCTTCTGACAGTAGCAGTTTCTATTGGCCACTGTCTCTTCTCTTCCCCCTCTTTTTTCTTATTTTGTATTTTGGGTGGATGGAGAATTTTGGGTGGGTGGAGAATTTGTCTCCACCCATTTTGCCACCGCCCCCTCCATCTCTTTACATGATTGGCCATTTTCCTGGAAACTGCACATGAAACCAGAATGTGAAAGGAGGTGGAGGAAGATATTAAAAACATTATGAAAAAATATCAGCCCATATCCATTTGCATGCCTAGATTATTTGAATTTAGAGACTGCCTGAAAGAAACTGTATTGAAAATTCACCATTCACTCTCATTCTGTAAAGGTACCTTTGAGGGAGAGACCTTGCACGAATTTGAACATTTCATGAGTGCACCTTTAAAACATCCTGTTAAACATTCAACTTAAACTGTCTGAGCAGAGAGGCAGTGTGGACTCTCCCTCTCCAAAGACCCTATTTCATTCTATGACAAGAATCAGATGGCCTGACCCAGTTTTACCAGGGCAGGAAATAAGGTCTGTGTGGTAGAGTTATGTCAGACTGTCACCTGAATGTTATTACCAAGGTGGCTGGTGGGTGGGGCAGGAGGGCTTTAAGAAAGAGTAGGCATACACTTTATGACACAAAAGAAACCACGATGCCACATCCCCAATAATACCACATTAAAAATAACAAAGAGAAAAACCCTTGGAGGTAAACGAGTTAAAAGAAAAATAAATCAAGGGCTCTAGTTATGTAAAAAGGAAAAATATGGGGAGAAATGTATATCTTCAACTTATTCACAAGCATTCTCAGAATTACATCTAAAAAGATGTGCCCGGCACAGGTTTCCAGCCATAGTTCTGAAATGTCATGTGACATCTCCTACAAGCAGTGCTTAACTTGTAAAAATATAAGTGCCAAAGCCCTTGTCAGGAGGCTACTGCTGCTTGCACCATCCAATGCCCCTATCAGCACTGCCAATGACAATCCCAACACAACTACTACCCATCATACCCTAAAAGTGTGACAATTCAGACTATTCCAGGCCGCCCAAACCTACAATAATAGCTTGGGCGGCAGGTATTAGTCATTTTTAAAGTATATTGAATTATTAAACAACTGTTGCAATGCTAGTCTCTAAATCAGACAAACAGCACCACCATGTGGCTGACTGTCATAAGTTCAGGTCTTGCCAATTTAGTGTCAGTGACGAGTACCGGAAACCATTGGCTCAAATTAAGCACTACCCACAAAATCCCATGTGCAGAAATCTACATATTATAGAATTCCAGACATTGAAAATGGAGTAAATGAACACATTTTTTTCTTTTTCTCCTTGGTGAAAGCATTTTTTCCTCTCAAGGAAACCTTTTTCCATACACACGTCTCAGGTCCTGAAGTAGGATATACTACAGCACTTCGCTGTCATATCTTTATCACTATATCCAGGGGTGGGACAGAGTCGGATCGGAGTTTGAGTATGCTCACAAACATACATTTGTAGCCGTTCTTAGACTTCTAAGACCACGCTTTGGAATTCCCACTCCCACAAGTGGGATTGATGACTACAGAGTTTTCTGCACTTGTGGTGGAGAAATCTGCAGGAGTAAATCTCTTTACACGTGTCTAGAATCCGTTTGTTAATTTCTGGTAGGTGGAATTTGAGATATTTTTCTCCATAACATATGTTTACAGTTTAAAATGACATAACATAAACATAACAATGCCTATTCACAAATCGCATTTTCTAGTATGTTTTGTAGCACTCCGCACATTATAAGTGTATATTTTAGGAGTAAATGTGGGGGGACAAAGGGGTGTGGCTGTAAAATGGGGAATAACTATGATTAAAGGGGAGAGAATTATGGAGGACTAAGGAGGATTTTAGGGAGGGTCAGGAACAGCTAGGGAAGGGTTTAGGGAGGGGTATCCACCCACAAAAGAGTAAACCCATCTATATTCACACACTGATGTTCTAAAGTTACTACAGCCAAAAATGGACCCAAGACAGTAGCAAATCACTCCAGCTCAGAGCTGAAGTAAATTTTGCATCACTCATGGCCAACCACTGGTACTGGAACACCATCCCATAAAAAAATATTAGAGTTATGGAATTAAAATAAACCCCCACAGTAAATAATGTTAATTAAATTTTTTTAAATAGTTACAAATATAAAGAAATATGATTTAATGTAATTTAATATGTATGAAAATAGTAAATATTTTTGTTTAATCCTAAAATATTTTTGTAACTTTTTTGCATTTAAAAATCAGTGTAGTACTAATGTTTACTAAAATATAATTAAATTACTTTAAAATAATTTTATACATCACTTTTATTAATTAGTAATGCATTTTGTTACTCTAGGTGATAATGTATTTTAAAATTATAACTTCAGAAATATAATTTTAATTTAATTCAATATATTTGCATCAGTTAACGATTCAGTTCAAAATTAAGTTAATAGTGCTGCAGCATTTTTCTTGAGTTTTACACTTAAATATATACAATTAATTTACATTAATATTTAACATAAACATATTTGTGCTCATTTTGTTTTCAGTCAAATAATTTTTTTTTATTTTCACTATATTTATAGGGCGACTCCACAGTCAGGGCGGAGATATCCCCATGGTAAAACATAGGTAAAAATTCCTGATACTTTCCCATAGGGAGATCTCCACACCCCCCGGCAGAGATCTCTGTGCGGTAAAGTATACAAGCTACAACCAAGAAGCACCTTCACTGACCACCCAAGTGCTACCTCTTGAGCCAGTAGCTTGTGATGTGCCTCAGAGCCAATTCTTGAAGCTGGTGCATGGTCTGGAATCTGGCAGAGGCCACTACAGGCCTGCTGGTCATTCAGAAACAACACTGCATCAGGATATCTCTTATGTTCACTATTGGCCAATCCACCTCTGGTTACGCTGTCGTAAATGGTCCGGGCTTCTTTGTTAAATTGGAGTAAATCTGGAGCTAGAGAACTAAATGAAGACATAATAATGATAACACAGCCTTTCATCCTTCCAAGGCCTATACAACCAGCATTGTTAAGTTGGATAGTAGTTACAAGAAGTGTGTAAGGTTCCGAATGCATTTCCTCCACAATGTAGTGACATTTTTAACAATTCACAGTCATCATGATCTTTATGATGTTTGTGACATTGTAGCACCATGAAGCCTGCCTGGTGCATGCACCACTATATAGATCAAATGAGTGAATGAATGGAGGTTTTTGGGGAAAAAATCAAATAGTGAGTGAAAACATCAGCTAAAATTGGTCTGAAGGAGAAAACTCACTTCTCTTGCCGTGAACCTTGAAACAAGTGAAGTTTGGTCAAATTGGGAAACTCGCGGAAAACAGGAAGATCTTGTTTGAAGTACTGTATTTATACCCGGTAATTATTCATTGTGCCCATAACTTTATGGCATAGAAAGGCCCAATTTCCTGCACGTCTAGAACACACCTGCACTGCGCTGTGTAAGTTAAATCTGCTCTAATAATAAAAAGCGTATCTTGTTTATCAGGTGCAACCAATGTTCCCTCTAATTTTTTTCCTCTGTGTGCGGCAGTGTAAGGTCTATGTGCGCTGCAACCAAGGCTATGTGCGCCAGTTACCAGACCGCGTGTGTGGGTGCAGCACCAAATATCACTCCAAACTTTTGCTTAAAAAAGTGAAAAGACGGTGTATTTCCACACTTACAGATCCACGTGAATGGTGTTAAGGCAGGTTTGAAACCGTACCACATAGCAATTTGAAACCTTGGCAGCTATGTTGCTGCATTTCTTTTCTTAATAGAGCTGGGCTGATCCGCATCACCGCACTAAAATGAAAAGTCACGCATATATAGTGCCGTGAATTTGCTGACAAGCTGGAAACAGGAGCGCTGCTATTGCACTCTCTGAGCAAAGTATGACAGACCGCGTGCTGCTCTGGCAGCCGCAGATTGTGTGGGACTACACTGTGCAGTGCACTGCTCTGCCCTCCTGGTGTTACATTTATACTAAGTATACATGAAATCCATGCCTGGGTCCGGTTGCGTTTCCAGGCTGAGCTCAGAGCTGCGCTCGTGGCTGCGGCACCGCGCCGGCATTCACGTCAGGTGACTACAACATTGTTCCTTTGCAGAGAAGACAAGTTACTAGGGGGCGGGCCAGGCCGGGACGCTTGCTGCGCGGGCCGGGCAGCGGGCACAGTTGTTTCTAAAGAGTTCTGCGGCCGGTAGCTGCCTGCACCTCCCTCATGATGCCCTGCGACCGGACAGGGCTGGTGGAGACTCGTCATCACGGCCGACGGCTCACAGTGAGGTCTGTAATGCCACCGGCTTCTGTTCTTGAAAATAGATGTAATTTAAATTTACGATGTCAGCCTGAGCCTAAGCTCGCTGCTCTCCTCAGGCTGCATTCCGCTCTCGGCTGACAGTGACTCAGTGACTGGGCAGGCTCTACTCAATCCGAGCTCGGCCTTTAAGGTTCTTGCACATAACACGTGGCTGTGGTCTCTTAGCACACTACGAATTGAGCCCCCGACCCATGCACACGTGACTGAGCAGTTTGTTGACTTTCAGTCAGCAACATTAATATTGTGAGGGGTGTTATAAACAATAAAATTCACTGCAGTGCTTGATTGGCGACCTGAAGCAGTCACTGGGGCTATGGGCAGCACCTTAATTTTTCTTTGCTGGGCCTGCTGCCCCACCGCCAGAGCAGACAAGGGGCACCTCTCGTCATTGCCAGACCCATCGGTGCCTGCTGCTCTGTGCTGTTGAGCAGGTTGTACTTTCACACCATGATGGGGTCAGTACTGCTCTGTGCTGTTGAGCAGATTGTACTTCACACCACGACGGGGGTCTAACAGCAGCCACTGGAAGAGCTAACATTATTATCAGAATTGCGCAGTGCTGAGTGGTTGTTGTGCTTGCGGGTTGAGGGAAGCAGGTCTGACGCACGGTTTCCACTCTCTCTATTTGCTTTCGTCCCAGCCTCCTAGACATATAGCCAGCATGGGCTGCTCAGTGTTAATGTTGCTGACTAAAAGTCAGCAAGCTGCAGTCACGTGTGCATGGGTCGAGGGCCCTGTACTTAGGTCACAGTTAAAAGCACCACGAACAGCCGTCTTCCCATAGTTATTCTCCACTGGTGCCATCCGATCTGTGACTGGGACAATGCCTCTGTGCAGGGTTTCGAGTCAGCCGCACATAAAACTAAATCAAGTCTATAGCAGCATTCCCCCAGAGGACGTTAGACCAGAAGGCAGCTCAGAGTTAGTATATGTATGGCATCTACAAACTACAAATTCCACGTTTTCAACTACTCATCAGATGCCAACTTGTGCGCTAACTAACATGCAGCTGATATCATCCCTGAATAGAACGACAACACTTCCATCACAGGTAGGATTTATGGCTGCAGTCTTAAAGCCATCACGGAGAGACGTAGAAGTGCGGGCCTGACCGGTTATTTAACCATGTTTCAGTTCAAATAACATGTCAGATTAGTGTAATTTGAATGAATTGAACATTTTGCATGGCTGGGCCGTTCCGGGTGGATATATATTTTAGCATGCTTTTATTTGCACATTTTAGAACACGGCCTCTTTAGGTGTCACTGACCCCAGAGTACATTATTTTACCCGGTTAGTGTATGCACGCCTACAGCAGCCATGCCCATCGCATGAACCACAGAGCCAAGCTGCGCATCCACCTTCTCAGAGGAGAGCACACACTGAAAACGGCCTGCAGTGCTGCATTTCGGGGAGCACCATCTAAACCAAGTGCAATCCTGCAATCAGCCTCGCACACTACCAAAAGCCCAATGCTCTGCAGCTCGCCCCCCTTTAAAGACGCTCTCTGCTGGCTCAGGTTGACAGTCACTTGTTTGCACAGTTGACTATCACACAGGATTGCCAACTGAGTGCATGGGGTTCAGTATCTGAGTGTGGGGAGACAGGGGCAAAGATGTGCATAAAAAAGTTCAAAATATTCTTATTCTTTCACAATTTTAGTTGGTCAATCACCTTCAGGTAATGCATGTAAAATAACTCTACACACACCTTAAAAGGAAAGCTACATGAATAATAAATGGGACATGCACTCTTACATTATGAAGCCTCATTTGTTAATGCTATCTGGGCAACAGATGTTGGTGTGTGAGTAGCACCAGTGGGAAATAGAACTGAATCGTTGTTGGTGTGCGGGAATACTGACTTCCAAAATACTTTGTGTGCCTTTGTTAACGTTTTCATGTTAATGGCAGCGCCCGTCATGAGCTGCAATTGACATGGAAACTTTAAAAAAGGCACACAATCACCCTGCAGCCCAGCTCTATTAAGAGAAGAAATGCAGCAAGTCTACAAACACAGCGTGTGCTTTTAGGTGATTCTAAAAGCACACGCTGTGTCTGGTGCTGCATTTCTTTCGTTTTCTAGAGTGTGGCTGCAGGGCAGATTGTGTGCTTTAGTTTAAAGCATTTGTGTTAATTGCAGCTCGTGACGGGCTCTGCAATTAACACGAATACTTAAACAAAAGCACACAATGAGCCCGGCAGCACTCTAGAAAACAAAAGAAATTTAGCAAGTGCTCTGAGCACTTGCTAAATGCCTCTTCACTGCAACTTGGAAATGCCCGTTTTTCTCGGCGCGAATGGTCTCGGGGGATGTGTGTGCGCGCCACATACACAGCACTGCGCGCTCGGGGGCACCGAGGTGCGCGGGCGCGCATGCGCGCGCCTTCAAGGGAACACTGGGTGCAACCCTTTTTCACTAAAGGAATAATACGTCACTGACATATTTATGTATGTATGTATATATATATATATATATATATGGTATTTTTATAGCGCATGCCTAGCCAAGAGGCAGTGGAGCACTGTACAGGGTCAAAGAGAAGCATAAAGTCAAATAAAGAATAAAAGGAGCGATAGCTGAGTTATAAATAGTTAAAAGAGGTGAGTCTTCAACTGTTTCCTAAATTAGAGCAGCACTGGGCCAGTCCTGATGGCTACAGGGATGTTCAATATCCTGTGTGCACAGGTGGAAAAGAACTGCCGCTTTGTGTTTTTGTTTTTTTACACTTCTTGATCTGTAGTCTGATGGTGTGCTGGCTGCAGGTGTGCTGACAAACAACATTAAGATGGTAAGCCTACTGCAAGATACGGGGTGTGCTGCTCGTGATGACTTTGTAAATTATGCTGCTGGTTTTGAAGACAGTGCAGGCCAGCAAGGAGAGCCAATAGGGTTCTATAGGATGGGGGTGACGTGATCATATCTCTTCAGGCTCTGGATGAGATGTGCTGTGGCATGTAGGATGCCCTTAAGAGATGCTAGCATTGGAGTCGGAAAGGCTGTGGAGCAGGGCACAACCACCATCAAGATGTAAGAATACAAGTGCTTGAACAGCAGTTCTGAAGTCATTTTCTGGACGAAACTGTTTCACTTTCTAAAAAAGAGCAAGCTGGTACATGGTAGTCTGTACGTTTTTTCAATGTGTTCTTTGAGGGTGATGTTGGTGTTCAGGGTGAATCCTAGTGACTATTTGCCAGCATATTTTATATTTTAAGAGGTGAGGTGACATTGCTTCCTTGTATGCTGCTAAGTAGTGGAAATTCAAACGCGCCACACAAGTGTGTGTGTCCTTGGAATGTTGTGAAATGCCGAGGAATTCTCATAGTCAGGGCCACAGGAATTATGTGATTTTGCAGCTGTGGAATTTTACGCATAATTGTGGATTTGCCACATGATCTATTGTCTGCTGCATAATTTTCAGATTTGATTTGAAAAAATGTTTCTAGCTCAAAAGTTACAAAAAATGAAGTGATATGTATTGTCTCGCAGAGTTTTAAAGTGGTATTAATGAGGTAAAACCTTTGCTAAGGCATTATTAAGATGGGTAAAAATGACAAAATAAGAAAGTAACACAGTCAAAAAATGTGCTGCATTGCTCCGCATAATTTGGCATTAAATAATTTAGCCCACCTTACTACATAAAGTGGTCTTCACCTGCTGCATAATTCCAGTGGCCCTGCTCGTAAGTTATCTTTTCTGTAGAGCGTTGCAGCGAGGGTCCGTGCCTTCTGTAACCAGCAGAGGGCAGTCTGAGAGGGGAAATTACCAGTTTTATCCTAAGGGAACTACTGAACTTGCAGGTGCACTGGATCATTCGACTGCAGGCCGAGAATGTGAGATTCCCATATAGCTTTAAAGGACAATGGTGTCACAATGGGTCTCACAACCCACCCAACAACATTTCCTATTGGTGGTTTAGAATTGGTTAAAGAGAATTGGATTTTGCTTTCTTTTCACTGAAGGACTCTTTTAAATCCCTAGGTGTGCAGCATCACTTCCAAAGGCACTTTAATACTCTGTTGAGGCAGACAGAGCCACGTGTCCTCGGTCCTGAAACAAAACATGTGGTGACACACAGCTACTGACTCCTCTGACCTTTTACGCTTCTCCTCAGCTTCATCAATGGCTGTGCTTTAACTTCACCCACACCTGCCGGGCAGGTCCTGCCCCTTTACAGCCTCTATGTAACGTGCAGCCACCTCTGAGGCGTAAAGTCAGTCTCTGGTGCGCATGCGTGAAGATCCCTTCCCCCCTCCCTTCCTCTGAAGCCTCTGTGTGCAGTCACCGCTAGGATGCAGGCTAACTCTCTGATGCACGTGCCAGCCTCCGTTCCGGTTTCTCTATCAAGGGCAGCCACCGCTGAGATAGAAGGTCGGACTCTTGTGCATATGCGCAGAGAGCCCTCACATCCACCCCGCCCCCCAAGCCAGGATGCAGGCTCATCCACTGATGCAAACGGGGGAAACCCCAACACCTATGAGAAGTTTAACACCTTCGAGATGTGGGCTCTGTCCTAGGTGCATGTGTGAGCCCCTTTACACCCCAAAAGGTTCTGTGTGCTCCTTCGCACCCAAAAAGGGTCTAAGAGAGGTTTTAAGGCATGGGTAAAGTTGGTAATTACCCAAGGCCTCCTGGGAAAGAGAACCGTCTCTCTATTGTACCACTGTCTATTCTTTTTTCTATCTAAACCTCTCTCTCTCTCCCTCCCTCCAGCTCTGAGTCGGTCTGTCAACACAGTGGCATTTTAAGGTTTTTGGGAGTGCTGAGCAAGACATATTTCAAAATCTTTTGTGTAACCCTCTAAAAGATGAACATGTAAAATGTACTATTGTTCGGCATCGTGCGGCCTTGAATTAACGGGAAATAGGTAAGAAAATTCAAAGTGAGACCGTGGAGGGGCCTCAAAATATGTTTTGCCCAGGCCCCCCAAAATCCTTAGAATGGCACAGAACTGCAGTCTTTTAGTGCAAGTGTGACCTTGGTGTCTCCTCTGTTTACATTGTCGCGAGTTGCCTGCGGATTCTGGAACGTTCGGTGTCATCCCAGGCGGGTCAGACAGCGCTCACATCAACATGTCTGGGACCATACAAAGGTCCTCTTTGGAACGAGGGCTGGTCCTGTCGAAAGACGCGCCATAATATAATGCTCGGTTTTTTTGGCAGCACCTGGTAACGGGAAGGGGCCTTATTCTGAGGCAGAGCATGGCGGGTAAGGTTCTGCTCCACATCCGGCTGAACACGAGCTCACTTTAACCTTCATCTGGCCAAGTCACTCTTTCCAGCCCCGTGATCCTAATGTTTATTGTGACTTCAGCCTTCTTCGCTAGTTGCTGCAGTGAGGCCGTCCGCATCGTTTGAAATGGACATTAGTCCAGCTGGCAAGACAGCTCAGTGGGCTGAGAAGTAGCCGCAGAGAGCTGTGTGTAAACTGCATTGCTTGTAAAATCTTAATAAAACTGAGTTTGACCACGATGAAACCTATTTATGAGGCACCCAGAGACAGTTTGGTTTGTGGTGCGTGCTTTATAAATGGTCACATTTTAAACACATATTTATTTGTTTTTTTCCGCACAGAATAGGAATTTCCTCATAAGTAGTACGTACACTTTTTAGTTTTACACTAACAACCACAAAAGCTGCGACTTTTCTGATTTCAGTAAATTCTGTGCTGCTGCAACTCGATATATAGTGTCATCTTATGGTTTTTGGGGGTCCCAGGCAACAAATATTTTGCGGGCCCTATTTGGAATAGCTTTGAAATTGGTTACCCATTTTCTGCTAATTCTAGCCCTGCGATTCCAAACAATATCAAATTATATGTTACAGGTTGTGAGATAGAAAAATAGACACACGTCCACTTTCCAAGGGGCCACTTACAATGTGGGGACCCTGGGCGATTGCCGACTTTGCCCAGGTCTTAAAACTTCTGTTGCTCAAGAGCAGGACCACAGGTGGCGATTGCCATGGTTTTATACCAGATGTAGTGTGATAATGTCCGTGTCAAGCTGAAATTTGGTTCCAGTTGTTTACATCGCCTCCGACTGCTGGACAGCACTCAAGTCATACTCGATTGTGGGTACACTACTCTTCCCCTGTTCTCCATGCAGGCTTTGACTTGTCATGAAGGAGTTACGGAAAGCTGTGGGTGTGCAGACTGGGAAACGTGCACCAAACATGCACATTGTTCTGGCTCCAGCAGATGCAACAAAGCAGCTTGTCACATCAACTAGAATTTATGTAAAGACTGTTGCCTTGTAGCACCAGAAAGACATAGGGATTGTGGCCTATCCAGAATTACAGAAACAAAGAAGTTACAATAACACAAACCAATACAATATTGTTATGAGTACACCAGACTTACCACTATAGAAGAAACTCATTAACACAGTTATGATTTTGGATGTCCTGCACACAGAATGGCACACATTGATGGCATTTCTACACAGTGGCATCTCTAGTAGTGAGTTTCGGGAGTGGGGGCACAGATTGACAGATTAGACCACAAATAAAACTGCTTGGCCTATTTTTTCTATATATTTCCCCAACTCCTTTCTACACGTAAGGCAAGACGGCACTCCTGAATGCGGTAAAGATAAGCGTTCAATTTATAATTCTATCAATCTTTGCCTAGGATAGACATCTATGCGTTTCGGCCTTGATTGATTGCGATCAAGGCCATCGTGAGGCCGAAACGTGTTGATGTGTATCCTCGGCAATGACTGATTGAATAATAAATCACACGCTCATCTTTACCGCATCCAGGATTGACGTCTTTCCTTAAGTAGAGAAATGAGTTGCGGAAACATCGAGGCGTGTGGGCGGACACATCAACAAGGAGCACCGGCGGCAATTTGGTGCACTCTGATACACGCCAACAGATGTAATATACACACACACACACACATTTGTCTATGTATATGTTTCCTTGAAACGTTTCTATATATGTGTGTTTGCTCAAATGTTTACATCTGCCTTATCTATATAGTACATTTAGATATAGATATATACATGCATACATTAAATATTTAAATATTTAAAGCAAACAGCACATCTTCGGAATGAGGTTAGTTGGACAAAAGGTGAAGGTGCAGTGTCTGTTTGTTTTTTCTGTGTTGCCTTGCCTCCTGGCACATTCAGCAGCTGTGGTGGTGGGGCACAAGGGGGAGCCAGAGCAAACAGCAATGGGGAACAGTCCCATCTGCCCCCCAATAAAGACGCCAATGTACATACAGATGAACATGATAAAGTATTGAAAAAAGCAACAGATATAGTCCAACTTGTTGAGAGGCAGCAGGATTAATCAAAAACTGTACAAGACCATATAGCAGCTATCCATAGAGGTGACACCATACAAACTCCAGAAATAAGTTATCATTGGCACGAAGCAAGGAATATGAAGAGCCTTTGCAACAAATTTGGGAGAAGAAAGCTGAACATGTTCCAAACATATCATGACTCTAGACTGAGGTCCATCCTTGCTTGCAAACAACATCCAAGTTGGAGACACTAACCCTGGGAAACCATTTCAACAGTGATACAGATATTAAAATGCTTATACTATCAGTGGCCTAATGCAAAATGATGGGGGCCCCCTGCGGAATGTGATGAGAGGCCTCTAAGTCACCCTTATCTCATAGATAGTCATTGATCTTGGTCTGATTGGGGTCCTCCTGAAGGGTTGAGGGCCCCTGAAGTGGTGGTGGCCCCCCTGCATCACAGAGGCTGAAGGGGCTGGTGTGATACCCCTGAATAAGAGCTGATAAAGAAACTTTATGCATGTGAATCACAACTGACACAGTCAGTGCAGCATGCTTGGCTATGCCCAAGATCACACAATAGGCCTCATTACAAGGTCCTCAAATGCAGGTATGCAATTCTGCACCTCATTAGTTATTGATACCAGGGGTCCCATTAACTCTACGTGTGTGGATTTAATGAGTTTTCTAGAAGTAACCATGAGAATCTGCTGAGGAATGAGCAATTTCG
This sequence comes from Calotriton arnoldi, assembly GCA_963921515.1. Classification (NCBI taxonomy): domain Eukaryota; kingdom Metazoa; phylum Chordata; class Amphibia; order Caudata; family Salamandridae; genus Calotriton; species Calotriton arnoldi. The sequence goes on from CAWUFW010008514.1 coordinate 257,047, forward strand.
AAGGGAATCTGTAATGCTTGCTCCATTCCCTCTGGCAATTCCTTACTGTCCTCTGCAATGTCCTCTGGAGATTTCACTGCTTCAAGAAGCCAAATTCTCCAAGGGAATCATGAGTGGTCTGCAGTAACTCAGCAGAGCGCATACTGGTCCCATCAGGAATTACAGGCGGCTCATACTGAGGACCTGTGTTTCAGCAAAGTCATACATGGTGAAACGTATTACTGCGCATGTCCCCCAGGAATATGCCTCTGTAAACCAAGTCCAAATTCTGTTTGGAAATTAAGTCCTGCCTTATAGGGGTATTCTGACTGAGCAGGTTAGGCATCGAAAGCTTGTCAACAGTGCCGCGATCAAGGTCTCCGCAAAGGGCAAGTGCTTTTGTTGAGCTGTGAAGGAGGGGTCCAGGGCACTCAAGAGCTCAGACCCCATCATGTGACAAATATTGACCACGCTCTTTGGTCCATATGTCTTTGGCAGGTGGAGAAGGGATGGTTGGACCTGGGGCTTCTGGATGGGGTTCAGTGACATGTTAAGAGTTGTCAAGGGGTCCAAGGCTTACCCAGAGGGTCTGGTGCCTGGTACCCAATATCTTGAAACTGTTCCCTCTATTCAACCAGGACTCAGTGGACCGAACGGAGAAATGGGAAAATTCTTAAGGCTGTCGCATACATCCTGGCGGCCCGACTCCATATCCTGTGTAATGTATGAGCCTGGGCTTGGGTAGGCGATATTGTACTAATTTAAACCTCTGACCCCCAGCCAATTTGGGGCTCCACTGATGGTCAGAGTGCACTTTTTAGGTCTCGCCTGAGCCAGCGTGCATGCGCTGCTCTGCGAGGCTTCTAGTAAGGATTTAAACTCGGACCACACGCTCGTGCGTGTGGTCTGAGTTTAAAGTCACACACTATCGGCCTTTGCGTGCGTCTTTCTAAGAAGGACAGCACGCAATTGGCCAAAGGTGGGTGCATGTCCCGCCTTCTCTCTCGTCTGGCCTAGGGAGCTCGGGAGCGAGCAGCAGCGCGGCCGGGTGCCACCTGCATACCTCACATTCCTTTCGCAGCCGCGTGGCCGTGCTTATTTTTCTTGAGGTCAGTCTCATCTTTTTCAATTTTAAGTCTTTCGTCCCCCTCCTTGTCACCCATTACTCGTAAGTGCTGTCACTTCTGACTGCAGGCCCCCACTGAACCTGTACTCGGCTGCAGATGGAGGCTGCATTGGATTTTTAAAAATCTGCCTGTTTCTGCATGTTGCAAACTCGTTATTCGCAGAATAACGCCACCGTGGTGCCACTGTGCTGTACGCACTTCGGATAACGCAAACCTGCGGACTTGGTATAGACTTGTGGTGCCAGGCTATTCTTGACATACAATAATTGGTAGACACAGACAATACTCATTATAGAGAAATACCAACATATCTTCTGTCCTACCCTCTTCTCTTTTCAGGGACGCTACTCCCTCTCATTAACCTAGCAGCACGGGTCAAATCCAGGCCGCTAGTGATACCTAAACTTACCTTGGTCCTGAAGAAACGCTTTGGATCTCCTCCTGAGGCCACAGAGAGCGTGAAACATGTCGACCACCTTATACGCCCATTAGAGACGTATATCTAGCTACCTAGGGACATAATATCCCCCAGAACAGCACCACACACCTTTTAACAATGACAGAGGGATCACCTTAATAAAAAATATTCACTCCCCCTCCAGTCATTTTTAAAAAAACACTACTTGAGACCTCACTACCACTCACACGCACGCACCCATACGGCTTCTTCATCAAAAGATCTCCGATAAAGAGACCCTTCGGGGGACCCGTAGGGCATTGCAGCGTCGGCCCGACGAGGAGCAACAAGCCCTATGATGAAGCATGACATCCTTCGGGGTGTGTGAGGGCATCATGATGAGGACACACTATCCCCACACATAGAGTAGCACAGGACAAAACTTCATTCTTTGATTTCCCTTTACAAGGAACAGTGACTCCCTTTATTGTACTAGTTATCAATCGGGAGCAAGGGTCACTGGACCTAACAATCAGCTCCTACCGTCCCCCCCCCCTCTCTATAAATAGGAATACAATAATTGACACCACACAGTGTATGGTGCTTAATGCTTAATTAAAATTTAGGGATAACATTTTGATACTTTTGGCATTGCATATATTTATTACTTAAACCGCACTGTCAGCTGTGCCAAGCACGCACCTCACAGATGCCCTCATACCAGCTTTCAGGGAGCTTATTGTGCTAGCATTCTCTCTGAAAACACACCACTAACCTTATCTGTAAGTAGACCGGAGTGGCTCCATCCACTACTACCTTCGAGAACACTGTAATAGCGTAATCTGTGTATACACTGTACTCGCATCATCTTCGAGTACTCCGCACTGGCTGGTATCCTCTCTGGGGACACTGCACTAGCGCTGCTTGTGCTATGCTGGTGTTATTAGTAAGTGCACCCGCATTATCTGTCATAGCTGCATTCCCATTGGCTGGGAGTGCCTGGTACTCACTCCACTGCACAGGCGTCATCCGTGGCTGCACTTCGGTATCACTATCTGTGAGTCAACTCCTCTCTTGTACAGTGTACACCCCATGGTCATATTACCCTAACTGCACTGCCTGTCTCTATCTGTAAGCACAGGTCACTTGAGCTTCCGCCTTAAAATCAAGATATTTTGTTCCTACATCACGACCCCCACCCCTTCCAGACACAGACTCGATAAACTCTATATATATATGACTGGATTCCTAGTGCGTTCTTGTAAGGCTCGGCTTTCCTCTGGGTTTATGATTCATTGATTGGGTCTGAATAAACTCTCTATAAAAACCACTCCCCTGTGCCCGACGCTCACGTCGCCCTGAACTCTCTAGTGTTCAGATGTGCAACATCCCACTCCCGGCCTTCACAGGTGCCAGTAAACACGAGACGCATTCGGTGCTCCATTGGATACGCCTAGATGGGAAGCTCCTGATATTAACAAGTGCACAGGGAAGCATCATGGCAGCGGACACACCGTGCACATCCAGGGGAGAAGTGAGCAACTGCACATGGCCTTGGTGGCATTCCAGTGCGTTGATTTATAAGTTTTAAACAGCATTAACTAGACCCAAAGGTATCAGAGCGCTTTACACAGTAAGCATCACAATAACATGAGGTACATAGAGAGTAGAAACAAATATATAGTAACTATAAAAAAGTAAACGGTATACGGTAGGATATATAAACGAAATAGCAGCAAGTACCCGAGTTACATTAAACGTAGATAAAAATACGTACACATTATATAAAAGCAGAATCCGATAAATAGGAGGATATGTCAATGCAAAAATTTCTGAAGTCGTTCTGGTAGGGAGTTGCCAGGGTGGGGAGAGTAGATGCACAATTTCTCCCTGAGGTAGTGAGCGCACATGGCATCTTATCGCCTATGTACATGACAACTTAGCACTTTACAAAGTAGGTACAGCAGCAAGAATATGTGCTACATGGAGAGTAAATAAAAATATATGATGATGGTAAAAGAGTTGATTGATGAATAATCCAGGATTAATGGGCTGTATACTAGCGTTCTTTCAAGCTGTGCAGAAACAGGCGAGCAATGCGGGCATCGAGCCGCTAAAAGCACAATAGAAAGGAAACTGCAAAAGTTCCAGCTATTCACTAGTGCAGGTTCCAGTGCTTCCATGGCCTCTCGGACACCAGGTACCAAAAACTGTCCCACCAGCCACTTGAAACGGTAAAATCTTCGAAGGTCAATGAGCAATCTCAGTGAGACGGAAAACAGACACCAATCACAACTAGGACCGGGCAGCTTTCCGCCAGACGCGGAGCTCCGCGGAATATCACAGAGTTTTTAGATAACTCCGGCGAATCCCGCAAAGTAGAATTCCGCGAGTTCCGCCCACTCCTTGTCACAACACTAATGGACATGTTTATTACAGTAAAAATCTTAGATTTATTTAGGTTTGTAAAAGTATTTATTACCGGAAGGTTGGCGCAATATCTTGGCGGGATCATCTGCGTTACTGCCGGTGCTCACTTATTGCTCACGATGGGAGGTTAAATATTAGAAGGGCTTCAAGAAACAGCGCTAGGCTCTTTGCTACAATCTAAAGTTGACGAGTCTTTGCGCACCTGTGTAAATGAATGTCCTCATGCCAGGCAGTGAGTGCACTATCAATTCCCACCAAGTGGCTGAAAGAAGCCCGCAATAGGCATGAAAGTGTAAACTTGGACAATGTCATCGGCTCGCCTTTAATTTTTTAACTGAGCCCAAGGCTGATCGTTTCTCTCAATTACCTGCCACTTATTATATTGCTTTGAGAATTATTAACTATGTGAGTTGCCTTATCCTTAAAGCAGCAGACATGAAGGCACTGATATTTCCACCTTAAGACGTTCTAGATTGCTTTGACTACCGTTTGATTGTTTTGCAGACCTGAAATCAGCTTTTTAATGTATATTCCTTGCATTACGAAACTGATGCCCAGGAGCAGGGGGCAATGAACCAGAAGGGCATCAATTAAAATGAATTGCCCGTGAACCATGGATGCCACAACGGGGCCACAGCTGAGTCCAAACCTCGTACAGGCCTGGAGCGTAGTCACTCATGCTGCGAGTGTGGGTCTGCAACTAGGACGTGTTAGTCACCACTCCTCTCATGCACAATGCCGTCACTGGCGCTGTGCATGAAGGGATAGAGCAGCTCCATTGCGTCACCATTGCAGAAACCTAACCAATGACTGCGTGGCTTTCAAATAAAGCCACACTACCATCGGTCATGTCTTTAATCGCCCCTCCCCCGTGCTCTTTGAAAGACCAGGCCCACGGGGACAATCGCGAATGTCCAAACCAATCCAGGCTTTGCTCCCATGCGTTTTATTTTAAAACTGCATGAGGGCAAAGCAAGGATTGGCTGGGGTCAGGTGAACCCAGAGCTCTAAAGGAGACTAAGGGGGGGAGGGAGGGTTGTGCGTAGTTCCCCCGGACTCCCTACTAGAGTCCTGAAGTGCGCATGCCGAGTTGGCTGCAGTCTGACATGCACACTGGACTTCAGCTGACATGTAGTCATTCCAGTCACCTGGTTTGCCCCCGCCCTCTCTGCCTTGTTTCACTGCCCCCACAGCTCACATCATTAATCATCGGTGCGAGCACGAGCAGCACTTAATTTATTAAATTACCATGCACTGGCGCCTCACACTGGCTGGGTGGCGGTTCAACACTCTAAAGCTCTTTAAAAGGAGCCGCTGCTGCATTAAAACCAGGCACCCGGTCACACCTTTGAGTCCTGGAGCTTCTACTTGGTGCACCTTCCCTCTTTGTAGTAAAAGTCTTGGCCTATCGGTTCAGGGGTCGATCTTCGACCACAGTGCTTGCTACTGGCGGAGGCTCACAAGTGATGGGCTCTGTAGAACAGATAGACTATGCTTCCTTCTTCACAGTGACATTCACCCTAGGGTCAGGCAAACTCAAGGGTTTCTTTAGTTTTCAGAACCTCCTTGTTGGAAACCCTAGTCATTTGTTCTTTTTTTCCTCCTTTGGTTTTCGATGTTGGGCTTCAAAACTCGACTTTTTGTTCACTATTACTAATAATGTTAAGCCCCGCCCCCTTCTCCTCCTTTGTAAAAATTTATGAGACTGTGGCCTCACCCAGAGGTTAATTTTTACTACTATGTTTGACTTTGTACAACCGTAAGCTTGGATTCGGCAAACAATATCTTCAGGGAGTATACAACATCCGTGTCACCTATCTGCTTACCTTTTGATCATGTTTTTTGGGTTTCAAGTAAGAAGTATCCTCGGAAACAATGGGTATTTCCTCCCTTATTAGGCAATCAATTAATAGCCACTGCCCTTCCTGACTTCCTTCCTTTTTGATCAACATTAACATTTTGGTAGATGAAGTGTTCGCTTAATTGTCGATGACTTGTAATGGAAAACTACTGTAGAGTACTAACCACTTTTGTGGCTGAAAAGTAAAATGCTCCGGAGTGGAAATAGAAGTTGGAGTTTGTGTTGCTGCGTTACTTGTTTGCTTAATCTTAGACGTTACTTGTAATGTTGATGTCAAAATTCAAAACGTCATCAAATCCTCCAGGAGACATCTTCAGTCGAGATAGCATAGATTGTAAATTCTTTGTAGTGACTATAATGCTTTGGAAATTACAAAGTGCTGATCAGTGGGTTTTCGAGGAGATTACATAGAATATTTAGTCTCTCAAAAACTGAATCTCCTGGATGGAAGTAGGAATGGTCTCCGCCCAATGTTACAATAGTCGGCTGATCATGAACTAGGCTTCTGTGACAGTGATTTGATTTGGCAAGATCACCCAACGGTGTATCACAGAGAGTATAGCCAGCCACGAAGGAAGAACTCGCTAACAGCAAAGACTCAGGAACTAATAAGTTAGAATCAGACAATTTACCTTCTTGATAATTGTCTAGATTGTCCATATTTCAATCTTCCTCTCCGCCATCTGCCCCGTTCAGTTTTCCTCACTGGGATTTGGAGTATCGACTCGTGGTACGTTTCATGGAAAAACTCCAAGAGCGGGGGTGGTGTTACCACCAACATTGGTAAATGTTGTGTCTTTATTATTCCTTCTCTTTGTCCTTTTTTAGGTCTCGCCTGAGCCAGCGCGCATGCGCTGCTCTGCGAGGCTTCTAGTAAGGGCTTTCAACTCGGACCACACGCTCCTGAGTGTGCTTTTTTTTTTTGCTCACACGCTATTGGCCTTTGCGTGCGTCTTTCTAAGAAAGAGAGCACGCAATTGGCCAAAGGCGGGTGCATGTCCCGCCTTCTCTCTCCCCTGGCCTAGAGAGTTCGGTAGCGAGCAGCAGCGCGGCCGGGTGCCGTCTGTTTTTAATTAGCAGCGGCGCGCAGGGGCCATCTGTTTTTAATTAGCAGCGGCGGGCAGTGTGCCATCTGTTTCGGGTTCGCGCGGACGCGCTTGTTTATGTGGTATTCTCTCATCCCGAGTCTCGCGCCCCTTGTTTGCCGTTCTGCCCTTCCCCTCGCATGCCCGCTGTCATGGAGCGCAGCCAGGGTTGGTGGTACCACCGGTTATTGATTGTGGCACCTTAAGACATGGATTCTTTGTGCTGCTGCTGAAGAAACACTGACACAGAATCCCCTCTTTGAGATGCGGAGCCCGTCCGCCCCTCACTCGCTCCCTCCCTCCCCCCGTCGGCCCCCTCGTCCCTCCATTGTGCGTCGGTGCTGGTCAGAGCCCGGAGCGCGCTATGGACGGAGGGCAGAGAGCTGCACGCGCAGGCGAGAGTCCCTGGCTGCTCCAGGGAGCTTGACATGGAGATCCTGCTGGTCATGAGGCTGTGCTGTAACTGCACCTATGGTAATGACCCCCAGCCTTGGCTTGGACTCACCCCCGCTCCTGTGGCGATGCGTTTGTTATTGACCATTTTCATTGACAGTTTGAACGTCGAACTCCGGGAGTCTAGACTCGTGTGTGCTTTAAAGGGATCCTAGAGGACAGGGCTGAAGGAGAGGCTTGCTAAGCATTGTTTCTGCGATATTACTGCTAGTACTGGCAGCTGTAGGAAGCAGCAGCGAGGGGGGCGGGGTTTCGCCTCTAGCCATTATATTCCTCCATGCTGAAAAGGGGGATCGCATGAAAAGGATGACATGGTTCCATGGCTTGGAGAATTTTTGCTGACCTAGTCATTTGGGTCCTGCAAGTTTGAAAAATCCTTGTGCCACGCTAGCGCTTGCAGTTTGGGCACTAGGTGCTTCAGACCTGGTATATGCACAGCAGCCTGTTTGTACTGCCAGCCTCTCGCTCTCTTTATTAAAGCAGCAACGCATTTGGCGTCACTTTTGTTGGTTATTAATTTTTAGTGTATTTTTCATGTTATATTTTTCAAGGGGGCACCTTTTAATCACAAGAAACGCGAACAATGTAAAGCTCTGCAGTGTCGCCGTTCAGTCGTCGTTCGGCTAGTGATGCACAGACAGGTGCCACGGCGTAAAGATAGGAGCCCCCCCCACCCACCCCCCGGAGCCTTGCACTATTCATATCTGGTGCAGAGGGTTGTGTAGAGTGACAGATTTCTGACAAAACCCCTGATGTCCAGTGCATCTCCTCTATGTCTTTGGTGTGTTCTCACTGCCGCTTAAATTTCTTTAATGCCTGGTTTGGTAGACCTCCTGCTTTAAGATAGGAAACTAATGTGGTAGTACTTACTTTGGTGCAGCTTTGGAAGCGCTAGTGACGCTGTACAGGTTTCAAGCCGCTTTCGGAAGCGTGCTCTGCTGGCGGGCGGATGCTGACTAGGAAAGCTGTCCAGGAGTTGCTTGGCTAGGCACGTTCTCTGGTGGCGCCGGCGCGTGGCAATGTATAAGTAGGAAGGCCCTCAGACAAGGTCACAAAGGGACAGTGTGGGGTAGGGTTAGGGTCCAAAAAAAAGCCAGTAGGTTTGGCGATGACTTCCAGCAGTTTAGCTTTGTCAATGCTTGCTTTGTCATAATTTTTTTAAAACCTTTATTGTTGGGGAAGGTGCAGGGCCTTTGTCAAATAAAAAAATAAATGTAAAAGTAACATTTTTTTTCGGTCTGAAAAACCACGCATTGCCATTGTAGTCCCTGATAATGAAGGGGGCTTCTTTTGTGTGTGAATGTGTTCCTTGTGGAATGCCAGAATTCTATCAGTTACAATGAAGTTACCCAATTGTTGAGGTGGGCGGACCCTCTGCCCCAGCCTGTATGGGATATTGGGCTGAATAAAAATGGGAATGGCAAAATAACAGACCAATGAATGAAGAGGGCTGATTGAAAGCTCCTCTGGCCGACTATATTATACATATCATTTTAGTAAAATCAGAAGTTCTTTGCTAACGCCAGACTTAATAATAAATAGGATAGTTGTGGGGAAGTGTGGTGCAAGAGGGTAAGTCCCATTGGCTTGAAAGGCACAGGTGGTGAGTAAAGTGAGAGTTGTTTTATTGAAAGTCCTTGCTGTGCCAGGTCTGAGAAGGGAAAGATTGGTGGTGCAAGGTGACTTAGTGATGGTATGTTACTCATTTTTGTACAGCTTACATCTGCCACTGGTATGGGCATGTAAACTTGTGGGCTTTGTGGAATGATATTTCCGTACGACATTGGTATTTTTGCAGCACAAAAATGCTTTATTGCAGAGATCTGTTGATACTTTTGTGCTGGTTAGTTGATAGTAGGTATTGGAAGTAATAGAGGCAAGATGTGGACACCAGTGTGCAGTATTTATTGGGTGGAATCTGCATGTCTGGCGCACCAGGCTGTGGGCTGGTGCTGTTACATTTTGTCTGGTTTGCCGTGGCTCTTGCTTGCGGGGGTGTTTTAGTATACAGCGGCTCTGTAGGTTATGTATTTTTGGTTTAAAATTCTTTGAAGAACATGGTTGCTTTTACATTGTGCCGGTGAACTGTACTTTATGTAGTAGGCTCTATACAACCCTGGGTCTGAGTTCTGTTACATTTGCTAGGATGTGGCCGGTACCCTGATGTGTGCAGGTCGTTGGTGTTTTAATGATTGTGTGATCGTTTTTAAGTCTTAACTCCTTAACCGCGGCGCAAATTCCGCCGCGGTGCGGGAGTTCTATTGAGTGGGCGGGGCCGGGTCGGCTAACGGACGTGCGCAGCACTAGCGAGGTAGTGCTCGCGACGGCCGTTGGCCGACGCACGCACGGAAGGTGTTAAGGTTATTTGCAATGAGTGCTGTTGGAGAGTAATTATTGTGACTTGTTTGGCCTTTTGTGCTGTGTTGGTTGTATGTGATTTTGGTGCATGCATCGTGTTCCATTGTGTAGGAGGCATTGCAGTTGAAGTATAGGTTTCATTGCGTCAATTGTATTAGATTTTCTTGCAAATGAAGTGTTGCAGCAGTGTGCCTGGTGCTGTTAAACAGCAACATTTCGGCATCTGTATGGGTTTTGGATCTAAGTGGGCTGTGTGAGTGTCTGGTGTTGTCATGCTTAGCATAGTTTTTTGGCATTCCAGTTTCATGGCACTAACAAATCCCACAACCTGGCATCGGAATAATGGCTACTTCAGCCTGTGATTGAATACATCATAATATCTTTTAGAAATCCAGCACAACTAGCCTCCATCTTTAGAGCTTCTAAAGCCACATTCCATACATCCAGAGCCAAGTCTAAAGATTCTCTTTCTCTGTGTTGTGTTGGCGACACAATGATTTAAAGTAAACGCTCCAGGTTGTACATTCACTGACAATTTGTTGTGCTGGAATTGTGGAGCCTCTGGTGGTCCATGTGTAGAAGGTTCTCTTGATGTTGTACATGGCAGTAGCCTGGCTCTTTTTAGTTCCTCCAGGCTGTGACCATCATGAATCAGATGGGTAGCACTTCGAGGTGATAATTGCATTCTGAGTGCCCTGAAATCCCCTGGTGACAAGTGCTTACTTTGGAAATGATAATAAGTGTAGGGTTCCAAAGATTTGGTTAGAATCCAGTTGCCAAATACCGAAGGTGCCTTCATCTTGATTCAACCTCATGCCACTGCCTTATGCTTCTGTCTCCTTATAGCACTCCAGCAGATTCTTTTTCAACTCCACTTTCTCCTTTTAGGATTGTTTTCATATCGTTCTCTGCATCCATTTTCTGCTTATCTCTCACTTGCTGTGGGTCCAAGTTTGATGATAAAAAAATAAGTCTTGGTCCGTAAAAATCAGTGCAGGTGCCCACTGCCACAAATTAAGCAATGGCTGTAAGCCTGAAAGGGCCAGGATCACCCGGGATCTATATATTGGTTAGCAGCTTGGGGTAAGTTGCACTTTCAGCTAAGGGCGAGTTTTAGTCTGGGGCTCCCCCCCAGTTGTAGTGCCCAAGCCCGTTGTCCTATTTTTAGGTCTCGCCTAGCGTTGCAGCGCGCATGAGCTGCTCGCTCTGCGAGGGCTTCTTGGAATCAATACAGTTTCAGAAGTTGTGTCTCTGCTCCGCCTGCAATTTTCATTGGTGCGCATCATTTGACGTCATGGATTATGCTGAACGTAGTGTGATGATTACACCGGAGGCTTTTTAGTCCCTCCTGGTTGCCACCCTGTCCTCTTTTGGCCCCGCCCACCCGGACTGGATCTTTTACTGGCGGCTTTACACGCTCTCCTTTAAAAGACAGTGAGCACTCTTTTCTTTTCATTGTCGGCGCCGTCCGCTTTGGCCGCGCTTACGGCGCCGCTTTCAGCGCCGCCCGCTTTGGCTGCGCTTGTTTGTTTACAGCGCCGCTTTAGTGATTTTTCATTGATGCTTCCTGCCTTGACCATTGTTTGTGTCACTTTAATTTTCAGCGCATCATGCGCGCTTTCAGTTTCTTTTTTATTTCAATTAATGCTTGTTTAAATGGTTGCTTATAAGGTCCCAAAGCCGAGACCTATTGGCTATGCCAATGCTTGTTTAAGTATGCTGTGTTGACTGGTGCTCACGTGGTAATGAAGTTTACCTGATGGCTTGAATCTAACACGAAGCTAAAGCTTCTCGATGTTGGTATCAGGAGGGGTGAATAACCTGTAGAAGAGAACCCCATGATGGGGAAGGTCTTTCTGCTCTTTCTGTTTTTTTGGTATGTAAACCTAATAAGCTACCATTCAGTCAATGGTGTATAACAGCGGTGTTCAAACGTGCTCAAGTTGAGCCCTCCCTAACAAAAATAATTTAGTCAGGCCCCCCATGTGACAATGTTAAATTTTGAGAACAAGCTAAAAACTTGTTGTGGTCCCCGAGGATAGAAACAGACAAAAACTCAAAGCATCACTCGTCGGTGTATCACAGTAAACATATGCATTTTGAAACCTGCACATATGCCACACTTTTCAAGAGAGATTGACAGACTAGGTGATCTTGAAATTAAACTTCAAAAACTGCTTAGGTGTTACTTTTTTCTTACATTCAATCCAGTATATGAAATAAAGATGTGTTATTAGCAATGGAGCCAAACTCGTGGGACTGAGAGAACATACCATTCAATACATTTTACAAAAATTAATGTTCATTGTCATTTTCTATTCTCAAATTAACCTACTTAAAATTTCATATATTAAAATGATGTTCAGTTTTCCTTTTAAAAGCACATTTTGACAAGTACCTGTGCAAAAAGGTAACGGTTTTCAGAGTCACTTGTGAAGTGGCTGGCAAATGTTTGTTACAGTTTATTGAACTTGTATCATGCATACTACAAAAACCAACAACTTCTAGGCGCAAAGCATAATATCAGTACACATACCTTCTGATTACATTTCCCTACTACAACGCCGGTCTGATTTGATGACACTGAACGTGTGCAGCTGGCATTAGCTTGCCAAGGAAGCTGGCATACATGTGGAAAGGACTGACTGTGCTTACTGAGGTCCACCTGGTGCCACGGCTGAGTGGTTGTGGTTACATTGACTGAGTCCGGTAGGTGCTATCGAGGCTGGTCAGGCAGAGTGACATACGTTGAGGATGGATCTGATGGTACACAGATCAGGTTCATGCACTGATATCACAGAGCTCGCCCAGTCTTGGGTACACTACCTGTGCATGGGTGGTGGTGACTGGTATGGGCAGAAACATGGAGTGGCAGAGAAGTTGAGGCGAGAGGAGAATGTGGTCTTCGAGGGGTTAGAACAATTTTAATCTTCCTTTTGCCACACGCTCGCATCAGACTGGACATCCCTTTTGTCCCCCAGGTAGGGCCGGTCCTCAAGCGGAAGACCTCAACTCTACAGCGTTGGCGGACAGTGTGGATTGGTGCACCTGTGTTCCCACAGCGCATATCCCTTTGGAAGCCCAACCTGAATTCCGGGTTCCTCAAACAAACCTCTAAGGATATCTAGCCCTTACTACAACTTTGCAGCGAGAAAGTCAAACTAACTGTACAAGATGTACCCTTTTTGTGGTCTCTCACAGGACAGAGTACAGGTATCCAGTCAACCCAGCTTCAATTAGACATGTGTGTGTGTGTGTGTGTGTGTGTGTGTGTGTGTGTGTACCGGCTCGGTCCTCATAGCGTGAGTTAACCTTGGCAGAACCAGACAAACACTATCTTTGTGAGGACCGGTGGGTCAGGAGGACCAGTCCCCATAGTGTGTTTAGGTACTTTCGAACAAGTGTATCAGAAAACTAAAAGTGCAGTTATAGTACCCTCGGTATGCTTTATAAATTACTCTACTATCAAAGCATGTTTGGAGTTAGAATAGTAAATACACACTTCATTACGGTCAATGGGCGGTCCTCATAATAATAGGTATGTTATTGGGGGGGGGGTGTCTGTGCGTGTGTGCACGCGTGGTGATACTGGACCAGGGAATACTGGGTCCTTTTACTGTGGGTTTCACCGATTCCAGGGACTAACCTGTTGACATTTTACACCTGCTCAGAGCAGGCAGATGTGAACCAGAGGGCCGGTGGAGGTTGGGGTGGACAGCAGTGTGCTGGGGCGTCTTAGCATCCAGGGCAGGGCTGGTGGGAGCTCTGTCTGCTCTTTTTTGTGGTCCTGGTAAAGGTTGACACATTGGCTTGGTACTGTTCTCCCTAGGGTGTGCAGGGGGTGGGAGCTGTCCTTCTGCCCTCAGCCCCCGCTGGGTGTTTACATGCACTTGGTGAACCCGGGTCTGATGTCTCCGGTTCTGGAGCTACGGGGCTCAGAGTTTGCAAAAGTGGGGGCTCTGTCTGCTCTGTGTTGTGGGCCACGTAAAGGTTCACACATCGGCTTGGTACTGTTCTTCCTCGGATGTGCAGGGGATTGGGGAATGGAAATGGAGTCGGTGGAAGTCGGGTAGGCCCCGTCCGCTCCACGCCACAAGATCTGGCCAAGTGCACCCCACACTTGGCCTTGCTGCTTGTCGTGGGGTTGTGGGAGAGCCAGGCCTTGGATTGACTTGGGGAGCACTGTACGCTGCCCGTCATGTTGTGGCAAGTGGGGGATGGGCTTTGCTTCTGCCCTCAGCCCCTGCTGGGTGTTTACATGCACTTGGTGAACCCGGGGCAGATGTCTCCGGGTCTGGAGCTACGGGGCTCAGAGTTTGCAGAACTGGGAGGACTGTCTCCAGAAACCTCAGAACCAGCAATTCTGGGCTCGGAGATATGGGGCCACCCCAATACCCAGTGATAGAATTTCATCCAGTTACCCCTCCAGAGAATTTTTAAGGCATGGGCAAAGTGGGCTCTGGCCCAGGGCCCCAGCCTTTCAGGGGCCCCCTGATAGAGCCAGCTCTCTTCTGCAGAGAGTCTTGCCCTGATGACCTTGAATAATTCATAAAAAGATTATTTTAAAAAGTGTTTTCCTTTCATTTATTTTTATTGTGGGTGATGTGTGATTCTATTACATACATTTTGCAGAGAAATTTTGTGTTTTTGTTTCATGCAATATCCATAGAATTATTTTTTTTAGATCAAAACAGGACCTCAAATATGAGAAATGGTAGGGTGTCACAGAGATTATTTCCAGTAATATTAGTGAGCTGCTGCTGTGTTACAATAAAGAAAACACATGTCAGTATCCCTTAATATTAGATGTAAACACATTTAGAATTTGGACCAGTGTGCCTGTGTAATGTCAGTGACCAGGCCAAAGAGGGCATGAAAGAGCTGAAACTGGATCATAAATTCAAAGCTGTTCACAACAGGGACCCCCAAAATACGCTTGGCCCAGGGCCCCCCCAAATCCTTAAGATGTCCCTGTACCCCTCTAATGACTCTCACAGTGAGGGTCTTAAATAATCCCACATTTTTCTAATATGCTCAGACAGTCCGCTGCTGACTCCAGCTCACAATAGCAGTAGAATCCGGTCTGTGATAGAATACTCAAACACAGGGCGAGAAAGTACAGTACACAATTAGCGCTTTGAGGCCATACCAGTGGCAGAATGCACGCTATAGCAATCCGTATAACATAAAACAACCAGCATGGTTTCAGCGGCTTTAGTACACAACTTATACACACAAGGTAAGCATGGCTGCTTGAATGATCCATCTAGTATTAAAACCACAGAGAGCCGGATATTTGCAGAAAAGACAAGAAAGAACATTCAACACAAATACTGTCCATATGTTGGTACATGAAAGGCGCTATAGTGACGGGAGAAGCCAAACATGTCAGTGTGTATTGTCAGGGAGTATCGGTCTCTCTCTCACCTGTGCTAGCGCTTTGACACCTATGGGTATCATGTGCTGCATAAATACTAAAAAATACAAAAAACATGGGCAAGGTCCATGCTTCCACCCACCCACCCACCCTTAACCGTACAGGGAAAAGTTGAAAGTGTCCATAGGTGCATTCAGTCCTCCTTCCCAGGGTCGGACTGGGACAGAGAATAAATCAGGGCACCAAAATAATTAATAGCAAAGAAGAGCTCATGGGAAAACTTGTCTGTCAATCCACTGTGTCCTTTATGCCACATCTTCCCTGAGACTATTGAGCATCTTTTTTTCTGCTGCCCCTTTTACGCTGAACTTAGGAAAACCTGGCTGGCCCCTGTATGTCGCACTTTATCTTTTAATTGTCCTTTGGAAGCTATACGAATATTTAAATCAGACACCACAAGCTGGTTAGTATTTGCTGTTTCGAGGTTCCTAATGTTTGCGTGGTGGAAAAGGTCAAAAACGGGCAAATTTGTTCTTGTGTCGTAGTATTGTTAATGTAATCTTAATCAGGTCCAGTGGTATTTTTTTAGACGTATGTATATTGACTATGAATGAATTAGAGTTTGTCTTACTGTACTGTATAACTTTTTTATGGTTTTTACATTGGCGCATTTTTTACTGATTTTACTGTTTATGTACTGTATTTAAGATGTGAATGATCTTATTTTTGATCGATCAATAAAATAATAATAATAATAATTAATAGCTTTTTAAAAAATGGCCCATGTTTGCAAATCGGGCAGCTTTGAACTTGTAGAGACACTGTGAGTGTTTTACAAGCTATGGAAGACTACATGGATTTGCGCTTGTTGCAGGCAATGCTTGTTTTGTATCTGGGAAATTGACAGTAAATACACACCCAGCAGACCAAAAAACAGGCCCACAAACAGCAGGAAAACCGGCCTGCGCACTGACCTGTCAGAGCAGCCAGTTTGCAGCTGACTTATTGCCCCATAGGCCAGTCGGACCCTGCTGCTCCGCCCCCCTGGACCACGTCATCTGAGATATGCGACGTATACTTAGAACGGCTTATTTGTATTTTCAATAGTGCCTTCTAAAGCACTACTGCTCTTTTCAAGTGCTTCATATAACGGATCCTACAATTGCTCAGTTTATGGTACTCAATTTTCCGACCTCGGAAGAATGGAAGGCTGAATCTACCTTGCCGGGATTCAACGTTTGAAATTTATATAACGTTTGTCAGCAGTGAACGTTCAACTCACTGAGGATTCCCGTCAGCTTTTTCAGATGGATGTGGAGGGGAACTGGCAGATCCCAGCTGGGTGGAGGTGGTTGCCTTCTGGTGTAGTAGTGTGTATTTGGCCCAGTGCTTTTTCTTACAGTTGAACAATGGACAAAAATCTGTCCCGCGTGTTTCTTTGCAGGGTGTGTGACTCTCCGTCACCCAGTTTCCAAACCATCACAGGTTAATCTGTAGGCGCCAAAGTAGGCCGCTGAGCGGATTGTTTCACCCTGCACAAACTCAGGTGATGCTTATACCGAGCCCAATGTGAGGTGCATTGGCCTAGCTTCAACCAAGCCATTCACAGCTTATGATACAATTTAAGAAATGCAAAATGTCTCTCCCACTGCATATGTCCTGCTAAGAAGATGCCGTTCTCTCCCACGTAAAGCTGCCGTGCTGGGATGTTCTGGTACTGACCCATAAACTAATGCACCATGCGTGGCAAGATCTCGTACTATATGACGCAAAAAGAGGGAGGAAGGACACTGGTGGGCTCACGCCTGCCCATTCTCGCAGAATCACAATTAGCATGAGAATATTACCAAATCACAGATGCATAAGGTCATTATACCAGTATATGCCTCCTGATAATATCTTTTGGTGTTTTTAAACAAGCCTAGGATAGCACCTGAATAAAGGATACTTTTGTGCTTTGTCCTAAGGCTTTTTTTAACTAAAAAAAACTTGATCCAAGTATTTTATCCAGAAAAAATACATAATTTCTCAGAACTCCCTCAGGTTAGCGCCCCCCCCCCCCCCTTCCGAGGTTGAGTTCGCCCTGGTAGTACCATCTTACCAGGGTGGGACGAGATGGCAAAAGATTAAACATGTCACGCTACGTGAGTGAGCCCACCTCGTCCAATTTTTAGAATTGCCCTCGCTCTGGGAGTTAGTATTTAGTAGGCTGTGGAAAAAAACATTAGGGAGTTTTTTCTGCTCAAGACCAAATAGGTTTGGAGCAAAACCCAGGGTGTTCCGCCAGTTCTTGGTGTTGTGAAGATCTGGTACTAACCATAGCCCATAGCAGCCCTGCTGTGAAGTGCTGGTACTGACCCATCATGTATAGAAGCCTGGCACAAGGTACTGGTAGTGGTCCCTTAAGATATAGCAGGCCTCTGGGAAGTATTGGTTCTGACCCATCAACTAACACTGCGCTGCTGGGAATTCTCGCACTGGCCTATAATATAACAGCCCTGCTGTGAAGTGCTGGTACTGCCCATAACCAAACGAAGCACTGCTGAGAAGTGCTAGTACTTACCCATTACCTAACAAAGCAGTGATACAGTACTGCTGGGAGGTTGTGGTATCACCCAGAAATGATCACAGCTCAGCTGGGAAGCTGTGGTACTGTCCCATAAACTATAACAGCATTGCTGAAAAGTCCTGGCCTTCACCAATCAAGTATGGCAGCCGGCTAGGAAGCACTGGTGGCGATCCAGTGCCGCCTGGCAGCCCTTACCGAAGAGCTGGTGCCGATACATAAACTAACACACAATGGATGGGAATTCTGCAACTGACCAATAAAATATAACTGCCTCGCTTGGAAATTCTTGTTCCGACCCAAATACCAATGAATGCTGCTGGTGCTGACCCATAAACTAATGCAGTCTGGCAGGAAAGTGCTGGCACTGACCCATACACTGTTGCAGCCTGGCAGGAAAGTGCAGGCACTGACTCATACACTAATGCAGCCTGGCAGGAAAGTGCTGGTACTGACCCATAAAGTAATGCAGCCTGGCAGAAAAGTGCTGGCACTGACTCATACACTAATGCAGCCTGGCAGGAAAGTGATGGTACTGACCCATAAAGTAATGCAGTCTGGCAGGGAAGTGCTGGCACTGACCCATACACTAATGCAGTCTGGCAGGAGAGTGTTGGGACTGACCATGCAGTCTGGCAGGAAAGTGCTGGTACTGACCCATAAACTAATGCAGCCTGGCAGAAAAGTGCTGGCACTGACTCATACACTAATGCAGCCTGGCAGGAAAGTGCTGGTACTGACCCATAAAGTAATGCAGCCTGGCAGGGAAGTGCTGGCACTGACCCATACACTAATGCAGTCTGGCAGGAAAGTGTTGGGACTGACCCATAAACTAAAGCAGTCTGGCAGGAAAGTGCTCGTACTCACCCACAACGAATGCAGCCTAGCAGGAAAGGGTTCGTACTCACCCATAAACCAATGCAGCCTGGCAGGAAAGTGAGGGTACTGAACCATAAACTAATGCAGTCTGACAGGAAAATGCTGGTACTCACCCATACACCAATGTAGCCTGGCAGGAAAGTGCTGGTACTGACCCATAAACTAATGCAGCCTGGCAGGAAAGTGCTGGTACTGACCCATAAACTAATGCAGCCTGGCAGGAAAGTGCTGGTACTGACCCATAAACTAATGCAGCCTGGCAGAAAAGTGCTGGCACTGACCCATAAACTAATGCAGCCTGGTAGGAAAGTGCTAGCACTGACCCATATACTAATGCAGCCTGGCAGGAAAGTGCTGGTACTGACCCATAAACTAATGCAGCTGGCAGGAAAGTGCTGGCACTGACCCATAAACTAATGCAGCCTGGCAGGAAAGTGCTGGCACTGACCCACACACTAATGCAGCCTGGCAGGAAAGTGCTGGCACTGACTCATACACTAATGCAGCCTGGCAGGAAAGAGCTGGTACTGACCCATACACTAATGTAGCCTGGCAGGAAAGTGTAGGCACTGACCCATAAACTAATGCAACCAGGCAGAAAAGTGTTGGTACTGACCCATGCACTAATGCAGCATGGCAGGAAAGTGCTGGCACTGACCCATAAACTAATGCAGTCTAACAGGAAAGTGCTGATACTGACCCATAAACTAATGCAGCCTGGCGAGAAAGTGCTGGTACTGACCCACAAGGTATGACAGTCTCGATCGGAAGTGCTGATACTGACCCATAAACTAATGCAGCCTGGCAGGAAAGTGCTGGCACTGACTCATACACTAATGCAGCCTGGCAGGAAAGTGCTGGTACTGTCCCATACACTAATGCAGCCTGGCAGGAAAGTGCAGGCACTGACCCATAAACTAATGCAACCTGGCAGAAAAGTGCTGGTACTGACCCATGCACTAATGCAGCCTGACAGGAAAGTGCTGGTACTGACCCATAAACTAATGCAGCCTGACATGAAAGTGCTGGTACTAACCAATAAAATAATGCAGCCTGGCAGGAAAGTACTGGTACTGGCCCATAAACTAATGCAGCCTGGAAGGAAAGTGCTGGTACTGACCCACAAGGTATGACAGTCTCGATCGGAAGTGCTGATACTGACCCATAAACTAATGCAGCCTGGCAGGAAAGTGCTGGTACTGACACACAATGTATGACAGTCTCGATCTGAAGTGCTAGTACTGACCCATAAACTAATGCTGCCTTGAAGGAAAGTGCTGGTACTGACCCAGAACCTTTGGCAGTCTCGATTGGAAGTAATGGTACTAACCCACAAAGTGCAGCAGCCCTGCTGGTAGTGCTGGTCTAACCTCTTACAATGTAGCAGCCCTGTTGGCAAGTGTTGGTGTTGACCATATACTATTAGGCCCCTGGTGGGAAGTGCTGGTGCTGACACAAAGTACTGTAGCCTGCTAAGAAGTGCGGGTAACGACTTGCAAACTACAGCAAGCTCCTGAAAAGTGCTGCTAGGGATCTATAAACTAGAGCAGACCTCTGGAAAGTGATGCTACTGACCCATTAATGTATAGCAGCCCTGCTGGGAAATGCTGGTACTGACACATATACTATAACAGTCCAAATAGAAAGTGCTGATACTAATCCATCAAAGTATAGCAGCCTTGCATGGACATGCAGGTACTGCCCCATTGTCAGCACTTACAAGTATTAGTCCGATCCAATTAGCCTTGTTAAAGCTTTGTTTTAAAGGTGCAAGTATTGTCCCATTGAAAGTATAGTATAGTGTAGCTGCTGACAATGCTCCTATAATACCATTAAAAAACATATCAGTCCGGCTGAGAAGTGCTGCTTCTGTCCATTACCTCTCTCTTTGTAGTGCTGGGAAGAGCGTGTCTGTTCCACCTGCGCCAGCTGTAAGTGCCAGTGCTGCCCCATTAACATTCTCTCTGCCCTTCTAATAATTGGAATTTCTGCCATATAGAAAATATAAAACCCCAGCTGACAAGAGGCTGTTCTGTCCCATTAAGAACAAACCATTCCTGTTGAGACTATCAAATCTGCCCATTAAATGCATTGATAGAAACTTCTGTGTTTGCCCCATTACATCAGCTCTGCTGAAAAATGCCTGATTTCTCTCACTAGAACTAAATCAACTGTGCAGAGAAGAGCAGGTACTGTCCTGTTTTAGGCTCATCAGCGCTGCCAAAAAGTGCCCTTTGTGCCCTATTAAAAGCATGTCACTCCTGGAGAGAAGTGCCAGTACGGCCCCATTAAAAGCATATCAGTCCTGCTAAGAAGTGCTGTCCAGCACGTGCTTTTCCATCTTAAGTGCATTCAACCTTGCTTTGAAGTGCTTTCCTGGCACATTAAAATTATATCCGTGCTGCTGGCGATTGCCAGTGCAGTGTAATCAGTGATGGCTCTAAGGCAATTAAAAGAGCCCTGCTCCCTGAGGAAGCCCCCCCCCCCCCTCCAAAAAAATGAAGAGAGCTTGGAGCTGGCTGGAGGCATGATTGGAGCGTAAATATTATGCGTTGTTCCCCACCCTAGGTGCTGGTAATACATGCTTTTGTTATTCTGTCTTCTGTAATATTTGTTTCATGTTATATTGTTTTGGCATTTGCATAGCTCATGTCTACCATTTGAATGTGGCCCGGGTATATTGAGGGTGGTGGGCATGCATAGATCTGGAATGGGCCCCTCTTTACCTTTCAACTGATCTGTGTTTGATTAAAATATATCAGTCCTGCTAAGAAGTGCCTGATGTGTTGTATTAAAAGTGTGTCAGTGCTGCTAAGGAACGCTGGTGCTGATGCTGTTCCTTTAAAAGTATTTCAGTCCTGCTGAGAAATTCCTATTTTGTACCATTAAAAGCATAGAATCTCTCCGGGGGATTGGCTGCCCTGCACCATTAAAGAAATATCTACTCTGCTGAAGAGTGTTATTCCTGTCCCATCAAAAACACAGCAGCTCTGCTGGGAAATATTTTTCTGCTGCATTAAGGGCATATTTTCCCTGCTGAGGAATGTGAGCTATGACCCATTAAAAGTGTATGAACACTGTTTAAAATTCTGTGTTCTGTACCATTAAATGTGTACCGTCTCCTGAATAGTGTTAGTAGTATCCCATTAAAACATTTCAGTTCTGCTGAGAAATACTTCTTCTGCCACATTAAGCTTATATTTACTCTGCTGGGCAGCGTGGGATATGTCCAGGGCCACTTTAATTATGTGGTACTGTGGCCACTGCATATTCCTTATCATTATGTAATTGCCCAATTTGCCGTATAATCCATCTAGTGCCCTGCAAAATTTGCAGATTTTAACCCAAAAAATGTTTTTTGCTCAAACGGATCAAATGTTACTAAACATGGTGCGTGCAGTGGACGGCCCCTGGCCAAGATTGACTGGTCAACTTTCAGAGACTTATTGCTGTAGTTGGGTGTTTAACTGGTACTAGTGAGGTGAAACGGATGCCCAGGCCAAGTTGACATGTGTACAAAATGACAACAGTGACTATCACAAAATGTGCCGCATTATTTGCCTTTTCTTGCCATATAATTTACCAACCCTGCTAAGTAATTTAGTTCCCCTCGGTTGCATATCCAGTGGTCCTGGTTATAGCCATTACAAGTGTGTGGACTCTGTTGAGAATTGTCTGTTCTGTGCCATTAAAGGTGCACATCTCAGCTGAAGAGTGTTAAAACTGCCCCATCAAAAAAATATTATACCAGCTCATCTAAAAACATTTCTTCTGCAGCATTAAGGATACCTCATCTCTGTTTAGAGGTGTAAGTTATGTCCCATTAAAAGTGTGTCAACTTTGTTGAGAATTGTCTGTTCTGTGCCATTAAAGTATATTCCCTCTACCGCAGAGTGTCGGCCTGACCCATTAAAAACAGATCATTACTAAATGCTAAATGCAGTGAGTGTCTAACAAAGGCCTGTCTGTGATCACATAACCATATATTAAAGCTGTGGGGGTTACTGAGTTACAGTCGCCTGTGGTTTGCTCTTCAAAGGCACGCGCAGTCACTGAGTTTTGTGGTAAACACTACACGCATGAGCATCTTGGGATCTTTACAAACCTGTTGAACTGAATCAGAGCTACAAAAAGGAGCTTTAAGGGACAGCACGTCGCATCGAAAGCCAGAAATAAGAGATGTGTAGCAGCACATCTTTAACGTGGCGCGTGTCAGTTGAGTTACCAGCGTCACGGGGTTTACAGTGTTACTGCCTCCAGGAAACCCTCGTTACAATCCCAGCAACCACACGTTATGGGATCCTCTCTGAGTCAGTCCATCCCCCCGTTCCCCAGTAGTTATCCAAAAACCGTAGCGCCTAAAAACCTGGTGATCGAAATATAAGGCGCTATACTTTTCTTTTTAACTTGTTACGTTATGGGATCCTCTCTGAGTCAGTCCATCCCCCGTTTCCAAGTTCATATCCAAAAATCGTAGCGCCTAGAAACCTGGTGATCAAAATATAAGGCGCTATACTTTTCTTTTTAACTTGTTACGTTATGGGATCCTCTCTGAGTCAGTCCATCCCCCGTTTCCAAGTTCATATCCAAAAATCCTAGCGCCTACAAACCTGGTGTTCGCAATATAAGGCGCTATTGGACCTTCATCCATATACCGCGCTTACGCACAGGCACTCGCCGGCCCACGGGCGACCTACCTATGAGCCATCCGAATATCCACACCCACGGCAGCATCTTCTCTTACAGGCTGTGACACCTGAACAAAACCCTCTCCAAGTAATCCGGGGTCGCGCGAGGTCCACGCGGCGTCTAATGCAGGCTCGTGCTTAGTGGAAGGAAGGAATAAATCCAGATGTATTCACGCCGGGCATCCTCAGAGCCCCCTCCGGCACGGAGAGCGACCCGCAGCATCCATGCCAAGGCCCATGATGGAGGCTGGAGGGTAGCTTGGAGGTAGGGGAGTGGGGACCGGGGACCGGGGAGGCACCTGAGGTACAGGTAAGAGCAGGTGAGGGACGGATGGGGTATAGAGGTGCGGGCAGGCGAGGTACAGAGATCGAAGCAGGCAATGTAAAGGGGTTGAGGCAGGTGAGGTACGCAGGAGGAGGCAGGTGATATAAAGCGGCGGGAGCAGTTGAGGGGGGGGTGATAGGGGAGGATAGAAGCGGGGCAGGTGTTCTATAGATGTGGAAGCATATGAGGTATAGAGGTTGGTGCCAGGCCCTGTCTGGGACCGAGGCAGGGGAGGTAGGTGAGGCGGGAAGGCAGGAGAAATATAGTAAAGACGTTTAGATGGACAAGAGAGGTATGGAGATGAAGTCTGACCTGAGGTAGGTGCAGGTGTGTAACAGGTGGGGACGGCAGGTGAGGTATGGAGAGGTGGCGGTGGAGAGGTGCAGTTCAGGCACAGAGGCGAGGAGACAGGTGTGGAGAGAGGTGAGGTGCGAAGTCAGGTGAGGTACTCAGGTGGGAATGCTGGAAGTTTGAAGAGGCGGGGGCGCGAGGCTGCCGGGCCTGCCTCTCAGAGCTCGGCCTCGCTCCAGTGAGGTTGGGGGGCTGCGGGGCTAGACCCGTGTTGCCTCCTGCAGCCTCAGAGATGTGCTGAGCTGTGGAGCTGTTCCTAAGTCTGAGGCAGCTCGGAGGCTGGGACTGGGAGGGAGGTGGAGTCTCGCCGCTGCCTCCCAGCCCAAGGCGCTGCCTCCCTGCCCAGAGAAGCGCCGGTTGGGGCCGGAGCCGCTCATTCACAGCAGCGTCCGAGTTGCTGAGACAAACAGGGGGCGCCGGAAGCACCCCACAGGTCCTCCCACCCCGACGGGGTGCAGCCGGGGGCCTCGGCGTTCCCTTTGTGAGCGCTCGACATGTTTTATTGGGGTTTCTAAGCAAAATAAATCACTCCAATGAATGGCACCTAAAGAAACACGGTTCATTGGACTAAACATTGCAAAATCACATTGTCACTCGAAGGAAGCTATCTGACAGGAGTGGCGGTCCAGGCCCCACGACAGCCCCTGCTCTGCAGCCTGTTTTGTTTCAGCACAGACACGGGCGGCGGGGCAGAGCCTGCTAGCGGGGCTGGGGGCGTGGGAGGGGGGTACACGCGCATTTCTGAATAGAAGGCTACCCCGAGCCCTCCCTGGGCTAACTGAAGAGTGAGTCACAACTAGCGCACAGGACCCAACGTGCTGGCGGAGAAAGAGCGCGCACAGACCGGGCACGGGTTCAAACAAAGACACCTATTTATCTAGAATTAAAGGAGGTGTTTGACTGCCCCTTGCAGAATTAGTTTCTTCTTTCTACCCTTTTTCTTTTATAGCCTTCTTTTCTTTCTTTCAAATTCTCCCCTCTTAAGCTCTTCATTTCCTTCCTTCCTTTCTTCATTTCTTCCTTCCTGCCCTCCCTCCATTCCTTCCCTCTTCTTTCCTGCCTTACTCCCTTTTGTTGTGATTATTTGTATTCTTTCACTTCTTTCTTTGTTCCCTTTTCTCTTTCTTAACCACTCACTTGCTTTCTACTTATATCTTTCTTCAGTCCTTCTTTCCTTCTTCCAGTCACTTTCCTTAGTGCCTTCCTTTTTACTGTCCTTCATTAGCTTCCTTCCTTCCGTCTCCTCTTCCTTTCTTCCTCCTTCCCATAATTCCTTTCGCGTTTCCTTCCTTGCTTCCTTCCCTGCTTGCTTCCTTCCTCGTTTTGTACTTATTTTTATTCTTATTTCTTTCTTTCCTTTTCTCTTCCTAAACCACTCTATTGCTATCTGCTTATATCTTTCTTTGGTCCTTTTTTCATTTCTTCCTTCTTCGCATCACCTTCCTTAGTGCCTTCCCTTTTACTGTCCTCCATTAGCTTCTTTCATTGCATGTCCCACTATCCCTTTCTTCTGTTATTCATTCGTCCATTCTTCTTCCGTTATTTCCTCCCTTCTGTCATTCCTCCTTCGTTGCTACTTGCCTTCCTTCTGCCCCTCCTTCTTCCTTTTCATCTCCTTCATTCACTCTTTCCTTCCTTTCTCCCAGCATTCTCCGCCACTCCCATTCTATACATTTCTTGCTATGTTATTTCTTCATTCTCTGACCCTATTACCTTACATGCTTTCATTTTTGCCCAACGTCTCTGCATGCTTCCATCTTCCATTCATGCTCTCTCCTTAATCCTCCTACCGATGTTACTTAATTCCTTCCTTCCTCCGTTCTTCCGATACTTCCTTCCACTTTCCCTCACTTCTTTCCTTTATTCGTTGCTTGTCTTTTTCTTTTTCCCCTTCCTTCGATCCTTTCGTCCTGCCTCCATTCTTTCCTTTCGTCTTCCTTCCTCCTTTTTTCTCTCCAACTTTGGTTTCTCCCTTCATTCCTCCCTCCACACCCCTGCCCTCGCTTGTCTGCCTACTAATTTCTTCCTGTCTCCCCCTTTTCCCCCTGGTTTTGTTACTTCTTTTCTTGTTTCTTTTCTCCTGCCCTCCTTATTCCCTCCTTTCGTTGTTAATTCTTTTTTCCTTTGTTCCCCTATCCACTTCATTGCTGTTACTTACATTCTTTCCATCTCCATTTCTCGAGTCCTTAGTTTTTTATCCTTCATTGCTGTGTTGCTACACTTCAACCTTCAGTTTTAATTCCTTCCCTCACTTCTTTCATGCTTTCTTTTTCCTATCTTTTCTCTTTCTTTCAATCTTTGTAATTTATTTTTCATTTCATCCTTTCCCTCGCTTTTTCCATTTTCCCCTCTTTGATTTAGTTCTTCCCCCCCTTTCTCCTTCCTTTTTCCTCCATTTTTCGTCTTTTTTTCTGTCCATCTTCCTCTCTTCAAACCTCACCCTGCTTCAATCATTGCGGTTCTTTTTATTGTCTCGTTATCGTTGTCCTTGGATATTATTTTTTTCTTCTTCCAATTTCGACCTGATATTTGACTTCTTTTCTTCCTTCCCTTTTTCTCGTCTCTTCCCCTTTTACCTTCTTCCTGGTTCTACATTATCGTTCTCTCTCTTTCTTTCGCCCCCCTTGTGCCTCCCTCTTACTCATCCTTGTAATCCCTGATTGTACAGCAGAGCTAGGCTTTGGCATCCAGCCTTGCTGGCACAATGCAATCGCATGAGGTTGCTAAAGAGACCAAGTTCCTTGGCGAGTTCAGTAAGAAAAGCAGTAGCACAAACCGCCTCGACACTCCCAGGCAGCCCTATTGATCCACATGGGAGACAGGACCCATTTAGCTGTCAAAAAATGCATCTACAATGTGATGTTTGAGGAAAAGCGGAGAGTCGACTTCACTGTTCCATTAAAAGAAGTCTGGTCTGATGGGCAGAAAGCCGATCTGTGTCCCGTCCCACAGATGAAGTGCTTAATTTGAAGAAAAAACAAGTATTTGCAATGCACTAGGTCTCGCATTTACGAGATTTTGAGCTATTGGCATTGTAAATGACAATGCCTTTTTTATGTGTTGTTTTTAAAATTGATAAAAGGCATTGTCGTTTACAATGGCAATAGCTTAAACTCTTGCAAATGCGATACCTATTGCATTGCAAATGCCAGCGCCGTGCTATAAAAATAAAGAAAAGCATTAGGAGAGAGCTGGACAAAGCTATTTGAGAAAATAGTGCTTGGAGGCTGTAATGAAAGCCTTCCGAGTAACAACACACGTAACAGGGGGTGTCGCCATGGGAGGTTACAAAATGAGACAAGGCAGTACTAAGGAGGGACTACTAAGCCTATTGACCAATGAACAGCCACAGTTTACAATGGACAATGACACAAGCCAATGAAAAATATGGACGGAGAGTAGGCAGAGCTTCAAGTCCCTACCTGAATACAGCATGCCTCGCAGAGCAGCACATGCGCTGCCCAGGCTTGACCTAAAAAAAAAGTGCCAGGGCCCAAATTTTTAGGTCTTGCCTACGAGAGAGTGCAAGGTTTCTGTTGGTGAAAACTGGGCATAAAGCCATTGGTTGGCTATGTTGTCACTCTCATTTGCTTGCTTCTTATCTGCTAGCTTCTTTGGGCTTTCCATTCTCTTCTTGTGTTTTGTCCTCTGCTGGAGCATGGATGAATTACTTGTGCCCTTCCGCTGGTCACTTTTCAAGCACTACTTTTTTCTTTTTGGTCATGCACTCTATAGGTGTGTATGTATTTCCTAGCTGTCTCCCTCGTGTATTTTCCTTGCTCCTACCTAAGTCTGGCCGGTGAACTCCGCTCCGCTCGCGAAGTTTGCGGAGATTTCCGCACTCCGCGTTACGTTTTTTTCCTCGCTCGCGTTCGTCAACATCAAGTTGGCGAGCGAGGAAAATCCACCTCCCGGCGAGATTTTTCCTCGTTCACGATCGTCAACATCAAGTTGGTGAGCGTGGAAAATCAACCTCCCAGCAAGATTTCTCTATGCAGGCGGTCAGATTTCTCATTGTGAGTGGTCGCGTATGCTAGCGACCGCTCGCGTTGAGAAACTGTCCGCTCACGTTGAGAAAGCTGCCACACGAGTAAAAATCAACTCGAGCAGCAGAAAGGAAGCAGCGCCCGCTTGCACTGTGCATGGTGGCGTTCGCGATGAGTGCACAGTGCAGACAAGCACCTGGCACTGAAAATCACTGCGAAAAGCATTTATCCAACGCACTCCGCCACTTAGCGCAGCAGAGTTTTTTTTGCACTTCGCGGAGTTCTACTATGCAGAACTCCGCGAACTCCGCCCAGGCTTACTCCTACCACGGCTTCGTGTTACTTTCTTTCACCTTTGTGCTTCTCTCCTTTCCTCTTCCGTGATGTGCTCGCCTTAGTGTTCCCTACTCTTGTTTTCTCACCCGCGTTTTTCTTACCCCAGCTCTACGTTGCTCTTTCCTCACCCGTGTGCTTCTCCCAACGTGCTCTGCATTGCTCTCGCTCCTTGTCATGTCGTTTCTCCCCCCCAGCTACCTGCATGTTGCTTCTGCAACCTCGCCCCAGCAATGGCTGGCCCCAGTAGCGCCTGCTCTCACGGCAGAGAAGCAGGACAGGGGAGGGGTGTGAGGTGGGGGGGACGGACAACAAAAATAAAGAAAAAAAAAGAACTTACCTTCTCCTTTCTACTGAGGCTCCCAGACTCCCCTGCAACCAATCCCAGCGCTTCTCTCATACATGAAAGATGCTGGCAGATTTGCCTGAGCAGGCTTGTTTTCCACTCCAAAGAAGACGGGGAGCCTATGCCTGCTATTCTCTCCACCCAGCAATGCAGCTCGGGTAGAGGAGATGTCAGTGCGCATGACGGTTTGGCCGTCCAGAGACAGACGGCCAAACCGTCATGCACACTGAGTGCAGTGCCACCACACCTCCTATGACTGCTCCCCCGCGATGGCCTCACCCACAAGACGTGAAAGGAAAGGAAAAAGAAAGCAATAATAAACACATTTTATTATTGTTTTATTTTTCACATTTTCAGGCCGCTGGCAGGGGGGGGTGATGCTCCTCCACCGTACTGGAGGAGCCGCCACTGGCTAGCCCTCTGGTTTACTTCTGCCCCACCCCCACCAGGCTTCTGTCTTGCTTCTGCCCCACCCTCTGTCTTTCTTCCCCCTCTCATCCTCCATTTTTCGTCCCCTGCCTTTCACCAGCTTCAGGAAAAAAATAACTTGTGAGCTACTTTTTTTGTTATTTATCAATGCAAATCAGATCAGTAAATAAAAAAAAATGCCCCAGTGTCATTCGGTAGGTACACGCATTTGTGGTGCAAATGCTTCTATAAAATAATGTGGCTGGTTGCGTCACAGGCTTTTATTCCCCTTCTTTAGCCAAGCTGCACGGGGATGTTGTAGAAAACTAGACTTCTGTTTCACTGGCAATGCTCATCTGTAAAACAGTTTGGGCCAATTCAACCTTTCATCCTTCTGAACCTGATAAAATGAGAAACTTTTTGTGCTGTAGGGCATAAGCCCAGATTTTGTGAAGTACAAAAAGATAATCAGTTTTTTTTATTACCGCTCAAAAAAGATTCAGAAACAAAGTTTGCAGGTTCCTCACCCCAATTTAAGAAAATCTGGAAGCTTGAAAGCAGCTTTATGCTTGTTTGCAGATTTTCGAGACTGAGGTAAAACAGCGGTTACCCGCCCCAAGGGACTTATGACATCTGTGGAAACACCGTGGACCACTTTACTTTTATGCAGACATTTTGCTATCGGGAAAAAGCTTAATACTCAGTAAGTGAAAGTACAAGAGAAAACGAGGAATTATACAGGGAATTGAACCCAGAATAACCAATTACCCCCAGTGCTTCTTGGTTTCTTAGTGGACCTTGGGCTGGATTTTCCCCACCACTGTTGTTACCAGTGTCCCGGAAACAGTAACTCCTGGGGTGGGGAAAATCCTGCCCACTTACCATACCACTCATAATGGGGGCCATAGTTGGGTATTGCCATGCTCAGCACAGCACCGTCTTCCAAGACATAGCACAAGGCCTGGCTGAAATGTTAACTACGCCAGCATAATTGATGCAATTTTGGTAATTTCACATAACAAAATTTTGGCAAGATTATAAAGATAGCGCCATTAGGCAACATTGCATAATTTCGGGGAGAAATTTTACCACAAGATGTACCGTTCAGGTAATTTTTGAAAGTGAGCTGCATTTTTTACCTGAGCTGACCGTTCGGGTAATTTTTTCGCGTGAAGCTACAATTCTGAACTCACGCAGCTGTGTTTTCAAAGCAAGCAGCAATTCTTATATCGTGGGCATTCAACAATAATTTCAGATAGATTTTTTTACCCGATCCCACTGTTCGGGTAATTTGTGAGCGCAAAACTACAAAACCGAACGCGAACGGCAGTGTTTCGAATGTGAGTCACTGGAAATAAACTTGAAATTACTTTTTCGAGTTGAATTTGTACCTGAAATGAGCGTTCGAGGATTTTTTTTGCGTGAGGTGCCTTTCACGTAATGACATGTAATTTCAAGTAATTTTGCCGCAATTTTGCGAAATTACGCTGCAGCAAATTATGAGAGTTTCTCACACCTACACATCCCAAATATTAAAGGTACTGGCTCTTAAGGGATCTAACAGCACTCACAATCACCAGCTAACTTCTAAACCAGCAAAAGGGCATGTACCAACAGATAAAATACTGAAGCAATTGGTAGGTTCCCTCCAGTCTTGGCCACCTAGAACTTTAAGTTAATTAAAGTTGACCCACTCTCCCTCTACTGACCACGCATCTCCACAAAACCAAATCAGGGTCTGCTCTGCCATCAAAAGATCTGTAACATTTACAAAAGTGATCATTTGACAAACAAAAGCGCTGCGATGAGGTGCTAATGGCAAACCGGGCGCTATGCAAATGCCGGATAACGATAAGTATAGTGAACTTGAATATTAGTCAGTGCACGTGCACACCCCGCCCTTTATTCGGTCTTCTGGCTGCATTGATCTCTCTTTCACTGTTTATTTATTATAAACGCTGCTTGCTTGCTTTTCAACATAGGAAGTTCTCGTTAGGGTTAGATAATCATGTACTCTATGGTTTTAAGCAAATGAACTTCCAGTGATAGGCTGCGCACAATTACAATCCAACAATGAGGAACTAGACCGCTGTTTAAGACTCCGCCCACTTCCCGGCTCCTCCCCGTCTCTTTCTTGGCTGTCCCTTCAAACACTACCTCCATGCTCAAGCTTTGGGGACCTCTTTTGTGACAAGAGGAGACGTGGTGGGGCATTGTGGTAAAGCTGTCAAATGAGGAACCAAATCACTTCTTTCGGAAATGATGTGATTCTGGTCAAATGAATATGACGCAGTTTCCTCTCGGACAGAACAGGCGCGTAATGAGGGAAAACATCAGTATTAGTTAGGTGTTATGTTAAAAAAAAACGGACACATACACTTACAAATGGCGAATGTCAGACAGGCACCCCCCATGCCTGTTGGGCTCCCCTTTGTATATTTCAAGGCGCTGTTTCCCACCGTAGCCGCTCTCCCCACTTTACAGGACAGTGGCGCTTTTAATCAATTCGCTATGGGGACAAAAGCGTTGCTGGGCCCCCAGTGCAGAGCATAAAGGGAGATATTCTTCAGAAAACGGGGCCTTGTGCGGTCAGACGTCTCTTTCACTTACACTCGGTGCCCCCAGCAGATCAAAGGAGGCGGGTGGCCCCCGATAATTGGCCCTGTCTCCACCCTTACCCAGCTTAACTGGAAGGCCACGAATTTGCAACTCTGCACGCAACTCTGCACTTATTTGGGAGAAAACTCGGCCAAGCTGTTGCCGCGCTTTGAAAGGCTCCGGCACGGCCTTGTCATGGCTCATGGTCAAGACCATTGGAATTATGCGAGTCTGCGGCCTCTGCTTTTTTCGCATAATTATTAATTTGCCGCATTTGCCACATCTGCATAATCTGCAGATTGTATAAAAAAAAGTTGTTTCTAGAACAAACGTATCAAAAATTACTAAAAAAGTAGCGACGTGCTCAACTGCAAGGGAAGACCTTCGCTAAGGTTAATCTGTCATCCTTCAGTTGCTTATTTCAGTATTTGGTTGTTAAACTGGTGCTAATGAGGGGAAATCTTTATCTAGGCAGTATTACAATGTGTAAAAATAATAGAGTAATGAAGTAATGCTATCCAAGAATGTGCCACATTATGCCACATAATTTGCCTTTTCTTGACCCGTAATTTAGTCAATCCTGTCTCAAAATTTGGTGCTCCCTTGTTGTATAATTCCAGTAGCCCTACCCGTGGTGTCCTGGGCTCCATCGTGTAATGGATGGAGCCTAGAGTAACATTATCAGGACATCTGCTTGTGAAACTCAGCTTTTATTTTTAGTCAAGAACGTTTCCGCCAAATGGGTAAGCCTATGTTTTCCTTCTGTGGCCTAATGAGCTCGAGACACCAATGGAGGTGGCGTGTGACTGGGTCTGCTAGTATACCCCATATGTTTGTTATTGATATGATGAAGCCCACTGATCTGTTATTTGCTAGCAATTATCTTTTCTTAGGGCAGCTTGAAGATCAACCTACTGCATTTGGCTCGACCTGGTATGCAACCACAATGGTACATGTTTAATCTCCCTTCTTACAGGCAGGTTGTAAGTCAGCCAACTGATTTTTTTTAGGTTTGGCTTAGAGACAGTTTAAGCCATCCTCATGTTTTCCAAAAAATCATAATAAAATGAATGTATACATTTAGGGGATTTTGGTCAGTCCACTTCATTCAGTGGCTCTCTGGAACTGTGAGTGACAGCATTTTTCCTGATCACATGTGCCCAGCAGCATGATATGGAGTGCACATGAGTGTAAGGGCTGGTGTGCATGGTGCTCTTGGGCACGCCTTAATTTTTATATTTTTGCCCTTTTTGCAACTTACAGTTCTAGTTTATAGTCTAAAACAGTGGCAGGTATGCCCAAACCAAATGTCCACTCAAATTCACAGTTCTCTCTAGACTTTTGGGGTGTATCTATCACTACCAAGTGCATCTTGCTGTAGGTATAGTTGAGTTCCATTGAAAACCACCCTGCTCCAGCTTACTTGCAAATGACAGGTTTCCCATATGGCCCACTGTGATGTACATCAGGCCTAATCATTATTTAGCTAGTCACTGGCTGGGGCTAGGCTTCCAGCTGTGTAGCTTCCAATGGGGCAGCACATGCAGTGACACCAGGGCCCACTGAACCCGCATTATTGCTGTATTTTGCAGTACTAACAGGTGCCAGGGAGTCCATTTCTTCCCTGCACTATGGCCCATGACACATTGGCTATGCCACTGTAGGCTTCTCCTTTCATGGGTCTCTGATCAGGAGTCTCACCTCTTAGGCCACAGGCTGCCCTGTGTGATCCAGGTAAGGTGTACACAAAGAAACCCACCTTCTCCGTTGAGGATGAATTGATCCCAAACCAATCAATCAATCAATCACAGAATTTGTAGAGCGCACTACTTACCCGCGAGGGTCTCAAGGCGCT
Source organism: Calotriton arnoldi (assembly GCA_963921515.1). Classification (NCBI taxonomy): domain Eukaryota; kingdom Metazoa; phylum Chordata; class Amphibia; order Caudata; family Salamandridae; genus Calotriton; species Calotriton arnoldi. Next base: position 290,449 of record CAWUFW010008514.1, read on the forward strand.
GGGGAGAGGGAAGGGGGGGGGGTGCTGCTACTGGTCGAACAGCCAGGTCTTGAGTAGCCTCCTGAAGGTCAGCAGGTCTTGGGTCTGTCGTAGGCTTAGTGGAAGGGTGTTCCAGGTCTTGGCGGCGAGGTGTGAGAAGGATCTGCCGCCGGTGGTTGTTCTTCGAATGCGAGGGACGGTGGCGAGGGAGAGGTCGGCAGAGCGGGGCTGGCGGTTGGGGACGTAGAAGAAGAGTTGTCTGTTGAGGTAGGCTGGGCCAGTTTTGTGGAGTGCCTTGTGTGCGTGGATGAGGAGTTTGAAGGTGATCCTCCTGTCGACGGGGAGCCAGTGCAGGTTCCTCAAGTGGGGGTGATGTGGCTGTGGCGTGGTACGTCGAGGATCAGGCGTGCGGAGGCGTTTTGTATGCGTTGCAGTCGCTTGATGAGTTTGGCCGGGGCTCCCGCGTGAGGGCGTTCCCATAGTCAAGTCTGCTACTGACGAGGGCCTGGGTGACTGTTCTTCTTGTGTCTGTCGGGATCCACCTGTAGATCTTGCGAAGCATGCGGAGGGTGTTGAAGCAGGAGGAGGAGACTGCGTTGACTTGCTTGGCCATGGAGAGCGTTGAGTCGAGGATGACTCCCAGGTTGCGTGCGTGGTCGGTGGGTGTCGGGGCTGCTCCCAGCGTCGTTGGCCACCAGGAGTCGTCCCAGGCTGAGGGGTTGGAGCCGAGGATGAGGACCTCCGTCTTGTCCGTGTTCAGCTTTAGTCGGCTGATCTTCATCCAATCGGCGACGGCCTTCATTCCTTCATGGAGATTGGCTTTGGCGGCGAGGGGTCCTTGGTGAGGGAGAGGATCAGTTTAGTGTCGTCGGCGTAGGAGATAATGTTGAGGTCGTGCTGTCTGGCGATGCGTGCGAGCGGGGCCATGTAGATGTTGAACAGTGTTGGGCTGAGGGAAGATCCCTGGGGTACGCCGCAGATGATCTCGGAGGCTTCGGATCGGAAAGGTGGGAGGCGGACTCTCTGGGTTCTGCCGTCGAGGAAGGAGGTGGTCCATTCCAGGGCCTTGTCTCGGATCCCTGCGTCGTGGAGGCGTGCGCGTAGAGTGCGGTAGCAGACAGTGTCGAAGGCGGCGGAGAGGTCCAGCAGGATGAGGGCTGCGGTCTCACCATTGTCCAGCAGGATCCTGATGTCGTCGGTGGCGGCGATGAGGGCAGTCTCAGTGCTGTGGTTGCTGCGGAACCTTGATTGGGATGGGTCCAGGATGCTGTTTTCTTCGAGGTATCGGGTTAGCTGTTTGTTGACGATCTTCTCGATGACCTTGGCTGGGAACGGAAGCAGGGAGATGGGCCGGAAGTTCTTGAGGTCTCTCGGGTCCGCCTTGGGTTTTTGAGTAGGGCGTTGATCTCTGCGTGTTTCCAGCTCTCTGGGAAGGTCGCGGTCTCGAAGGAGAGATTGATGACGTTGCACAGGTGGGGTGCGATGGAGCTGCTGGCTTTGTTGAAGATGTGGTGCGGGAAAGGGTCTGACGGGGAGCCGGAGTGTATTGTGCTCATGGTCTTGATGGTGTCCTCGATGTTCACGCTGGCCCAGGCTGGCAGGGGGTCGTGGTCGATGGTGTGTGGCGGGTCTGGTGCATCGATCTTAGTTGGGGCTGTCTGGGTGTTGAAGCTGTCGTGGATGTCGGCGATCTTGCAGTGAAAGAAGGTGGCGAGGGAATCGCACAGGGGTTGCGACGGCGGGATGTCGTTGGTGTTGGAGCTGGGATTGGAGAGTTCCTTCACTATGTTGAAAAGCTCCTTGCTGTTGTGTGCGTTGTTGTCGAGGCGGTCTTTGAAGGAGATTCTCTTGGCGGACCTGATGAGGTGGTGGTGGTTACGGATGGCGTCTTTGTGGGCTGTGTGGCTGTCCGGTGTCTTATCACTGTGCCATTTCTTCTCTAGTTTCCGGCAGGTACGCTTGGAAGCTAGGAGTTCCGAGGTGAACCAGCTGGCTCTTTTGGTGGTGTCACTGTAGGTGAGCTTTTTCAGCGGGGCGAGGGTGTTGGCACAGTCGTCCATCCATCGTCTGAGGTTGCAGGCAGCGTCGTCGGTGTTGGATGGGTCGGAGGGAGGGCTGAGAGCGAGGGTTGCCCGAGTTGGTCTTCGGTGACTTTGCTCCAGCAGCGGCGTGGGATCTGTTGGGTGCGGTGGTGTGTGGTGGGTTTCTGGAAGGTGAAATGGATGCAGCGGTGGTCGGTCCAGAGGAGTTCCGTGGTGTGGCTGAAGGAGACGTGGGAGCTTGAGGAGAAGATGGGGTCAAGCGTGTGGCCGGCGGAGTGGGTCGGTGTTGTGACGAGCTGGCTCAGACCGAGGTTGGCGAGGTTGTCGATCAGGGTGGTGGAGTTGCTGTCGTTGTTGTTCTCCAGGTGAAAGTTCAGGTCTCCGAGGAGGATGTAGTCGGTAGAGGTCAGGGCGTGCGTGCTGATGAAGTCGGCGATGGAGTCGCTGAACTGGGGTCGGGGCCCAGGGGGTCTGTAGACAAGGGTGCCTCTAAGGGTGGTGTTGGGGTCCGTGTGGATCTGGAAGTGCATGTGTTCGGCGGTGCTGAGAGTGTCGTCGGTGCTGGTCGAGCCCCTACGGTGTTCTTGTGGACGATGGCGATTCCTCTTCCTACTGCGTTGATGCGGTCTCTGCGGGTGATCTTATAGCCGTCTGGGATGGCTATGGCGATGTCGGGGGCGGAGGAGTCGTTCAACCAGGTCTCAGTCAGGAAGGCGACGTCTGGTGATGATGTGTCGAGCAGGTCCCAGAGCTCGACGGGCGTGTTTGCGTGCGGAGCGGGTGTTCAGTAGGATGCACCGGAGGTGGTTGAGGTCCTTCTTGGCGGGCGCCTCGGTGGCTCTGAGGCTGGTGTAGCTGCAGTTCCGGCAGGTGAAGGGACCATGGGTGCGTTTCGGGCGGCCTTGAAGCAGTTGTGTGTCCGTCCGGGGTTGAGAGCGTGGAGTGTGGTGGCATCGTATCGGCGTCGGTCCTCGAGGCTGGAGCGGGGCGCGCGGCCCAGGGGTTCTGGCGCTGGGCGCGGTCCAGTCGCGGACGGGCGCAGACGGGCTTGCCTTAGGCGCGCCTTCGGCGCGCCATCGGCGCGACCGTGCAGCGGCCGCCACATATGGGGAGGTGGGAGGGAGGAGCAGCTGGGAGGCAGGGGCAGCGAATGGGCAGTCAGGGGGCGGGGCCGCAGGGGACGCAGCGGCGGGAATGGAGAGAGGCAGCGAGGGGCACAGAAGGCAAAATGGGCACAAGGGGGTGGGGGCAGCGAGGGAAAAACAGAAGAAAACACGGGCACAGTACAGTGGGGCAGCGAGGGCACAGAAGGCAAAATGGACACAAGGGGGTGGGGGCAGCGAGGAAAAACAGAAGAAAACACGGGCACAGTACAGTGGGACAGCGAGGGCACAGAAGGCAAAATGGGCACAAGGGGGTGGGGGCAGCGAGGGAAAAACAGAAGAAAACACGGGCACAGTACAGTGGGGCAGCGAGGGCACAGAAGGCAAAATGGACACAAGGGGGTGGGGGCAGCGAGGGAAAAACAGAAGAAAACACGGGCACAGTACAGTGGGGCAGCGAGGGCACAGAAGGCAAAATGGACACAAGGGGGTGGGGGCAGCGAGGGAAAAACAGAAGAAAACACGGGCACAGTACAGTGGGGCAGCGAGGGCACAGAAGGCAAAATGGACACAAGGGGGTGGGGGCAGCGAGGGAAAAACAGAAGAAAACACGGGCACAGTACAGTGGGGCAGCGAGGGCACAGAAGGCAAAATGGACACAAGGGGGGTGGGGCAGCGAGGGAAAAACAGAAGAAAACACGGGCACAGTACAGTGGGGCAGCGAGGGCACAGAAGGCAAAACGGACACAAGGGAGGTGGGGGCAGCGAGGGAAAACAGAAGAAAACACGGGCACCGAGGCCACAAGCGGAGGGGCGAGCTTACCAGCAGCAGCAGCGGGCGGACAGCACAGGCGGAGCTGTGTGGTGGGGGAGCGACCTACCTGGCAACCAGAAGCATACAGCTGGGCGACAATGGCTGCGGTGGGTGGGGACGAAGCAAACACAAGGAGATGATGGATGGAGCGCTGAAACTTTTCAGACACTCACCCCAAGTCACAGATCTGGGTTGAATCCATCATCATTCTTTAGCTCACTTCGCCACCCCAGTTCAGACCCAGCCATATGCAAATCAGTCTTGACCCTGTGCCTCATGGGAACAGTCCAGCCCGAACTGCCAAGCCAGGTCTTCCCTGGACCGGAAACAAGCTTCCTGTGGCCGGTTTCGGGGTAACACCCCTCATCAGCTTGAATCCAGTGGCATAGTGAGCAAGGAACCCACGTCTGGGCATACCCTGCCAAACGAGGGCGAACAAAGCAAACACAAGGAGGTGATGGACGGAGCGCTGAAACATTTCAGACACTCACCCCCAGTCACAGATGTGGGTTGAATCCATCATCATTCTTTAGCTCACTTCGCCACCACAGATTAGACCCAGCCATATGCAAATCAGTCTTGACCCTGTGCCTGACCCTATGGGTGGGGACGGGGCAGGAGAGCAGAGCTGGGGAGGATACCTGGAGCAGGATGTGTCATCTTTCACACTCCCACTTAACCAAATAAAGCACTGTACATTAAATAATGAATAATAGTTCCAGATTTGTAAAGCGCAACTTATCACCCCTAAGGGCATCCAAGCGCTGGGGGCTGTCAGGGAGATTAAGTGAGCTATTGCCCAGGGTCACATGATGCTGAGCTGAGCTGCCACCGGTGATCGAACCGTGAGCCCCGTGCTCCGGAGTAAACCGCTCTGGCCGCTGCACCACACCTCTCCATCTCCCTCATTATGACTTCATACACATAGCCCTGGGTGCCCAATCTACCATGTGTTTAAACAGTTCTTCCTATACTCAGGGGAACTGAAGGGACACTCATGTGAGTCTACTCTCATTTTAACAGGGAGAGTCAGTAGGCGGTCTTCCTACACCTACTTTGGGATGCAGTAAAAAAAAAAATCTGTATGCCAAATTACAGATCAGCTGCCATCAACAGTTAGTCATGTCATGACCTAGTCCTGGGTATGGAAGTCACCTATGATAAAAGGTGTACTATTTCGGGTGGACCTTCACAGCCCAGTGAAGTCTAGCCCTGTGCTGGAGGAGCGTCACTTGAGCACGAAACATACTGAGGTGATCAAAATGGTGAAATAAGGAGCAGGATGGTACATGGTGATTTCACCACGAAAGTCTAACTTTACAGAGCATAATTTATAAATTGGATTGTAGGAAGTCCAAACCGGAAAGTTTAAGTTCCCAAAGGAGGTGGGCCAGGTGTCATGATGATGATAGGAGGCGATTCCAAAAATCAGGAATGTGGGAAGGGAAATTACAAGTGCCAGAAAAGGGTAAGATTATGGAAGGACCCCTGTTGATACCAGGACTAGGGTAATCAAAAGGGAGAGTTCGCTCTCTGCAGCATCAAAGTTTATCAATATGCTGCAGAAGAAACCTTAAAGTTACATAGAGCACATTCCTGGTGAATCGTGGCATGCATCTCTTACGCAGGAAAACATACTGAGTTGACCAGAATGGTAAAATGAGGAGCAGGGTAGCTCATAGTGATTGCACCTGGGAGTCCAATCCTGCAGAGCAAACCTGGAAATTGGGATTGTTAAAAGACCAGACAGAAAAGCATGAGCCCCCAAGCGAGCATGGCCAAATGCCATGATTGTAATAGGAGATGATCAAGGAAATCAGGAAGAAGGGAATTAAACGTCAAATGTCAGGCAGGCAAGCGTAAGACTCTAACAGGAACCTTGCAGAGACCAAGACTAGTGTAACTCTGAGGGAGAGTTTGTTGTCTGCAAGATGAAGGGAATTTGAGAAGAGGGGGTTTGCATTTACAAAGGGGTACGAAGAAGAGGGTAAGAAGGAAGCTGAAAAATGCAGCAGGTGAAGTTTACAGGGGTCTGATATATTAGACAAGAAATGGGTTATGCCTGCCAAAGCCAGGAAGTATTTAAATAGAAGTTGGACCTCTGGAATACAGGGCATGGAATACGGAAAATAAACAGGCTGGACATATGCAGCTCAAGGAACACAGGAAAAGAAAACAAGGAATCTGTATAAAACAAGAACAGGACAGGGAGTTACTAAGAGAACATGGATCACTGAGATATGGGACCAGGAATCTGCATAAAACAAGAACAGGGAAAGAATTATACAGGGAGTTAAAGGACCACAGAAATATAGGGCAAGGAATCTACATATAAACCAGAACAGGACTGAGAAATCAAGAATCAATAAAAGTGCCAAACACACAGAACCACCTAGGAACAAGTCTTCTATAAGAGCAGTAAGTCATACCAGATTTGCAGAAAGTTTCAGCAAGAAAGACTATTGTAAGAACTCTGAACACTGGGCTTAGAGGGAAGAAAGGGGCAGGAGTCCAGTTTCAGGGACAGAACCAAGTGGAGGTATTAGCCAGATGCTAGGAATAAGAGCTTCACACATAAAGGGAAGACTGCACTGCGACTCAGAGAGCACAATACTAGAAAACCCAGAAAGAGCAAAAATGGAAACAGGGAAACCAGGAAGTGGACTGGATCTGAGATAAAAAAAAAAGTTGAGAAAGCATATATGAATGAGTCAATGAATCCATACGGACTAGGAAACATGATAACACACAGTACTCTACCTCCAGGACCTGATCTTGGGAAGATTTGCCAAAGGAAGGAGCTACAGAACCAGTAATGCAATAGGCTGGGGAGGTGTGGCTTGGCACCGACCGGGATGGCCGCCTTTCACAGAGCTGCAAGATGGCCGCGACAGAGAGACAAACCGCATTCCTCTTCAACCGGCCGCTTTCATGCCGGCTTATCGGACCTTGGCAAGCGAAACCTCCTAGAAGCAGCAGGTTCGTCTGCAACATGTATCTCTGACCCTTTCATGCGCATTCTACATTATATGCGGCAGGCGCGCTGAGGAGTGAGTCACGCCCACCATTCTCTTTTATCTTCCGATGCTCGCAACGCTGCACTCGATTCTGAATCACTTCAAAACCATTGAGTACTAAGACTAGCACTAAAATAGTTTCTTGCAACCCTTTTTCTGTACTGGTAAATATGGATGACTCTGGGGATGCTTGTCAGGTTTCTCGTTCTAACAACTCTACGAATAAGCTACCCTCCAAGCTGCCTACAACGTCTCATGCATCAATCGTTAAACGGGTCAAAAAAGACCCTCCCTCCCCCATAAAATCCACTACTACGGTCTCAGTGGAGTTACTACTTGAAGAAAGTCGGGCGCTCAAACTCTACATGGAAGACACTAAAAGGAAATTACAAACTCTAGATCAAAAATGTTTTTTTGTGGACAATAGAGTTACTCAGGTGGAGTGAAGGGTTGAACTGCTTGAAGACACTGCGCCAACTGTTCAGTCATTGCACTCGGAAATCTTGTCTTTGAAAAAGCATGCTGAAGACATGGAAAATCAAAACAGGAGAAACAATTTGCAAATTTTTGGCTTTGCTGAAGGAGTGGAGGGTCCCCTTCCACGTCTTTTTTCCAAACCTTTCGTCCCAAAGTATTAGACTTACCTACCTCCACTCCTTTAAACATTCAAAGGGCACACAGACTCAGACATTCTCCTCGGACTCCGTCTACTTGACAGAAACCTAGAGGAGTAATCCTTTACTTTTTAGAATATCTGGATCTCCTTAAAGTCATCAAGGCAGCTAAAGCCAAATGTCGCATTTCATGGTCTGGTTCCAACTTATTTTTTGTGCAGGATTTTGCCAAGGTCACACCAGACAGAAGGAAACAGATTCTTGATATGCGACAAGCTTTCCACTCTCTCAATGACAGATTTGGTTTATTCCACCCGCGTTTATTCAAAGCAACATACAATAACACGACTACCACTTATGAGGACCCCTGCCTACTGCAAAAATGTATTGCCAACTGCAGAGGAGAGGCAATGGACACACCTACATTTACTGTCACTTGACTTATGGTTTTCGCTGCTTTGCTAATATTTTCTTAGACATCAGTTTTCTACTTACAATATATATTATGGTTAATGTTTCTCACATCTTATTTATTCTAATGAGCTTTTACTATGTTTGTATCCTTTCTTTTAGGTATATTCTATGTCTCCTCGAGATTCAAAGGCTATTGTTTTTATGTGGTTTGATCTCCTGTTTGTCGACCGTTCAGAGTTCGGTTGTGTCATCCCCTTTCCATGGTCCCACCACCCTCAACTTTTTGTTTGTCATGTAGGTATGTCTTTTTTGTTATTCTTCCCTGTTTGTTAGATCGTTATTTCTGCTTTCTACCTCTTTTCCTATCTCACCCTTTTCTTTTTCTACTCTCTATTCCTTCTTCTGTCATGACTCTACCTAAACTTTCTCATAGTATTCTTTTTGCTGTTGTTTTATTGCTTCTTTTTGATTTATTGCATCATTTATATGTTATTAATGCCTTTTTGTTGTTGTAATTATTGTTTCAAGGTTATAATGTTTTGCTACCTTTTAAATGGCATTAAGAATTATTTCATGGAACTTTAAAGGTTTATGTTTGCCTATAAAGCGTCAGAGGGTTTTAACTCATATTTCCAAGCTAAAAGGTGATATTGTTTTATTGCGAGAAATACATGTATCTGACAAAGAATTTTTTAAGCTTAAAAGACAGTGGGTTGGACACATTATTGCTTCTCCAGGTACATTGAAATGCAATAGAGTGGCTATTCTAGGCCATAAGTCCCAGAAATCCAAATTCTTTCTTAGGACGCCGATTCTATGGGTAGGTGGGTTACTGTATCCATGACTAAAAATAAATTACCTATTACAGTTTTTAATGTTTATGCACCCACTACCTCAGATAAAGCTTTCTGCCTGAGGTGTGAACTAAACTGATTTTCTCTAAATGATGAATATTTAATTGTTGGTGGTGATTGTAACATGGTTATGGACCCATTTCCTGATCGATAGTCTCAATCCAAATTTATCCCATAACACATGCATTCCCGATTTACTTACATCCACCATAGAAGAAAGATCCCTAATTGATGCTTGGAGGCTCTCCAATCCTACCCTCCAAGAATACACTTTTTTCTTCAATGCACATTCTTCCCAATCGCGAATTGACTACTTGTTTGCTTCAAAGTCTCTTGCACAACACATTATACATTCAGATAACAGCTCCATCTTAATGTCCGACCATGCCCTTGTTACACCAGATTTAAATCTTCTTCCCGCTACTCCTGGTACTAAACTTTGGAGATTTATTAATTCCCTTCTTTTGGACCCCTAAACTCACACAAAGATTTGGGATCTTTGCGACAAACCTTCTTTCTTGAAAATGAGACTTCAGATATCTCTCCTCAGACTATCTGGGACACCTTTAAGGCTGCTTCTAGAGATTTTGTAATTTCCATTGTAGCCCACAAGAAGCAGTCTTCTTCCAAGAAATTTCATCTAATTATGAACTGTATTAAAAAATTATAACACTCTTATCACCTGTCTAATTCTAAAACTTGTCTGGACGAATTAATAAAGACAAAATTTGCTTTTAATAAGATATCCACAGAGAATGCTACCTCATACCTCCTTAAATCGAGTGCCAAATATTATGGTGGACAAAATAAGGCTGGGAAACCTCTTGCTAATTACCTCAGATCATGGCAAAATAGAATCTCTCCTAATCTCCATTAACTGCACCATCAGTAAAAACGAAGATATACCATCTGAATTTACTAACTTTTTCCAGACTCTCTACACTCCAAATTCCCATGCTAACCAGGATGATATCCTTTGATATTTATCCTCTATCAAATCATCTTACGATCCTAATATAGATCTTTCCTCATTAGATGACAATATTCGCATGGATGATAGTCTCACTGCAATTCATTCCATCAAAAAGGAGAAGGCCCCAGGATCGGACGGTTTCACCAGAGTATTTTACTCACATTTCTCCAAACTTCTTACAATCAAACTACATCAGCTCTTTACTCATTTCATATCCTCTAAAATCTACTGAGGGTTTCTTTCAAGATGCTCTAATATGTTTTCTCTCTAAAGAAAACAAAGACCCAAAACTTTGTAAAAATTATAGACCTATTTTCCTCGTCAATATGAATTATAAAATGTTTGCGAAAATCAGTGCCCTTCGTCTAGACTCCTTACTGCTTGAGTTAATAGGAAGGGAACAGTCCGGTTTTATTAAAGGTAGACATCTTGCAGACAACACCAGATTATTTTTTAATGTTTTATGTAAGTCCAAATCATATAAACATTCCTTAGAAGCTATTTCTTTGGATACCGAAAAGGCGTTTGACCGAATTAGCTGGGCATTTATTTTTTCTACTGTTTCTTGGTTTGGTTTCGGTGTTAAATTTTAGATTTTGTCTCTCTATTATATTCATCCCTCAAAGGATCCATCATAGTTAATGGCCTTATCTCTCCATCTTTTGCTCTTCATCGAGGTGTTCAGCAGGGATCCTTTCTTTCTCCCTTATTGTTTGTACTTACCCTGGAATCCTTTTTGACTATTCTAAAGGTTGTTTAAATTCAGAGATTTAAAAGTTTCCAATATGGGGACAAACAGTTAAAATTCTCAGTTTTTGTACATGACATTCTGCTCTTTATTTCACAGTCGCAGACCTCTTCGCTGGCCTTCCTGAATTAAGTCACAAACTTTGCAACCATCTCAGGATACAAACTAAAAGCGGATAAGTGTGAAATTCTCCCTGTGAATAAGCTATGTTTTCATGCAAATTTCACTGCTTCTTCCTTTCACTGGAATATAGAAAAAAATGAAATGTCTTGATCTGTGTTTTAATGCTTCGATAAAAGGCACTGTGTCCGTCATGCTGAAAGAGGCCCACGCAACACAAACATCTCTTACATCTAGAAGGAATCCTTTGTTCTTATCTTGGTGGGGACACCTAGATACGATAAAGATGATGGTTCCCATAACATTGTTTTATCTTTCTAATATTCCTACAAATATACCCAGCTTTCACTTTAAAAGACTATACTCTATTTTGTCCAAATTCTTATGGAACAATAAAAAAGCTTGCATATCCCTTCTAAAACTTAAACAACCCAAACATATGGGGAAGTTAATTTTCCCGATTTTCGCTCTTGCCATACAGCATTTTTCCTTAAACAAGCTTCTGTTTCACTAACTGAACTTTTTTAATTTCTCCCATGGGTAGATATTAGAAAAGCTTTTCTTCACCCCTTTTCTTTTCAAGAATTCTAATCCTTTACTCACAAATCTATATTCCTAACCCTTCCCATTCTAAAACATTTGTGTAAACTCCTCCAACCTAGTTTTAACCCCTGTCAGAACACTAAAGAACAATTTCTACAGTCATCAATTTGGCATAACAAATTTCTTAAATAATAAAACCATTTTTGGGAAGGCTTGGCATGGAAAAGGTCTCAGTTGGATTCATCGACTTTTGTATAATGAGTCTAGTCTTCCTTCTTTAATAGCTCAAGCATGTTTTTCACTTCCTCCTTCGTATAAAACTAAATACTTGCATTAATTTCTGTGATACAGTCAACATATGATCACCTCCCGCATAATATTATTCCTACTCCTCCTACTCATCGCATCTCCTTTATTGTTCAGTTCTCCCTCAACGTCTCAAATATATAAGACCCTAACCAACTCGCCAGTTGAACCAGATAAAACAGTTGTGGAATTAAGATGGGAGTCTGGCTTCAGACTTCTTTTTCAATTCATAAATGGACCAAAATTTGGACCAAAATACAGAAATCCTCTAGAGCTGCTAACACCATCCAAACATTATTTTTTATTTAAAATAGGCTCGTGATCACCCCGGCGACGTTACATAAAATTGATCCTACACTCCCCTCCTCCTGTTGGTCATGCACTAATACGTCATCCAGCCTTAAGCATATGTTGTTCAAATGTCCTTCTACTCACTGATTTTGGTTACAAGTCGGGAAACAGATAAATGATATCTTACACACACAAGTACCTTTTACTTTCACCAATATTTTTCTAGGAAGTATTTCAGAGGACTGGTCTTCCCACTCAGATAATATTCATGTACTTGATTTACTACTTGCAGTTGCATTTCAGCAGATTACCAAGGCATATCTTTTTCAGGCTTGGTGGTGTGCAGTCTGCTATAATCACAAATGTGATAGAGCATATGTCAATCCAATTACTCTTGCCATCAAAAGGGATCTTCTTTGTTTACCTGTGACAAATTTCCTGGATTCCTCTGCAAAAAACACCTGCTTGCATACCCCTCGGATTGAAGAGGTACCTAAACCTCCATGACTCTTTTACTATCAACAAAGTTCATTGATATAATCCACTGTTCTTTTTCATACTTTGAAGCTTGTTTCAACAATGATATCATACATTTGTAACTTCTTCCTGATAACATATGGTTATGTTACTTTTCTCTCTTTCTATCCTATAACTATTTTCTAGAGCTTAATAAGATTTTTCATACTCAGCACACCATATTGTATTTATATGCTTGTCTTTTCTTCTAGTGTGCTAACTCAATCACCAAATAAACTTTGGGGCATATTCTCAAGAACGTGTGATAACTACCGCAAAATCAGCTTAACGGAACACTTCACATCGCAGTCTATCGCGGGAAAATAACGCCGTCTTAACGTGGTATTCCCAACACGGTGGTACCATGCGATAGTCACATGATAACGCGTCAAATGAACGCATTAAAATCAGCGACGCCGCAAAAACGCGAAACCCCAACGCAAAAATAGTAGCAATGACGCCAATCGCGATACAAAAATCTGCGAAAACCAGCCACAGGCCTGCAATTCCCACGCGTCATGCGGGAAAATGCACTATAAAAGTAGAAAAAAAAAAACACAAACAAAAGCCAAACAACAGCGAAGCACAATGGAGGCATCCAGAGAAAGTACAGAGGACAACCAGAACCCCACAAGCCCCCCGGAGGACCAGCCTGGGACCTCGGGGTCAGGGAAGGGCAAGGAAAGGAAGAGTAGGAAGAAGCGGTTCAGTCCGCAGGAAAACAGGATCCTGATAACGGAGGTGATAGAACACCATAAACCACTGTTCGTCACCTCCACTGTGTCACTGGCAACTAAAAATGGAATATGGCAGACCATCGTTGACAAGGTGAATGCAGTCGGAGTGCTGAGGAGGACAATGGACGAGTTCAAGAGGCGCTGGAATGATGTGAAGCGCAAAACCAAGCTGAAACTCGCAAACAACCGGAAGGCAGCAATGCAGACTGGAGGTGGGAGTCCAGCGCCACAGGAGGAGCTGGACGAGATGGAGGAAATGGTGTCCACAGTCATCAGTGGGGAGACAGTGGCAGGAGTTGGGGGACCGGACACTGCTCAACATGACCGGACACAACAGCAACAGGGTGAGTAACGACCAGGGACTGGGGGGACAGGGGGGAGATGGGCACAACGGCACACATGCACAATTAAGCATAGCACATCTGCGGACAAACCATGCCCCAGACCCACAACTCCCACCAAGAGACCAATGCACACAGGTATGCAACATCTCAGCACTGCATAAGCACAGAACCCAGAGGCACACCGCATGTAAGGGATAAGGGGCAGCTAAATCAGAGCTGCAGGGCGACTCCCCAAAATGCGGCACACACACATTACATGCAGAGCACATCAACATTGACAACGATGTGGTACAAACCGCAACACGTACACAACAGAACAGAGGACACAACTGGTGCCGCATGTGCGTAGAAACTGGCCAATAACATTTGGCACTGCAGGGAAATGTGAGTTGACAATGTACAAGTACAAACACACACCCGTGACGTAGTCGGAATGTCCACTGTCCCGCATCAAATAGGCAGCTCCCCCCAAACAGTCACAATGTACACTGTCATGCAGTCTGAATGTAAACATGTACAATGCATCAACATACATGTGAACACGATGTTAAACTGCATCTCCCCTTCACATTGCAGGGGGAAATCCAACACCTCCTGCAGAGCAGTCCGAACCTCTCTTCTCTGATGACGAAGAGGACCACCACACCTTCGACTCCGACGCCCTCCAACAGCTCGTGGATATCCTCCGCAGCCCACTTCCAGGAGCAGGGCAGCCCAGCTGCCACGAGGAGAACCCACCCCTGCACAGAACACACAGCAGGCAGCACCCACCACCACGGCTGCCTCCCAGGACCCCCACGATGAACACATGGCCGTCCAACGCCGTGTGTTGGGGTGCCAGGAGAAGCTGGCTGAACAGGTGCAGGTGGGGTTCGACAGCATGGCAGCCAAACTAGATGCCATACGTGGGTGTCTAAATCCCATCAGGGACCACTCACAGTCCCTAACGGACACCCACAGTCTGCTCCATGCTCTCCAACGGACCATGGCTGACATCGCTAGAGTCCTGACTCTGTGACAAGAACGACTGTCTAGTCAGAGTGCCTCCAGCGATCTCGCACGGGAGTTGGGACACATGTGGAGGATCATGAAGAACATGGAGCGGACGCAGGCAGAAAGAGCGGCTGCCACGGCTGCACACCAGCGAGAGGTAGCTGGGTCCCTCAATGCCCTAAAGACCCTCCTCATGGCATTGCTGCCACAAGGCCTGGCGCTGATGCATGCTGCTACCACCACCCCATCCACATCTCCGGCCCCTGATGTGTCAGTGCCACACAGTGCTGGAGACAGAACACCACCACCCACATGTGAGGCTCATGCAACAGCAGAGGACGAAGATTCGGATGAATCTGCCCTCGTGGTCAGGAGGACGCAGTAGCATTCATCTCCGCCATGTGGCCTGTTTCTGCTTGGTTCTGCCCTCTGTATCATCACCTTCCACTGTCCCCCCATGCACTCTGCAACACTCACCTTGGACCTCGACATGGACTGCCATATTCTGTTTGGTCACCAATGACACAGCTATCAGACTGCGGACTGAAGTCCTCCTCTCCTGATGTACCTGTCATTCCCTGATGGACTCTGGCTGGCCCTCCACGGACCAACAATGTAAAGTGGGGTTGGCATGGCCCTGTACTGCTCCAGCTGCAACACTCCACTGAATGTGCAATAAACATTCATATTCACACAGATGTGTCATGTCTATGATCTCTCAAGTGTGGAAGTACGGATGAATGTAGGGTCAGTGATTCCCCCTTACGTCCATGTTGTGGGACGTTTGTCACAGGCTGACACATTGCCGATTGCGGTCCGGGTGGCGCCGACACTACAACAGAGACACATCCATTAGTCACTTTCTTGTCCAGCCCAGGACGGAACCACGCCCAGAGCCCCGGGGTCATTGTTCACACCCTTACGCTGGACTGGCATACGCCAGGACAGCCCACTCCGCCTACGCACACAAGGGGGGACGACAACGCTTCACTGTAGGGATCTGCAGCTCACAGGTCTAGTTGTCAGCATGCCACAGCCACTCCCTCACGGCTGGTGTACACCCACACCACACCCATCCAGCACAGGCGTCACAGGACATGTGACCCTGCCAATAAAAAGGGCCTGGCGCACGTGCTGTACGCCATTTCCACACTCTAACTGGCTGTCTCCGTGTAGTTCTCAGGTATGCATGAGGGCCTAGGGCCCTGCCACCTCACATTGCCCAGTGCCAGGGGTGACATGATGGCGTCCGCACCACGGAACTCAATCGTTAAGGGTCCATGGCTAGCGGTGCACAGACTTTGTGGCACCGGATACACTGCGGCAGGCACAGGCACCCCGCCACGGGATAGTGTCTTGCGGTGCAGTGAGATAGGGGAAGCTAAAGTGCTGAGCGGGTGTGCAGCCTGCGATGATGCGCCGTCCTGGCGGTCCAGACTGGCAAGGATTAGTGTGAGCCCTGCTGGACCGCAGTGCAGGCCTCGGCCAGCGGGCAGTGCGGCCCTCCTGCCACGTGGCGTTGCGTCGCGGTTCACAGAGTTAGTGGCACCTCAAGCGCTGAGCGGGTGTGCAGCCTGCGATGATGCCGTGTGCACTGATGTGGTCTCTGCCATTGCGAAATCAAGACCCAGTATGAAGTGTATGACCTGGTGGCCCGCGGCGCGGGGCTGCATGATGTGGAGGGTGCCATGGTCGCGGGCCCCGGGCTTGGACATCCCACCGGAACGTGGTGGGCCCTCTTGGAGACACGCCGGTGGCGGAAGGTGAGCAGTGAAGCCTGGTTGCGCAGGGGCGGGCAATCGCCGCTGGGCGGCGGGAGGGGCTGGGGTGCAGCAGCCTGTGTGCGCAGGGGCGGGCAAGCGATGATGGCGTGTGCAACTGTGTGGACTCTGCCATTCATGTCTCTGGAAACTGTTTCAGATGAGGGACCTGGGGGACTGCAGTGTATACCGGCACGTGGTTGGAGACACACCGGTGGCAGCAGGTGAGCAGCGAGGCCCAGGTCCGCAGTGTCGGCACTCTCTCACCCTCTCTTTCTCTCTCCCTCTCTCCCTCTCTCCCTCTCTCTCTCTCTCTCTCTCTCTCCCTCTCTCCCTCTCTCTCTCTCTCTTTCTCTCTCCCTCTCTCCCTCTCTCTCTCTTTCTCTCTCCCTCTCTCCCTCTCTCTCTCTCTCACTCTCTCTCTCTCTCTCTCTCCCTCCCTCTCTCTCTCTCCCTCTCTCCCTCTCTCCCTCTCTCCCTCTCTCTTTCGCTCTCTCTCTCTGTACTTTGATGGGCGCATGGCACACCTTCTTATCCAGATTTCTGTTTTGCAGGCTGTGACTTACAGAATGTCCTGGGAAGACCCGCCATGCCTCTTCAGAATTGTTGTTTTTGGTTTATTCTGTAATAAACGTATTATTTGGATATTATGATATGAATGTATGATTTCCCTTTTTCTGGCCACACATGTATGTTAGGTGTTGTGATTGTGCGACTTCAGGCGATTTGTTTGGTTCATGATTTCGTGGAGTTGATGTGCAATATCTTTGTCCAAAGGGGGGGATGTGGGGGGTGCCCGGGGTGGGGCCCCGTGGGGGGGGGGTGGGGGTGGGGGTGGTGGGGTCCTGGGGGTGGTGGCAGTAGGTGTTGTTGGCCTATTGGGGCTCCGGGCTGCATGATGGGTTGCTCCAGGGCATCTGTTGTTCTTCATGTGTGGCTATGGGCTGTGCTCCCTTGTCTGGTGCTGGTTGTCGTCCGACTTTACACCAGGTAAGAGCAGGTGTTAATTTCCTGCTGCTAACGCGCCTTATCGCATGTTTTGTGATCTTATCGCCGAACTGGCTGGTTGTTGGGAATGTTGTGGAGTGGAGTTGTCGCGGCTTTTTGCACGGGAACGCCTACTCTGCATATCATTAGCGTTAGTTGCCGGGGTCATCTGTGGTGATGTTTTTTGCGTCTGCTATCGCAGGTAAACTGGTGTTATGGGCTGTTAGCGCCAGCTTGTGAATGGGGCGATATATTTATCGCGACTTTGGCTGCGATAAAGTGCCGATAACTCGGCGATAGGTCCTTCAGAATATGCCCCTTTATCTTTTAAACTAAAAAGTAAGGCAATAGGATGTTTATGTGGCTATCAGGACTGGAGTAAGATGGAGTGAAAGGCTTGCAATATGCCAAGTTTATTCTATGGCTGAACTGGGAATAGGCTGGGCCCCTAAGGGTCCTCCAGAGCGCCACCTGGTGGCAAGATGGTAGTCTCTTGACAAATTAAACATCAGGATTGCAGTAGAAAAGCAGGACTATAATTCAGTAAAAAAAGGGCAAAGTCTGGACTGGCAGGGCTAGGAGAAAGGTCACATAAAGTGGTAGCAAATTGTGCACCATCTGTTTGCAACCTGCCTGCCACTTTGCGATTAGACCTATGTAGGTCGCATCACAAAATCTCCTATTACACGGAGGTCTCAGAATGACCTTCATATTTAATATTAGGTTTGAGGGGTTGCTACTTGCAAACCCCTGTGAATGGCCACAAACACAGGGATGGTGGCCTGCAAGGAGCAGCAGACCACCATGCAAGTGTTTGCATTCCCAAACAAAAAGCGTTTTTTTAAAGCAGTCTTAACGGAAATGGTGCCGTTTAAAAAAAAAAGTTTCCAGTTTGAAAATAAATTGGGAGGAGAAGACAGTGTGCTTCTGGACCACTACCTGCTCCCCTGAGGTTGGCCAACAGTTTTTACCAAGGGAAAGGTGTTTCAAAGGGACACCTTCCCATTTTTGAATCAGGTACCATTTCCATTGCGGTGTTGGTAACTGATCAACAGTTGCACAATTGTGGTTGCAAACCATTGATATATACCATTGGGACAGTTAAGATTTTGTGAATTAGAAAGGCTTTTCCAACCCAGAAAATGGGTTTAGTAAATAGAAAAAAAGTTATTTGGATCTTACAAACCCCTTTATTTTGCAAATTGCAGTGTTTACAAAATCACAAACTGGTTTGTTCATCTGGGTCCTAATGAGGCATCCGGGTGGTTTCCTCAGGCCTTGGCTTCGTGGAGGAAGTGTAGGGGCAGAAATCGAGGTGAACTGAATTTAGGAGTGTTGGGATCTTAAATTCATGTTATGGCACTAGAAATAATGGGTTATGATCGGACTGTGCAATGTTGATGTATAGAAGTCACCAGGTTTTTATCTGTGCAAACATCCCACAGACCTATCAACAGGCAGGATTGGCAATGCTAAAATCTTCGTACTGACTTTGGCCACACTGAGAAGGTTTCAAGTCCACAATATATAATTTTTTCATTTTTTATTAAGGACCATTGTCTACAATACGTGCAGCGATTTAAAAAACTGCACTTAGAATGTTGTGGAAGACACAAGAGAAATAATGAACCTGGTAGCACAAAAAAAAAGGTTGAATGGGAAGAGACTTGATCAATAAATTATCATTATTACTATTACTATTATTATTATTAGTAGTAGTAGTAGTAGTATTGTTATTACCAATAATAATAATTATTATTATATTGTTATTACTATCATCTGTGATAATAATATTTATAGTAATAATAACAATAAGAAAAAGAGGAAGAAGAAGAAAACGAAGAAGAAGAATCTATTCAGCACATATTGTCCCAAGTTTGTGGTTTGATAGCATCATATTATACGGTCCTCAGGTTGGTAGTTGTCTTTCTGCTGGATGGCTCTACTTCAAGATCAAGGTTCTCTGGACCTTACACAAGACCTGCCTGGACTAATGGAAAGGATACCTGCAGAACTTGGCTTCCCACTATGCACTGCCCAGCACACCTGATGAACGAATCGAACCTTCAAGTAGCAGAAACACATGGCAGCTTTATGGGAGTTGGCGTGATGGAAGACCCTACATCAAAACTGAAGGGCATTACTGATCACATATCCTTTCTGAAACATGTGAGAACTGAACTGTTTCGGCTCGCTTGCGTACCATTACTTGCCAAGAAGAAGAGGGGCTTCAACAGGAAAATATCAGGAGAGGGTTCCGCCTTGCACCTGAACTTACTGAATGAAGCCTCTTCTGCTTTCAACTTTGTCAAAACTTCCAGAGTTGCTGAAAAGCAAGGCACAATGATTTACAAAAACACCACTTAAATAAATATCAGCCTTAGATGGCTGAAAGACAGCGCTGGCCCTCTGGTATTTTAAACTGGCCTATCGGTTGCACATAGATCACTGTAGCTGGTGCCGAACCCAACCTGTTAATCTTACAAGCAGCACTGACATGACATGTGACGAACAGGGTTTAAAACACTATGGGGCAGATTTACAAGGCCCTTGCGCCACTTTTGCGTCACTTTTAACATGGGAAAAGTGACGCAAAAGTGGCGCAAGGGCCTTGCAAATCTGCCCCTATGTATTTCTATCCAGGCAGGGTTATTTTCAGCCACACTGACTTTCTGAAATGACTTCATCAGCTGGTCTGACGTCAGAGAGCAGGTTAGCCTGACATCAGCAGACATCACATTTGTTCAGCCGTTTTAAGGAATACGTTCATCCAGACCCTGGTCTCCATGGTGACATTAAACAGGAAGTGCTTGTGGTTGACTATATCAGAGATGCTGGCCCTTACTGAAATCGCAGGAAGTCCACCTTTCCAGTTCATCGGGAAAAACATCCTCTAGGGCTGGAGAGGAGTCAGTCAACTTATATATAACACACACCTAACCAACCAAACTTTTAATGTCAATTGCATGCCTTGGCATGTTGGGTAGGATGTATCTGTGTGTTAATGCATCCACTACAGAGACTGCTTCACCTCATGGCCACAGGTTCAAATCCCAGTGGGTCTACTTAGCCTTTCGACCTTCAAAGGTCATAAAATGAGCATAATTGAGTTGAATACCAATAAATCTGTTATTTGGCGCCCATGTGTCCGTCTGGGTGAATGTGTGCTCTACAAATACCTCAGACTGGGTGGGGGAATACCTCTCCAGGAGGTCGCTTGGGGGAGTAGCCGCTATTTCTGTTTTGAAAGTAAAATGATTGACTGCTTCGCGCCGATTAGTTGTACATGAACTCAAAGACTCCCATGCATTTCAGAACTCAAGATAACTGGAGCCCAGCCTCTGAAGAGAAGCGATTGATATCAGCCCATATCCAATCACACAAAGAGTTCAAGGCCGCGTCTTTTATTGGCTGGAAAGGAGCCAGAGTTATGGGCCGCGAGGCCTGCCATCATCAACTGAGAATTTTAAAAGAGACTTTTAACCGGACTCCATAAAAACTACAAATACAAAAGAGCGCAAGTCTGCTGCATCAAACAGTCTTTGAAGAGGTGGGCCCGCCTGAACTCTGACCTCGGAAGCTTTCAAAAAGTTCTACCATTGTCTGCCTTTCGGGACAAGCTTTTCACGAGATTGCATTATTACTTTGTAAATAAAATACCTTTCAGAGTTCTCTGCGAAAAGCTTTTACAGTCGAAAATTATGAGGGAGTTTTTCACCAAGTTAAAAATATGACAAGAAAAACTATTACATTTTCAACTTGTACTAATAAGAAAATAGATTTACTTTTAGCTGGACCTTTTAGTGAGTTCCAGTGAGCATTCTCCTTGCTGGATTTAGGATGAGACTAATTTTTCTTTACTCATATTGGCAAGCATGAGAAGAAAAAGAAACACACATCTTCTTCCCCTGACTCTAGTTCCTCTTTTCCTAGGACATCAAGCATACTAGAGGGAAGGAAGAAGAGGAGAGAATTCAGATTTTCCACAGCTAGGTGGGTAGAAAATCATGATTTTATTAAAGACACGGAGGATGATATTATGCATGTCTCCTTTAATTGCAAACTCACAGCAGCAACTACATCACAATGTTAGAACTTGTAATATGAATGAACAAGAGTTCTAAAAACTATTTAGTCCCCTGTGAGGCAGCCATCTTCCTTCTTTGTTGATGTGAACAACTCAAAACAGCAATAAACAAGGATCTTTAAGTAACCAGCAAGGAAATCCATGTTCGAAATCCATGAAAAGCAAAACTCCTTCAGATTACTTCTTAATTTCACCTCCTGAAAGAAACAACATGAACAAATTAAGGGTGGGTAAAAAACAGGGAGGGATAATATCAGCCTCCGTGTCTTTAATAAAATCATGATTTTCTACCCACCTAGCTGTGGAAAATCTGAATTTTATGGCAAGGCACGGAGGCCAATATTACGCATGTTCAAAGCCATGCCATAATATTCCTTACTGAAGACTCCACAGGTTTAAAATAGAAATTTTTAAAGACTGAGTCTGAAGACCAATCAGCAGCAGCTAAAATCCCATTTAGCCTTCCACCCAGCAAAAGAGCCTTAGAGGCCATAGCACCCCTAGAGGAATGAGCCCCAAATTTCCCTATATCAATTCCTGCCAACCCCATAACCTCTCTAACCCACCTAGACAGGGTAGGGGTAGATACAGCCCTATGGGGATGCTTATATGAAATTAGCAGTTGGGAATCTAAACTGTTCCTCACATTCTCGGTCCTTCTCTCATACTCACGAATACACCTCACGACACACAGTTTCCTGCATTCATCAAGATTAGGATAGAAAATAGTCTTAGACATTGTTTTAGTTCTCCTTGTGATATAAAAGCACACCCCTTCAGGAACAAAGCTTCGGGTAGAAATATCAAGTGCTCTAACGTCAGAGACCCTTCTAAACGACACAAGACACAATAACATAACCAATTTCAAAGAAATCCGTTTCAGGTCCAAAAACTCATTTTCTGGCCAATTCATTAGCTCCTTGAGGACGATATCTACATCCCATAGAGATGAATGCCTTGGGCCCGGGGCACTTTGATTCTGATGCTTCTTAAAAGTCTCTTCACAACATCATGTTGGCCAACCGGTAAACTGTCTATCAACTCATGTCCTGCCGAAATGGCTGACCTGCCAATATTCACAGTACTATATGACCTTCCCTCAAGGAAAATTTCCGTTAGAAAATTCAACACTTCTACCAGAGGTGCTGATACGGGATCCAAACCCCTTGAAGAACACCAACGAAACCATCTCCCCCAGGCCAGTTTGTATGCCTTTGAAGTCCCTGGAGACCATGACTCCTTGATGAGTTTCGAAGCCTCCAAAGATATTCCTGACACCTGCCAGATTCTCCCGAAATCAACCAAGCCATCAGCCTTAAATGTCCCTGAAGAACTAACTCGTGGTTCCTCCCTGACGCATCCACCAATACATCTGGGAAGTCCGGAAGAAGAAGAGGGTCCGCCACCAACATTTCCATAACATCTGGAAACCAAGCCTGAGAACTCCAAAAGGGAGTTATCAGAACTACCTCTGACGCTTCCCTTCTCACCTTCAGAAGCACCATTTGAATTAATTCAAAAGGCGGGAAAGCATAGGCTTTTAAATCCCCCCAGTGTTGTAAAAAAGCATCTACTGCTGCCGCTTGAGGATCCGGCCTCCAACTGAAGAACCTTGGAATTTTCACATTCACTCTGTTCGCAAACAGGTCCACCTCCAACGGACCCCAAGCAGCATTTATCGCAGTGAACACCTTCCTGTTCAAACCCCAATCGCTGAAATCTCTCAGTTGTCTCGAATTCCAATCTGCCACCGAGTTGCACATCCCGGGTAAATACTGTGCCTGAATCATGATATTCTTCCCCAGGCAAAAGTGCCTAAATTCTTTGGCCAGATCCGCAAGAGCCTTTGAGCGCGGACCTCCCAGTTTGTTTACATATCTCACAGCCGATATGTTGTCCATTCTCAAAAGGACACAACACTTCACCTTGTCCTTCACAAAACTCTTCACTGGAAACGACCCTGCCAGTAACGCTAGATAATTGATGTGCATCTTCTTCTCCTGGCTTGTCCATTTCCCTCCTGTCGATACTGAACCACACCTTGCTCCCCAACCTTGAAGGCTGGCATCTGACTCTATGACTAAATCTGCAGTCTGACCGAAAATGGCCCTTCCATTCCGTGCTTCTAGGTTCTCCTGCCACCACAACAACTCCTCCCTTGTCTCCAGATCTGTTTGAACCTTGTCTGAATACCTCAGGCCTCTGGTCAAATAAGCGGTCTTTAACCTTTGCAGGGCACGATAGTGCAGGGGAGCAGGGAAAACAGCTTGAATTGAGGCAGACAGTAGTCCTAGAATCCTCGCAATCTGTCTCAGGGTTAGCCATTCGCTCTCTAAAGCTCTCCGTACCTCCCTCCTGATCTTTTTTACCTTTTCCATCGGCAACCTCAATACACAATCCGAGGTCCAAATCTGAAAACCTAAAAACACTGTCTCCTGACTTGGAACCAAACATGACTTTTTCCTGTTCACTACAAATCCCAGATCCTCTAACATACGAACAGCCAGGGTAGTATGTTCCAAGGCTAAGTCTTTGCTCTCTGCCATAATGAGGATGTCGTCCAGGTAGATTATGAGTCTCACCCCCCCTTGTGCGTAACCAAGCTACAATTGGCCTCATCTCCTTTGTAAAGCACCACGGAGCCGAGGTCAGTCCGAACGGAAGGCTTTTGAATCTCCACATGTAACCTTTCCATTGGAACTTCAAAAGATCCCTCTGATCTAGACACATTGGTACGGTTAGGTAAGCGTCCTTTAAATCTAAACGAGTCAACCAATCGCCTTTCCTTAGGAGGTCCCTCAACATATGGATTCCCTCCATTTTGAAGTGGTTGTATTCCACCCACTCGTTTAATTCTTTGAGATTTATTACAGGTCTCATACCCTTTTCTTTTTCTCTACCAGAAATAAATTGCTTACAAATCCTGCAGAGGAATTCTCTGCACTTTCTATAGCTCCCTTCTCTAGTAACTCTTGAACCTCCTTTTCTATCAATTCTTCCTCCTCCCTTGAGAAACTCAGCGGATTCGGTCTCTTCCTCTGAACTGGAGTACTCACAAAGTCTATCCTGTAACCACTTTCCATCTGTAAAACCCACGGGTCGGAAGTTATCCCTTTCCACCTGTCTAAAAATTGGGCGAGTCTGCCGCCCAATCTTACTGGAGTAGAAGAAAGGTCTTTTACAAAACATACCTTGTCTAGGTATCCTGTCTCCCCTGAAGCAACCTCTTCCTCATTGTCTTTGAGGGTAGAAACTGGAAGTGAAACCCCCTGAGGACTGGAAACCTCCGGGCCTATATACACCCGAGAATGAGCTTCGCGTAATTCCATAGCCTCGGCCGGGGAATCAGCCCCGCATTCTCCCGGCCGCTCCAAAAACCTTTTTAATGTTTTTCTGCACTTTCTGAATTGAATTGAAAGCACCAGCATAGCGTGCCATCTCTTTAACAAACTCTTCTTCGAATAGGAGACCCCTAGCCTCCTTGCCTGACTCCTTTCCTGACAGCTCCGCCAGCTTAGGGTCGATTTTCATCAGGAGGCTCTTCCTCCGTTCACTGCAAAGTGACGCGTTTGCGTTCCCAAGCAAACATACCGCCCTTTGCACCCACTGTCTTAATTCAACCACGTCAATAGTTCCTTCCTGGAGGTACGCCTCCTCACACAAATCAAAGATTTATGTCAGGGGCCCAAACACATCCAAAAGACGGTCCTGACAACCTTTCAATCCTTTATCGAGACCCCTTCTTGGGTCTCTCCCCAGCTTATTCAGAAAGGTTAGCATCTTTGCATCTAACTCAGGAGTGCAAGCCACCTTATTGCCCAAAGAAGGCCTAGGGCATTCCGACCGCAACCTGGTATGAATCTACTTGGGCATTTCCCTCCTGATCCAAAACTCCACATACTCCGCAACATGTTTAAGCGGAACCCATTGTGGGGATAAGGGGTGCTGAATAGAGCTAGGATCGAACATCAACTCTCCCAGGGGATCCTTTACCTGATCCACCACTTCTCTGTCGCTCCTCTCCTTTTTCATTCTTTTCGACTCCATGACCTCATCCTCCGATGAGTCAAACCCAGAGGAGCAAGAAATGACAATGTCCCCACTACTTGAGGATTCATCACAGGCAATCGCTCTGTGATCCCCTTTTTTGGCCTTTATAGCCTTCCCATGCACCTCCCTCGAGGCAACCCTTTCCTTGCCTTTATGGTAAAAGGCCCCTTTCTCCTTGTCCGCAATATCCCTGGACACATGCTTCCTTTTCTGTGAGGCCTTCCTTCGAGTGCCACTTCCTGTCGGCACCTCCTCCACCGACCAAAACTGCTCTTCATCTGCCCTTTTAGCAAACTTCCCCTCAAGTCTGTCCATACAATCGTCTATCTTTTTCCCTAATTGGGAGGCCAGGGCAGAAACAGCCTTGTCTACACACTCTTGCACTTTCCCCTCAACATCACCATCGGTACACCTTTCCTTCTCCATGCTAGTAATGAATAATAACCACTAGCTTCCTTGTAACCAAGAAAAAATAAATAAATATGAATATCTTTACCTAAACCTCATCAACAATAAACAGAGAAACTGACAGTATAAAGTCACCAGCCACCTAAACTTCACCAGCAAAATACATTCAAATTGACAATATAAACTCACAAAATCACTTCAACTGTTAAACAACCAGGCTCTATCACGCTGGTTTATAACTTCCCAAAAAGATCTCTCACCGAAGTAACCTCCTCACCCTAGGCTGCCACACAAGTGTGTAACTGACAGCTACCTGAATCGTGTTGTATCGCATTCAATTCCCTAAGTATGGCCTCCGCAAGTCAAGCTAAACAAAGCCTCCTTTCCCGAGGCAAAATGGCCGTCGCGTCACGTGACACCCTACGGTGGCCCCGATACCCATTTTCCATGAGGGGCAAGCCTTACAAACGTGCGGTAAGGTTCGTTGTTTCCAATTTTCAAATTGGTTGTTTATTTAGCTCAAAACAAAATTATTTGAAGCCCGGCTAGCGGAGCGACTTGCGCACCAAAACTTCGTACCATCAGCTTCATAGAATCATGCGGGTCGCGCGTCTGCCAGGAGACGCGCGACTCTCCTTGTGCGTCTTCAGGTCGCGCGATTACACAAGCCCATAGTGAGTCGCGCGACCCACCACAGCGCAAACCCTATCGACTCGTGCGCCCCTCTGGCAGCGCGCGACTCCCGTTTGAAATTTCAATATCAACAGTGTCAGCCAACGTGCAAAACGGGAAAGGGGGATCAAAAAACCAGGCTAATTCATTCGAACATAAGCTGTACACAGCGCGATAAGGTAAAACTAATTAAAATAAAGCGGAACTGAATAAAAGGGGTTACACCCTTTAGGCATTATTTAAAAGTGTAAAAAACCACTAAATATAATAAGCTACTAAATATCCCTTAAACACGAATCTCTCACTGAAACATGATCAGGCAGCCCAAACGCTCTAAGCTCACAAACTCCAGGTCACTCACAAGCCACAAACTACCAAAATAGGACAACAGACTCAGAGTACATAAAGTCTGACTTATCTGTAGCTGTGAGCAGCAACAAAGAAGGAAGATGGCTGCCTCACAGGGGACTAAATAGTTTTTAGAACTCTTGTTCATTCATATTCCAAGTTCTAACATTGTGATGTAGTTGCTGCTGTGAGTTTGCAATTAAAGGAGACATGCATAATATTGGCCTCCGTGCCTTGCCATAAAATTAAGACTAGTAGTTGAGACTATGGCTGTCTTTTCTCTTTTCTGTGATAGAGTACCCAGCTCTATAACAAAGGTGATACTTACAGGGTGTGCCCTCACCTGTGATCAAAGAAAGCAACTCCCAACTTATAGCACAGGTGATGCTTACAGGATGTGCCCTCATCTGTGATTAAAGAAAGCAACCCCCAACTCTATGGCACAGGTGATACTTACAAGGTGTGTCCTCACCCGTGATCAAAGAAAGCAACCCCCAACTCTATAGCACATGTGACACTTACAAGGTGTGCCCTCACCCGTGATCAAAGAAAGCAACCCCCTGACTCCATAACACAGGTGACACTTACAAGGTGTGCCCTCACCCGTGATCAAAGAAAGCAACCCCCAACTCTCTAGCACAGGTGACACTTACAAGGTGTGCCCTCACCCGTGATCAAAGAAAGCAACCCCCCCGACTCTATAGCACAGGTGACACTTACAAGGTGTGCCCTCACCCGTGATCAAAGAATGCAACCCCCAGCACTGTAGCACAGGTGATACTTACAGGGTGTGCCCTCACCCATGATCAAAGAAAGCAACCCCCAACTCTATAGCACAGGTGAAACTTACAAGGTGTGCCCTCACCCGTGATCAAAGAAAGCAATCCCCGACCCTATAGCACAGGTGAAACGTACAAGGTGTGCCCTCACCCATGATCAAAGAAAGCAATCCCCAACCCTATAGCACAGGTGATACTTACAGGATGTGCCCTCACCTGTGATTAAAGAAAGCAACACCCAACTCTATGGCACAGGTGATACTTACAAGGTGTGCCCTCATCTGTGATCAAAGAAAGCAACCCATAGCTCTGTAGCACAGGTGATACTTACAAGGTGTGCCCTCACCCGTGATCAAAGAAAGCAACCCCCAACTCTATAGCACAGGTGACACTTACAAGGTGTGCCCTCACCCGTGATCAAAGAATGCAACCCCCAGCACTGTAGCACAGGTGATACTTACAGGGTGTGCCCTCACCCATGATCAAAGAAAGCAACCCCCAACTCTATAGCACAGGTGAAACTTACAAGGTGTGCCCTCACCCGTGATCAAAGAAAGCAATCCCCGACCCTATAGCACAGGTGAAACGTACAAGGTGTGCCCTCACCCATGATCAAAGAGAGCAATCCCCAACCCTATAGCACAGGTGATACTTACAGGATGTGCCCTCACCTGTGATTAAAGAAAGCAACACCCAACTCTATGGCACAGGTGATACTTACAAGGTGTGCCCTCACCCGTGATCAAAGAAAGCAATCCCCGACCCTATAGCACAGGTGAAACGTACAAGGTGTGCCCTCACCCATGATCAAAGAGAGCAATCCCCAACCCTATAGCACAGGTGATACTTACAGGATGTGCCCTCACCTGTGATTAAAGAAAGCAACACCCAACTCTATGGCACATGTGACACTTACAAGGTGTGCCCTCACCCGTGATCAAAGAAAGCAACCCCCTGACTCCATAACACAGGTGACACTTACAAGGTGTGCCCTCACCCGTGATCAAAGAAAGCAACCCCCAACTCTCTAGCACAGGTGACACTTACAAGGTGTGCCCTCACCCGTGATCAAAGAAAGCAACCCCCCCGACTCTATAGCACAGGTGACACTTACAAGGTGTGCCCTCACCCGTGATCAAAGAAAGCAATCCCCGACCCTATAGCACAGGTGAAACGTACAAGGTGTGCCCTCACCCATGATCAAAGAGAGCAATCCCCAACCCTATAGCACAGGTGATACTTACAGGATGTGCCCTCACCTGTGATTAAAGAAAGCAACACCCAACTCTATGGCACAGGTGATACTTACAAGGTGTGCCCTCACCCGTGATCAAAGAAAGCAACCCCCAACTCTATAGCACATGTGACACTTACAAGGTGTGCCCTCACCCGTGATCAAAGAAAGCAACCCCTGACTCCATAACACAGGTGACACTTACAAGGTGTGCCCTCACCCGTGATCAAAGAAAGCAACCCCAACTCTCTAGCACAGGTGACACTTACAAGGTGTGCCCTCACCCGTGATCAAAGAAAGCAACCCCCGACTCTATAGCACAGGTGACACTTACAAGGTGTGCCCTCACTCGTGATCAAAGAATGCAACCCCCAGCACTGTAGCACAGGTGATACTTACAGGGTGTGCCCTCACCTGTGATTAAAGAAAGCAACCCATAGCTCTGTAGCACAGGTGATACTTACAAGGTGTGCCCTCGTCTGTGATCAAAGAAAGCAACCCCCAACTCTATAGCACAGGTGACACTTACAAGGTGTGCCCTCACCCGTGATCAAAGAAAGCAACCCCCCAACTCTATAGCACAGGTGACACTTACAAGGTGTGCCCTCACCCGTGATCAAAGAAAGCAATCCCCGACCCTATAGCACAGGTGAAACGTACAAGGTGTGCCCTCACCCGTGATCAAAGAAAGCAACCCCCCGACTCTATAGCACAGGTGACACTTACAAGGTGTGCCCTCACTCGTGATCAAAGAATGCAACCCCCAGCACTGTAGCACAGGTGATACTTACAGGGTGTGCCCTCACCTGTGATCAAAGAAAGCAACCCATAGCTCTGTAGCACAGGTGATACTTACAAGGTGTGCCCTCGTCTGTGATCAAAGAAAGCAACCCCCAACTCTATAGCACAGGTGACACTTACAAGGTGTGCCCTCACCCGTGATCAAAGAAAGCAACCCCCAACTCTATAGCACAGGTGAAACTTACAAGGTGTGCCCTCACCCGTGATCAAAGAAAGCAATCCCCGACCCTATAGCACAGGTGAAACGTACAAGGTGTGCCCTCACCCATGATCAAAGAAAGCAATCCCCAACCCTATAGCACAGGTGATACTTACAGGATGTGCCCTCACCTGTGATTAAAGAAAGCAACACCCAACTCTATGGCACAGGTGATACTTACAAGGTGTGCCCTCATCTGTGATCAAAGAAAGCAACCCACAGCTCTGTAGCACAGGTGATACTTACAGGGTGTGCCCTCATCTGTGATCAAAGAAAGCAACCCATAGCTCTGTAGCACAGGTGATACTTACAAGGTGTGCCCTCGTCTGTGATCAAAGAAAGCAACCCCCAACTCTATAGCACAGGTGACACTTACAAGGTGTGCCCTCACCCGTGATCAAAGAAAGCAACCCCCAACTCTATAGCACAGGTGACACTTACAAGGTGTGCCCTCACCCGTGATCAAAGAAAGCAACCCCCAACTCTATAGCACAGGTGACACTTACAAGGTGTGCCCTCACCCGTGATCAAAGAAAGCAACCCCCCAACTCTATAGCACAGGTGATGTTATGTTATGTTAATTAAATTTGTAGAGCGCGCTGCTACCCTAGGGTGTCCTGGCGCTATGCACTGCCTGCTAGAGAAGAGGCCAGAAGGTTCATTGATTAAAAAGCCAGGTCTTGAGCCCCTTCCTGAAAGAGAGGAGATCTGTAGCGTTCCTCAGTTGGAAAGGAAGCTCATTCCAGGCTTTGGACGCGCTGTTAATAAAGCTTCTGCCTCCCCAGCCCGCTTTTTTAAAACCGCTAATTGTGACTTTCTTCGCCCCAGTCGATCGTAACACTCTCCTTGGAATGTACCACTGTATTTTACGTTGCAAGTAATCCGGGCCTTTGCCATTGAGGGCTTTAAAAACGGTGCACAGCGCTTTGAAGCGTATTCTGTGTCTGACAGGGAGCCAGTGCAACTGTTTGATCTCTTCCTTTACAGAAGCAAACTTTGAAGTCCCCGACAGCAGTCTGGCTGCCGCATTCTGAACTATCTGAAGCTTATTAATATATTGTTTTTGAGCATTCAGGTAGAGTCCGTTGCAATAATCCAGCCGAGACATGATGAGTGCCGAGATTATTGTTTTGAGGCCATTATCGTTGAGGAAGAACTTAATCTTTTTTATAATCTTTAATACATAAAAACAGGCCGAGGTAACTGAATTTATTTGGTCACCTAGTGCCAGCTTATTGTCCATTAACACTCCCAGATTCCTAGCTTTCTCAGTAGGTATGGGGCATGAGCCCAGGTCAGCCGGCCACCAATCTGGGGTCCACACTAGTGGGTTCTTCCCAAATTTTATGACCTCAGTTTTATTAGAGTTAAGTTTTAAGCAGTTTGCAGACATCCATCCGGAGATAGCAGCCATACAGTCATGAAATCGAGCCCCTGTTTCCTTTTCAGTGCCCTCTCTTAGTGACAGCACTATTTGGGTGTCGTCAGCATAAGAGGTCAACTGGAAGCCAAATGACCTAATCACACCCGCTAGAGGAGCCACGTACACGTTAAAAAGTGTCGGGCTGAGAGAAGAGCCCTGTGGCACCCCACATGGAAGGGTGAAAGGTTTAGACTGGCAGTTATCCATATCCACAGTTTGTACTCTGTCAGAGAGAAATGACTGCAGAAGCTTCCAGGCAGACCCCTTTATCCCAGCCCCAGACAGACGGTCCATCAGAACTTTGTGATGAACCGCGTCAAAGGCCGCGGACAGGTCTAACAGGATCAATACAGCGTTGCCTCCCCTGTCCAGGGCCTCCCGAATTTCCTCCGTGGATTTAATTAAGGCAAGCTCCGTGCTGTGTTCTGCTCTAAAGCCATATTGGGATGGATCAAGAGTCTGGTTAGATTGAAGAAAGGCATTAAGTTGTATGTTCATGGCTTTTTCCAAGGCCTTAGCAGGAAGCGGGAGACGAGATATAGGCCTATAATTGTTGGGGTCACCTGCATCAAGATTCAGTTTTTTTAGGAGGGGGAGAATGGAAGCAACCTTCCACTTCTTGGGAAAAATACCAGAGCTGAATATCTCATTCAGCAAAGGGGTAAGGGCCAAACCAATGACTCCTGAGATTTGTTTCAATAGATAAGCTGGACAAGGATCTAATGGGGCTCCCGAGCGAATGGAATTCAGAATTTTAATAATATCTGGGACCGCGAGAAGTTGAAAGTGTTCTAATGCGGCAGGGGTTGTTGAGCTTTCTTTTCCGATCGTGTATGGCAGCTCAACCTCTTTATTATCTGCTGGGGAGAAAGAGGCGAAAATAGATTCCACCTTAGATTTAAAGAAATCAGCCAGTTGATCGCAACATTTGGGGCTGCTGGAGCTCTTAGGAACATTAGGTATGGCTAATTTTTTGAGTGTCTTAAAGAGTTCCTTGGGGTTCGATTTGGCTTGGGCTATTTGTTCCTCATAGAATTTCTTTTTAGTTTCCAGCAGCATTCCCTTATAGATAGCGATGCTGTGTCTATAGGTGTCCTTGTCTAGCCTATTATATTCTCTCCTCCAAGCCCGTTCCAGCCGTTTACAATTCAGTTTTTGACTTCTGAGCTCCTCTGAGTACCAAGGGGCCGAAGGTGTAACACGTTTAGGAACCCACTTTTTAACAGGAGCAAGAGTATTGCAGGTGGACTCTAGCCATGAAGTGTAGACTGAGGTAGCCTCTTCTGCTCCAGCGGGAAGAGGGCACAGAGATTTCCAAAGCTCTTCTTCCAACTTGGAGCTGTCTACCTCTTTCCAGGCTCTGGTTTCAATCTCGTGAGCAGTTGTTAAGGGGGTTATGGGATTCGCAGGTGTATTTAGTTGAAACTGGATCGCCCTGTGGTCAGACCATAGCAGCGGGAATACCGTAGTACAGACGAGGTCCAAATTGTTTGAGTAGATCCCGTCTAGGGTATGTCCCTTATCGTGGGTAGGGTTATCCACCAGCTGCTTAAAATCTCCCATTCCCATAATTTGCTGTAAACGGGATGTATCGGGGTCAGAAGCGGCCTCTAAGTGGAAATTAAAGTCGCCGAGCACCGTAAATGAGTTAAGGCATAGCCCTTCCTCCAACAGTGAGCCCAGCAGCTCCAAAAACCACCTCTGGAGCCAGGGGTCGGTAGAGCAAGATACCCTTGAATGTACTGTAATAGGCAGAGTGGAAGCTAAATGAGAGGGCCTCGCAGCAAGGGTTGGAAGCATTGTGGAAAATAGGCTTTAATGAATCGTGGTAGATAACAGCCAGACCCCCTCCCCTTCCCAGTGGCCTATCTAACGTGTAGCAGAGGAAACCTGGGGGGGTAGCTTTTACTAGGTCGGGACCTGAAGCTTTATCTGTCCAGGACTCCATAATAAAAGCAATTTTAATCATACGCTCCTCCAATAGTAGAGCACATTCCGTGCTGTGTTTAACTAGAGACCTGGCGTTCACTAAAATACAGTTTAGCGGACCAACCTCCGCTGCCCTTAATTTCCTGATATGTGTAGCTGATAGGCTCTTCACCGGGGTATCTAATATATCAGGACGGGCATCAAGACAGTTGTGGCAGATGTTGTTAGTGTTGTTACTGGTCTGCGTCATAGAAATCAGAGGACAGTTAGGAGTTCCTTTTCGGGAATCTAACATCCGTAGCTCTTCGCTGGTATACACTATAATTCCTGAGGTAACATGACCAGAGGAACTCGCCCTGAGCCCGGTACGAGCGCGGACGGGCGCAGACGGGCTTGCCTTAGGCGCGCCTTTGGCGTGCCAGCGGCGCGCCCGCTGCGTGCGTCCGCATCAGCGTGCCTCTTATGTAGGCAAGCGTCCAACAGCTAGAGCGGTAACCTTTCTGAAAAATGACCGCTTTCCAACCCACTTCCGCCTCCCTCCCTCCTCCATGTGCGAGCGTGGCAGTGGTCAAATTCAGCAGTACAGTGCAATTGGCTAAAAACATCAATTTAAAAGCACCATTCTTTAAAAGCAGTCTAAACTTAAAAACAATGACCTCCTGGCAATAGCTTATAGCGCAGTGTGAGGCAGGCAGCGCTGTGCGTCCGCATCAGCGTGCCTCTTATGTAGGCAAGCGTCCAACAGCTAGAGCGGTAACCTTTCTGAAAAATGACCGCTTTCCAACCCACTTCCGCCTCCCTCCCTCCTCCGTGTGCGAGCGTGGCAGTGGTCAAATTCAGCAGTACAGTGCAATTGGCTAAAAACATCAATTTAAAAGCACCATTCTTTAAAAGCAGTCTAAACTTAACAATGACCTCCTGGCAATAGCGTACTGCGCAGTGTGAGGCAGGCAGCGCTGCGCGTCCGCATCAGCGTGCCTCTTATGTAGGCAAGCGTCCAACAGCTAGAGCGGTAACCTTTCTGAAAAATGACCGCTTTCCAACCCACTTCCGCCTCCCTCCCTCCTCCGTGTGCGAGCGTGGCAGTGGTCAAATTCAGCAGTACAGTGCAATTGGCTAAAAACATCAATTTAAAAGCACCATTCTTTAAAAGCAGTCTAAACTTAAAAAACAATGACCTCCTGGCAATAGCGTATAGCGCAGTGTGAGGCAGGCAGCGCAGGGTGTGCCCTCGCCTGTGATCAAAGAAAGCAATCCCCCGACTCTATAGCACAGGTGATACTTGCAAGGTGTAACCTCATCTGTGATCAAAGAAAGAAAACCCCGACCTTATAGCACAGGTGATACTTACAAGGTGTGCCCTCATCTGTGATCAAAGAAAGCAACCCCCAACTCTATAGCACATGTGACACTTACAAGGTGTGCCCTCGTCTGTGATCAAAGAAAGCAACCCCGACTCTATAGCACAGGTGATACTTACAAGGTGTGCCCTCACCCGTGATCAAAGAAAGCAACCCCCAACTCTGTAGCACAGGTGATACTTACAAGGTGTGCCCTCACCTGTGATCAAAGAAAGCAACCCCCAGCACTGAAGCACAGGTGATACTAACAAGGTGTGCCCTCGTCTGCGATCAAAGAAAGCAACCCCCGACTCTATAGCACAGGTGATACTTACAAGGTGTGCCCTCGTCTGTGATCAAAGAAAGCAACCCCGACTCTATAGCACAGGTGATACTTGCAAGGTGCCCCCTCACCTGTGATCAAAGAGAGCAACCCCGACTCTGTAGCATAGGTAATACTTGCAAGGTGCCCCCTCACCTGTGATCAAAGAGAGCAACCCCCGACTCTGTAGCATAGGTGATACATACAAGGTGTGCCCTCGCCTGTGATCAAAGAAAGCAACCACCTACTCTATAGCACAGGTGATACTTGCAAAGTGTGCCCTCACCTGTGATCAAAGAAAGCAACCCCCGACCAAATAGCACAGGTGATACTTGCAAGGTGTGCCCTCACCTGTGATCAAAGAAAGCAACTCCCTACTCTATAGCACAGGTGATACTTACAAGGTGTGCCCTCACCTGTGATCAAAGAGAGCAACCCTCGACTCTATAGAACAGGTGATACATACAAAGGTGTGCCCTCGCCTGTGATCAAAGAAAGCAACCCCCAACTCTATAGCACAGGTGATACTTACAAGGTGTGGCCTCACCCGTGATCAAAGAAAGCAACCCCCAACTCTGTAGCACAGGTGATACTTGCAAGGTGTGCCCTCGTCTGTGATCTAAGAAAGCAACCCCGACTCTATAGCACAGGTGACACTTACAAGGTGTGCCCTCACCCGTGATCAAAGAAAGCAACCCCCAACTCTATAGCACGAGTGATACTTGCAAGGTGTGCCCTCGTCTGTGATCTAAGAAAGCAACTCCATTGCATTGCACCGAGCCCGGAGTTTCACTGCTGGCCCCTCTCTCGCACTGCCTGCCTGGCAGAGGATTTAACCGCCTGGTACCGGGGACGACCACCCAGATTGGCGCCATTTCTCTGGGCTTCTCATGATGATGCACAGCTGACCCACCAACGAGTTGTGGTCCTCCTGTTTTGTCGGGCATTGTCTCGGTCCCGCCAGTCCGCCCGGAGCCTGGAGCCCGGCTTGCCTGGGACTGAACGCCAGCGTTTTTTTTTTTGATGGTGCAAATCGCTCTGCGACTGCCTATTTCACCGGATGCTTTTTGTTCTTGCCTTAGTCCGGCCCCATACTGTTGGGCTCGATGGAGTGGATCCGTTCTGTTTGGGTGCGAGACCCTGAGTGGCCAGTGGTTGCCCCGGCCACCGGCATCTCATAAGGCGACCCCCCCTTGATACCATCGACTCCCTCGAACAGTTCCCGCCCGGTCAGCTTCTTTCTGGGTCCTCATGGCGCACGTCTGGGCGTTAGGTGAGCTGTATGTTGAGTCCGGTCCCTCCGCCTAGATGATTTGATGCTCGCTTAAAAGCAGGTATTTTCTTCGTGTTTTTGTTGTTTCTTTGCTGCAACGAACATGGGCGAAATGGCTGGACTGGACCCAAAATGGCCGCGCCTTAAATTAACCAGGGCTCATCTTCTGTTCTTGTGTGGCAGTTTATGTCAGACAATGTGCTATGCAAGCGCCTTGGGGAGGCATTACATTACTCAGCCATAGTGAATGTGATCTTTAATCTATGGCAATGACAGTTACATGTGGTCTCGCATGCTAATCACGGCCTGACCCTAAAAGCGCGGCGGGTTGTAGACATTGAATTCGCCCCGCAGTGCCTGACCTTGTAATGGCGGCTCCAATTTGAAACTTTTCCTTGTTTTATTTTTTGATGGTGGCTTTACAGGCCTGTCAACAGTTGTGTTTTTGGCATGTGGATTCGTTACTTTAATCGGCTGATTCCATATCAAGCCCGATTCTATTACTGAAGCTCTGGAAGCCGACTGCTGGACTTTAAAGTTGGATCCTTCTGGGTGACGTCAGCAGCTTTTTTTTTTTTTCTTCTCTTCTGGTATCTCCACTGGTCTTGAGACTATGGGGCCGATTCCGATCTCGGCCGGTAGGGCTCCGAATCGGATTCGGCTTTACCGGATCCGATTCGGAGCCCTGTTTCCCGACCGAACCGTACGCGGGTCCGGCCGAGCGAGTACGATGCGGGTCGCCGACCGACTCGTCCGGGCGTCCCGACCGCTCCGACCGACTCGCTCCCGGCTCGAACCGCTCCGACCGACTCGCTCGGACTCGACTCGCACCGCGCAATGGAGACGTTCCCCGGCCGGGTAAGTACGATGCGCGCCGCGGGCAGTCCGACCGAGCCGCGCACTCCGGCTCGAAAGAGCTGTCGGAGCCGTACTTTGGGGGTCCGTGTCGGACCCCGGTGCAGCGTAGCCACGCGAAGTCGCACACAGGGGGACCCATGGGTCCCCCTACCTGTGCGTGTACGGCGCGGGTCGCTTCGCCGCGTACCCGCTGTAGAGGCGCACTTGTCCGACTCGCACCCATTGAGTCAATGGGAGCCCGCGTACGCGTTGTACGA
The DNA here is from genome assembly GCA_963921515.1 of Calotriton arnoldi. Lineage (NCBI taxonomy): Eukaryota > Metazoa > Chordata > Amphibia > Caudata > Salamandridae > Calotriton > Calotriton arnoldi. The sequence goes on from CAWUFW010008514.1 coordinate 327,584, forward strand.
CCGGCTCCCATTGACTTCAATGGGAGTCCGACCGACTCGAGTCCGATAACATACGGACGCATCGTACTCGTTCGGTCGGACTGCACGGGTCCGATTCGGTCGGAAATCTCTCCGGGTCCGGCTCGGTCGGAGAAATTTCCGGCCCGAATCGGAATCGACCCCTATGTCTGCATTGCACGAGGTGCTTTCCACCACTCTACGGGCTTTAAGGGGTTTTTAAAAGTGTGGATCCTCCTGGATACTTCTCAGCTTTATTTTCATGTATATTCATTGATGCTATACATACTACTCTTGAGGTGCACTCCTCCACTCTATTGATTTAATTAGGAGGCTTCTGCCACTGGATCTGCACAGCAAGAGCTCCGCGCCTACAAAAGTGTGATCTTTACGCCCCCTCACCTTTTCCACTGTGATTTCTAGATTTGATGCCGTGTCCTCTCTCCTCCTTATTCTCCTCTTTGAGCTCCCTTCCTCACTAGGTTCCCTGCTTAAAATGGAGATAAGTCCCGATCCCAAAGGTCTCAACGCCTTCATCATCAATTACCCATCTAATCTCTCCAAGAATACAGCAAAAAAACACAAACATCGAATCCTCAAAGCTAGTCCAGAAACGCTAATCTCTGACCCCTATTTCTGCACAAACAAGGGCACTGTGGTTAATGACCTCATCTTTTATACCAGGAAACGTGCTTGCTGGCGTACCGTGCTCTACTCCAAGTTGCGTATATCAGGAGCTAAGAAAACCCCTCATGGTCTCAAACTAACAACGTCTCCTTCGCCCTCCCTCAAAGCCTCCACCACTATCACACTCTATAATAATGGGATCATTCTAATACAAGCCTCCAATGACAACCTTGCTAAGATGGCCAATTTTTACCCCACCCTCAGAAAAGCGGTATATACGCCAACTCCACTGTCCCCTACTTACCCACCACCTCTTCAATGGGTTTACCTAGTACTCCCCCATTAACAGCTGTGAGTTCCTCACTCTCCCTAAACCTTTCCCCGTCAGGTGATCTTTCCACCTTCCCTGTAATGTTGCCCCCTGCTAGGCTAGAACCTGTGCAACGCTCCCCCTCGGCCCCTGATCTACCCAACCCTCAGCTCAATGACCTCCCCCCACTTGCTAAGGCTCCAACCTCACCATCAAAAGGTCCTCTAGTACTTTCCGATCAGTCTCCTATCCAGGAATTTCTCACCACCACCGTGGACCTCACAGGCCTTCACCAAGTCCCTCCAACGCCGCTTGCCTCTCCGGCACACCCTACATCCCTCGCCCATAATTCAGACTTAGCAGTACGCCTAGATGATATATCTCTACAATTGCTCCGTCTCACGGCTGAGCTACATGACCTGAAAGCCCTCTCAAATGATTTTTTCACCATGTTCAGCTCTTTAAATTGGCACAGAGGCTCCACTGGGGACATTGATCACATAGGTCAGTCGTTAGCCCCCTCAATATCGAAATCTATTCCCTCGCCAAACTCCCCACCATGCCCCAGAAGCAATGAGTCCCTCTTGGCGTCCACTGATCTCCAAGATCATCTCAACTCTTGCTCTTCCCGAACCAACTCTAGCCTGACCCCGCCGAGACAAATTCACTCCATCCTTTCCAACATGAAAAGAGACCCTCCCCGCAATCTGAGATGCAGCAACTCTGACAACCTTACCAGGGTGAAAGTCACCCAGACCCCTTCCCCCCTAAATCCCCTATGTCTCAAATGTGCACTATTAAACTGCAGATCAGCCAGAAAACACGCCTCAGATATCTTTGACCTCATCCAACACAATGACTTAGATATTATCATCCTCACTGAAACCTGGCTAAATCCAGCCTCCACTCCTATCCTAGACCTCCTAGTACCTCCCACTCATGATATAATCAGGCTTGACAGAATTCTGAAGCTGGGTGGGGGTCTAGCCTGTATCTACAGGAATACTCTCTCGATTTCGCACTTGGAGTCCTCTCCCCCATCCTCCTGTGAATACCTCTGTCTTAGCATTGCAAGTAAGAACCTACCGATCTGTAAACTACACACCTTTCACCACCCATCGGGGGACAATCTCCCTTTCATTGAGCAATTAATGGATATCATCTCTAGCAATGTCGACTCTGCTGTGTCACAAATCTTCCTTGGGGACTTCAACCTGCATTGGTCCAACCCCAATGACCCCGCGGTATCCTGCCTTAAATCATTTCTAAATGATCAAGATTTGATTCAGCACTGTGACCAACCAACCCACATTAAAGGTGAAACTCTAGACCTCATCATCTCCAAAGAACAGACCATCACCTTAGAATCCACAACTCTTTGTGACTGGTCGGACCATCACAGCATCCTCTTTTATATCAACAGGGAGGTGGTGTTGAAGAAGGCTCAACCTCTTAAATCAAAGATATGGAAAAGGGATCTCAGATCAATAAACCACGACAATCTAGCCGCCCAATGTAAATCTGTCCTATCCTCCCAAGCCGACTTGGTCGAGGTGCAAACTCTCACGGACACCTACAACTCGACCATGGCCGTCATCATGGATGACATTGCTCCACTCCAGCTTAAAAATACTGTATCAAAAATATCCAAACCGTGGTATAATGAGAACTTAAACTCAGAACATCGCAACCTTAGAGCAGTTGAACGCTCCTGGCGATCCAATCCCTCTTCGGACCAACTAAAACTCCTGAGAGATGTCAGGAGCCTCTACAATAAACAAGTCAAGAGAGCTAAGTCTGACTATTTCAGACTACAACTAGACCAAGCAGCAAACCGCCCCAGCAAACTCTTCGAATTGGTCAAACAGCAATCGGTTAACGGTCCAAACCTCTCAGATCCGAGTGGCAACCCACCCTCCTGTGAGGAATTTGCAGTTTTCTTCACGGAGAAATCACGACTCATCTCCACTGACCTAGCCTCTAAGAAGGCTCTATTGCCCGCCTCTATTGACGCCTCACCCCATGACTTCTCTGAAAAGTGCAACTCGACCTTCATGATAGCCAAGAACAATGCGTCTTGGGGCACCTTTTCCCCATTTAGTGAAAGAGTCATCGAAAAAATTCTCCAGATTATTAACCCGTCCAACCACTTCAGTGACCCGTTGCCTCCGGCCATCTTCAAGGAAATCAAGAGCGCTCTCATCCCCACCTGGACCAGGAATGTAAACGCTTCCTTATCTCAAGGCTCGATCCCCGACTGCCTAAAAGCAGCCCAGGTCTCACCCATTCTAAAAAAAAACAATGCTGACAAATCTGATCTCAATAATTTCCGTCCTATCTCCAACATTCCCACCCTAGCGAAACTCCTTGAAAAATGTGTGCAATCCCAACTCTCTGCTCACATAGAGACTTACCAACTTCTTGACCTGCATCAATCCAGTTTTCGGAAGGGACACAGCACCGAATCGGCCCTCACACACGTTATGGATGACATTTTGAAAATGCTAGACAAAAATGAATCCTGCCTACTGATCCTCCTTGACCTTTCCTCAGCTTTCGACACAGTTAATCATGACATCCTCCTATCCATCCTACAAAACAGAATGGGTTTCTCGGATCGGGTGCTTCAATGGTTTTCATCCTTTCTTCATCACCGAATACAAAGGTTCAAGGCAAATCATTCTCTCTCTCAGCCCTCTCCAGTACACATCGGGGTCCCCCAAGGATCCGCCCTTTCACCTATCCTCTTCAACCTTTTCTTGGAACCTCTAGCTAACGCACTAAACTCCACGAACATTCTCTTCCACATGTATGCCGACAACACACAACTCTATCTGAAAATTTCATCCCCGGAAAGCATCATCTCACTTAACTCGATTCTCACGTTTACTCAAAATTGGTTAACTGAGAACCATCTCCTACTCAACGCCTCCAAAACGGAGTTCATGCTCATCTCCCCTCCGAACCACATCCCCAAGCTAGATCTCTGGCTGACTCACCTCACTGCTTTCAACTGCACTCCGATCATCATTGACTCAGCCAAATCGCTCGGTGTCACCGTAGACAAGCACCTGAATATGAAGACCCATATCAGCAATGTATGTAAGGGAGCAAACCACCTGATGAGAACCCTCAGAAATATCAAACCTTTCCTGCCTCTAAGTGATTTCAAGCAGGTGGTCCAAGCACTTGTCTTGCCAAGGTTAGACTATGGTAGTGCTACTCTCTGTGGCCTTCCCAAATACGCCTTGGCCCCACTTAGGGCCTCATTGAGTACCGCTGCTAGATTGGTTACAGGCGCCAAAAGAAACGAGCACATATCCCCAGTCCTTAAATCTCTCAACTGGCTACCCTTTGAAGCCCGAATTCAGCTAAAGATTGCAGTCCTGGCGCACAAAGCCCTTCACCTCAATACTCCTACGTACCTGGCGCAAAAACTTGAATTATCTTGTGGGGAGAGGGCATCAAGAAGCGCCTCAACATTCCTCTTGAAACCTCTTGTCCTTAACAAAAAGAGAACTTGTCACCGAGCCTTCTCCGGTGCTGCCCCAAAGATATGGAACTCTCTGCCACCGGAAGTACGCAGTCTCTCCTCGACGACGGCATTCAAATTGGAAGCCAAAAGATTCGTAATGAGCAAATTCTTACCTTAAGGGGAGGAGGCTCACCTAATTCGTCTGACTTTGTTCTTATTACCATGGTACCTTCATTTATAAAGGATCTTCTCTGCTGCTTTTTTTTTTTTCTTTCCCCAATTGATGTTTATACTACCCTCTTGTCCTCTCTTCCTGCCTATTGTAAAGCGCTCTGATATCCTTCGGGATCTTGTTCGCGCTATATAAAACTTTATAAATAAATAAAATTAAAATAAATAAACCACGACTCTATAGCACAGGTGACACTTACAAGGTGCGCCCTCATCTGTGATCAAAGAGAGCAACCCCGACTCTGTAGCACAGGTGATACATACAAAGGCGTGCCCTCGCCTGTGATCAAAGAAAGCAACCCCGACCCTATAGCACAGGTGATACTTGCAAGGTGTGGCCTCACTTGTGATCAAAGAAAGCAACTCCCTACTCTATAGCACAGGTGATACTTGCAAGGTGTGCCCTCACCTGTGATCAAAGAGAGCAACCCCCGACTCTATAGCACAGGTGATACTTGCAAGGTGTGCCCTCACCTGTGATCAAAGAGAGCAACCCCCAGCTCTGTAGCACAGGTTGTTGCAAAATATATATGTATTTCCATTTAAATTCATATGTATGCACTCACACTAACATGAGGCCCAGAGCTCCAAAGGGCTTCCTATCTGACCTTGCCTGGACAAGCTTCCAGCAGCTATTCTGAATCAGCCTTAGAGGTCACTTTCCTTGTCCTGACGTCATCATAAGTTTCCTTATCTGGTTGTGCAAGTTGCTTACACAGTGCTGAGCCAGCCTTTCTGGTCTGCCCATATCTAGCCATTTATGATTGCCATGTTACACATCCCTGTTAGCCATATTTGGCTTGGTGCCTTATTCTAGTTCCGCTGACATGGCATTACTCAATGTATATAGCACCTAGAAACCTGTCACTCTGGGAAGAAGCGGTCTGAGAGCCCCTAAGGCAGGAGACCTGACTTCTTCCTTGCTAATTAGCAATGATGCATGCTTTTGGTACCAATAAATAAATTTCACTCTGTTTCTGAGCAAACCTGCTATGACTGGTGAGTTTCTTTCATTTGCTCCTGGGAGGGTGCCAGTATTTCCCCATCAGAATGGTGTCAGAAGTGGGATATTGGAGGACTGTGATGTCACCAGTCAGTAAGTGAGATGTAAGCTAAATAACAAACTTGCCTTGCTGCAAGTGACCTTTCAGTCTTTCAAATGCGTATTTAACACATAATATTAATAAAAGGGGCATTGACTGGCATTTAAAATAGACAGGGGACTGTAGAGAATGTTTTTAAAATATTCTCTGTATCAATACACTAATTGATATGTGGCATACACAGCAGGAGAGCCTGGGTTAGAGAATAATTTATGTGTACCTACACATATAAGAAGTAGTGAAACAGGTGACTGATAAGTAACTAAGTTACTTTATGTCAATAAATATTGACAAATGGCTAGACCCTTCGGGGGTTTTATAAAAACCATTGCAGGAGAACTTGTGCTAGGATGGGGTATTGATTTTACCCAGAAAGAGAAACCCTCCCAGAATATAGTGAGTGCGGGTTGCACCGGAACACAGGGAAATGATTTTGAAATATGCGTAGTTATGTCATGGATGAATGACTGCATTTAAATAGGGTATTGATCTTCAGTACTGGACCTCTATGTTTCCTTGAAATGTTTCTTTGATTTATATAAAAATGGAGCACATTAGTGCATTAGAAAAAAAAAAGTTGCTTTTATGTGATGTCTCTGGCTGGTCCATAACTGTTGATTTTCCTCTTTTTAACACATTCTATCCACTACCTAACAACTTTTCCTTTGTAGGAGACCTTTTGTATTTATCTTTCAGGGTAAAAGTGCACATTGTGAGTAAAAAAACCACATTTCATGAAAAATTTCTCAGAAGAAAATCATGGTAAGCCCACTGGAAAATTGTTTAAAAAACTGGCAGGAGGAAAAAAAAAAAAGATAGCCCTGCAGATTAAGGTAAGAAAATGAATTATATAAAATATGTTAAGTAGCTGCGCGCTACTTTGGAAAGTGAAGCAGTAACAAAGTATAGATGGGTGAACATTCAATTATTATATTCCCACAATGGTAAAAATTTGAATTAAAACTCGAGGCAGAAATGCCAAGCATTCCATATAAAAAGAGAATGGACTTTGCATACATTGTCCTGTGTTTCATAGAAGATATTTTGTGGTTGTTTCTGTACATAATTAATGTATTAAGGATTGTTCATGTTTTATGTACCACTTGTAAAGGTTATCTCATAACAAATAAAGCACTTTGAAACCTTTGAGTATAGCTAGACCTATATAAAATTAAAAATAATAATAATTGTAACATGGTAATGTTAAAAATAACTTTTCCTAGGAAAAGGCACTAAATAGGAAAAGAGTAGGCCTCACAGACAAAAACGAATTTGTGTGTATATACAACTAGGACATAACAAAAAATTTAAACTAGATGCCCCAACATTTTGTTAGTACTGCCTATCAGCTAAGCAAAATGTAGCACTCTCCTTAGATACATCATATTAAATATTAAAAGGCATTCACATTATATGAGTAATTGGTGGCTGCTGTAGGGGGTGAACTGCTAAAATAAAAGCGTCCTCCCTTTTATCACACTGCAAAGGATGGATTTTGACTGACTTGGAATGCCTGGGTTTTAATAGACTGAACTGAGCTGAGTCCCAGCACCAGCTGCTGCCTTTTCTCCTGAAAAGTGTAGAAGATGACACCTGCCGGTCATAAAAAACAGCTACATAAATAAAGACAGGGCTGACCCAAAGAAAAGACCGTGGCAACTAGGTTTTAAATTTGTATCAAATAGCACATACAAGCACGTGCCTTAAAGAAAATAGTCTTGAAAGTTTGAAATATAAGATGATTATTTTGGGATAAAAGAAAAGGGATAAAAGTCAGGACTTCCTTTCCTGCTTTCTTTCATAAAAAAATTCATTTGTGGATCTCATAGTAAATAATTACTTGTTTCTAAACTGTAAATAATTACTTATTTCTAAAGGGTGAAACAACCTTTCTATGTTTCATTAAAGCTTCTGTGCTTAGTTTCAAAAGAAGCTTTGTAGGTGTTATAAATAAATGCATTTAAAGACAAAATGAAAGGAATAATGAAAGGAATGAGGCTTGCTTTTCATATGTAGAAACCACAAAAAAAGTTAGTGATCATTAATTTAAAAAAAAAAAAAAACTGACTACATGTAAAAAATTATTAAAAGTTATTGCACTAAAATCGTTTTTGCATATTTATGATCCTTATAATGTCTAATACCACTATTGTGAAAATGTAATAGTATTTAGCACTGTTGAAAATTATCCTGTGCAAAGTATATATTCAGATTTCAATGTGCACATTAAGAATTCTATCTCCAACTGGTTAACATATGTTGTTGCACCACATTAAAAGGTTGAATATTAGTTTATCTAACAACACCAATATTACTGTCTCTTAGGGACAAACTTAAAATGTAGCATGGCCTAATGGCTGCAGTGTCAAATACAAAGGCTATTAAAAGTCATGCAAAGGGTAGCTTTGGAGACATGTGAATTACATTGCGTGCCTTAATGCACAATAGTTCTAGGCGCATTATGGCATTCTGAAAGCTGAAATTTTGAGCAAGTTCTTTAGGTACTAGAAAAGCGCAGTGCACAAGAATAAAAAATAATAAGACAGCAAAAGTTGTATCCTACCTTTAAAAAATATCAGCACGCAGGCACAGAGCAGGGATCCCCCTTCAGTCATGCGGAGAGTTACTTTGAGCTGTGATGCCCACATGAAAATAGCCTTGCTCAGACAGGGGACAACAGGTTTAAGGGTCAGAGGCCAAGTTCTGTATTTAGAACTGACCAGCCCTACCGAACGTAAAATGTCTACGCAGGGAGTCTTGGAGCATTTTTTTTATCTGAGGTTAGCCACTGTGACAGTGTGTGATTTCCACATTAGACTATGAAAGCATCACAGCTTTTCCTGATGTATACATGTACATATATAATTGTGTAAATGCAAGTTGTACATTTAGGGGCCGATTCCGATTCGGGCCGGAAAACGTACCGACCGACTCGGATCCGGAATTTTTTCCGACCGACACGTACCGGTGCAGCCCGACCCGCAAAGTACGATGAAATGCGTGCAAAATCCGACCGACTCGTACGGAACACAATACGAACGACCGAACCGCGCGGAAAAAAGCTATTCGGCCAGAAAACTGCACGAATCGAACCGACCGACATGCACCAGGAAGGAACCCGAACGAAACGTACCCGCGAACTACGAGCCGCGCAGTACGATGCATCGCGTGGAAAACACGACCGAGTCGCACGGAGCTCAAGCCGTACGACCGACACGCATACAAAACAGCGAGCCGAAGCAACCCAATACACCGCGACCGACCCGTACGCAGCACATAAAACAGCACAAACACAGCGTGAACGACTCGGAGAAGCTCGCACGAGACAACTGCAGGGTCCGATTCGCTCAGAAGAACGTCTCCTACATGCACAAAAAGTACAAAGGGAAAAACACAAAAAAAAAGGCCAAACAAGCAATTACAAAGCCAATAAATACTGGGGGGGGGAACAGGGAACAAAGACACACCCACAACTCCACCCATATAAAGGACACAAATCCCTACCATGATCCTTTGCAAATTCAAATGACCTGCCAGCACAGAACACCAACAGACAGCAACCACACACACACTCACAGCTCATCCATCACCAGTGGCGGCTGGTGACATTTGAAACTGATTTTCATACTGCACCGTAGCGAGCGAGCGAGCTCGAACTACCTAAAGAGGGTTTCGGGGGTTTCCCCAAGAAAATTTGAAAAAGAGTGGACAAATGGTGCATTTTCATGCAAATTTGAAAACAAAAGTACTGCTTCACTGGCAAACTCCGTAAAGTAGCGCTAATATGTTTGGGTGTGAATAAAATCAATGTATTTTTCATAGTTTGAACCTTACTTGACCAGTGAGTGGCGACTGGTGACATTTGAAAGTTCATATGGGCAAGAACACTGAAGCAGAATTTTGCGCACAATGCACATAATTCAACTTCTGCCAAATTGTATAAGTATATATAAAACATTTCTAACTGAAGAAAAAAATTACCAGAAAAGTGCCACACGTGGCACAGCGCAGTGCCAGACAATTTGTAAAGGTTTCATTGGTCACTTTTTCCTTGCTGATTGCTGTATTCGGGAGTTAATTGACACTGAGGGGAATGTTAAGAGGGAGACAGAGGGAATGAGAGGGAGACGGAGGGAATGAGAGGGAGACAGAGGGAATGAGAGGGTTTCAGGAGACAGGAAATGAGAGGGAGACAGAGGGAATGAGAGGGAGACAGGGAATGAGAGGGAGACAGGGAATGAGAGGGAGACAGAGAAAGCTCTAAATAGGGAGATGAGATGCATCGAAAGTGGGAGAGACACGTGGAGAGCAAGAGGAGGTAGGGGACGAGAACCGTAGAGAGAGGGTGAGATACAAAGAGACTGGGAGGGAGAGGGGCACAGAGAGACGGAGACGCGTGGTGAGAACCAGTGTAAGATGGAGAGACTTGGAGGGGAAACAGCAACGTAGAGAGAAGAAAGAGAGACACATGAGAGGAAAGTAGAGGGGGCAATGTAAGGGGAAAGATTAGCGGGACAGACAAAGAGGGCGCAGATGGAGACAACAGGCGTTGAATGTAAGAGAGGGGGCAGCAATCAAAGAAAGAGACCAATAGAGAAATAAAAAGATAAAGAGACTTTTCCTAAAAGAGTTGAGGTCTACCTCCTGTACATGTACCCTTTGCATTTCCTTGTGTAGACGGTCTTCGCAAGGAAATGCAAAGGGTACATGTACAGAGAACTCTAAACAAGGAGTCCCATGCAAAAAGAAAGAGCGAACCAAGTGGAGGCATGGTCAGAGAGACCACCATATTCAAGTTAAATAAATTCACCCCACTACCCGCTTAGGCCAAGACATATGAGTTGGTGCGGCTCCTACCATCTCCAGCAAACACAGGGGCCCACACATGCTGCGCTCGGCCCCTGCACGTCTGTCCCCTCGGCCTCGGGGCTCCCCATATCTGGTCACTCAGTCAGCTTCATGGCGGGCACCAGCTCGAGCTCGCAGCGGCGATATAAATTGTGATCCGGACGCATTCACAGTCATTAGCAGTTACATAGCAATACAATAGCAGGCCTTAGGCCTCATTCACAGAGCACTTCCTAGAGCGAGCTCTCACAGCCCCCAGCTGAGCTGGGGGTCTGTGAAGCTCGCTCTAGAAAGTGCCTGTGATGCAGTATATTTAAAAAAGATGTGATGCCAGTTTAAGTGGAGCTGTGCCACTGAAGGAAGATATTTCCAGAACAGCCTCAGGTAGATCGCTATACGGCCAGATGGGCTGGGAGGAAGTCACTCACATATCCAGCATGCTTAATACGTCACTGAATATCCTCCTTGCAGTACTGATGTTACAGTGGCAGCGCCCTGCTGAGTAAACCCCCTGTTTTACTCTGACTGTCTGACACAATTTCCTTCAGCTATTGATAGAGATCCGTGCCTCAATTTGGAAGTCACAATATTCACCATTTACAAGCACTTCCGGGAGTAATCCGAGAATACTACAGTCTATTACTCGATAATCGCAATGAAAGCAGAATGTACATTTCTGCCTATAAATGTATGCATCACAGAAGCGCCCAGTATCATTTTTTTACTTGACAATGACTAAAATAAGTTTCTATTTGGAGATCCCACTTCACCCATTAATCTGCAGACGGACCCTCCCCAGCATCACCGTAAAACACATTAAATGTGTGTGTGTTACCAGGTTGGCAGAGACATTTCTAGGCATGAGCAAAGTGGGCAATTGAAATCTGTGCTGCTTTAAAAAACAAACGTTTTACAGCTGGAACAACACCATGGAGAGCAGACATTGCCACCATCATTCCGAAGGGGGCATTCCTTTTTACGAATCTGTCACCACCCCCTTTGAGGCACCGGTAAGTGTACAATGATTGCGACCACAACTGTGGTCGTAAAGCATTGGTACATTGCACAACGAAGAACTATTTGGAAGAAACACCTCTTTTCGCCCCTTCCAAATTGCAGTTTCCTGTGCATCGCAAAACCTATTTTACGAGTTCGAAAATATTTTCCGACTCAAAATGGGTTTCCTACATTAAAAAAAGCAATTTTGTGAACGCAAACCCAATGACTTAGCAAATGCAGTGTTTACAATGGCAAACTCCTTTTGTTTATTTGGCCCTAAATTTGGAACAGCGAATCCTCATTCTTTGACGGAGAAGTGGGAATTTCTAAGCACGAAATAAAAATAGTGAGCCCAGACACAGACATCCATCAGCACTTTTAGTGTTCACGAGAGGGCCGGGATTCCCAGGCCTGGATGAAGCCAGACACTGCAAAGGCACAGGTACCTGAGAGCTTTACAAAACCACAACACACCACTGGGTACGCACTACACCCACGTCACTCTCCTGCTGAATGCGCCTGGCTCGTCTGCTGCACTTGTTCTTTGTGTGACACTGGTATGTAACATTGATGGGCCCACTTTCACTCAGAAAACTGTTTCAGCGCCACTGCATAAAGCGAACGCGACCTCATCAAGTTCTCTATTCAAACCAATTCCTTCCTTCTAAAATTCTCGCCTTCACTCTGACACAGATCATCATATCGATGGAGACAGTCTTCGCCCACTATTGTCGATTTTATCTAATCTCCATTAGCTTCTATGGTTTAAAAACACCCTCTAAAATGCTAAGTTTTCCCTGCAGCTGGCAGACGTCGTGCATAAAAGACTGTCATTAGTCAGACACTGCCAGGGCGCACAACTTAAACAGAACTACAGAAGGCGTGTTCCTAATCGTGTTACTCTAATTGCAGGAGTAGAAGCGCAGCGTGTTTTTCAGATCCATCGCCATCGGCATTCTCACAATAGCAGCCACACAGCAATCAAATATCTTCCAGGCACGAGCTCGGCGGGTCCACTTACCCAAATCCCCTCCTACTCCAACAGCCAGCAGCAACGCAGAAAGTAATGACTTCCGACCCACGACCTTAGATAGCTGTGGGCAAGGTGAGTGGCGCTGTGAGTGCTCTGAGCAGCACCCCGATTGTACCTACACTTCCGACAGCAGTATCGAGCATTTTTGCTGGCTCCCCACAGCTTTCAGCGTGACTTCTTACAAAGCCAAGGATCTCAAAGTTCATTAAAATAACAAAGTTGAAGTGTCGCGGGGTCTGTCGCGGGGGGAGGGGAGAGTGTCGCGGGGGGGGTAGTTTTAAAATTAAAATCCTACCTGACAAGGTCCGCGCCGCCTCGGGTCCGTTCTGGCGTGGCGCCTACAGGAACAGCACTTCTGGCAAGTGGCAAACCCCTCTCAGCCAATCCTGGCGCTGCTGGCAGCGCCAGGATTGGCTGAGGGCACGGTTACTATCCGCCCGCCTGCTCTTTAGGAGAGCGAGGTTTGAGCCTTTGCTCAACCCTCGCTCTCCTAATGGGCATGCGCCAGACACAGCAGACACCAGTGCACATGACTGGGCAAGGGCGAAAAATTCGCTTACCTTCCCCACTCATGCGCACTTGTGCTGCTGCCCCTGGTCTGACAATCATGTCAGTCAACATGATACCGGACCGCCCACCCCCTTCAGACTCTGAAGGGGGTGGGCGGTCCGACGTCATGCTGACTGACATGATTGTCAGTTCTCCCTCGGTGTCTCTGAACTTAAGTAAACTGAGAGTTTACTTAAGGTCAGAGACGCCGAGGGAGCAGCTGCGGGCGGGGGGGCAACGCCCCAACGCCCCCAATGGACGCACCGCCCCTGTCCATCACACAAGCCACACACCATCAGCACCTCAACAAATAGCACCCTCACATACACCCAGCAAAACACGCACTCACACACCCTCACTTGCACACCAACACACACATCACTCACCACCACCACCCATCACCATGCCCCCCAAGAAGAATCCAAAGTTCCTAGATAGTGAATTGGAAGTCCTGATAGATGAGATCCTCAGGGTAGAGCCACAGCTGTTTGGTACACTGGTCCAACAGACCCCCATGTCGCAGAAAACCAAGATGTGGGCGAGGATCGTCGACAGGGTGAACGCACAATCACCATGTTTGCGCACAAAGGAAGACATCCAGAACAGGTAGTATGATGTGCGCAGGAGGGTCAGGGACCTACTGAAGAAGGATTACATCTTGAGCCAACACACCGGCCGTGGCCCTCCTGCCAAACCACTATACCTCAGGCCCTGGGAGGAGAAGGTGCAGGCCATCCTACCACCAGTGAGCGTATATGGACTAGAAAACATCCCAGAGCCTGGTGAGTACACAACCAATATACCCAATATTGTGTGACAATACACACACATCACTGTCAAGGGGATAGTCAAACCATGCACCCTTAGCAAATCCACAGCAACAAAACCAGAATCATCCCAAGATGTGTATGTCAGTCAGATAAACACAATACATGCCATCTCATAGTGATATGTAACTGTGTCATGACATGTACAAACCCTACAACAAATAAAGCTAGGCAGTGGCACAAATCTAACCAACAAACACTGTCAGATATGGGCCACCACTACAACACCACCACACAGGGAATCCCACAGAAAGGAAGGAATTCTGTGTATGCTGGTCAAGTCAGTGTAGCCAATAGCATCATGGGAGCTGTAGTCACAGATATTGCCCACCATCACAATACGCCCATCAACACCACTCTGAACCATGCTCACATCACAGGGAGTGGAAAACAACTGACAAGATGGCTGACACTGGCTACTGCTGTGGGGAGCACAAGGCCCTGCTGGGAACTGGGCACCAACAAACAGCAGGACACCACTGACTGATATCCTGAAAGACAACTTGTACTCCCTGCAATGGAAGCACGTTCCATGGTGGGATATCTGGCTGGGTGGGAAGGAGGACTGACAGCTATGACCATAGTTACCAGCAGCTCTTCCCACACACACCCCTAACACAAACTACACACAACTCACCTGGGAAAATGCATTGCCTCACACTAAAATTAATTATCCCACAAAGAACCACCACCCTGGGTCATGCTGTGGGAAGCACAGTGACACACATGGGACTTGTAGCCAAACAAACGCCAGGACAACACTGTCAGCCATCCATTCAGCACAGGCACACTACCCCACAGGGAAGCAGAGTCAGAAGGAAGGAAGTATGGGCAAGCTGGGAAGGGGGGTGGAGGCAATAGCATGATGGGAGTGGTAGTCACAGCTCAACATCCCCCCCCCCACATGGCCCAGCAAGCTCACACTGAAGCATGCACACCTCACAGAGAGTGGAAAGCCCCATCAAAGATGTCTGACACTGGTGCTCTGTTGTGGGGAGCACAAGGCCATGCTGGGAACTGGCCACCAACCAACAGCAGGACACCACTGTCAGCCATCTTGCCATTGCTGTCACACCCACACACAGTGAAGTACACTCAAAAGGAAGGAAGTATGGGCATGCTGGGAAGGGGGGTGGAGGCAATAGCATGATGGCAGTGGTAGTCACAGCTCAACATCCCCCCCCACATGGCCCAGCAAGCTCACACTGAAGCATGCATACCTCACAGAGAGTGGAAAGCCCCATCAAAGATGTCTGACACTGGTGCTCTGTTGTGGGGAGCACAAGGCCATGCTGGGAACTGGCCACCAACCAACAGCAGGACACCACTGTCAGCCATCTTGCCATTGCTGTCACACCCACACACAGTGAAGTACACTCAAAAGGAAGGAAGTATGGGCATGCTGGGAAGGGGGTGGAGGCAATAGCATGATGGGAGTGGTAGTCACAGCTCAACATCCCCCCACATGGCCCAGCAAGCTCACACTGAAGCATGCACACTTCACAGAGAGTGGAAAGCCCAATCAAAGATGTCTGACACTGGTGCTCTGTTGTGGGGAGCACAAGGCCATGCTGGGAACTGGCCACCAACCAACAGCAGGACACCACTGTCAGCCATCTTGCCATTGCTGTCACACCCACACACAGTGAAGTACACTCAAAAGGAAGGAAGTATGGGCATGCTGGGAAGGGGGGTGGAGGCAATAGCATGATGGGAGTGATAGTCACAGCTCAACATCCCCCCCCACACGACCCAGCAAGCTCACACTGAAGCATGCACACCTCACAGAGAGTGGAAAGCCCCATCAAAGATGTCTGACACTGGTGCTCTGTTGTGGGGAGCACAAGGCCATGCTGGGAACTGGCCACCAACCAACAGCAGGACACCACTGTCAGCCATCTTGCCATTGCTGTCACACCCACACACAGTGAAGTGCACTCAAAAGGAAGGAAGTATGGGCATGTTGGGAAGGGGGGTGGAGGCAATAGCATGATGGGAGTGGTAGTCAAAGCTCAACATCCCCCCCCACATGGCCCAGCAAGCTCACACTGAAGCATGCACACCTCACAGAGAGTGGAAAGCCCCATCAAAGATGTCAGACACTGGTGCTCTGTTGTGGGGAGCACAAGGCCATGCTGGGAACTGGCCACCAACCAACAGCAAGACACCACTGTCAGCCATCTTGCCATTGCTGTCACACCCACACACAGTGAAGTACACTCAAAAGGAAGGAAGTATGGGCATGCTGGGAAGGGGGTGGAGGCAATAGCATGATGGGAGTGGTAGTCACAGCTCAACATCCCCCCCCCCCCACATGGCCCAGCAAGCTCACACTGAAGCATGCACACCTCATAGGGAGTCAAAAGCCACTTCAAAGATGTCTGACACTGGTGCTCTGTTGTGGGGAGCACAAGGCCCTGATGGGAACTGGCCACCAACCAACAGCAGGACACCACTGACTGACATCCTGAGAGTCAACCTGCACCCACTGCAAGGGTGGCATGCTTCATGGTAGGATAACTGGGCTGGAGGGAGAAGGATGTCCGGATGTCAACCAAATACCACCAATGCTGGCCATGCACACACCTCAACATTCACATTGAAATGCTTCATGTTGTCAGGACAATGCGCTACACCAATATCAACAGCTGACTGTGACAACTTAGGACAATGCAATGTACAGGCCCGCATCCAGAGGTACAGTCACAACTGTCAGGTGTTTGAACCATTGATGCCTGTAGAAACATTACATACATTGTGTGTCTCTTCCAAATACAGGTGATGATGGGGACACAGCAGCAGACGCTGAGGAGTCCCTGTCCCAGGCTCCGGGGGACACTGAGCTCACTGGTGTGGAACAGCCTCTGCCCACCTCGGATGACGAAGACCTACCTGGCACCTCCGCAGTGAGTCATCATGCAGCACCAGCAGGACCACCAGCTGCACCCCCTGCACCCACCCCTCCAACAACTGCCAACACACAGACCACCCCTGCCGACACGGACAGACCAAGGACCACCACCACCAACAGCACACGGACCCCGGCCCAACGTGGAGCTACAGACACCAACACCAGCAACAACCCCCAAGGGGGCCCAGGGTCACCTGTGCGTGCCACCGCAGGTCCTTCACGTGTCGCCAGGGGTGGTGGGAGGGGTGGTAGACATAGGTCGCTGCTTGCAGAGGGGTCTGGACTGCATGATGACCCACAACTGGTACGCATAGCTGA
This sequence comes from Calotriton arnoldi, assembly GCA_963921515.1. Classification (NCBI taxonomy): domain Eukaryota; kingdom Metazoa; phylum Chordata; class Amphibia; order Caudata; family Salamandridae; genus Calotriton; species Calotriton arnoldi. The sequence continues at coordinate 344,812 of CAWUFW010008514.1, forward strand.
TGCGTACCAGACTAGCACCGGAGAGTTCAGCCAGGTAGTGGGGATCCTCAGGGACATTCAACAGCAGCAGGCTGCCCATCATGCCCGCTTGGACTTACACATGTCCCGCATGGAGTCCAAGTGGGACACATTGCAAGAACAGACGGCGGTGCATAGGGACATATTACAATGCCTCCGCCAGATTTGCACCAACATGTCAACACCTCCCTGTGTGCCCACAACATCTGGTGCTGCAACAACTGCAACTGCCACAGGGAGGGAGGATGACTCTGGCGGAGAGTCCCCTGCACCGCAGCAGCCTGCACTTGAGGGTCCCCCCAAAGAAGAGGGGTCGTCCGAGGAAGGACAACTGAGAGGCTGATGGCCATGCACAACCCCCAGGAAGCCAACACCTGTTCTGGAAAATCACCTTTATGCGCAAACTCTTCACCCTGTCGAATGCAACACAACTCTCCCACATGACATGGGGAGCTCAAGTTGGACCAATGTATCAGATGACTGTGGACTTTACTCAGGACATTTCTGCTATCAGGACTTCCAAATCATCTAGGAACTTTGGATTACAATCACAATGTACAGCACCCACCATCCTGTGCACTATACTCACACATGTATGTCAATAAACTCACTAATACACCATACTTGCCTCTGTTGTGATTCCAACGTAGTTTCTGAAGTGGAGATGATGATCTGTGAAATGACACTGTGCATGCTAACTGCTACAGCAAGTACAACACCGGCATGTGAGTCATGGCGACGTGAAACATATGACGGAGACCCACCACCAGGGCTACACAACACATACACACCAGGGCCATCTGACTCATCGCCTACACTGATGTTGCCAGGAAATACGGTGCAATGCACAGACCCAACACCTATTCACAGTCTGTGTTAACTACCCCACTGGTGCAATAAGCAAATGTCAGTCAGATGTGTGACCACAGACAACGCACATCACAAAGTGAAGCACAGGTTTATTACACATTTGCAACATGTTGTAACCACTACAGATGCAAGGTAATCCCACCTGGCAGTGGGCACACAGTCAACAAGTGTAGAAGAAAGGAAGTCCATGGGTGTGGCACACATCACCTGTAGGGAAACGACAGCTACCACCCTGGAAGTTGATTCACGGTGTCGGGGGATCACAGTTGACCAAACAACTCTGAAAGTACCCTGTGAAGGACAGAAATGACACACAGTCAAAAGCACTGAAGAACAGGACAGAACTGCAATACTCATGCCCAATACATGTCACAAGATACCCACCCAGAACCAAGTTAGCATGTCAACACTGTTGTGGAGTACAGACTACCTCTAAGGACACATCGCTGCACGCATCCAGTCAAGTAGCACATGGACACACTCAAACAGCACCAGAGCACCACCAACACATATCATGCAAACTCACATCATTGACATAACATCCCTGGATACTCACATTCAGCTGAAGAAGTTGGTGATGAGCTGTGTGCGGACATCACCCTCATCATCATCATCATCACTGGCATCGTGGTCCAGCCCAGGATCCTCCACAGGTGGCGGATGTTGGTCATCGTCATCCAGGATGAGAGGCAACTCCTTCCGCACTGCCAGGTTGTGTAGCATGCAGCAGACGATGACAATCTTGCACACCTTTGCTGGGGCATATGGGAGGGCCCCTCCTGTCTTATCTAGGCAGCGGAAGCGGCTCTTCAGGAGACCAAATGTCCGCTCAATCACTCTCCTGGTCCGACCATGTGCCTCATTGTAGCGCATCTGGGCTGGTGTCACAGGGTTCCTGAGGGGCGTCAGCAACCACGGCATGTTGGGGTATCCGGAGTCACCTACATACAGACAATTGCACATTAGCTGAGTTGGAAAAGAGGGTGGAACACTACATTGCAGAACACACACAATGGTACAAAGTCAGTACACACCAACAAGCCAGGCACGCTGGTTCCGCATCTGTGACATCATCCTCGGGATGCGACTACTCCTCATCACGTAGGCATCGTGTGCAGAACCGGGGAAACGGGCACAGACGTGTGAGATGCTCATATCTGCAAGACATACCACCAGTGCATTGACCGAATGGTAGTGTTTGCGGTTCCTGTATGCCTGCTCTTGGGCCTGTGGTGGTACCAAAGGCACATGTGTCCCATCAATGGAGCCAATGACATGCGGCATCCTCCCCAGGGCATAGAAGTCACTCTTCACGTCAGTGAGTTGTTGAAGTCTAGGGAAATAGATGTACTGGTTCAGGTATCTCAACATAGCCTCCAAAACATCGTGGAGCACACGGCTGAACATGGTCTGTGACATCCCACCAGCAGATGCCACAGTGTGTTGAAAGGTACCGGTGGCAAAGAAGTGTAGGGCTGCCATCACCTTCACCTTGGGGGTCAGCGCTGTAGGGTATGTCCGGCCAGGTTGCAAATGTGGGGCCAACCGCACCGTCAATTCCTCAATCAGTGGCCTGGTGAAGCGGTACCGTCGGATGCAGTCCCATTCAACCACTGTTGCAAGGTCAGGGAATGGCCGATGGACAGCTGGTGCCCTGCAGTGCATAGGTGAAGAAAGAAAGATTATCAGTCACCCCACATATGTGGCATAGACCAGACTCAATATCACATGATACATCATTACGAGACACAAGTACATGATGCGTGTGCCGTTCCGTAAGGACATGTATGGCACCTACATGGCTAACATCTAACATCACAGTTCAACATGTGTCCTCAACAAGTCCCAGGTTGTGCTATGGGATATCATTAGGCTGTGTCACAGTACCCATGTACTGCTGTCACGTTCCAAACACACACCACAGTGACATGTGAGGACAGATGTGCCCCAGGCATCACAGCTCATCGACAGGTAGATTCCCAGGGACCCTGTATTGCCACATGGACACTGGCATGACATGGTGCATCATGAATACACCACAGCTAAACAACCATGACCCCCACAGGTAGTGATCCCTGTTGCCTCGGCAGGACAGACATGGACGTCTGTGACACACACACGCACAACATCAAAGTCCATGCACAAACAACGTGGATGTGGAGACTGTCTCCCATTGTGCACATGGAATCAGAGACATTGTAAACACAACATGCACACAGACTGTGGAGGGCCATCACAATTGTGGCAATGGGTCACCCTGGGACGTACATACCATCCCACATGGGACTCAGGGGGTATGTGACATGACATACACATACACAACCGTGAAATGTGACCATGCCACATGCCCTGAAATGAACAGTTGCACACCACAGTGTTCATGTGCACAACACACCAAGGATTCTGTCCCCATGAACACGTGCACAGCCTGGGAGTGGCTGCCCCCAAGTGCCACCCAAAAAACAACATGTTGACCCCCATACACGGAACAGGTAATGCAGCCTTACATGCCTTAGGATACAGTGTGGACAGGCTGTGGTGTTGTAGGTGTGCCCCTCACTCCCTGGGAAGTATATGTGGCTGGCATATGTTCACCTGTGACAGCCATGGTGACATATGCCAGTGACTTGTACAGGGACGCGTTGTACAGCAATGGACCGATCGGTGCGCACGCATTGGCCATTGCATACGATGTGAGCGGGTACGCGTTGTCATCCGATGTACACGTTGTACAGCAATGGACCGATCGGTGCGCACACATTGGCCATTGCATACGATGTGAGCGGGTACGCGTTGTACAGCAATGGACCGATCGGTGCGCACGCATTGGCCATTGCATACAATGTGAGCGGATACGCGTTGTATTCGCAATACGCGTTGTATTCGCAATACGCGTTGTACAGCAATGGACCGATCGGTGCGCACACATTGGCCATTGCATACGATGTGAGCGGGTACGCGTTGTACAGCAATGGACCGATCGGTGCGCACGCATTGGCCATTGCATACGATGTGAGCGGATACGCGTTGTACAGCAATGGACCGATCGGTGCGCACGCATTGGCCATTGCATACAATGTGAGCGAGTACGCGTTGTACAGCAATGGACCAATCGGTGCGCACACATTGGCCATTGCGTACGATGTGAGCGAGTACGCGTTGTACAGCAATGGACCGATCGGTGCGCACGCATTGGCCATTGCATACAATGTGAGCGGGTGCAGCGTTGTCATCCGATGTACGCGTTGTACAGCAATGGACCGATCGGTGCGCACGCATTGGCCATTGCATACGATGTGAGAGGGTACGCGTTGTACAGCAATGGACCGATCGGTGCGCACGCATTGGCCATTGCATATAATGTGAGCGGGTACGCGTTGTACAGAAATGGACCGATCGGTGCGCACGCATTGGCCATTGCATACAATGTGAGCGGGTACGCGTTGTATTCGCAATACGCGTTGTACAGCAATGGACCGATCGGTGCGCACGCATTGGCCATTGCATACAAAGTGAGCGGGTACGCGTTGTATTCACAATACGCGTTGTACAGCAATGGACCGATCGGTGCGCACCCATTGGCTATGGCCTGGCCTGGCAACAGACGCGTTTTCAAATCTTTAACGAGTCTGATGCTGTGAATTCAGTTGGTCACCCACAACAATGTTGCAAATTCATGGGTGTCATGGAGTTGAACTTTTGAAGGATGCTGTGGGCGTGTGTAAGTGGTGCAATTCCATGGATTGGCCAGATTCAGAAGATGCAAACGACTTGGACCTATCACTTTGGACACATGGGACAGTATCTGCCTCTGCAGCACACATATAATGCTGGCTGTTCCCCTGAGAGCTCGCTTGCCTGCACTACATGCTCCAGGACGACATCTGCCACCACCACTGCTGCTGTATCTGCACCCTCTGGATCCTGCAATGGCACGTACTGTGGATAGAGCCCCAGCCTTCAGCACTGAGGAGAACCAGGCCCTGCTGGACAGCCTCCTTCCACAGTACAGCAAGCTGTATGGGAAAGCAGGGGAGCAGGTGAGTGTGCTGTCCACTGCCTTACTAAATGTGCATGTTGTCTGACTAGCAAGACTTACAGTCTGCACGCCACTGGCTAGCAGGCTCACTGAGTAGTTGTCACCCCCCATAGTGTGTAGTTACATGCACTGAACAGGTATAGTGCAGTGACAGTGCATTTAAACAAGGTTTTACTTCCCAGGCAATGATACCATGTAGTAACTGCTGGCAAACTGTCCATAGCCATCGTTGCACTGCCTGTGTACATCATGTGCCCCTGTGATTGAGACATGTATATCCAACTGTGTAATGCACGGATATGTTGAATGTGTAGTAATGGCATTTTCACTTTGTCATCCTCACAGGTTGATGCCCACCAGAAGCAGCAGATATGGCTGACCATCGTCCGGGCAGTGAGATCCTTGAGGGTCTACAAGCGCCGGATCCGCAACTGCCAGAAGAGGTGGCAGGACCTTCGGGGCTGGACCCGGAGGATCGCACGGGTCCAGCTGAAGCTGTCGCCTCCTCGCAGGAGGGGCGGACACCGGACCCTGACCCCCACATGCTCAGGATCCTGGCGGTGGTCTTCCCTGATCTGGATGGGCAGCTGAAGGCCAGAGAGCAGCAAGGAGGGGGTGAGTCCATGACTGCATTGTGAACTTTGTCTGCCATGATATATGCCCTCCTCTGGCCTGGTTAAACTTCCACAGTACATCAGTCATGTGGTCCAGGGCCCATGTCCCTCAATTGTGCACTGCCCACTCCTCATCTGATACCCAGGTGTGGCCCTTACAGTCAGGGAATTGTGTCACTTGGGTACTGTGTCCTTGCATTTTGCTTAGCTCAAGGTGGGGGACAGCATTTGTTCCCCTAACTCTGTGGTGGGCATCATGGGTGGGTCCATTGCTTACACAATGCCTGTGTTCTGACATGTAATCTGCATGTTACTTTGATATGTGGTCCAATTGCTGAGCTGATCCACCACATGTGCCTGGGGTATCTGGCACACACCCATGCTGCGGGTGGGAACAATGTTTGGGCCCCAGGAGTGTGTATATTACGTGTGTCACACAAACTTAGCCACCTGCCTACTGTCCAGGGCTCATCCCTCATTCACGTGGGGCAGGACAGTCATGCCTACTCCAGGCCATACAATACACTCTGTACTCCCACTCCCGTGTATCAGCTGACACGTTGTGCTCAGTGATATGTCCCCTCAGGTGTCTGCCTCTGTGTCAGTGTGCTGTGACTTCGTTGTCAGGACTACTGGGGTGTTTCTCGGTTGGGGCTCAGCATGCCACCGGAGATGTGACCATAGGAGACGATACTTGTGTGACACATAGGTGTTTGATCACCTGACCGTGCAGACTGGGGTATGCGAATGTGAAGTTCAGGCAGCTGTTTCCCATTCACAGCAGATTGTGAGGTGCTCAGGTTCAGAGGGTTGTGTTACAGGTCTCCCATATGTCCAATTGGTATGACGTGGACAGATAAGGGTTCAGATGATGTGGTGTGTGGGGGATGTACATGTGCACTTGTTCAGCTCCAGGACTTGCATTCCCCATGACCTACTATTGTGACACAGTGCAGACTGTTGTTATCTGGCTGCCCTGCCCATGTGACTGGAGACAGTGATGTATGACTTAGCAGGCATGCCTGTGCCATGGCATGAAACTTCCTATGAGTGATCCTGCAGGGGAGTGACATGTGCTACATGCACATCATTGTGGCAATGACTATCAGGACATGGGTGCATCATGGTGTCTGTCGCTGGTATGCATCACATGCATTTCAAAATTGACTCTGGGCATCCCTTTATCCGGACACCTGTACTGACTCAGTGGCAAGAGTTGTGATGTGTGCATGTTCACATGCTTCACCGTGTTCTCTGCACTGTCCAACTACTGTGTAGGTGGTGCATGTGTCCACACTGGGGTATTGCCATCCGACAGACACCAGACAGATGGGTGCAAGGCCAGGAGGGATGTGAGTGCCATGGTTGACCATCAGACTGACAATTGGCTTCCCCTACTCTGTTTGGGCACTTTTGGCAATGTTCAACTAAGGATGCCAGGGCTTGCTCTGTAATGTGCTGTACTTACTGTGGTGTGTGCGTTCGGTGCAGGTGACTGATGTCTGTCTGTTTCCCTACTGTTTGCAGATACATCCACGGCCACAGGAGGGGACAGCTCCACGGACCAGGAGGAGCCGCAGAGCCAGACTGGGTCAGCAGCCGAGGAGTGGTCGGAGGGACCCAGTGGCATGGAGGGCGAGGGGAGCTACACCGAGGAGTCCTCAGCACCATCCACCTCAGCTGAGAACCACAGCAGCTCGGAGGATGACTCCCTTGTGGAGGCGGGTGTCAGCAGCCACCACACCCCAGCTAGTGTTGCTGTCCCCGCCACCACCATCACCACCACCACCACCACCACCGCCCTCCCATCGGCTCCCATTCCCGAGGTCCGTGGAGGCTCCCATGTTCGGGAGCGTGTCTCCTTCGTGCCAGGCACCGCACCCCCTGCCCCTGTGTCCCCTGGTGCCCTGAGTGAGGAGTCTGTGTACCTCCTTCGCCAGCTCCATGTAGGGCAGACAGCGATGCTGAGTGTCCTCCATGCACACACCACTCTGTTGACTCAGCTGGTGTCGTTCATGGAGGGCATCTCATCGGGCATGTCTGCCCTACAGAGGGGCAATAGGTCCATGGACTCCTCCCTGACGGCAGCAGTGTCCCTCCTCCAACAGTCCCTCACCCCTCCTACCTCTGCCCCATCCACACTCCCCAGCACCTTACCTGTCCCAAGCACACCCACACCGGCACAGGCACACACCAGCACAGACACAGGCAGCACACAGACACACACGGCAAAATCCAGACGCACACGCACACGCACGCACAGTCAGGGGACTGAAACCACACTCACAGGGGATGGGGCCCAGGCACACACACACGCATCCACGAGCACTGCGCAGTCCTCAGTTACCTCTCCCTCCAAGGCCCCTTCCCTTGCCTCACCTGCAACCCCAAAGACACAGCGGGTCTTCCTCAGTGACCTCGGCCTCTTCCCTTCCGATCCAGCTGATACAGCATTCAGGGGGAAGAGGAAGCCCACCCACACGGAGGGAGTGCCCCTCGCCCCCGGACACCCTCGCCCAGGCGCAGACCGACTGACGCCCCCATCCGCAAGTCCCCCCGGACCCGGAAGAGCAAGACCCCGCCGCCGCCCTGCAGCTCAAGCACCAAGTCTCCTTCCTCCATCCCTCAGGCCCCCACTCCACAGGTGCCCCCACCACACCCTGCCCCAGGTTCCCCCACCCACAGATACACCATCCCCAAAATGATCCGGCCTTCTCCCCCTGCCACTTGCTCTTCCGGCACCACACCCCCCGCTGCGCATGTCTGTGCCACTGGTGTGGAGACGGTGTCCTGCCCACCTTACCTGAACCCCATTCTCCTCCCCTGGAGGTAGGCACTGCAGTGGAGTCCACTACCACCCCGTCTGACTTGGGCACTGCAGTGGGGAACCTGTCCACTCCATCTGCACGGCCCACTGCAGTCGTGCCGGCACCCACACCATCTGAGTCATGCCCCCCAGTTGTGCCGGCACACACCATGTCAGACACCTCCACTGCAGTTGTCAGTGGCTCTCCAGCACCCACCACCCCTTCCCTGCCTCCTTCTGGTGAGCCCTGATCCTGTCCCTGCGGTGCCTGGCCTGCCCCCCCCCGTATGTCCCTCCGAGGGGATTGTCCCTGGTGTGTAGCAGTGCAGGCATGCGTAGGGTGACATCTGCCACTGTCACCCTGTTTTGACTTTCAGAATGGACTGGCCATTGGCCTTTGTTTCTTTTTTTCTGGACTTTAACTTTTGAACCCACATATGCTGAATAAAGCTACTTTCTGTTCTCTAGTGGTTTTGCTTCTGATGTACATGATGTTGATGATGCTAACCGTGCCCTTGCTGCAGTGATGGTGATTTTTGGTCTCATGAAAATGAAGTGTTACTGTGCAGGAACCCATGTGGTCCACGGGTAATGTGTCCTATCCTGTAGTGTATCCATGTCATCCTTAGCAGCATATGAGGGTGTCATGTTTTCAATATTTGGCAATGGGATTTCCTACTTACATTTGCAATATCACATCTGTGGCTTACACCCCTGCACATCTGTTGTGCTTGCCATTGTTCAATTAGTCTACTTCCCTGACCGTGTGGCCATCTCCACTGGACATGCAAGTTTGGGCATCAATGGGGAAGGACTCATCTGTGTTGTCAGTGCAACTTGCTATACATGTGTGTTGGATCTGTGCTGATGATTTCGTTGACACTCCCATGACCAGGCTGATATGACGGGAGCCTTCATTTCGTGCTAATTGTTAACTGTGTGACCAAGTGTTCTGCTGACATGATGGAGCCCTACTGAGGCAACATATGGCACAGCTTTCCTCACACAGGAGTGGAGTCCCCTCATGGCAGTGTGTAATCCTGTGACATTGCCTGAGCCCAAGGTGTGTGTTGTGTGAGCATGTCTGTGTGTGTTCACTTCCATTTTGCTGTGCATGCTGGGATCCCTAGTGATATTCCTGTTTGTGATGCTTGCTGAGTTGACCTATGTTCCCCCAAGTCTTCTCCCTGGGTTCTCTGTGATGTGGGTGCATGGCACATTACTGGTCATCAGGGTGTCACCCATAGGTGTGTTTGCTGTCAGGGCTGAGTTTGTGGGCAAACGCAGATGGGACACAGTCAGGATTCCCCTTGGCACTTGTTGTTTACACTTGTCATGTAATTTCCAGTTTGTGTTAGCTTTCAGTGATTGTGACACGTTGTGTGTGTGACTGCTGGCACTCCTCAGGGTCAGGGCTGCAATGTTGGTAGTTGTCTATGTGTGTTCTTTGTGGGTGACCTTGGCTTCTTCATTGGTGTGGGACTGTGGCTGGGATCCCATTGGTTGGTGTGGTATTGCCGTCATGTCCATGTACAGCGTAGTGTGCAGTGTGTCAGACATTCAGGAGTCTTGTTGAGTGGCCATGTGTGATGTGTTTCTGCACCTTAGTTCCCACCACCCCCATGGGATTGTCATGGGTGCATGTGCAATGTCACCAGTGCATGTGAGCTTCACTGCTGCACATTGTTGGAGGTCGAGGTGTGTGGTGTTGAGTGTGTGCAGATGAGAGTTGTTGCCCGGCTAGACCCCTGCCTCCATGTTGGCCTTGGCTTACTGGCCATGCTGATTGATTTGTGCTTGTGTAGGTGTGATGGTAGTTTGTTGATCAGGACACATGACTGTGGTTCACAGTGTGAACGACATCTAGCTTTGTCATCACAGTGGGATTGTCATGCAGCCCAGGGTCACCACATTGTGGGGACCCTGGGGGTAGTGCTGTGGTGTGTCTGTGTCTTGCTGTGTCAGTTGCTGTTCCTACATGCTTGTGTGACATGTGTGATTTGTGCTCCCTCTCATCTAACAATGCCTGATTGCCCACATAGGGGATTTGGATCCATGAGTTACTTTTGTGTGGCACTGTATGCGCATCTGTGTAATTGGTATTCAGGCCTCATCATGTGTTGTGTGGTTGCCTGGGGACACTGGCACCCCCCTCACCTGTTGTGTTTGATGTGCAGTGTGGGGCTGCCTGTTTGTGTTTGTGCATCTGCACCACTGCATTGGCATATCTTTAGTGTGCCATTGGCTGTATGTTGTTTGGTGGGTTTCACCTGCTGTCCCTGGGACTCCTAGGTCATCAGTCAGCACAATGATCATTGTTTGTGTGTCCCATTGCTGCCATGGTATGGTATTTGTTCACCTCACATCTACAGTCTCCACAGGATATCTCCATTTGTGTGCCCATTGGTGCAAATATATGGGTCTGCATTATGATGGTCACTTCTGTCATTGTGTCATTGATGAATGTTGACAGTGTCAGCCCCCATGGGTGATGTTTGTCTGCACATGGCCAAAGGTATGTATTATTTGCACTGCACTGTTTGCCTCCCCCAATCTATGTTGCTATGGGACACAAGCACTACTTTGCCACTGATGTGTTTGTTGTTCTGTGACCAGGAATCATCCATGCAGTTTTGCAGTTGCAGCTTTTTCAATGTCAACACTTACATTTTGGTCACTGTGATGATGGGGGTTTAGACCTCATTGCCACAATGTTCAAGATGTGCTTCAGCTATGGACCCCACACTTACATTTTGGTCACTGTGATGATGGGGGCTTAGACCCCATTGCCACAATGTTCAAAATGTGCTTCAGCTATGGACCCCACACTTACATTTTGGTCACTGTGATGATGGGGGCTTAGACACCATTGCCAGATTGTTCAAAATGTGCTTCAGCTATGGACCCCACACTTACCTTTTGGTCACTGTGATGATGGGGGTTTAGACCCCATTGCCACAATGTTCAAGATGTGCTTCAGCTATGGACCCCACACTTACCTTTTGGTCACTGTGATGATGGGGGTTGGACCCCATTGCCACAATGTTCAAAATGTGCTTCAGCTATGGACCCCACACTTACATTTTGGTCACTGTGATGATGGGGGCTTAGACCCCATTGCCACAATGTTCAAAATGTGCTTCAGCTATGGACCCCACACTTACATTTTGGTCACTGTGATGATGGGGGCTTAGACCCCATTGCCACAATGTTCAAAATGTGCTTCAGCTATGGACCCCACACTTACCTTGTGGTCACTGTGATGATGGGGGTTTAGACCCCATTGCCACAATGTTCAAAATGTGCTTCAGCTATGGACCCCACACTTACCTTTTGGTCACTGTGATGATGGGGGTTGGACCCCATTGCCACAGTGGTCATGGTCTGCTTGCATTGTGGAGGCCACACACATTTATGTGTGACACATGTGATAGGGGGTCACATTGTATGTTCAAAGTCATGTTCAGTGTTGTAGGCATTTGACACAGTCTACACACGCTTGTCATGGTGTTGGGGGGATGTCTTTTTCTTGCATTCCTTAGGTTGTAGTGTGCTGGTTGTGTCATGCATTGTCCATCCTATGAGTGGGGGTGGTGTTGGTGGTAGGCATCCAGCCCCCCATGGGTAGGGGTGGTAGGCATCCAGCCCCCCCTAAGTAGGGGTGGTAGTAGTGGTAGGCATCTAGCACCCCCTGGGTAGGGGTGGTGGTGGTGGTAGGCATCTAGCACCCCCTGAGTGGGGGTGGTAGTAGTGGTAGGCATCCAGCCCCCCCTAAGTAGGGGTGGTAGTAGTGGTAGGCATCTAGCACCCCCTGGGTAGGGGTGGTGGTAGTGGTAGGCATCTAGCACCCCCTGAGTGGGGGTGGTAGTAGTGGTAGGCATCCAGCCCCCCATGGGTAGGGGTGGTGGTAGTGGTAGGCATCCAGCCCCCCCTGAGTAGGGGTGGTAGTAGTGACAGGAATCTAGCACCCCCTGAGTGGGGGTGGTAGTAGTGGTAGGCATCCAGCCCCCCATGGGTAGGGGTGGTAGTGGTGGTAGGCATCTAGCACCCCCTGGGTAGGGGTGGTAGTAGTGACAGGCATCCAGCCCCCCATGGGTAGGGGTGGTAGTAGTGGTAGACATCTAGCACCCCTGGGTAGGGGTGGTAGTAGTGACAGGCATCCAGCCCCCCATGGGTAGGGGTGGTAGTAGTGATAGGCATCCAGCCCCCCATGGTTAGGGGTGGTAGTAGTAGTAGGCATCCAGACCCCCATGGGTAGGGGTGGTGGTAGTGGTAGGCATCCAGCCCCCCCTGGGTAGGGGTGGTAGTAGTGGTAGGCATCCAGCCCCCAATGGGTAGGGGTGGTAGTAGTGGTAGGCATGTAGCACCCCCTGGGTAGGGGTGGTAGTAGTGACAGGCATCCAGCCCCCCATGGGTAGGGGTGGTAGTAGTAGTAGGCATCCAGCCCCCCATGGGTAGGGGTGGTAGTGGTGGTAGGCATCTAGCACCCCCTGGGTAGGGGTGGTAGTAGTGACAGGCATCCAGCCCCCCATGGGTAAGGGTGGTAGTAGTGATAGGCATCCAGCCCCCCATGGGTAGGGGTGGTAGTAGTAGTAGGCATCCAGCCCCCCATGGGTAGGGGTGGTGGTAGTGGTAGGCATCCAGCCCCCCCTGGGTAGGGGTGGTAGTAGTGACAGGCATCCAGCCCCCCGTGGGTAGGGGTGGTGGTAGTGGTAGGCATCCAGCCCCCCATGGGTAGGGGTGGTAGTAGTAGTAGGCATCCAGCCCCCCATTGGTAGGGGTGGTGGTAGTGGTAGGCATCCAGCCCCCCCTGGGTGGGGGTGGTAGTAGTGACAGGCATCCAGCCCCCCATGGGTAGGGGTGGTAGTAGTAGTATGCATCCAGCCCCCCATGGGTAGGGGTGGTGGTAGTGGTAGGCATCCAGCCCCCCCTGGGTAGGGGTGGTAGTAGTGACAGGCATCCAGCCCCCCATGGGTAGGGGTGGTGGTAGTGGTAGGCATCCAGCCCCCCATGGGTAGGGGTGGTAGTAGTAGTAGGCATCCAGCCCCCCATGGGTAGGGGTGGTGGTAGTGGTAGGCATCCAGCCCCCCTGGGTAGGGGTGGTAGTAGTGACAGGCATCCAGCCCCCCATGGGTAGGGGTGGTAGTAGTGGTAGGCATCCAGCCCCCATGGGTAGGGGTGGTAGTAGTAGTAGGCATCAAGCCCCCCATGGGTAGGGGTGGTGGTAGTGGTAGGCATCCAGCCCCCCCTGAGTAGGGGTGGTAGTAGTGACAGGCATCCAGCCCCCCATGGGTAGGGGTGGTAGTAGTGGTAGGCATCCAGCCCCCCATGGGTAGGGGTGGTAGTAGTAGTAGGCATCCAGCCCCCATGGGTAGGGGTGGTGGTAGTGGTAGGCATCCAGCCCCCTGAGTAGGGGTGGTAGTAGTGACAGGCATCCAGCCCCCATGGGTAGGGGTAGTAGTAGTGATAGGCATCCAGCCCCCCATGGGTAGGGGTGGTAGTAGTAGTAGTAGGCATCCAGCCCCCCATGGGTAGGGGTGGTGGTAGTGGTAGGCATCCAGCCCCCCATGGGTATGGGTGGTGGTAGTGGTAGGCATCCAGCCCCCCCTGAGTAGGGGTGGTAGTAGTGGTAGGCATCTAGCACCCCCTGGGTAGGGGTGGTAGTAGTGGTAGGCATCTAGCACCCCCTGGGTAGGGGTGGTAGTAGTGGTAGGCATCCAGCTCCCCATAGGTAGGGGTGGTAGTAGTGGTAGGCATCTAGCACCCCCTGGGTAGGGGTGGTAGTAGTGACAGGCATCCAGCCCCCCATGGGTAGGGGTGGTAGTAGTGGTAGGCATCTAGCACCCCCTGGGTAGGGGTGGTAGTAGTGACAGGCATCCAGCCCCCCATGGGTAGGGGTGGTAGTAGTGGTAGGCATCTAGCACCCCCTGGGTAGGGGTGGTATTAGTGGTTGGCATACAGGCCCCTATGTGTGTATGTGGCATTGGTGATAGCCATCCCGCCCCTATGGTGCTGCTGTTGCAAGTAATTTCTGCATCCCTATGTGTGTGTGTTATATGTCGGGTACGTGTGGTTTGTTTGTGTGGTGGGTGTCTGACTTACCTTCTGCGCCGTACGCGTCCGTACCAGTTCCGGTAATAGATGTAGAGTATTGGTAGGATCGGCGCGATGGGATTCATGATTGGTTCGTCTCGTTCGTCTTTCTCTTTGCTTCGCCTCGTCCTCGTCGCAGGCTTGTTCGTCTCGTAGCCGTGGATCGTCTTGTGGCGCGAATCGGAGCTTATGTGCGCCTCTCCCGGATGCTTTGACGTGCCGTGCGTAGCGACGGGTTCGGCACGTACGGAAGGCGCATCGTACTAGTCCGGCCGGACGGGGCTGCATTTGGGCTTCCGTGCGACTCGATTCTGCGTTTCCGGATCCGCATCGGTCGGAGAACAGGAGCTGGATTGGGTGAGTGCGACTGGGTCGGGATTTGGGCAGTTATGCGCATCGTACTTGCTCGTTCGGACGTATGTGCGAATCGGTCGGGAAACACGCATTCGCCTGGTTTTTTTCCCGGGCGAATGGTGTTAGGTGCGCCTCCGACCGGGATCGGAATCGACCCCTTAGTCTATATCCCTTGTAGTAATAATACAAATAAATAAACAGGGCTGTATTTGATTGAACGGGGAAGATATTCCTTTTCAGCAGATTTGCTTCTATTTTGGTCTACAGAAAATGACACGTGTTAAGCAAACGCACACTCCAGTGCCACTTGTTCTAAATAGGAAAAACATAGATATATAATACCTGCTTGTAATGTTGAAGAGTAGTTTAACAACTTAATTCCTTTGTATTAATTAAATTTCCTGATTCTAACATTGTAGGATAAAACACTACAGGTAATTTACAAATAAGATCATAGCATTTAAAAAAATTTTTTTTAAATTGCTCATTTATGAGAATGTTAAAATAAACTTAGCTCTGATGATGTCTGAGGCTATCATGTGCCTAGGAAAATTAGGGTCAAATCAATGCTCAATTCATGTAAATGATATTCAGGATATCGTCATTAGTATTTTAACTACATTAAGAAATGGAAGAATTTACATAGGGGCATATTATCTAAAAAGTGCGCTAAACATCGCAAAGCGTGTTTAGCGAGCACTTTATCGCCAACTATCGTCGGAATAATTTGCCATGCTAACGCTGTATTAGCAACATTTAGCGCTATGGCGATAATTATTCCAGCCATAGCGGTGTTTTCCATGAAACATCGCTGGTTTTCCAGCGATGTTTCATGGAAAGCGGCGATAACTCTTGCTGATACGACCCTGTGGTCGTATCAGCATAATCCACCCCCATGTTAGATATGGCTAACACCTGCTAATTGCAGGTGTTAAATAAATAGCGATGACCCCGGTTAGCGCAACTTTTCACGTCGCTAACTGGGGCCATGGCCACCTTGCTAATAGGCGATAGGCCTGTTAGTGGGTGTTTCCCAGGTTTGTTCGTCGGGAACGCCCACTTTGCATGTCATTAGCGATAAATATCGCTGACATGCAAAGCGGTAAAAACACGGGCGCTAATGCCCGAAAACTGTCTCTAAATGCTGTTAGAGACAGTTTGCTGATTGGGCGATAAGAATATCGCCGCTTTAGCGGCAAAAAGTGCCGCTAAAGCGGCGATAGTGCCCTTGCTAATATGCCCCATAGTTGTTTCAATAAAATAATGGCCTTGATTAAGCCTTCCTGGAACTAGATTGGACACCACAGATCTGTTTAGGTACCATTAGCTAAAGGAAATATTGCATATTCTTTTAGGAGCAGATGGGGATATCACTGTTTTCTTGAGAAATAATACCAGTGTAGGAGATATGCAGGGTGGGGTTTATCCTACTGAATAACATTATAAAGGGGAACAGCATAGATACCAGAGAGTACATAAGAGTAGGGTATCAGTGTTATTGTTGCACAGTGTTTCAGGATGAAGGTATCAAACACACCCAAGTAGAATCTCATGTTTCCACTAAGGTGGGAGATGTTTCTACTAACATGGGAAATAAATAGGGATACATTTCACAATTTTTATATAAATTAATATAATTTTTGCAGCAGTATATATATATATATGTTTTTAATAAATGGAATTTACTCATAAATACCTAAGGATAGGTTAGAACAGGGCACTTACTGCTTGCAGCTTCAGTAAGGATTCTCTGTTGTACGCACCCCCTGTAGAGCACTTGTGGATGTGTTGAGAGATGATGAATGATGCTGTTAGACTGCAGTTTGTTCAAAAACACAAGAGAGAGAAAGGGATAACCACAAAAAGTGGAGGGGTATACTCCTGATCCCCTTTAAATTACGTAAACAAACAATAAGAGGAGTACAACCTGGAGACACAGTGAAGTCTCCAAAGTATTGGGATAAAGGGCACAAGAGAGGAAATATCCTTTCTTAAGAAGACCCCTCACTCACCAACCTAGTTGGTGACATGCTTCATCATCGGGGTCCCACCCGAATGGCCGAATGCCATCCGGGTGTGCTTCGACACCTGATTACAGTGGAGCAGGTTTATTTTCTGTGTAGGTGAATGAAATAGTGATTTAAAAATTGGCCAAATATTACTCAAAATTAGTATTTAGCACCTGGACAATATTAAAAAGAATTATAAGACACCCTTTTTGGTTAAATTGACCAACTGGTATCTTTAGGTAAAAAAGTGCAAAAAGTGCGAAAAAGGAGGTCTACATGTTTCAACCTAATGTCGATATTACTAGGTTTTCGTCAGGACCAAGAGTACGTGACCCGGGTGGTCTACACACGCTAAGGTGTATCCTGCCCTTGATCACTGCTACCTAACTCTGTACTCACAGTTAGGAGACCTTTCATCCTAGTAGTTGAAAGGAAAGAATCTGAAAGAACAAAAATGTACAATCACAGACAAACAACACATAAAAATATAGCGAAGATTCTCCAAAGTTAAGTGCTCAAAAATATCCCAAATGCGAGTAATGAAAAAAGCGTTAAAAAGTACACATTTAGTGAACATCTGTCGCCAAAATTCAGAGACAGTATATGGCAATGTGCACATGCATTTCAGTGAAAAATTAAAGAAAAAGTATCAGCCATTCACGACATTCGATCCAGTTGTTTCTATTTACACTCTGGCTGGCAGTACTTATCACGAGATGCAAACAAAAATAAAAATAATAATAATGATAATAAAACAAACTTGAATAAACGCGGACAACAACTAGAAAGAATGGGACTATCACGCTACTTGTGATTATTATTTAAGGAGTGAGTGTCTACGCTCGCATTACATAGATAAGGACATACTTAGTGTAATTTTGATATTAATAAAATCGAGCGTATCATGATAAATTACAGCAATGTCAAGAGCTTACTATGTAACGCATGATTGCGTGCCTCATGGGAAAGGGGGTCATGGTGCTGGCTCAGTCGCGTGATCTGGAAAAATATCTGGTTGTGCAAGTTGCTTACACAGTGCCGAGCCAGCCTTTCTGGTCTGCCCATATCTAGCCATTTATGATTGCCATGTTACACATCCCTGTTAGCCATATTTGGCTTGGTGCCTTATTCTAGTTCCGCTGACATGGCATTACTCAATGTATATAGCACCTAGAAACCTGTCACTCTGGGAAGAAGCGGTCTGAGAGCCCCTAAGGCAGGAGACCTGACTTCTTCCTTGCTAATTAGCAATGATGCATGCTTTTGGTACCAATAAATAAATTTCACTCTGTTTCTGAGCAAACCTGCTATGACTGGTGAGTTTCTTTCATTTGCTCCTGGGAGGGTGCCAGTATTTCCCCATCACAGGTGATACTTGCAAGGTGTGCCCTCGCCTGTGTTCAAAGAGAGCAACCTCCCGACTCTGTAGCACACGTGATTCTTACAAGGTGTGCCCTCGCCTGTGATCAAAGAAAGCAACCCCCAGCTCCATAGCACAGGTGATAATTACAAGGTGTGCCCTCGCCTGCGATCAAAGAAAGCAACCCCCAGCTCTGTAGTACAGGTAATACTTACAAGGTGTGCCATCATCTGCGATCAAAGAGAGCAACCCCCGACTCTATAGCACAGGTGATCCTTACAAGGTGTGCCCTTGTCTGCGATCAAAGAAAGCAACCCCCGACTCTGTAGCGCAGGTGATACTTACAAGGTGTGCCCTTGTCTGCGATCAAAGAAAGCAACCCCCGACTCTACAGAACAGGTGATACATACAAAGGTGTGCTCTCGCCTGTGATCACAGGGGCACAGGTGATACTTACAAGGTGTGCCCTCGTCTGTGATCTAAGAAAGCAACCCCGACTCTATAGCACAGGTGACACTTACAAGGTGCGCCCTCATCTGTGATCAAAGAGAGCACCCCCCGACTCTGTAGCACAGGTGATACATACAAAGGCGTGCCCTCACCTGTGATCAAAGAAAGCAACCCCCGACCCTATAGCACAGGTGATACTTGCAAGGTGTGGCCTCACTTGTGATCAAAGAAAGCAACTCCCTACTCTATAGAACAGGTGATATTTGCAAGGTGTGCCCTCACCTGTGATCAAAGAGAGCAACCCCCCGACTCTATAGCACAGGTGATACTTGCAAGGTGTGCCCTCACCTGTGATCAAAGAGAGCAACCCCCAGCTCTGTAGCACAGGTGATACTTGCAAGGTGTGCCCTCGCCTGTGTTCAAAGAGAGCAACCTCCCGACTCTGTAGCACAGGTGATTCTTACAAGGTGTGCCCTCGCCTGTGATCAAAGAAAGCAACCCCCAGCTCTGTAGCACAGGTGATAATTACAAGGTGTGCCCTCGCCTGCGATCAAAGAAAGCTACCCCCAGCTCTGTAGTACAGGTAATACTTACAAGGTGTGCCCTCATCTGCGATCAAAGAGAGCAACCCCCGACTCTATAGCACAGGTGATCCTTACAAGGTGTGCCCTTGTCTGCGATCAAAGAAAGCAACCCCCGACTCTGTAGCGCAGGTGGTACTTACAAGGTGTGCCCTCGTCTGCGATCAAAGAGAGTAACCCCCGACTCTATAGAACAGGTGATACATACAAAGGTGTGCCCTCGCCTGTGATCAAAGAAAGCAACCCCCAACTCTATAGCACAGGTGATACTTGCAAGGTGTGCCCTCACCTGTGTTCAAAGAGAGCAACCTCCCGACTCTGTAGCACAGGTGATTCTTACAAGGTGTGCCCTCGCCTGTGATCTAAGAAAGCAACCCCGACTCTATAGCACAGGTGACACTTACAAGGTGCGCCCTCATCTGTGATCAAAGAGAGCAACCCCTGACTCTGTAGCACAGGTGATACATACAAAGGTGTGCCCTCGCCTGTGATCAAAGAAAGCAACCCCCGACCCTATAGCACAGGTGATACTTGCAAGGTGTGGCCTCACTTGTGATCAAAGAAAGCAACTCCCTACTCTATAGCACAGGTGATACTTGCAAGGTGTGCCCTCACCTGTGATCAAAGAGAGAAACCCCCAGCTCTGTAGCACAGGTGATTCTTACAAGGTGTGGCCTCACCTGTGATCAAAGAGAGCAACCTCCGGACTCTGTAGCACAGGTGATTCTTACAAGGTGTGCCCTCGCCTGTGATCAAAGAAAGCAACCCCCCGCTCTGTAGCACAGGTGATAATTACAAGGTGTGCCCTCGCCTGCGATCAAAGAAAGCAACCCCCAGCTCTGTAGTACAGGTAATACTTACAAGGTGTGCCCTCGTCTGCGATCAAAGAGAGCAACCCCCGACTCTATAGCACAGGTGATCCTTACAAGGTGTGCCCTTGTCTGCGATCAAAGAAAGCAACCCCCGACTCTGTAGTGCAGGTGATACTTACAAGGTGTGCCCTCGTCTGCGATCAACGAGAGCAACCCCCGACTCTGTAGCGCAGGTGATATATACAAGGTGTGCCTTCACCTGCGATCAAAGAGAGCAACCCCCGACTCTGTAGCACAGGTGATACTTACAAGGTGTGCCCTCATCTGCGATCAAAGAAAACAACCCTGACTCTATAGCACAGGTGATACTTACAAGGTGTGCCCTCGTCTGCGATCAAAGAAAACAACCCCCGGCTCTATAGCACAGGTAATACATACAAGGTGTGTCCTCGTCTGCGATCAAAGAGTACAACCCCTGACTCTGTAGCACAGGTGATACATACAAGGTGTGCCCTCATCTGTGATCACAGAAAGCAACCCGACTCTATAGCACAGGTGATACTTACAAAGTGTGCCCTCGTCTGCGATCAAAAAAAGCAACCCCCGACTCTATAGCACAGGTGATACGTACAAGGTGTGCCCTCGTCTGCGATCAAAGAAACCAAACCCCGACTCTATAGCACAGGTGATACTTACAAAGTGTGCCCTCGTCTGCGATCAAAGAAAACAACCCCCGACTCTATAGCACAGGTGAGACATACAAGGTGTGTCCTCGTCTGCGATCAAAGAGAACAACCCCTGACTTTGTAGCACAGGTGATACATACAAGGTGTGCCCTCATCTGTGATCAAAGAAAGCAACCCCCTACTCTATATATAGCACAGGTGATACTTACAAGGTGTGCCCTCATCTGTGATCAAAGAAAGCATCCCTGTTGTCTCCAGGTTGTGACAATGTTGATGATTGGTACCCGTGTTTTTATAGTCAGCGGTGCTCGTTTTTTTTGCTTGTTTTTTTCTTACAAGACAGCTCACCAAGCAGGTCTCTGTTTCCATGCTTGTGCTCATTACTGAAGACAGGAGAGCAGATGGAGGCCGTGGGATTTTGGACACTGGACAGGCATTGAACTAACGTTTTGAAGGGGTAATGGCTGTATGTTCGAAACCTTCACAATTTCCTCTTTAACTGCAGTACATCTTTTTTGTGAGTGTTATGATTGTCGCTGCAGTTGTGGGCGAATCACCTGAGCTTCCCTGGCAAGCCTTTACCTGGTGTCTAGGATTTCATCCGGGAGTGACTGATAAAAGAGATACACTGTGGCAGTTATTGATTGGGGGCATGGACATTATAACACAGTGGGGCATATTAGCAAGGGCTTTATCGCCGCTTTAGCGGCACTTTTTGCCGCTAAAGCGGCGATATTTTTAACGCCCTATTAGCAAGCTGTCGCTAACAGGCGTTAGCGACAGCTTTCAGGCGTTAGAGGCCGGGAATTACATCGCCTTGCATGTCAGCGATATTTATCGCTAATGACATGCAAGGTAGGCGTTCCCAACTAAAAGCGACGGTAAACAGTCGCTTACATACCTATCGCCTATTAGCAATACCCGCGAAGCGATAAAAAACGCGCGCTAACCCCGAATATCGCTTGTATTTAAGAACTGATAAAAACATGACTTAGCAATGAAAGTCAATGGGAGGTGGATTGTAAGGTTAAGTCCCCAGAATTAGCGATAGGATTTTATCGCTGGATTTCTCGCGTTAAAGCTGGGTTTCGCCGCTATCGCTGGATATTTTATCGCAATGGAGATAAACCTTGCTAATAGCATGTTATTTCCGCGGTAATATCCAGCGATAGCCGGCGATAAAAAAAGGCGCGCTAAGCAAGGTTTGCGATATTTATCGCATGTTCTTGCTAATATGCCCCAGTATTCCTTAGAGGCATAGCCAGCCTTTCAGAATTCCGACCAGAATTTAAAGGGTGGGAGTGATTGCCATCCCCTCTCAGAGACTTACAAGACTGAAGGACTAACTTAGTGGTTAGTTGTTTCTCGGCACTACAAATACGTTTAGAGTGAAAGGGCTTTCTTGAGCTGCTAGGACTTTGAGTTTTGTTTTGCTCATCTTTTTTAGCTGCACAGCCTTGTCCATGTTCTAAATAAATATTTTTTTGCATTTGCTGGATATTGATCTCTGTTGTGTGTGATCACACTGGACTCCAACTCTAGCTCGATACCGCCAAGGGTTCTCCACACCTTGGGTAAGCCGTGAACGCTAGCCCCTGCTGTTAGAGGAGTGCTGAATATGGAAAGAGAGTTTATCTAAATCTCCTCAGTGCAGCAGTATCTAATGTACTCCACAAAGGCCTCGACAAAGGTGTTTTCATAGATGCAAATACTTGGTGAGTTCTTTCATGCAGCGCATATTGCAAACTGAATCGCATGTGGGCGCTAGAGAACAATTAAGGGCCGAATTCAGTGGTGCCCCACTGCGTGGCAGCAGTGAAGGGAAGGAAGAATAAAATGATAATAACAATGTTATTATCATTTTATTTGTTCCTTCCCGCTGCAGCAGCATGGGGGGTGGGGCGGGGCTGCTCTACTCACAGAGCAGGGCATTGGAGGAGTGGTGGGCACACTGATATGCGCATGACGCTTTGGCCGGCCGTCTCGGGCTGACCAAACAGTATTCCTCACTTAGCATGCCTGGGTGGAGAACATGCCAAAGCCCCCAGTCCCTGTCTGAGCGCTGAATTACGGCGCTCAGACCAATCACAACGCTTCATTGCAGCGTTGTGATTGGCTTAGGGGGGTCAATCACAATGCTGCATTGCAGCGTTGTGGTTGGCTCAGGGGAGCCTGGCTGCTTCCTGGACGGCAGACTGAGGAGAGACGACACGGGAGACGAGCAGCGAGGAGGTAAGTCTATTATTATTTTTTGTACATCTCTATACCCCCTCGCCCCCCACCCGGCCACCCCAGATTCATGCAGGCCGCTACTGCCGCCATTGCACTGCCGCAGCCGCCAGGGAACCGCTGTTCCCTGGCAATGGGGCGGCGGTCAGGGCGTCAGTAATATGCTGGTAGAGCTGCTGCGACACCACCATGCATATTACGAGTTTCAGGCCCGCCAGCGGTGTCATGGAGGCCTTTCCTCCATGAAAAGGCTGGCGGTCCTGAAACAAAGGGGGCTCTACAGGGCCTCCTGTTGCCCATGTGCTTTGGGATGCATGCAGGGGGGCACAACATGTGTGCATGCACCCCAGTTCCTGCAAGCCATGGACTTTACTGTCCATGCCGTGCAGGAACTGTTTTTGGCATTCCCATTGCGGTGCCCATTTTCAGAGACACCACCGTGGGACCGCCAAAAACAGCCTGGCAGACACGAGGTAACTCGTAATCTTGGCGGTGTGGGCCACTGGCGTGACGGTCCACTCCCGCACCGCCAAACTCGTAATTGGGCCCTAAGTCGTTGTCTTGACTTAGTCGTGGTGAAAGTTGCTAGATTGGAAGAACTGGGTCTGAAGTCTCCCACAGCAGTGTATGCTTCCCACAGTCATTAGAAGTGAGCATAAAAGATGTTCCAGTGGGAACGAAGACAGCGCAGACATTCAACCATTCACTTCTTGGCCTCTCTGTAAACGCTGTAAACACAAGCTTCCATTATCAATGTGTGATTTCCAAGATCCTCAGCCCCAGCTTGGCATGATGCCACCTTGCGCAGATGTCTGCAGCATGTGCCAAAGTGCCATCTCATTGGCTAGGGCGTGCATCTGGTTGCACATCATATAAATTCATTCCATTTCTGAGTGTTTATCTATTAAACAAATGCATTCAGGGATATGTATTATTTGCTATCTTTAATTTAAGTGATTGAGGTGAGGTACCAGGTTACATTAGTATTTAAAATGAAAGCCCAACCAGGAAACTTGACAACAGGGTCCTTGGTTGCCCCAGCTTCCTCTGCTGGCAAATGCTTCTCTGAATTTCGTAAATTTCTATGACTCATAACATCTGAAGCCTGACTGTCCTGTTCCCACAGTCCTCCCAGAAGGGCAGAGCACCTTTAACATCCCAAGTTAGATAATAACTAGAAGTCCTCTGTGTGCTTCATGTCTCAGTGCTTGACTGGCCAGGGGAGCGGGGGCAAGGCTCACATGTCGCCCCACATCAAAGGCCGCATGCAAGGAGGAGAATGTGAAATGAAATGTGAACAGATAAGGGGCAAGGCAAGGAGGGAGCTGCCACAAACACCTCTCAGGCAGGCCTCCAGTCAGCCATTAGAGCTGACCTTATTGTATCAGTATCTGGCTGGAGGCTAAAAGTAGAAGTGCTCGGTTATTGCAGATACCACCAGGCAAAAAACCCCAGAATTTATTTTTGTGGTAGTGAGGTGAAGTGCAAGGAAGGAGACAGGGCCTCACAAGAGCTGGTGTTTGAATGACATTTAGCCACAGTTAGGAAGCTAATGATTGTATAATTGATTTAGATGCAATAATCAGATTTCACATCTTTATATCCTGACCCATGGATTTGATCCAAATAGTGAATCCTTGTACTTACCTCCTTAATAATGTTTTATGATGCGTCACTGTTTCAGATATTTGTAGAGTTGAATGCTTATGTGTCTTCTATATATTGACTGTGACGTTATTCTCAACTGTGAGATTTAATATTATTGAGTTATTCTTATTGTTTTGGAGGCCATTGAATGACTTGATGGAGGAACTATTTGTGAAATCTATGTTTTTGTATCTTAACACGGTATGCAATGGTGCTGACCTGCCTTAAGTGATCCTCACTTCACATTACCTCTTATGAGTTTACTTCACATGATGTATAAAATGAAATGAAAAAATGGTGCCTGCTGTAGTGAGCAAGGTTGAAGGAAGCAACCGAAACGCGTAGACGTGACATTTCTTATTCTTAATAAATCTTTTGTAGACCTCTGTGAAGTGCCGTTCTCATTCTTAACTGTGAGCAGAGACTATATATATATAAAAGCTTAATACTTACCTAATACTTTTAAAAAGGCTATGCCTTTACTATTCATGCCTTTACAACGAAATTCATTGTAAAGGCGTGCGTGGTAAAGGCATATGCGTTGTAAAATCCTGCGTGGTAATGGTTATGGGTGGTAACAGTACCTGCATTGTAACGGCCATGTTGTAATGGTTATGTGTGGTAACAGCTGCATTGTAATGGCTGTTTCACTTCTAATATATCCTGTATCTCTACTCATTGCACTATTATGATCTCCCTAATAACCTTTTCTAGACTCTTCCCTCCTCTATCCCTCCTTTGACTCATCCCAAACCTCATTTTACTACCATGATCTCCAAAATAACACTTTCTAGATTATTTCCTCCTCTATTTCCCCTTTATCCTATTCAATCCAACTAACAAACTTATATGTCCACAGCTCAAATTAACAATTTAGATTTCCCAATACTAATCCACCACTAATCCACTTTGGGTTCTGGAGTAGCGTTCTACTTGTAGAAAAGCGATTCAACGCCTCGTCTGGGGGAAGTAAGCGCTATATAAATACAATTACAATTACAATTGAAGGATGTGCTTTCAGGACCAATCTGGAGGGTGTATCGAATTTCCGTTTTATAATGGCTTAAAGCCCAACCCAAGGTCTTGATGAACCAACATTCTAAACATGAAAAAAGCTCAGACGTGTCCAAACCTGTAGGGTACAGCTGGTTTAAGTTCCAGGAGTTTGAATACAATGTGTGGATATATTGGTGAAGCATGTATATCTGGCTTTAAGACATCCAAGTGATTCCATATCAAAATTCAAGATATCATTTGCCTACGGTTTGACAGCTTCACTTTCTCTTTACATCCCAATCCTGATATGGTTCTTAAGATACAGATTTCAAGAAAGGAACAATGACCTCCTTCTTCATCAATCTTCTTGAGATTTTCAGAACTGGTCTCCAGAGCACATATGCACCTATGACGTAAGTTGTAATGGTGTAAGAGAAGCCAAAACCACATGTAGTATTGTCTTAAGGATTTTTGGGGCCCTGGGCAAGACATATTTTGGGGGGCCCTGTTAGTAACATTTTTCAATTTTAATATGCATTTTCTGCTAATTGAAGATCGAATGATGCCAAACAAACTTTCAGAAATAGGCTCACACAAAAACAATTGAAATATGTCTTTCTAGGAGGACAGCACCTAAGACGACACTGGACAAAGGGAGACAGAGTCACAGACAGAGGTAGACAGAGACGAGAGAAGATGAAATATAGAAATAGACAGAAGTGAGCTAGAGGGAGAGCAATGTCACTTTATCCTGGGAGCCCATGAAAGGTGGGGGCCCTGGGCAAGTGCCCAATATGCCCATTCAATAAAACATCTCTGACCACATGAGCAGTTTACCTCGCACATCTGGTTATAACCATTCAAGCACATCACTTAAGTAGAGATCAAGCACGTCAGCAGATTCCTCTGTACACACAAGATGTTCACCAAGATTGAGTTTCAAGGATCAGAAAAGTCCCTAGTGGGCAAGCAAACTTTCCACATTGGATGCAGAATCCCTAGAGCTTGGTTCAGGAGACTATATGGAAACAGTCCCTCAATGTAACTCCTTTTCCCTGCACCACCAATAATGTTGGGAACATTCCCTTTCCATTACCATCCTGGAACTGAATTTACTCTTTGACAATTACGAGGGGCTGGGGGAATTGACTGTGGCAAGTACAACCAAGTACATTTGTGACTCTGACTATTTGTGTGTATACGTACTTGTAAATTTAAATATACATTCTAAATTATTATTTATAACCAAAAAAAAGTATATTTGTGACTGATCTCGATTCTATTCAGGCCTACAAAGGAAAGGGTGGGCCGTCCTCAAAATGAATGGTGTTGGAGAAGACAATATAGAAAAGAGTGCAGTACCACCAGTCGACTAAAGATTATAGAATATCACTTTAAAGTGTGAAATCACAGGTGTTCAATGATAATACTCTTAGAATTTGTATTAAGTTTTACTGTTTGAAAAGCACACACTGGCTCACATTTGCTATTCATGCTTACATTGGCTATTATTTAAGCCTGTCTTTATTTATTGTGTTCTCTTTTTATTATTTTTTAATTAGGAATAGAAGAAACAAATAATTAACATTTTAATATAAATAAATTAACAGATTGTATTCGTGTAAAAATAGTGCAGATTCAGCACTCCACAAAGTAAATAAATTCTATATATTTTTCCTATTGGAAAAGTTCTTTATGTTCATAATAATGTTAATTCGGCATATATAACAACCAATGGAAATAGTTGTAAAAGGTTCTTAGTACGTAGTCAATACATGTTTCTATCTAGCTAATAAAAGCTGTAGAGCTTTCTCAGGGCAGAAAATAGGGAAATTTGAGATCCTCTGTGGGTTTTTAGGTCACAACTAGGCACCAAACTCGAGCACAAGTTCAAGTGGTCCAGTTAAGGGATCGGGGTAAGGGCGTGTGAAAGGGTTCTTCGCAGCGGCGGCTCCTCCACTTTGGCAGAGGAGCATCGGCCCCCCTGCCAGCACCCTCAAAAATGTGAAAAAGAAAACGATAATAAAACGGGTTTAAAACCTGTTTTATTATTGTTTAATTTTTCTTCTAAGTGACTGTGTGGCGAGTCTTGGGGGTGGGGCCAGGGGAGTGGTAGGTGCACTGCAATCAGTGCGCATGACAGTTTGGTCTCCGGACGGCCAAACCGTAATTCAGAGACGGGCGGCCAAACCGTCATGCGCACTAAAGCTCTCTCCAACCCGAGCTGCGTTGCCGGGTTGGAGACTGCAGGCACAGGCTCCCAGTCTGTCTTGGAGTGCAGATTCACGGTGCTCAGGCCAATCCTAAAGCTGCTCTCATGTATGAGTGCAGCTTCAGGATTAGCCGCAGGGCAGTCTGGGAGCCGGCGCCTACAGTGGAGAGGAGAGGAGCAGAAGAGCACTATGCTGGAGGGCGGCAGGTAAGTTCTTTTTTTTGTTTGTTTTCTAAGTTGTCACCCATCCACCCCCTTGCCACTCCCCCACCCCCCGCCCCGCCTCTTTACCCTGACCCAAGCCACTCTGTTTCTTTGTTTTTAATTTTTAGCTTGGCGTCTAGAGACTTGTGCTGCAGGTTCACACAACAAACTATAATGATACATATGTTAAACAACCAAGATGAATCACACTGTTGCAAACACTGGACTTGGCCCACAGTTTAGATGAACAAAATCTGATACACTTAAAAACATTTATGCTTGCAGGCATGTTGTCTGGGTGCCTTTGTGGCACTTTTTATTGTGTATGCATGCATAACTGAATGTGTTGCCTTTATGTATGTTCTCTGAGCATGCACCTCAGCCTGTGCTGTTTCAGACTGTGCAGCATACGTAATTTAAAGGGCCTTTTCCATACAGAATGGAAAGGGGACACTCCTTTATTTTGTTTAACACTTTTAGCAGTGCATTAGTAGAATGTTAGCCCAGAATGATTCCTGACAGTACACTGCTCACATGTCAGATGCATGTTCATGTTATGAGATGAATTGCTCCATGGCAAAGTCAGTAAGCAACTACGCTCCAATTTTTTGAAATGTAAAAACAATTGCAACTCTCTGGTTTGTTTTGTTCTTTCAGAAGTCTGCCTAATGGCCTTTTCGAGTTAATGTTTATGCGTGTAATGGTTCTCTGAGTACTTGAGGCTTTATTTTAGCTCCTTGTGTTGATCGGTTAGGCTTACTTGCAACCCTCACTCTTGGGTGTGTAGTATTTAGCTTCTCAAGTGTTCTCTCTTTAAGTTTTTTACACTCAAGAGATAAAACAGCCGTAACATGTGACGTGCTGAGGACTGCATTAATGGTAAAGGAAGGAGACACTAGGACCCAGTGGGTCACTGGACACCTTTTGCAGTATGAGGATGGGAAGACAGGAAGTACAGGGGAAAGGGCGGGCTCTTATATGAGGAAGACAAGGCAAGAAGTAGAAGGGGAAAAGGGAAGGATCTTCCTGTATGAGGATGGCAAGGCAGGAAATAGAAGGGGAAAAGAGCTGGATCTTTCTGTCTGAGGATGGAAATGCAGGAAGTAGAGGGAACAAATGGCGGAATACAGTAGCACAGGGGCTGCATGGATGCAGACAAGCTTGCCTAGAAGTAGATGAAGTGATGTACCAGAGAAGCTATGATCATTTTACAGCACAGAGGGCCCGATTCACAAAGGAAACCTTAGACGAAAGTCTAACTTTACAACTTTCGGTATTCACAAAGGGCATTTACGAGTCGTAAAGTTAGACTTTTGTCTCAGTTAGACTTAAGTTTTGATCTTAAGTTTAACTGAGACAAAAAGTCATGGTCTCAGTTAAACCTAAGACCAAAACTTAAGTTTAACTGAGACAAAAGTCTAACTTTATGACTCATAAATGTCTTTGTGAATACCAAAAGTCATAAAGTTAGACTTTCGTCTCAGTTTACCTTTGTGAATCGGGCCCTTAATTTGGAAAGTATTGTTCAAAGAGTCTCCTTCAAAGACAGTGCCATCTCAAACACTCCGGGTTATAAGCATTACACATATGTGACAACAGACTTTTACATTGATGTAAACTGTGACCTAGCAATAACAGGCCCTCGCCACAAACAGTTACCATTGGGTCAGCAGACATTTTTTATTTTTGCAATAAGAAATGAAAGGCACTGTCTTGCAGAACCCTATGAAACTGATGCCATATATGCTAGTATCACCAATGAATCAATAAGGTAATAATTTTGTAAGACAAGACTTTGACGACATTATTTTAGTTCTAATTAATTGACTCTGAAAGAAAATAAAGATTACATGTCGTGCAGTGCTTATACACAAAGTGCAGTTGTATTGTAAATTATATGCAATGGAATTAAATGGTAACATGAAAGTGCTTGGTGCTGAAGGTGACCACAGGGTGCAGGATAAAAACTGTTTCGTTCAAATCAAATGTGTATCACAAAAAACCAGCACCAGTAATAGCAGTTGTTACAAGCTATAGAGTTATCCTTCATTAGATTTGTGCTAGACAGTAGTTTTCTAATCTAGTTCACTAGAGTCCTCAATAACGTTTCCACCCCTATGTTAGTACTGGGTCATCATCAGGACAGGAGGCTGTACATATGCATCAAATTCTAAAAATGAAATAAAAATAATCTGCTTTAGTCTAATATTCAAGATATACCAAAACAT
Organism: Calotriton arnoldi; assembly: GCA_963921515.1. Lineage (NCBI taxonomy): Eukaryota > Metazoa > Chordata > Amphibia > Caudata > Salamandridae > Calotriton > Calotriton arnoldi. Next base: position 375,020 of record CAWUFW010008514.1, read on the forward strand.
GAGGCAAACGACTACATATTTGGCCAGACTTAGTCAACAAGAGGCTTGCAGGTCAGCAGTTTCTGGCATCTGTAAAACAGGGGTACAGTTTGAAAAAAGAGTTGCTTGTACATTTCAAGTAGTTTAAGGGCAACGCAAACGAAAATCTACTTCGAGCGTGAAGATAGTCAATGACACAGGCTGTGTGGGATGACTACATAAATGTACTTGGAAAGTTGACTGATAAATAAATGTAATGGACTTGCCGTGGGGCAGGGTTTAGAAGAGAATTAGTGGAAAAGTGATAAAACAGGAAATGGAATGCCTTACTTGCAGGCTGGATGAAATGTCTCTCCACCCAAGTAAAATCATGTTGCATTTAGCCACCTGCCTATTCTCGGCCACAGAACCACATAACTCTAATCTTGGTGTCTTTCAGTTCAATGCGTGTATCTTTTTGAAGTGGCTTGTCTTATTTGCAAGGTTTCCTTCAACTTGCTTGTCTCTTCATTGTTCTTCACGAAACAAAAGCTACCCTAAGGCTTAAAATGTTGGTTATCTGAGTCTAGAACACAGAATAATCTGTGTGTAGCTGAAAACTCTCAAAATACCTTCTAACATCCTAAATTTCTGGAGACCACTGAAAACCGAACATGTCGCTGAATGTGTTTGTTGGTTTGCCCCTTGCCATGCAACAGGACAATTTGAGGAGAAGGAGGAGGAGGAGGAGAGTAGAGAGGATTTTTAGGCAAAGGATAAACCTCTTTGGGATGTCCAGCGAAGATGTCAGGGCCAGATACCATTTTACCCCACAGGGGATCATCTTGGAAATGGTTTGTAAGTGGGAGCAGGATCTTGACTCTGTGACCTGCCGCTCCCACGCCATCCCAGCCTATGTCAAAATCCTAGCAGCTCTCCATTTTATTGCTACGGGGTCGTTCCACAGGGTCTCCAGGGACCTTGTGAGTATCTCTCAGGCAAGCCAATCCCGACGCTCGCTTCAGGTACTGAACTGCATCAATAGGAGAGCCCATCTCCACATACGAATGACCCATACACAGGATAGAAGGAAAGGGTAGCTAAGGATTTCTACCTCTTTTCCCGCTTCAATTGATTGCCCCCATTTGGCTCTTCAGCCACTGCGCCACAATCCACTCTGCGGGCCTGATTCAGAGAACTAACTTACGTCAAAATCCTAAACTTACAACAATTTTGGTATTCACAGAATGAACTTACACATTTGGGTATTCACAGAATGAACTTACAACAATTTTGGTATTCACAGAATGAACTTACACATTTGGGTATTCACAGAATGAACTTACACATTTGGGTATTCACAGAATGAACTTACTCATCCTAACCTTATGTCTGCACTCGGGCCGGAATTTCTGGCCCAGTGGCGGACATAAAGTTAGGATGAGTAAGTTCATTCTGTGAATACCAAAATTCTTGTAAGTTCATTCTGTGAATACCCAAATGTGTAAGTTCATTCTGTGAATACCCAAATTGTTGGAAGTTCATTCTGTGAATACCCAAATGTGTAAGTTCATTCTGTGAATACCCAAATGTGTAAGTTCATTCTGTGAATACCAAAATTGTTGTAAGTTTAGGATTTTGACGTAAGTTAGTTCTGTGAATCAGGCCCATCTTCTGCAACAGACACTGCTGGCACTCTATTAACGTGCAGGGTGCCTGTGATGCCAGTGATAGCTTCACTGATGTGCATACAGTGTTCCTAGGCAGTACCCATGACAGCTATGTATTCCGCAGGTCATCTCTTGCCCGGCGGATGGCAGCAGGAGATTTTGGCAACATGTGGCTTCTCAGTAAGTATCAAGGACCACACATCTCTGATATTTGTGATTGTTTTTTAATATAGACAACCATCATACAGCACTATTCCTCATGCCACATGCATGCCCCCAACAGACACAGCATGTACCGTTCCATACATCATGTACTGTCAGATGCAAGAGGGACATGCACAAATATTCCGTCATTTTCCTCCTCAGGTGATGCTGCATATGCACTCTCCCATCATCTCCTCACACCATACAGACGTGCAACCACTGTACCTCAGCGGAGGTACAATAGGGCATTCACACGTACACGAGCCATCATAGAGCACACTTTTTGTCTCCAGAAGTCGCGATTCAGATTCTTCACCATATGTGGGGGTGCTGCTGTACTCCCCTGAAGTTGTGTGCAAAATTATAGTAGCCTGTTGTGTCTTGCACAACATAGCATTAAATCATGGCTTACACATACCTCTGGACCCCGAGCTAGATCTAAATCGGGGCAACCCGGCCATTGTACAAAACAGAGGGCAGGGTATGCAAGTGTGTGAGCAGTTTGTTGACACTTTTTTCTCCTGAGCAACCTGTTGTGTTACATGCTTCATGTGGTTTTCAGTCTGCTGTCAATGATGATAGTTGGACATTTAACACTCTATCCATAATGTAGGAGAGTAGGATCTGCTTCTTATAGTTACCCCCACTTTTTGCTGATGTTTCACTGTTTTCGACTTAGTCTGACTGGGATCCTGCTATTCAGGACCCCAGTCTAGCTGCTTTCTCCTCTAAATTTATTGCATGTACTTTAGGTACACTCCAGATTGGATTCTGGGGTACCCTTATAAGTCCCTAGTATATGGTATACTATATACCCAGGGCATAGGTACCCCAGAGGCCTCCCAGGGGCTGCAGCATGTATTATGCCACCCCTGAGAGACCATTTAAAATGACACCACGGGTCTGCTACAGCAGCCTGTGTAAGGTGGTGCATGCACCCCTTACTTAGATATAGGTTCACTATATCTATCCTAACCACTGCACATATAAACCTATCAGTCACCCCTATGGCAGGCCTTATCAATCCTGAAGGCAGGGTGCTGGGTGTTATGTGAGAGGGTGCCCATGCATGAACAGGGCCCCTATGCAGCCTTTGGAACCTATTCTCCGGGGTTGTCTGTGATGCAGCCAACCATATATACTTAAGTGCATTATAACCTCGCGGTAAATGCTAACTTTAAAACGGCTGCATGGAAACATGTCGTGTTTGGTGTCAAACACCTTGGAATCATACCTCCACACCAGTAACTGGTGTGGGAGGTATGATTCCACCCTCCTAGAGGAAGAAATATGACAACACCTGTACACCCGGTACCAGCTTTCTTGACCCTGGCATCACAAAATGGATGCTGCCAGCCACAGACACGGGTCTGCCCTCCTGCTGCTGGACGAAACTCCGGCAGGGGAAGGCTTGACAATAGGTTTCCTGTCACAGGGAGGTGTGACCACCTCCCAGACAGGCTTTAGTGTATTGGGGCTGGGTGGGTGCACTCTCAGAGTGCTTTGATGTCTGCACTGGGGGCACATTTGGTGTCCCTGTGCATAGTCCAGCTCAAACCGGTTGCAGGAGCCATTTGCTCCTGCTCTGGCGTGAAACTGGACAAAGGACATGGGTGTAGCCACCCCTCTGTCCTGACCCTCCCATAGGTTGGTCCCCAGAGTTTGTCCCACCCCTTCCTTGGGTATAAAGTAGGAACCCCTGACTACAGGACTTTAGATTTTACCTGGACTACACTCTGCTACAGAAACCAAGTATCCTTCGACGATCTACGCTTTGCTCGATGACTGAAGAAATCTCCCTTGGAGTAAAGGAGTTACTCCCCTGCTGAGCAGGCACCTAAATGCATCTGACCAGTTTGCATCTCCCGAGCTCCTGAGGACTCCGAAGATTTCTGCAACACAGGAGGTGGGTTCCCAAGGTCTCTGAGGTTGATCTGTGCTGTCAGCAATTCTGAGGACCGTATCCCTTGTGGGAACCATGAAACCCGTACTCCTGTGCACCGTGTACATTTGCAGCAGCATATGCTTTTTGGCAATCCCAGAGGCTGTGCTTTGTGCTACTTGTAGTCCTGACCGAGAGCAGTAATTACACCGAAGATTTCCAGCCTACACTTCACGAGTGTTCCGTGGGCTGGCATTTGGTGATTCAGCTTGAGGTCCCTTCGCGATCCCTGGTCCGTTGACCTGTGGGTCCCTGTGAAGGTAACTTTGACTTTCTGTGGATTTCTCTGGTTGTTCCAGACGTGCCCTGACTCTCCATAGCTTGGAGAGTCCCCAGGACCTTGCTGGTCCTCACAGAAGTATCTTTCCTCTGACCACGTGGGTTGCAGTTGCCAAGGCTTGTTGGTGTTCAATCCGGACACTTACCCCCCAGCACTCGACATCCTTTGTGGGGCAGCTCACCTCAGGACTTTGGTCATCATAGACGTCTCCTGGTCCCCGTGGCTGCAGAGTCAAGCTTCACCTCTCGGCACCTGAAACACCCGACATTGGTGGGCATTCGTCTATCGTGCCCCTGGTCACTGTGAAGTGACCCAGACTCTGTTCCCTCTGCTTTCAGGTTCTTCTCATCTCCGATCCAGGCTTGGATCCTCCCAGACACTTTTCATCTTCCCGGCAGCAGCACTTTTCCGCAACACGCCATTGAAAACGACGAAGGTTTCCGACATCACTTGACCCCTATGCACCAGGCTCCTCTGGGATAGGTAACACGGGTACCTCGGTACTCTCAAGGGTGCTGGCCTTAGAACCTACTATGTTTAGCTGGGTTTGCTTAAAGTCCTCTCCGAAGTGTCCTTAATCTTTAAATTTCCAACCGCGACTTGCCCATAGAGTTGTACGGAGCTCGCGCCTGTGTTCACACACTGCACCCGTCCTCCGTCGGTCCCCTGTGTCACTACTTTGGGTGGTTCCTTGGGGTCCCAGCAATTCTACGTGCTCTAGGCCCTGTGTCTAGTCAAGTCGTGGTTCTTATACCACTTTCTTAGTATATGGTTTGGTCTCCCCCTGGAGTCCACTATGTATTGTGCTATTTACTGTCGTTCTAGTGATTTAATATTGTGTGCTTTGTTCTCTAATCTCATGAAGAGGTTAGTAGAGAGTGTTTAGTAATAAATACATATATTTTATATATTCCTTGTGTGGTTCTCCTTTCATTTGGTCATTCAGGAGGTTATGATCTGGTAAAACAAGCTGCTTCACATTCCTTCAAGACTTAGCCTGAAGGCTGCTCTCCATAGCTACCACTAGGATAGCTTTCAATAAAGGTTGTCTGTAACCTAATCATCAATAAGGGTCGTTTGGACTGGTGCAAGGGGCCCACTTTAATTAGTGGACAGCATATACCAGGCCAACTTCTCACACATAATACCATCCTGAGACTACTTTGTAAGCCATTCATAATGACTGTAAACAACAGCCATTGACAAGAGTCAAAAGATTGCCTAAGCAATACGTTATGTGCACATGTCAGTGATTATTGTGGACAACGTCTCTAAGGACTCCATTGCCTCAGGGGATTAAATGTCAGTACATGTGTGAGACCTCCCTGGACAGTTTGACAATAGGGGCCTGATTCACAAAGGGCCTCTGCCCTCTGGGGTGAGGTGCCGCAATTGTGGGGGAGTCTCTGTACTCAGGGCGGAGTCATGGCAAAAAGATTTCTTAGTGCAAAGATCCTGTCCCAAGTGCAGACACTCCCTACAACTGGGGAGCCTCTGCCACGAGGACAGAGGCCCTTGGTGAATCAGACCCCTTGTATGTGTGTGTGCTGCAACTCATGTGGCAGTGTGGCCATATGTCTGTTATATGTACACCATGGTTAAAGTGGACCTGTGTAATGACATGGATAGTCCATGCTCATAGCTGCCATGTTTGGCAGCTCCATGTGTGGTGTGCCACTCCAGGCCTGTTGGTGATATTTTGTGGAAACTGGGACTTGTGTTCCTGTTTCACTATGGAATGAAAAAGACTACAAGTCCCAGAACTCAATGTGATCATCTTGGCTGGAACAGCACATCAAAAATGGACTTGGGAAGCTTGGCAGGGCTGTGTGATTAGAAACTGTCTTCCTCATTAATCCGACTAACACCTACTGGCCCCATTCAAAAATGGCTAGGCATTTTGTATTGTGTGTAATGCAGAGTGCATCTCACACACACATGTCTAAGGTACCCCTATGATGATATGTCACTGTCTCATGTTAATTTAACAGGTACCTTTTGTGATATCTGACATGAAGTGGCTGCCCCGTCTGAGCTGGTAATGCTGTACTAACACACCCCCCCTGCTCTTATGGCACATCTAGGTCCATTGCAGGTACAAAGACACACTACCCTGCAGCACACAACTAATTGACTCAAGATCTCGTTGTGCCCTGCAGCACTCATCTGTTCCTCTGGCCCCACATAATGCAGAGGGTACCTATTAAAGCAACCCCTAAGGTAGTATGGTCATATCAGTATCACAGAATGTGTGGGTGCCTTGTCCTCAGCTCCCTCAACCATGTTGTGGGAGGTGGGTTCAACAGTGCAGCAGGATGGCAGAGGATCTTGCTTGGAAATGAGGATGACTCAGAATGACCATAAAATGGCTGCCTGCTCCTCCCTGCATTGATGAGGGTTGGGAGTGATGCTCTCTACTGATGAAAGACGAAATCCAGAAACACGTGTGTGGCCCTGATTCACAAAGGGCCCTCGCACTTTGAATTCTCGTTGTGGGGATTTTGCCCCGAGTGCAAAGATTCCCCCACGACTAGGGGCCTCTGCCATGAGTGCAGAGGCCCTTTGTGATTCAGGCCCTGTGTGTCTAGGGATAAAAAGCACTACCTACCCCAACTTTGGTGAAAAACTACAGTCAGCTTTGATGTAAGTGTAAAATGTGGACCGCATGTACCATAATGCAAAGGGGCAAACTGTGCTGGGATGTGATGTAGAGTGTGCCCAAACCCTCTTCCCTTCCTGAATAGAACTTCTTGCCCTTCTTTCACCCTTTTATCTCAATTTCAGGTAAAAAAAACCTTGTTTTCCAGCCCATTTTCAGAGTCTCTGACCCAAGTGCGGAGAGTCCGCAACTGGGCCGGAGACTCAGAAAACGGGCCGAAACCCAACGTTTTAATACCAGAAATACCAGGCGGGAAGTTCATGACAGGAAGTTGCAGGTAGACATTTTATGGTCATTCTGAGTCATCCTCACCTCCAAATAAGATCCTCTGCCATTCTGCTGTCCTGTTTATCCACACTGCCTCCAACATGACTGAGGGACTTGGTGAGTATTCACCCCCTTTCAACGAAGGCGAATTGAGCATATTAGCTGAGGGGGTGCTTGATAAGTACCCTCAGCTTTATGGGGGACCAGAAAACTAGCTGAGCAATGCAGCGCGCGCAAGACTCTGGGCCGACATTGCTGTGCGCTGCAGTGCAGTGGGCGTGTTCCACTGGTGGGCCAGATCGTGCCGCAAGCTCTGGGAGGACCTGAAATGCTAGGCCCAAATCAAGGCCCAGGAATTAATGGCACTGTTCTCCCAGCCCCAAGTGCACAGACCCGCCTTACGCCACTGTACAGGAGAGTCCTGAGTGCCCCCTGGCAGACCCTCCATGCTCAGCTGGAGGAGTATAAGCAGCGGAAACCTGGTAAGCGCATGAACTGCATTATGTGTCTGGTAGTATGATGTGAGTGGTGACCAAGCTGTGCCATTATGTGTGTTATGTCACCTCACACGTAATCTGAGTGAGTGCTGCAGTAGTTATAAGGCCAATGCCTCATTGGAGCACATTGAATGCACAAACCAGATTGAATTCTGGGACTTGGAGTGTTCTGAACACAATTGGAAAAATGACCCTCACAGTTGCACTTGAATGAAAAAATGCACTGACAACACCATGACTGGTGAATCAAGGGCCTTATGACTGCAGTGTGCATTGGGGAAAGAATGGCCCAGACAATGTCCAGTGTGGGGATGAGAGGCCTTTAGATGTTGGATGCTGTATCATGCATTCCTTTTATGTGTGTCATATTTCTCCTTTCATGTAATCTGAGCGATTGCTGCAGTAGTTTATTAGGGCAATGCCTAAGTGGCGCACATTGTATTGTATTGTAATTGCTTTTATATAGCGCTTACTACCCCTGAGGAGGCGTCAAAGCACTTTTTCGGCGAGCAGCACGCTACTCCAGAACCCATAAAGGATTAGTGGTGAATTACTATAGGGAAATATGAAAGTAATTTGAGTGGTGGATATGTTAGTCAGTTATTTGGATTGAGAAGGATAGTAGAGGGATAGAAGCGGGAAGAAAGGTTTGCATTTATATAGCGCTTGCTACCCCTGATGTGGTACTGAATGCACTAACCAGAGTGCATTCTGGGACTTGTAGTGTTCTGAACACAACTGGGGAAATGACCCTCACATGTTGCATCTGAATGAATAAATGAACTGCCAACACCATGACTGGTGAACCAAGGGCCTTCTGGCTGCTGTATGCAATGGGGAAGGAATGGTCCAGACAATGTCCAGTGTAGGGATGAGAGGCCTTTGGGTGTTGAATGCTGTATTATGCATGCCTTTTGTGTGTGTGTTTCGTCAGGGAAAATATATTATTATGTGCCATGAAGTAAAGGCTGACTTTATCAACATTTCCAAAAGGACGAAATACACACATCTTCCCAACAGTGGCTTGTATCTCATTTGTAAAGTCTATGTAGCTGTACTAACTATGCACATGTGCTAACCAGTGTACAGCACCAAAGAAGCAGTTTTGACATGATAAATGTGGCACTTGCTATGTAGAGTGTATGATGTTGACAAGGGATATTCAAATACATAGATTCACATCTTAGCAAAGGTCATATCCAAGGCTTTATTTGTATATGTGCACCCAAACAAGCATCTGTGTTGTGTTACACAATGCTACACAACAGATGACATTTGATAGTAAGTGTAAGACTGATGAGACTGCACATTACAGGATAACCATTGATCCATGATTAGGTGTGTATATATCCATCCAGAATGTGTCCCATCTCCACTTGTAGGCTGACATTGTAAGGTGACTATGTTGCAATGTCAGGAAACACTGATTGCAATAATGCTGAAGGTGAGGGTTGGTCAGTACAGAAGTGTATACTCTCCAAAATTGTGAAAGATGTCAATGTGAATTCAGGACATCACAGTGATGGCAGACATACTTTTGGCTCCAAGACACATCTAATTGGCTAGTGAGATCAAAGGAGAACAGAGTCTGCACTTGCTTTGTAGTTACGTGCTTTTATATGAGTTGTCCAGCAACTACATAATGTTTTGCCTTCTATTTTAGTGGACCCGGCTGGCCAAGAACACCAGGAACAGGACCAGGGACAGAGCGGGACATCCTCAGGACGTCGGCGGGAACAGCCTCTTTCCTCCATTGAAGAGCATGTGGAGGAAGGACCTGAAACATCAGCAGGCATGGGTGGTGCGCCCATCCGGACATAGCCTACAACTACTGAAACAGACTGGATGGAGGCTGAAGACACAGTGGGGACACACACCGATCAGGACACCTCTGGCCAGGGGGGGAGGAAGGGGACTCTCCCCTGACACACAAGAACTTTACACAGCTGTGGTGTCCCCAGAGGAGGCCCTATCACCACCTGGGCCTGCCACTGACCCATCTCTACGTCTTGAGGTCCTCATTCCATCGGGGCCTCCAGCTGCACCCCCTGCCACTAGCCCCCCTCCATGTGGCTGCCCAGATGAACCAAGGGAAAGCTCTGCCCCGACACCCCAAACCCCTCATGTGAGTTCCCAAACTCCTCCCTGCATTGTCACTCTTGTGGCTGCATCCCAGGAAGTAATGGTGGCATCTGATGGGGAGCCAGATATGTCCTCTCAGATCCTACTGCGGATCCGTGATGAACTGGGTAGGTACTGAGAGGAACATGTAAGAGCCAAGGCCACCCTCAATCACTTCCTTGGGTGGAGCCATGTTGTCTGCCTTGGCACAGTGTCCCTCCTAAACCCCCCTCCATGTGTCACCCTGTACATCTACCCACAATTTTTCCGCACGTACTCCTCGTTTTTCCCAATCTGTGAGGTGTCTGGTCCTGCACCGGCCAGCTAGGAGGAGGCCACAGAGGCAGAGGATCACCACATTGTAGAAAAGGAGGATGACGAGGATGACCAGTGACTAGACCAACGTTTGGACTGTGGATAATTTGTTTCCTCCTTATATATGGACTGGTTCCCCCGATGCTTCCTGATGTGTTTTATTTATTTTGCCCAACCCCTTCCAAGTCCCCTTGCCCGTTCTGTGTGAAGACCATTATTTGATTTCCTTTCTTCCTTTCGAATGTACTGTTATTTAATTGCATTTATTTTTACAAATTAATATATAAAGGGTTTTTCTTGGAGCAACATCTGTCTTGTGTAGTTCATTGTATATGCTGGATTCAAAGTATGGAAGTATACTTCGGCAGTAGTTTAGCTATGCTTTCCTCATGATACCTTGTTACACAGATGGTCCTACAAATCTACATGTCTCACTCACACACAATTATCGTCACATATATGGCCTACCACCAGGGTAACCAATTGACCATCATCACATATTACGCAACTCAGTCTTGACTTGTGAGGAATATCTTTTAATTGACATGTATTGTGGGTAACATATTTTACAGTGAGGGGGGCCTCACTTGCGAATTTGCAATTGTGGTGGTGAAGATCGCTGTGAGTAAGTGCGTTTACTGTGTTGGTGCCGTGGTGCTGATGGGTGAGATTCATCTGCCTGTACAGGGGATGAGGGTGCCTGTACAGCTGGGAGAGGTGCCTGGACAGGGGGTGTGGCTGCCTGTACAGGTGAAGGAGGTGCCTGGCAAGGAGTTGTGACTGCTTGTACAAGTGGAGGAGGTACTTGGACAGGGGGTGATAGTGGCTGTACAAGTGGGGTATGTGACTGGGCAGTAGGGGGACATGACTGTGCAGTGGGGGCATGTGCAAGGGAGTGGTGCCTGTGAAGTTTGAAGGGGTGCCTGTGCAGGTTGTGGTACAGGTGGCTGGGTATGATGTGGTACAGGTAGATGAGTTTGGTCCCTTCCATGTGTTGACTGTGAAGGAAGATTTTGGATCAGTTTCAGCATGCCCTCCATCATCTTCCTGACCAAAGCATGGTGTTCTGCACTCTCTTCTCTATGGTTAGCAATGATGTCATTTATCTTCTTTGACATGTCTTGCCAAGAATTATCCATCCTGTCCAAGACATGAGTCAGTCTGTCGACCATCTGTGGGCATTGGCGAATGTTCTGTATTGCGTCTGACATGTCAGACAGAGTAGCCCCTATGGCACGAATGTCCTGCCTCACATCAGCCTGCTGTTGGAAAAGATTCTCCTCCCACTGGCCACCATGACCATTTTCCAGCCCCCTCCGCATGGGACATTCTATGGCAAGGCCATCAGGTCCATCAGCAGGGGGGAGGGTGTGGGGAGGAGATTAGTGCCTAGGGGATACCTGCTCCTCACCAGGGGTGGTAGGTCCCTCAGATGATGGAGAGAAGTCCTTGAATGCACTGTCATGGGAGGAGTGAGTAGGTGAATGCTATGGCTGGTTGGCTGACTGCTGGGAATGGGCAATCCGTAGGGGTGGAGTGGGAGATACCATGCTGGCCGGAGCAGGTGTGGGCTTAGATGGTTTGCCCAGTGGGCCAGCAATGGTGGTCAGGGAATCAGACTCATCATCCTCTGCAAGCAGAGCCAGATCTTCTTCATCCTCTCCACTTCCTCCTCATCCTCCTGTACTTCCTCCTCCTCCTCTTGTGTATTACTGGCAGCTCACATGGCTGCCTGGAAGAGGAGTGGGTTCTTTCCTTCGATTGCCCGCCGCTGGTGGATGGTCCTTCTTCCTGAAGCGACTTATCATCCTCAGCACCTTAAAGACAGAGGTTGCAACAGGATAAATATTTGCCTTAGTAAATCATGTGGTACAACACAAGGGTTGAGTCAAATGATCTTTGCATCAACGGATGTTCCACATTGTTGGACTGCAAATGCGTTTGGCCGACTCCTTCTAGCATTGTGCGAGTTAAGTTAACATATGCGGCGCCATTTTGTCTTTAGTCGCCATTTTGTTCTATGATCGAAAGTAAGCTTTTGTCTCATTCACTGTCTGCCTCAGCGAAAATCTGCTTCGAGTTACTTCTTCTCATCGTATTCAAGGTTGAATCCTAATGTACTAATGAATAGCTTATTCTGCCTTCGCATGCCTTTCCTCTACCGTAGCCCTGCTCCCAAACTAGAGAGCGTTGAGCTTGAACAAGCTAACCATGAAAATGTGATAACATGTAGCCGTTTTGCAGGTGGTAGCTCATCCTTCTGTACCTCCTCTGTTCATCAGTGCCTGAGCTGGAAAATTCCAGTCTGGGCGGGTCTTTAGGGGTGTTGGAAATGCATATTATGTTCTACCAAGTGTTCTGAAGTCAGTCCCCTCGGTAGCATCTAAGGAGGCTAGTCTGACTGGACTCCGCTCGAGCGCAATTACTAATAAATAACTTGGTTTGTATTCTCTACTGTCTCACCGACTCTTCATTTCTTGGAAGGCTGAGAGGTGGTCGCGAGTGACCCGGGTGGCCCTAATCGGGTCACTTCCTTCAGTTGGCGCCCGAACAGTGACTCCATCTGGCTGACCCATCTTCGCCCGCGGACGGGTGGAGAGGATGGGGCCACGTCGGGTCGAATGGGCGGATCGGGGATCCCTGCATGATAGAGCCTAGTACTCGCAGCTGCCACGCCTGTCTGATCGGGCGGTGCCTCGCCCAGTGGTCATCCCGGCTGGGGTCCTGAAAGGTGAAACCCTTGGATCTGACCGTTTGGTCCGAAGAGTTGGCAGTGGAGAATAACTTTGTTCAACCTGTGAGCACCAGGTGAGTTTGTCTTGATTTTTGGTGAATATGTCACCATTTTGAATAATCTTGGGGTGGTCTAGAGACCATTTCTTGGCTTGCTTGAACTTGGTAGGTCTGCGGACCGTTTAGATACAGGGTGTCTGCGGACACTCTGCCAGGCAACATAATGAATTTGGCTTTCTCTTGAAAATGCCTGGGGCTTGAGCCTGTCTCTTTGGTGCAGTCTGAGGACTGACTCTTGGTTTCCTTTGTTTGATGCGGTCTGAGGACCAACTCTTTTAAAAAAAAAAAGAGAGAAGGTATATTTGCAAGTTATTTGTCTGGTACGAATAGTGAACGTGTCTTCTACTAAGATGCCTTGTTTGAGTAAATTGTGGTGTTTGGGGTGCTGTTGTTGTTCTGTTGAGGCTCGACTGGAGGAAAGACGACCTGCACCTCCGGAAGGCACCCCAAACTTTGATATGTATGTTAAGCACTGCCTTGGCCCTATTATGTTTAGTACATTGTGGTACAAATATACGAGGGGCAATGCCGAGCTGCAGTGGCCACTAACAGGTACCTTTGATGAACAAAAACGGAATTTCCTGCAGGATAAATTGTTTGCAAAACGAAGTAGACAGTCGATGTTTGATTCTCTTCAGGTATGGCAAAAGGAGGCTAGGCAAAGGCGCATGAGAGCAGGAAAAGAGGCCCGGAGAGGGAAGATGCAGACAGTGACTCAGAAAGCAGTAGTGTATTATAAAGAGAAAATAGAAAAAGGTATAGAGTGTGCTGATAGAAAGTTTCGACTGCAATGTGACAAATCTTAAGTCACCAGAGAGGAAGGCAATACATTCGTGGAGGAGCTGCTAGATGCTCGGCCTCCACCTCCCTACGCCCGCAGAGAATATACCCTGTTGTCCCGACGCCTCAGTCTTCCGCCCCTCCTGTTTCCACCTCTGGTTCTTCTGCTCTTGACCTGGCTACTTCGGCTACGGCACCTCCTGCTTCTTCTCTAGCTTCACATGCCGCGGATGCAATCACTGCAAGACTCCCTGCTACGCCTATTGTTTCCGCTTATGTTCTCTCTCCATCCCTCACACTCTCAACAGAGCCATTAATAACTTTAGTGCCTGCCCCTTCATCTACTGTGTCTTCCTCAAATGTCTCTTCCCCGACATTGCCGAGCATTGGGACGCTGGTGCGTGGACCGGACGAAGGGAATTGGGCAGCAGCTCGAGAACGAATGGGGCGGGTGCTGATTCGATCTGATGTGGGGAATGAGGAGAAAAAGATGGTGGCTGATCAGCCTGCACAGTGGGCCCGGCATCCGATTTACAGCGTGGAGGATGTGTGGAGTGTGGTGAAAGATTATGAGCCGTTTGTGCAGCAGCATGCCTTCAAGCATATGTCGGCCACACTAATAGGGTTGTGGGAACAGTGTTTCAATAGTGTCGCACCTCAGATAATTTATGACATCCGGGACCATGTGTATGCTGCCGACATGGATCCTAACAACGTTTTTAGTAATGTTGCCACACTGATTGGTTACCGAGGTAGGTTACAACAGAAAACACCAACAACTGTGTCCCAGTTTCCGATTAGGGAAGTACATCCTATTTTTCACCCTGAGATACCAGAGCTGCGTAATCAGCATGATGCCGTTATCAAACAGCGAGTAGAGGCCCACTTTCAAGAACAATGGGTTTACACTCCATGGAAAAGGAGTGAGGTTTTATCTCTTAAGAGTCAGTTGCCAGACCCTAGGAAGAATCCGACTGCATATTACAAAGAATTGACGGAGGCCGCCTGGTCAACAGTGATGACGTTGGCAGATATTGAGATGTTTTTCGGTTTGTTTGCTACCGGCGGATATTTGGAGGCAGGTGCATACACAGGACCACGTTGTGGAGTTGGGTGTCGCTTGGGACGATATCAGGGCATGGGATAAAGAGACACTGTAGCATTGAGGTCTTCAATGCAGATGTGCAATGCGATGCAAAAGCAAACAAACCAGTTCAACCACAGCTCTGTATCCCCCGTGATGTCAGCTGCTGAACCTGGCTCCTCGAGTGTGTAGCAGAAGATGTGGTCCTCGATGCAGCAGCTTGAGAAGTAAGTGACACCATACTTAATGTTCTGCATGAATTATATGTGAACATGCACACTTGACACACTCATCACTGATTATGTTGGGAAATGTTTACACACCAACTTCAGATGCTATGCAAAAGTGCCTATATCTGCTAATGTCCTTCCACAAGGATTTGGTTGTTGTGCATGATTTGAGAATCAATAGTTTACAATACTATATGGCACTCTTACCTAACAGACGGATGGTAGTGGGTTTGACTCATGCAGCCAGGATGTCTCCCAAAATGCTGGATGGTGCCATCTGGATCACTGAGGAAGTCCTGTCATAGCTGCAATGTTGCATACATGTCCATATTTAAGTGCAAAGGATGATGGGCCATAGGAATAGACCAGTGATATGCAATTTACAGGCGGGGGCGCATGTGGGCCTCCTGACCTTTACATGCGGCCTCCTGGTCAACAGCAGCACTGGGCAGCTGTTAACTCAACACACAACTCACATCAACCAGACTTCACATTAACAGGCAAACGTGTAATTGAAGGTTACTGATAGTTAAAGGAAGGAAGTAGCTAGGGTGACCTGCACCTCCTATCTTTGGATACGCCTTAATTTTTAGGGACATTATGCTACAGAAGTATGATGTGACCTCTTCAAAAATCTAAAGAAGTGTTCCTCAACATGCAGACCTGTTTCACCTTCGCACATCAGATCATGTCAGTGCAATGCAGAGTGACATTTTGATATGTAGAATTATCTAGCAAGATTTGAGTAACATTCATTCTCCCCCCCCACCCCTCCTCCCCGGACAACAATGCTCATTGCGGACTGGGAGGTCAAACATTTGTGCTGTGTACTCTTTGGGTGGCCGTGTTCCCATTATACATGAAAAAACATCATAGTCTATTTTGCCTGACACTGGATAAGGTTTCGTACAGCACATATCCTGAAGTCATGTATTTCAAGGTTCGCTTATATGTGATTATGGAGGAAGAGGAGGCAAAGTGAAAATCAACATTTGGCTAGGATTACACAAATTTGTCAAGTGGAGAAGCTGGAATGATCCCCACCTTTGCTGGTTTCCCGTTGTGCAGTTCAGCCACCATATGTATATGCTTCACTTCCTCTACACACACCTTACCAGCCCCAACACCCCCTCCCCAACCGCAATCCTGATGGCATCAGCGCAGCCCTCATTCACATCAATTACCATACATTTTGGGCCCTGGGATTTTGTTCGTGAGTATCCATGTCATAGACTTTCAACCCAGTTGTGGCTACTTCTCTTCCTAAGAGGCACACAAAGCAATTAGGTACGTACTGTACTCACCATACATTTTGAATCATCCTTTCATAACCAACATGTTATGAAGTGGTATACTGTTATGAGCCATATGTGAGCATATGGAGATGAGTGACAACAGTGATATTAGACACACACCACTTACTGATGACATTTAATCCACTTTTTAGGAGCATGAGCATTTGGTAGTCATTCTTAGGTATACTTACCAGGGTCCCAGGGTCGGACTGGCTGTAGCAGGCACCGGGTGTTTCCCCGGTGGGTCGCCAGGGTGGGGCTGGTTTTGGACCCCTGGGGGGCGGTTTTGTTACCCGGGGCCGGTTTTGCAGCATAGCTGCAATATCGGCCCCCTGTAACAAAAGCGGCCGAAAACTGCCCTGGTAAACAGATCGGCCCGCCCCCCACCTAATCCTGGGGGCAGCCAAGCTGTTTGCCAGGGCCGGTTTCGGTTCCCAGTCTGGCCATGCAGGGTCCCGCATCCGCACAGTGTGTGGTGCCTGACCAGGTGTTACACCCATACATGTAGCAGAGATCGCTGTGGGCTGTGCTTTTCTAGACAACGTCACAGGGCCTACAATGATATGTGTGTTTTCAGTTTACATTCTAGTAAACACATGTGATGCACAAAATTTCCGAGTTCAGTTCACAGGTTTGGGACTGTTGACTATGTATGCCATGCATGGCAGAGGTCCTGGACTGATAAAAACCCTTGTCTCCCCATATGTCCCCAATAGATCCCTCAGGTCCTCATCTGACTTCCTTATGAACATACCAAGGATAAAGAGATCAAGTTGGGGTGGTAGATCCTTCTCACACAGGGTCCCAAAGCTCTGGAACTCAATGACCACGGAACTGAGACTGGCTAAAGATGAACGGTGCTTCAGGAAAAAACTTAAAACTTGTTTGTTCCCATGATTCCCTACCCCTTCCTACTGCCTCCTCTCGGTAGTGCTGGGAAGCCCTTGGGTAGCTACGTGCTTTATAAATCCCATAAACATAAACATATGTAATATATCTATGGGTTGTCTGATCACAATGTAGGAGTTTGGACCCTCTCCTGGCCATATTTACGTACCAGTTTGTGATGGTGGTATGTGTTGATGTTCCCCATGACATTGCCTCCCTGCAGGTGCAGGGACCTCTGCTCCTTTGGGTTACTGTACTCTAGCTGTAAGTGGCAATAAAAAGGAAAAGTCACCAAAAGTAACCAATAATTGTTGAATATGTGTAACTTGTCACATATTTACTCAATTGCATCTACATGCCAACAGTGAATGAGGCACTTTATATATTGCCACTTACCAGTGTTAGATGAATAAACCAGCAGTAATGAGCCACTGTTTGGGACTGAGGAATTGAAAGTTGCCATTTCTATCATAAAGGAATCTGGGACTTGTAGTGCAATGGACAAACTGAGACCCATGAGGGACTGACTCACCATGCAATTTGCCCACACTTGGGACAACATCCATAGTCTCATTTGTAGTGTATCAGAGACATTTATCATTTAGTGTCATTGTTAGAATCATCACATATTCCCTGACACCAAATTGAGGTCATCACTGCCAGCAGCCCATGGAGCAGGTGGGGGTGCATGGTAGAGAGGACATCCCTCTTGAGCGGGGTGAGACGGAGGCGGGGTCCAGTTTGTCCGCCAGGCAGAGCTCTGGCCACCACTATCCTGCTGTACTTCTCCTTCACCCGCCTCTTCTCATCCGGCCTCTTCTTCTTGATGTCTGAGCAGTACGGACAACCTCCCCAATGCAGTGAGTGCAATAGCCAAATACTGTCATAGGGCTGCCTTCTGTGTGGTACTGCTGCTGTAGGGGGTGTAGATAATAAAGTCTTTTGTGGTGCCTCACTAGGACCTTGATGATCATGGTGGTCTTCTCCTCAGTATAGTTCTTCCTCCTCTTCAGAGGTAGCATGGTAGAGGCAAGGCGTAAAGCTGGTAGGCAAAACGTTTGTGTGGCTAAACCAGAGCCTTGATTGTGCGCTGCTTTCATGTGGTTTGTAGTGCTGGGATTGCAGGTAGTGTTGATAGTTTGCAGGTGTATGGAATTGCACTTATTCTGGCCCGAGTGTGGAATCTCTGCCCGAGTGCAAGGCTGGGATTGGCTGTTGGGCTCAGCGGTGGCTCCTCCGCTAAGGTGGAAGAGCGCCGCCCCACTGCTCTGTGAGCAGTTTAAAAAGTAAAAATAAAATGATAATAACGCAATGCTATTATCATTTTATTTTCGCGTACAGGCTTAGGTGCCGGGCGGGGTGGGGCTGAGCTGGCCAGAGCAGGGGCCGGGGTGGGTGGAGTGATGGGCACTCTCTAAGTGTGCATGACGGTTTGCAGCCGTCTTTGCCGGTTGGGCTAAGGAGTTTCCCCTGGAGCTGGTTGGGGGGGTAGGTAAGAACTGATACAGGTGTGTCAGGATGAAAGCAAACTTGCTCCCCCCCCCCCCGAGTACGGAGGTTCTACCCCAAATGCAGATATTCCAGGCTGGGTGCGAAAACTCCACCCGAGTGCGTAGATCCGAGCGCAGACATAAAGATGCTACTCATAAATGCCCTTTGTGAAAACCAAAAAGTCTTAAACCTAGACTTTTGGTCTAAGTTTACTTTTGAAAATACCAAAAAGTAGTAAACTTACACAAAAGTGTAAGTTTACCTTTGTTTAACGGGCCCACAGTGTAAAGGTTCTGTGCAGTTGTGAATTTGCACAGTTAATCATCAAAAAAGCTCGTTAAGCAAGACATGAATAAAAAATGGCGTCCAGTCCCACATATTGGGGCATATTAGCAAGACCGGCGAATATCGCCGTTTTAGCGGCAGGAAACTGCCGCTAAAACGGCGATAATGGGCTTGCTAATATGCGTTATGGAATTCAATAGAAGCCCAGGTTAGATGTCCTGCACATCTAACCTGGGCTTCTATTGGAATTCTATAACGCATATTAGCAAGCCCATTATCGCCGTTTTAGCGGCAGTTTCCTGCCGCTAAAACGGCGATAATTTTATCGCCGGTCTTGCTAATATGCCCCAATGTTTACTATTTTTGTAAAATTAAAAATTTATTTTGCTGTTTAAAAGTTGAGAACATAAAAAGTTGCGTTTTGTGATTTTGTTAGCACGTCTGTTTCTTTGGAGGCATTTTGGCAGATGGATCCTTCACGTGTAAAATATGTGATTTTCTTTGAAACGCAGTTGATAATGTAACATAACAAGTACCATGCCACGTTAAAACACGGCATGCAATATATTAAAATGACACGTCCTGAAGGGCGCGAGGAGCCGCAGGAAGGCATCGCTTCGCACGTGCCCGGACGGAAGGCCCTGCACCCCGAGCGCTTCCGTGTCCTCGTTGAACCGGTTACCTCTGGCGCGCGCCCAGGGGGTGCTGCTGCGGCGGCTGCTGGATAACAGCCATGAAGGAGCTGCAGGCACTTGTCGAGGGTTTGTATGTTTGCCTGATGAGCTATGAAATCAGCTAGACGGCATCCGCCCGCACGCCCCACCTTTGATCGCCCACAGGCAGGCCCAGTCCGAGCGGAAACCCGATCGTTTTGGTAAACAGCAAAGAGCTCTCTCAAGGCTGTAGATCTCGGAAGGTCAAGTGTAACAGCGAAGGCAAATGGGAACTCCGGGCTTCACTTACCTGGCATTGTTTATTTTGAAATAAAGTGCACCCTGCAGCAGGCGCTGAGCCACCTCAGTCTCCAAGGGCCGACTGGACTATTGGTAAATCAAGTTTTCCCCATTGAGAGTGTGGAAGTGAAAACCATAGTCGGTTACGCGGCAAGTTCAACCACACATTTAGACAGGGCCTCTGGAATCATAAAACAAAGGTCCAAATTATGCAGCAGAAGCAAATTAATTATGCGGCAAGGAAAGGGAAATTATTATGCAGATTGTTATGCTATAAGTATTTGTATGGCGCTTATGTCCCCAGGGAGGGTATCCTGAGGCCCAAATGGAGGTGCGGCCATGACTGAGGCCTATAGGTGTAGCCAGGTTTTCAATTTTTTGCAGAAATCTAGGACTGAGCTGGTGTGTTCTGATATACAAGGTTAGCTCGTTCCAGGCAGTGGTAGCTAGGCACGAGAAGGCGCGCGGCAGGTACGAGAACGCGCGAGCGTTAGATCTCGCTGTATGGATGCGTGGGATGTGGGCAAGCAGGAGGTCCGCTGCGTGGAGGAGCCACAATGCCAATATGTGATTATTGGCAAAGAAAGCTGTTCCTTCCGTGGCATCATTAGCTACCTACTTTCATTATTAAACCCACACTGATGCTGAAGAGACCCCTGATGCTATTAACGATACAGGAGTTTCTTTATAGACATTTAGCAGATCCTATTTGTAATGTTATTCAACAAAGATTATTTTTTTTTTCCAAGGAAGCACAGGGACACCAGTCTTTCTCCTGTCTACCTTCGAGAGGAAAATAGATTGAGGAAAACATGTGCAATATTGGCAGCGGCAGTTCCTCCGTGGGAGCGGAGAACCATCGCCTCGCCACACTGCTGGGCAGAAAGCGTAAAAAATGAAATGGTAATAAAATGATTTCATTACCATTTCATTTATTGACACTTTCTGCCAGCAAACAGAGTGCAAGGGCAGGGTGGGGCCTGTGCGTCACTGCTGCCATTGATTGACAGCAGTGAGGAGTGGCCACTTAAGTTTCCATTGCACATGTTGGCCAGCTAACTTGCTACGGCCAAACCGACATGCGCAATTCAAACCTCTCCAGCCCAGCTGTCTTAGACAGCTGGATTGGAGAGAAGGCACGGGCTTACAGGGCCTTTTGGAGTGTGGCGCCAGCCTGCTCCAGCCAATCAAGGCGCTTTAGAGCAGCGTCTTGATTGGATGAGAGAGTTGGCTGTGGGCTTCGCGATCGGAGGACGTGCTGCAGAACAACAAGGACGTACTGCAGATCATCGAGCGGCAGTGTAAGGAAAGGGATTTTTTTAAAGTGTATATTTATGTTAATGTGTATCCTATTGAGTATTTGTTGTGTATTATGTGTGTGTATGTGTAGGTGTTTATGTTTATGTGTATATATGTGTTTATATTTGTATATGTAATCTGTATTATGTATTCGTTATGTGTATATTTTTTTTGCCCCCCACCAATGTGATTTGCCACCAACCATCACTGCATTCATCAGCAGACAAACCCACATGTACACTCTTCTTACAATAATATGTGCCTCCTATTTATTCAACTATCATATTATAGTCTAAAATCTGTCTTCTGTTTTAGGTTGATACTGTGTTTACTGTATATATGGCATTTGGAAGCACCTCTTTCCATCACAAAAAAACCCCCAAACCCTCTAGAACAGATTAGAACCTTTGATGCTTACTAAGGGAGTTTCTAAATGCCCTCTTAAAATAACTGCTGCTTTAGCAATAGTATCAGTGATTAAAATATACATTTGTGTGAAAGAGAAAAAACACATGTTCATGTTAAAGAAGTAATTCTTTCCATGATATCTGAGTTATGTTTAAGTTCTTCACATTTTTGCTTCTTGTTGAAAGCAAAAGCCCTTCCATTAACTAGCAAGGCAACATTGCCACCCCTTTAAATGCCAGAATAGAGCAATAAACAACTGAGAGATGTCATGTTACCTTATGCAAAATGCCAGGTATAACATCCACTTGTTCCAAACGATCTAAAAAACGTTTGATCTTTTTGAGCTAGAAACGAATTTTTTGTTAAAATCTGCAAATTATGCAGCAGAAAGCAAAATTAATTGGTAAGTGTGGTAAATTTGTATTTATATTGAAAAACATTTTCCAGTGGTTTACCCATAGACAAGCATTTGACTGCTTTGTAAGTCTTGATGTATAACTTTGTGTAAAATATGTCAGGCATGGAATATGGTGTATTACTTTTTCCAACAGTCTATTCCAAAATATTTTAAACTTGGCCAGAACTTTCGGAGAATATTAGTTTGAAACATTGTTTCCACCAGTTATTGCTTCGAAAGTCCCCCAACGACAAAAGGCTGGCTGACACAACAGTTGTTTAAGGAAATTAATGGTAGGTGTGTGTCATTACGGGCACGCTTTGTGTTAATGTATGGAAATGAATTAAATGGTGCAGGAGGAAAAGTTGTAAAGTATCCCAAAGAACACACGTTTTCTCCCTTTTGCTCACCATTGTGGTATTGGAGTTTAGTTGTGACTCACAGTAGCAGTCATAGAATGAAAATCCAATAAAGACAATACTTACTATCCCATTAAGTCATGATTTACAGGTGTATATTGATTAGGTGGAGAGCAGCACTCTAGGCTCACCAGAAGTCAAGGTAGCTCAGTGAGTTAAATGCTTGTCCCCAACATCTTTTGTGGTTTGTATGTCACAGGCTTGAAATCCAAAGTCTATAAATTAAATATATTTAAGTAGGGTAGAGTAAGCAGTTCTCAATAATAATAATAATAAACACGTGGTTTGATATTTCTTGAGTAAAATAGTGTTCAGAGATTACATACTAATTGTCACATACATTTATTTAAATGCATTTGAAAAAAAATTAAAGCTTCTATATTATTGTGAGGCAGTGGAGAACTTAGACCACCCAACACATGTTTCACTCCTAAATGGCACCCAGGCCTGGGGCTTTTTCAAGGCGATTTAAGTATTATTAGTTTACAGAATTACAGGAATTCCATTCATGTACAATATATGTCACATAAAGAAAAAAATTAAAGTAGAAGTAAACGATAAATGCAGATGAACATCACATACAAGCGAAAAGGAGAGACAAAAAAGATAGAAACAAGCATAATGATAAATATTTATTAAGAAATACTATCTGCATTTGCATCTGTGTTTCATGTGCTACAATTGGTGCTTACAAATCACTCCTTGCTTTTCTTGGGAGATGTTTTTTTTAAAGGGTAGCAAACTGTCATTTTTGGTGTCTTGGTGCTCGTGTTATGAATGACGGAATTAGGTTTTTAGGGCAGGGGCGTTCCGGCACGGGTCCTAGATAGTGAGTCAAAAGGGTGTTTGATAGGGACAGGCAACGCGGTGTGGAAGGGGGGTCTCAGAAGTTGCTCAAATTGTTTACAGGTAGCATTGTGGATATAAGCACTGTTTTACCTAAGATGGTTTGTACATCAAAAATAGCGTTGTTAGTCTCACATGGTTTGTAAGATAAGCACTAATGAAAGGTAGGTGTAATATGCCCAATTCCTGGCACGGTTGGTGTACTTGCTTTAATAAGTGGGCTCTTCAACAATGAGATACTAGCAATTAGTTTTCAAACCTGTCTCTTGCTTTTATTTTCCTAATTTCTCTTACCCGATTCCTACCCCCGTTCTCTTTTTCCTGATAGATATATACCACTCTTACAAAAGTATTGTGAAGCTCACTTCGCTATTAAACAAGCACGAATATCTACTATCTGAAGATATGATTAGGTCCAAGAGGACAGGCAAGTGCTTATCACTTAAAAAGCCCCACTAAAATCAGATCGACTTTAGGGATGGGCGGAACTCACAGAGTTTCACTCTGCAGAATTCAGCTGAGGTACATGAAAATTCAGCGAGTTTCCACGGAGTTCCGCGAACAAGCGGAATTAGGCACATTGTGCTGATTTTTAGTGCTGGGAGCTCGTTCCACACTGAAAAATTAGCGTGAACGGCACCACGAGGCACACCAGAGGGCACTGCTTCTTGAGTTGATTTTGCTGTCACTCGAGTAGCTTTTCTACTCGAGCGGCAGTTTCCTGACCGCAAACAATTGCGACCGCCTGCGTTGTGAAATCACGCCGGGAGCCCTCCTAGCGACCGAAAATTGTGCTAGGGGACGCCAAATCTCACTTGTGCTCACCAACATACCATTACACATATAGAGTCAGACAGTGCACCATATCAATGAAAGGGCCTCTGGTTCAGGAAGGCAACACAGTTTAAATGATTGTAGACCGAGTTGATATTTGACCGTGATTTTCGCAAATAAAGATGCCAATGCTATGCTCATTCTCCTTGACTTACGTTTGGCAATAGCGTTCATAAGACCCTGCTTGAAAGTAGTTAAATCTTCACAGAGGTCCCTGGCATCACAGTGGAGTGCTTCAAACCGTTCCCCACTAAAACACGTCAGGTCCCACCCTATATCTAAAGCTCTACAACATTCCCACACAACTCACTCCTTTTACACTGCCCTTTAACCTAAGCTTGCTCCTATTCATGCAGATTCCACATCATTTCTTCACACTCCTACGGTGGTGTTACTCAAGCCAACCTGAGAGTAAGCAACCTCCAAGGGCAATTCTACGCAGTCTGTGAGGACCTTATGACCCTCAAGGAATAAATGGGGGGAGCAGCTTGTAATGGGGTGGTGCAGCAACTGAGGAGAGACTGTGTGATCCCTGCCACCTGTGGAAATCCGCACCACTTACACCCTATTTAGGGCCACACCATGACCTTAACAAAATATATGAAATTCTGCAGTGGATACCTAGACTCCAGAGTCTTGATGGTCTCCCAGACCATGGCTCTCACAAAATGGGTGTTCTCAAGAACCATCCTCATGTTTCAGTTTGTGCAAGTAACATGTTACATTATGTATTGTAACATATAACCTAAATCTTTTTGACACTTTGGCATTTATGGATGCGGAAGTAGGCACTGATCACTTAATTTCTATCCCCACTCCTCCTCTACATCTATAAACCAACATGAATAAGCATGAATATTGCTAAGGTTACACATCCATCAACTACTTATCCCCACAAATCAACAACACTCACCTCTGCCTTCACCCAAGCGTCACACCAGCATCCTTCAACACATCACCCATTCCCCTGTACAACCCATTTCTTCAGCCTCTGCCCCTATCGAACTGTGCCAAAACTTGACACTGGTGCTCAGTTTCCACTTTCCTGTTCAAGCCATTACCCAGGTACAATATTACAAACCAACCCAAGCCTCCCAAATTCTCAACCCAACCAGGTTCTGGTTGATTCATAAGGTCAGTATCACATGGTCGTTGCACATCCAAGGCAGTACGCAATGCCAACTAACAGGACATTACCGCTCAGTAGGCAGCCAAATGGCAAGGTCACCAGCTTTGCAACATGACCCTCAGGTTTCTAAACCCACCTCTGTAAGCTGACCAAAAATCATGTGATTCTGGGCAGATCACTTATTATCCTCTCCCTAAAATTATAAATGTGTCAAGTGTGGCATAATTTTAGAGAGATGAAATGTAATGCTGTATTAGTCAAATGTGTAAATGTTTAAGTGACGTACACAATCAAGTATTGACTCCAAATTTCTCCATTATTGTACAGAGCTTGTTTGCTGTCAAGCTACTTTTAAGCTGTACAAATATTAATACATGCACGTGTAGTACCGGATGAACTCTTCAGACCAAAACCACACCAAAACCATGTGGGTTTTCCATTTTAGGACCTGCAGCATCTTCTCCTGTCTGGGACAACATCTGAAGAGACTGAACACACATGGCAGCAGCCTTCTTCCAAGATGGTGGATGGGACTGAGTTTCACGGACTGACCAGGGGGGGCCCAGAACTCCAGACACGGCCCTCTCTTTCACCCTTCTTGATGACTGTAATGTCGTGGGCTCTAGGCCCACATATTTGTTAATGGATGACCCAGACACTGCTTTGTATGTTACAGAACTGGCCTCAAGCACGTGCCCTTTGGCTCTTTTATTGGCAGGGTCACCTGGCCAGTGACGTGTGTGTTGGATGGGTGTGGGGTGGGTGTAAATTCCATCCCTCAAGGGAGTGGCTGGTAAACTAGTCCATGCTGGGACACTAGAACGTGTCCAGTAGGACACTACATTCCTCCCAAACTTTATTGAAAACAAAACAAAGTACAACCTGTGGGAATGAATGAAAACAACATAAACAACACATTCTCACAGCCTCTAGAGGCAGTCCACAGGACAGCAGTTGAAGGAGCAGCTGGGAGCATCCGGACATCTCAACACGCATCCATAGTTTAATCAGATACTACTGGGCATGAACACTATGTAGATACAGTCCATATACTTTGACTGGATGTCAGTTGAACCAATGTCCACTCGCACACTGATGGTCAGTTCTGCGTGCTCACACCGGTGATGTGGCTGGTATCAAACAATTCAAAACTTGGTGCATCAGGAGCGTCGGTGGATTCAGCTGTGAAACTTTCTCCTGTAGGTGTCCTGACTCTCTGAAGGCAAGTCTTGTCAGGGCTGAGATGCCATCGACAAAGCTCAGGATGCCTTCCTCTGCAGCTCCGACGCATCCCGGTATCTTGTCGGTGGAGCAGCTACCAGACCATCTCTTGTATCAGTATACCTTAGTGCAGGAATGTCCTTGGGGCCCTTTTCGTTGGGTTGCCATCGGACTGCGCAAACTGTGCAGGGCTGCATGTGGGCTGCCTGGGGGCCGCTGCAGGATTGCTGACAGAATCGTGACTAAGTAATTTGCGCAACCTCAAGGGTGGATGACTAATGGTCAGTGTTCTTACCAACTGGATTCAGGTGTGGAGGGCTATCTGATAGTCTCTGGACACTTGGCCTCTCACATTGTCTGGGGTGCCCCGTTGGTCTCTGGATGTTTGTAGGCATAAAGCTCCAACCTGGTGATAAGATACTCCTTCATTAGATCGGGTGATCCACATAGCAATGATGATGTGTTTGCCATTAGACGATTTGGACAACAGGTGGTGATGACTTGCATGGAGTAAGTTTGACGGGAGGGACTTTGCAGCCACATGACTTGTTGCATAGTTGGTGCCATTCTTTTCCTTTGGCCTGTGCCGTTGCTAGCAGGGATGCCGTTTGCTTCAAGTAGCCGACGCTTGGGAACTGACGGTCGCACTGGGAAGCGTGGAGTAGAGACGCGGTTCACAATTGCTGGCGGCTTACATTTGGTTCTCCGGCTGAACTGTCGCCAGGGACGTCGCGCCACCTCTGTGGTTGACTTGTGTCAGAAGGTGCACTCATGTAGTGGTACGGGTCCTCGGTCTTGTCCCCTTGATCTTGTGCTCTTGCGTATCTGTGGTCGTCCGGTCTTTCAGTGTGACAGGCCTAGTCACATGCTCTTCTTCTGTGTGACAGGTCTGGTCACTCACTTCTCTTTCTTACTCGGTTGTTGCTTGTTATTTGGCATCCTGCCACACGTTGCACGTTTTCGGTTCACCTTGTGCGAGGTGGTGTCAGGCCATGGGTCATCAGTTCTTCTCACTGGGACCTCCTGCCAGCTCCGTCGTGTTGGTATGACTGCGCATCTTCACCCGTCTTGGACCACTCGCAGGTCCTATCTGTAGTACTGGGCGTCTTCTCTCTGATGCTTCAGCTAGATTGTGAACAGCAGTGGAGGTGCCTTCAAGGATCCGGTCTGCAGCCACTTCCATACCTTTCTATTCCTGGACAAGGTATCCCGTGCTCAACTCAGGATCGCCGTGGAAGACGGGGGGCTCCTTTCTTTTGCGGTGGTGGGAGCCTGCCACTGGGAAATGTGTGACTCTCATGCCTGTAATGGGAAGATGTGCAACTCAGTCTTAAGGCAGTGTGGGGGAGGGCTCTCCCTGAACAGTCTCTGGCCCACTGCGGGGCAGTGCTAGTGCAGTTAGGGTGTAGAAGCTGTCCTTCCTGCATTCAGGCCACAAGAGGGGAGGCCTTTCTCTGGGGAGCGCTGATGATGTTGGGCATGTGTGTGGTGGGGCAGATGGCATGCAGCTCTTTACTTGTCTTGTGGTGGGGAACAGTGCCAGCCTTACTCCTCATGGCATCAGCTACAGTGTCTCTTTCGGGCACCTGGCAGGCAACCAGGCCCTTTCTATGACTGACATTGTCTTTGAGGGGGTGGGGGAGCAAGATGGCGGCTAGGTGCTGCCACTGAGAGACGGTGATCCTGGTGGCTCCCGGCGCTGCCGATTCCGTGTCTCCGCGGCCATGAGGATTATGCTTGCGGATCTCGTAACTAGCTTTCGTATACTTGCTTTAAGGAGGCGAGAACGAAGACGTGCGAGGTAGACGGTATTCGGGTCTGTTTCGTGTTTGTTTCCCTACCGCCGGCACGGCACCAAGAAGAGGCGTACTGGATGCAGTCCTTGGCAAGGATCGGCGCCAAACACACTGCAACGGCGGACTTCCTGAGGCTGTGGCTGAGGCTCCGACAGATTCCGTGGCGCCTGCATTTCGGAGTCTTCGTGCGTCCACAGTGGTTGACAATGGCGCCACCGAAGCATACTTCTCGAAGCGCCCGAGCAGCAAGCAGGCTACCGGTGAATTCAGAAGGGGGTCAAATCCACGAAAAGACGGATACTACGAGGGACATTAATTTGAAGCGCTCTACGGCAATTAGTAAACCCGTGCTACAGTTTCTTCAATCACGGCAATCGACAGAATTGTTCTCCTCGGAAGAAGCAACTGTTGCAAGTGCAGGTAACAATCTTGCAGACTTTGTTGTTAACGCTATGGATGCTACAGATGGGCTGCATATAGAACAGACTGTTACTGAGATACATCATGCTGTAGCTGCTGATATGTTGACAGATGAATCTTGTGAGGACCCTCTTATATCACTTCAGCCTGCTCAAAATAATGCGTTAGATTGTTTAAAAAGTGGCAAAGATCCCGTGGACTCCCAAGAAGTTGCTAAATGTGATACCTCAAAGAGCAGTAATAAATCTGAGATGACTGTTTTTATGGAAAAGGGGGAGGCAAATCTGAAAGAGACTCTAATAACTACTGCTTCTACTCTGAAAGGGGGGTCTTCACTACAGATGGTAATTTTAGAGGCAAACACAAGGGAGCTCAATATCGTTAAAGGAGGTGTTAATGGTGGCCCCCCCAAAAATGTTGCTTTAGAGGCCCTTGGGCATATTTATACATCACCTGAACCTGAACCCAGTGTGCGGTTAGTAACTGAAATGTCTGAGAACGGAAAGGACATAAAGGTCATAAATATACCTCTTATATTAGACACCAATGACCCTAGCCCCTCAAACCCACAGAATACATTGTTAATTCAGGGGGCGGGGCGGGGAGCGGTGCAGGATAGCCAGAGTGCTCAATTATCTGTGGCCAGGAAAAATAATATTGCCAAGGCAAGATCCGTGAAGAATTCAAAGAAACTCCATCCTCGACTCAGCCAGGGGGCCGGTAATGGAAAATCGAATCAATTAAAGGAAGGGGTCGCCGGTAGCCCTATACGACGTTGGGTCCAGGCTAAAGGGGGTATTAAAACAATGATATCACGGCTGCCTGATGCAGGCTCCAATTGTAGCGCCAGGAATGCTCTCACCTCTAACCCAACACTTTCAGATGAAGTAGATCTAGGGCCTGCATTAGATCCTAGGCAAACGCCGGTTGAGGCTTACGTTCATGATAACTCTGGGTTATCTCCAATCTCTGGCCCCTCCCAGTTCTCCCAGCCCTTAGGGGCACTATCACTAGTGAACGAAGACTCTCAAGGTGATGGCAAGGATTCTACGAGGGAGGAACCCTCAACGCTCCTTCTGATACTCCAGTCCTTCAAAGATCAAAGGGAGGAAACACGCGAGCTTTTCGCCCAAGCCCGGGCTGATAGTAGTGAGATACAGTCATCTTTGAGAGAAGTAAAATCAAAAATGGGAACTCTTACAGAAGAGGTGGTCGATCTACAACAAAGAGTGGTTCAAGTTGAAGAAGTAGTTTCCAAGTCCTCAAGCTCAGTACAACAACATGACGATAAGATTACGGCAATGCAGCTGAAGCTTGAAGACTTGGAAAATCGCCAGCGGCGGCACAATATAAAACTGTTTGGTATTCCGGAGGGCCAGGAGGGCTCGGATTCACGATCCTTTATCGTCCACATTCTTCAGAAGACTTTCCCGGACCTTGGGGACTGGGATTGGGACTGTCAGGTACAGAGGGCTCATAGACTGCCATTCATACAGAACAGACAAGACAATCGATATCCAAGGCCTTTTCTGATTTATTTTGGAAATTTTCTATTACGGCAAGCTGTTTTGATGAAGGCGAGTCCGAGAACACCGGTGTCAGTTGAATCATTCTCAATTTTTTTCCGAGCAGACTACTGTAAGACGACAATGGATCGTCGTTGGCAATTAAGACAGTTGATAGACCCATTGAAGGCAACTGGTGCTCAAGTTTACTTGCAGGAGCCTGCACGTTTGAAAGTCATTCGGGGGGGGCAGTCGTATTTTTTATCTTCTGAACTGGAAGCAAAGGAAATGCTTTATAGATGGCAGGAAAATAAGAAAGATTGATAAAAGGATGGATGGTACTTAGGATTTCTCAGTGCATAGATATCTTTCTCTTCTTTTTCTGTTTTCTCTTATTAACTTGTTTACTCTTCTTTTTTTTCTTTCTTTCTTTCTCCGTCATCTTATTTTGCTGTCCTCATGGCCGCGGGGGACGGGGGACGCCGGGGTCTCCTGGGGTTGCTATATCTCAAAAGCTGCCCAACCAGCGGCAGTTTCAAGAAGGGGATGATTCCTCCCCCTAGGTGCAGGGTTAGGGTAGGGTGGGCGATTGGGGTAGGGAGGGAAGAGGGCTGGGGGGGTATGGGTGGAGTCAAAAACCAAATAAAGCCAGCAGGTGGTTAACTTTTGTCAAGGGAATGGATAAGGTGGAAGGGAAATGGCCTAAGGTGGCTGAGATGGATAGGATGAGGGAATTTGAAGGGCTAGAGGTGAATAACAATGTGGATGGAATTGGTTAAATGTCTGGCATGGAACGTCGCAGGGCTGAATAGCAGGATCAAAAGGCAACTAGTCGCAGAAGAATTAAAGTTATATCGCCCTCAAATAGTAATGTTAACAGAGACACATCTATCTTATAAAGATCGTGGGCTTCTGAAACAGCTCGGTTACGAGCCTATAGTTGCAACATCACAGAGTATATCTATACGGGGGGTAGCTATCATGCATCATAAACAATTTCCATGTTCAGTCATCAAAACGATGTCCGATAAGGGGGGGAGATGGGCTATCGCCCAGCTAATGATAAGGGAGAAAAAATATGTCTTTTGTGTTTTGTACGGTCCTAATACGGACGATGCTACAGTGTTCGATTTAATAAACATGGAATTGTTGAATTGGGAGGGGGAACGGGTCGTGATGGGGGACTTCAACTGTACAATGGATCATAGGATTGACACTACTAGACGTATTGTTTCATCAAGAATGAGAAAGGTCCGTGCTGCAATTATGGAATTAGGTAGACTGCAGTCAATCAACGATGTTTGGCGGTCACTATATCCAGAGATACCGGGATATACATATTACTCAGCTCCGCATAAGCTACATTCTCGCATCGACATGGCTTGGGTGTCCGATCAGTTATTATGGGCTGCTGATATAGAAATTTGCCCAAAGATCACGTCGGATCACAATCCAATTCTTCTTACATTTAAATTCTCCATTGTGCAGAAGAAACTTAGAACTTTTTCTTTTCCCCGGTATCTTTTAACAGACGAGACATATGTTGCTATGATAAGGGAACAGCTTAGGCTCTTTTTTTATGAGAATATTGGATCTGCCTCTCCCGCGGTGGTGTGGGACACTTGGAAGGCAATAATTCGTGGCTCTACACAGCAATACATTTGGCAGCAAAATAAAGAACGGCAAGACTCCATTAAGGAGATGACTCTTGCTATTAGAATAGCTGAGGATAAATATGCTGAGGCAGCATTAAAGGGAGACGGGGGGACAGAACAGCTGGGGCTAATACTAGGCAACTTAAGATCTAATCTAAAGAATATTTTTAGGGAAAGAATATTAGCTAGCTCTAAGAGATATCAGCTGTCGCAATATGAATATGGGGAAAAAATAGGCAAGTTATTAGCTTATAAAGTGGCTGAGGATAAGGCTAAGACAAAGATAAAACTTATCAAGGGGGTGGATGGAATACAATATAAGCAACCACAGGAAATCTTAGAGCGATTTGCTTTATACTATCAGGGATTATATACACCAACGACTCAATCTAAACAAGAAGAAATCCGGGAATACATCCAGAATTGTGCTTTAACCAGAATGGACGAGGTAATTTCTGACTCTCTGGTTGTAGATGTCTCTAGGGAGGAGATAGAACTAGCAATTAATACTCTTCCATCTGGGAAAGCCACGTGAGAAGATACAATCCCCCTTGAATTCTACAAAGTTTTTAAGGATGTTCTGCTGTCTCCTTTTAGGCAACTGATTAGTTATATTGGGAAACACGGTAAGACCCCTGAGTCTTGGAGAATGACACAGATTGTTTTTTTCATTAAAAAAAATAAACCAGCAGACGACTGTGGGTCTTACCGGCCAATATCGCTGATTAATAATGATGCTAAAATCTATGCGAAGATACTCGCTAAACGCCTGGCTCCTATAATGTCTAAACTCGTCTCTAGTCACCAACACGGGTTTATACAGGGTAGGGATACAACTGCCCATGCTAATATGGCTGTAGCTGCTTTTGATGCTGCAGATATTACATCCACCCCACTCGGAATGATTTTGTTAGATGCAGAAAAAGCATTTGATCGAGTGGGGTGGGATTTCTTATGGGCAACATTATTGGCTTTCGGAGTTAAGGGCCAGTTTTTGAATTGGGTCCAAGCTTTATATGATCAACCTCGCGCAAAAATATTGTACGCAGGTCTTCAGTCGTCTACTTTCCGGTATTTCGTGGCACTCGTCAGGGCTGTCCACTCTCTCCACTTCTTTTTGCTTTATATATTGAACCATTTATAGTTATTTTACAGAGACATCCGGAAATAAAAGCTTTTATACAGGGAGAAAACTCTATGAAAGTGACTGCATATGCAGACGATTTAGCAATTTTTTCGACAGTACCTTCGGTTAAAGCAGCCGAAGAATATGGAATACAATCAGGGTATAAATTAAATATCAATAAAACTCAGGTTCTTCTTAATTTTAAACCTGCGATCCAAATACAGGGAACGTGTTCTGTTGTCACCTATCTCGGTGTGAGGCTTTCTGCTCAGATCCATAATATAATTTCATTAAATTACGAAACGTTGCTAAAAGAGACAGCCATCTCATTAAAGAACTGGCATAAGTTGCCCTTAGGCATTATCGGACGTATCAATATAATTAAAATGAAGATCCTTCCGAAATATCTTTATCTGTTTAGATCCATCCCGCTTCGGATTCCTAATACATTCTTTAAGAAATTAGAAGGATTACTGAGCAGCTTCATTTGGGGATACAGAAGAGCCCGTAGGGCTATAGATTTGTTGAAACTCCCTTATAGTCAAGGGGGTTAGAATTTCCTGATTTTAAATTTTATTTCTGGTCTGCTTTTTTTTGTCGCTTACGAAGCTTAATTCATTCTGAGGGCATTGATTTTTCACATAGATTTTTGTTGGGCACTGAGAGTCGAATGTTCTTGTACAGAATTAATGATCCGAATTATTTTAAAAGGGTCAAGTTCAAGACTATACGTGACAGTATCTCTATATGGCGTGCTATTTCTCTTAAATGTGACATACCGTATTTCTATGATAAGTTCCCTCTTTGGTCTAATCCTGGCCTACCAGAAATATTTCATGATGGAGTCAGCAAA
This sequence comes from Calotriton arnoldi, assembly GCA_963921515.1. NCBI lineage: Eukaryota > Metazoa > Chordata > Amphibia > Caudata > Salamandridae > Calotriton > Calotriton arnoldi. The sequence goes on from CAWUFW010008514.1 coordinate 408,640, forward strand.
CAATGGGCTTGTCTGGGTATCAAGAGTTTGGGGGATCTGTATGATTGTCAGGGATTTTTATCCTTTGAGAAATTACAAATGCAGTATAAATTACCAAACAGCGCACTGCTAAAATATTATCAGGTTCGGGACTACTTCATAAAGCACTTAAATTTGATGAGTATATCTGAATCTGATATTTGGGATATTCTTCATACTGAGAGCACAAAATCTTTGATTAGCAAGGGGTATAAAGGTATTAATAATTGCAGGAAGAATAACTGTGGTAGATTGGCTGAACGTTGGGGCAAAATATTCGGCTTGGCGGTCTCTGCAAATATAATTTCACAAGCCCTTAGTATTATAGATAAGTCAATGTACTCTACAAACTTACGGTTACAGCAACACCGCATGATATGCTTGCTATATTATACCCCTGAAAGAATATCAAAATGGTCATCGAATAACATGGGTAATGATCGGACTAAATGTCCCAAGTGTGGTCTGTATGCTGCTGATATTAAGCATATGTTTGTAACATGCCCAGAATTGTCAGCATTCTGGCAAAAGGTTGGCCAGGTTTTGTCTGAGAAGTTAGGGATAAAACTACCTTTAATAATAATGGATATTATGCTGGGTTATAGTACCGAGGAGCCTAAATTTAACAGCTTAATGGCTATATTACTGATCTCTGCTAGGTTAGTTATAGCTAGGGCCTGGATCTCACCAAGGCCACCTGCCGCTACTGAATGGTGGCTTCTGGTGAGACAGACCCATGATATGGAACATACACTAGCTAAATCAAGAGGCATTCGATCTCTACTGAAATTTAAAGCAATTTGGGGGGATCTGTTCTAGTCTCAATATGTTTAGCTTTTTTTTTTTTTTTTTTTTCTCTCAGAAGAAGCAATTATGTGTTTTTAATCTTTTTACTGGCTGGATTTGTCTAATTTTGTTCTTAGTTTCATGTCAGGGTCAAACGTAAAGGCTTTATCAATTTGGAATAATGCTGTCTATGTATTTAATTATGTTTTTCTGATTTTTCTACCTGTTGGCAAAATAAAAAATAAAAAAATAAATAAAAAAAAAGACATTGTCTTTGAGGGTGCCCTCAGCTGGCTCCCTGTATGCCTGCGTCTTCTTTCCTCATCGACCTCTCGCAGGTCCTGTCCCGTCCTCAGGAATCTTCTTGGTGCTCCACTCCCTGGATGGAGGGTCACCTTTCTTCCGTCTTCTTCACTCGAGGGCAAGGTGCTTGCACCTTGAGGCTACACAGTCGCAGCACTTGGTCCTGCCTAAGTGCGGGAGTGCTTGGCAGGATTGGTTACTCCGTGTGACATGTGCAATGACGGCCCAACATTGGCCATTCAGTGCTGGGGATGGCCGAGTGAGTCGTGGTGGGGCTAGTGGACAGTCTCTCTGCGGGCAACATCTGCTGGCACCTTGCGTGCCCGTTCCTCTCTCTTGCGGTGGTGGCCGTTCATCACTGGGGCATGCGGCGCTATCTCCTTGCTTGCGGTGGCGTCAGACAGCCACTGGGGGGGCGCTCAAACAGTGCACGTTCTCCTTGTGCCTTTCGTGGGGTTTGCTGACTTTCCTTTGCTGTTCTGCTTGGGACTTGGCTCCCTTCTCTTTGCTGGGGCGCTGCCTTCTTAGGCTTTGCTGCTTTGGGCTGGGCTGCCTGTGGCTTCACTACCTTGGCTTGAATTAGACTTGTGGCAGTCTATCTTGGCTGGGGCAGCTTTGGGCTTCTTGGGGCTCTTTGTCAGGGTTAACAGTCTCTCCCCTCTAAAACAACAGGCAGCTGCTGGGGGCGTGCAGAACTTTCCTGGCCAATCCCTTGCTGTGGTGTAGGAGACGTGGAGCACCTCGCTGCATGACAGGACATGTCTGCACAACTCTCCTTTTTAGGTCTCGCCTAGCGACGCAGCGCATGTGCTGCTCGCTTGGCGAGATCTATTGTCGTCAATTTTTCTTCGGAAGGGGGACAGGAGATGTGCACGCGTCGGACAGGAGATGTGCACGCGTACGTGCATGCGTACGGCTCGCGGCGTTTCAGCAGTAACGCACGCATGGCGCGCTTTCACTTTCCCTCCCTCCCCCCGTCGGCTCCAGATCATCTCGGAAGCTCCCACAGTATAGATGGTCTCGTTGTAACATGGTCAGAGCATTCCTACTTAACTGCCTAGCTGCCGCCTCTCAGGCTATCATCCCTTCCTGGACCTCAATAATCAATGCCTCCCTCCTACAGGGCTCAATTCCTGTTTCGCTCAAGGCTGGCCAAGTTATCCCCATCCTAAAAAAAACCTCGCTGGACCCTGCTTCCGCTGAGAACTATAGACCCATATCCAACATCCCACTCCTAGCCAAAGTTCTGGAAAAATGTGTGCAACAGCAGCTGAGCCTACACATCAACAACTTTCACCTGCTAGATGACTTCCAATCCGGGTTCAGACCTGGACACAGCACGGAAACCACCCTCCTCCACATTGTGGATGACGCCCTCCAAGCCCTCGACCAAGACAAAACCTGTCTCCTAATCCTCCTAGACCTTTCTTCTGCCTTTGATATGGTTAACCACGAAATTCTCCTTGAACGCCTCAAACTCAGGATGGGGTTGGATGGCACCGTCCTTGAATGGTTTAGATCCTTCCTCCAAAACCGCTCACAGAGAGTCCTCATCAACGGTAATCTATCCGCCCCCTCTCCGGTCACGGTTGGAGTCCCCCAAGGATCAACCCTCTCCCCTACCCTCTTCAATCTTTACCTTGAACCTCTCACCGAGGTGCTACGTGCCGCCAATATCTCCTACCTTATGTACGCGACGATACACAGATCTACATAAAAATCTCTTCCCCGGAGGACATCTTCTCCCTGAACGAGGCCCTGAAGCTGACAGTGCATTGGCTCACCGCCAACCAGCTTAAACTCAACGCAAACAAAACTGAATTTCTTCTGATCTCCCCACCCAAACCCAATCCAGACATCCAGGAATGGATCAAGACCATCACAGCACTAAACTGCCCTCCTACCATTGTTGACTCTGCGAAATCCCTTGGAATAACCCTTGAAGGCAGCCTAAACATGCGTGGCCATATAAACTCGATGGCCAAAATGGCTAGATTCCACCTGAGTTACCTAAGAAACCTAAAACCTTTCCTCGAAGTTTCCGACCTTAAAACAGCAATCCAGGCACTAGTCATTTCCAGACTAGAATATGGATGCTCTACTCTCGCAGGGCTACCCAAGAACTCTCTGGCCCCATTGAAAGCCTGCCTCAACACCGCCGCCAGACTCCTAACTGGCTCAAAGAAATTCGACCACATCTCTCCCCACCTCAAAGTTCTGAACTGGCTTCCCCTAGAGGCCAGAATCCAATTTAAACTGGCCTGCATTACTCACAAAGCTCTTTACTCCAATTCCCCTACATTTCTCGCCCAAAAACTCGTGATATCCGGAGAAGCCAGAAACTCTCGATCTGCCAAAGACCTGTTGCTGCAACCAGCACGCTTCCGGAAGAAAAAAACCTACAATCGGGCCTTCTCTGGAGCCGCTCCAAGAATTTGGAACTCTCTCCCACCCGCCATCAAAAGACTTCCGTCCTTGGCACACTTTAAGAAGGAGACCAAAACCTTCTTAATGGGCAAATACCTCGTCTAATGAATACATCACAATCACCTCAGTGACATGTTCCTCCCTCCACCTCGGCATTATCCACGGCTTCTACGGACGATACCTATTCCTGAACTCCTTGGGTATCCCCCCAAGAGTTGAAACTGCGTGCCTTCTTGTATAATGTATCTACTTGTTTTAATTTTTATCCCACATGTAGCTGGGACTTTAGACTGTGTGCTTCCCTTGTATAATGTATCCCTTTAGACTGTGTGCTTCCCTTGTATAATGTATCCCCTATTGTACCCAATTGATCCCTCCCTTCCTAACGCTTTGTATACCACCCCTAATCCTGTAAAGCGCTCTGATACCCTCACGGGTCTGGTTCGCGCTCTATAAAACTATAAAATAAATAATAAATAAATAACTATATCTAAGATTCCGTGTAGAAACTGTGAACTTTAATAAATGTCTTCCAAATATGTGTTATCTAATGTGTTACATCGAATCAGAAAGATGCAAAATAATGAACTCTGCTTGAATGTTCAAGTGTCCTGTTGACGTTTTACGTGCCTTCCGTTTCGTGATTTACATAACAGGCCTCTCGGAGGCTGGACTCCTTCTGTACACGGTGCCAAGTCAAACCACTGGATCGCTTCTGCTTGCCTGTTCGTATGAAATGTGTGGTCTGCCCACCTCGAAGCCTGGCAGCTTAGGGCGGATGCCTGAACGCCGAGGATGGGCCGTTTTCAATTATATCAGTCCTTCCTAGATTAAACAATACCATACCGTGCAGCGGTCAGGATCCAAGACCCGCACTGACGGTGCACTCGAAGGTTCAGATGAGTTCAGCAGTTTGCAGTGGTTGGTGCATTGCTCTTCAGCAAAGGTTGCAGCAGGCTCGCAATTTGGCACGTGACCATCCAGGCCCATGTGTGTCGATTCGTCATAGGAACAAGGAAAACATTCCCCGTAATGCTGTGGAAGAGATGCGCTGGCACACACATTATTCCTAAACCCAAGCCCGCCTCTGCTTCAGGTTTATTGTGGATTTTTTAGCTGTGTTTCCTGTGCATTACTGTTGTTTAGCGCTCTCAGCACTTCTGCCATTGTAAGTCTTTTTCCCGCTTTCCCCCGCTGTGTTCCGCTCAGTACTCTGCTGTCCCCGCCGCCGCTCCTAGTCAGTTACCGCCCCACCCCCTGACCCAGCCCTACCTCTACTCCCGCCCCCCTCCCCTACATAATGGCGACCGCTGCGCGGTCGCGCCGTGCCAAAGGCAAGCCCGTCTGCACCCGACCGCGACCAGCGCCAGGAACCCTGGTTCTCCTGGTCCCCACCGCTACGACTCAGCCACCCTCCACGCTCACAACCCCGGTGGCCACGCCGACTGCGTAAGATCCTTGCCCAACACGACCCATGGACAGTTCTCGTGCGGGCACTGTCGAAGATCCTTCACCATCAACGAGACGCCCGCAGCCACCGAAGGGCCGCCGACCGAACAACCCACTGAAACCCTGACCTGCATCCTTCTCAACGTGCGCTCCCTACACCTGATCGACACCCTCTCGCCCGACGTCGCCTTCTTCACGGAAACCTGGACCAACGCCACCTCCGGCCCCGACATCGCCACAGCAATCCTGGACGGCTACAAGATCCAGAGAAAGGACCGCCCACACCGCCCGGGAGGAGGACTCGCCATCGCACACAAGACTCCCCTCCGACTCTCCACATCCAGCACGAGCGACCCCCACTCCAACACGGAACACCTCCACTTCCAGATCCAGACCAACCCCAGGACCATGCTACGCGGCACCCTCATCTACAGACCGCCAGGTCCCCGCGCCCAGCCCGCAACCACCATCGCCGAGCTTGCCGCACCCCACGCCATCACCTCCACGGATTACATCCTGCTCGGGGACCTGAACTTCCACCTCGAAAACAGCCAGGACCCTGACTCCGCCACACTCCTCGAGAACCTCACCATCCTAGGACTGAAACAGCTCGTCAGTACTCCCACCCACAGAGCGGGCCACACCCTCGACCCCATCTTCGCGGGAGGATCAAACATCCGCTTCAGCCACACCACCCAGCCCCTCTGGACGGACCACCACTGCGTCCATTTCACTTTCAACACCACCCCCGCACCCAAGACCGCCCCACGCCCGCCGCGACGGAACTGGAGTAAGGTCACCGAGGAGCACCTGAACTCCACCCTCCTCCAAGACCCCCCCAAGGCCCCGACCGACAACAACTCCGCAGCCAGGGAATTCCACCGCTGGGTCTCCTGCTGCGCCGACAAGCTGGCACCTCTCCGCCGCGCCGCCAATCAACGCCCACTGAGGGCCGCCTGGTTCACCACCGAACTTCAAGAAGCCAGACGCTCCTGCAGACGCTTGGAGAAAACCTGGAGGAACCAGAAGACCACGGAAGCAGGGAACAACCACAAGAGCGCCCTGAAGGACTACCACCAGCGTATAAGGGACACCAAAAGGACCTTCATCAGAAACAAGGTCAAGACCAACGCATCCAACGTCAAGGAACTGTTCAACGTCATTCAGCAGTTCGCAAAACCCTCCTGCGAATCCACTGACATCACACCCTCCCAGGAACTCTGCGACAAACTCAGCTCCTACTTCCACCTGAAGATCAAGGCCCTCTACGACAACTTCAGCGAGCCAGCAGAAAACAGCACCACACTACCCACCACCGCCGAGAAGCCGACCATCACCTCCTGGGCCCCCGCATCTGTCAAGCTCATCTCCTCCAGCATGAAGAAGATGCACTCAGGAGCCCCAACGGACCCCTGCCCCCCTTACATCTTCCACAGGGCCACCGCTGTCATCGCACCCGAACTAGGATGAACAATCAACTCCTCCCTCATATCCGGCATCTGCCCAGACGACTGGAAGCGCGCAGAGGTGAAACCACTCCTCAAGAAACCAACGGCCGACCCAACCGACCTGAAGAACTACCAGCCCATCTCTCTCCTCCCCATCGCAGCCAAAGTCACCGAAAGACTCGTGAACGCCCAGCTGACCGCCTTCATCGAAGAAAACTGCATCCTAGACACTTCCCAGTCTGGCTTCCGCAGCAACCACAGCACCGAGACCGCCTTCCTCGCAGCCACCGACGACATCCGCATGCTGCTAGACCAGGGACACACCGCAGCCCTCATCCTCCTAGACCTCTCTGCAGCCTTCGACACTGTCTCACATCGCACACTAGCCGCCAGACTCCACGACGCAGGCATACAGGGATCCGCCCTCGACTGGATCCAATCCTTCCTCGCCGGCAGAACCCAGAGGATCGGACTCCCCCCTTCCTCTCCGACCCCACTGACATCATCTGCGGAGTATCCCAAGGATCTTCACTAAGCCCGACGCTCTTCAACATCTACATGGCCCCCATCGCCGCCATTGTCAGACAGTAAGGGCTTAGCATCGTATCCTACGCCGACGACACCCAACTCATCCTCTCCCTCACCAAGAACCCAGAAAATCACCAGACTCAGCTTCCAGGATGGAATGAGAAACGTAGCAGCCTGGATGAAGGACAGCTGCCTAAAGCTCAACTCCGAGAAGACCGAGGTCCTCATCCTCGGACCCTGCACCTCCGCCTGGGACAACACATGGTGGCCCTCCGCCCTTGGGAGCCCACCCACCCCGACAGACCACGCTCGGAACCTCGGCATAATCCTCGACTCCTCCCTCTCCATGAACCACCAGATCAATGCCTTCGCCTCCACCAGTTTCAACTGCCTCCGCATCCTCCGTAAGATCTTCAAATGGATCCCCCCCAACTGCAGAAAGACCGTCACCCACACACTCATTACCAGCAGACTAGACTACGGCAACGCCCTCTACGCCGGAATCAACAAAACTCTTCTACGCAAGCTCCAAACCATCCAGAACGCCGCAGCCAGGCTCGTCCTAGGGACACCGCGCCACGAACAGATGACCCAACACCTACGAAGCCTCCACTGGCTCCCCGTCGAGAAGAGGGTCACCTTCAAACTCCTCACCCACGCCTACAAATCCCTCATCAACATCGGACCCAAATACCTCAACGACCGAGTATGTTTCCACGTACCCAAGAGAAACCTTCGCTCCACCGACCTCGCCCTGGCAGAGATCCCCCGCATCCGCAGAAGCAGAACCGGCGGGAGAGCTTTCTCCTACATCGCAGCCAGAACCTGGAACGAGCTCCCGGTCAACATCAGATGCTCCCCAACCCTCCACACGTTCAGGAAGGACCTCAAGATTGCTCTTCAACTGACCCGGAGCTGTTTCCCCTTTCCCCCCCCCCCCACAGCACCTTGAGACCCTCACGGGTGAGTAGCGCGCTCTATAAACCTCTGATTGATTGATTGATTGAATTTAAGAAGTTATTATATAAACCTGCGTTTCATGCTGCCCATTCACACCGTGCATCAAACAGCACATTGCACGCGTGTCCTTCAGCGGGCTTCTTTGCCTAGAATAAATCTGTTAATGTCGTCAATTTCTTCGGGAGGCAGTTTGTAAAAATAACTTTTATTAACTTTGCTGATGTTCTTGACACTTTATCGTGACTATAAGTTGGAGCCGCAGCGAGATGGAACGTTCCAAGACCCGTGACTCGAGTGCTCCGGATGTGATAGGCGTGTCCCTGCTGTCTTCCCGTACCTCTGGAGGCTGACAGACATCAGTAAGTAGTGCTGCTGGTAATGTGGGACAGTAATCACTAATTTTTATGCTGCAATGTAATAAACAGGAACTTGCAGTGCCGTTAGCGACCCAGGCTACATTCCAAAGTGAAAGAGCATCATCACCAGTTCCCATGCCTGCGGGGCCATGACTCAGGGGGCAACGGAAGTGGGTCATACAGTGTGGTCTCTGCCTGTATGTTTCGTTGTCTAATCCAGTCTTTTTTCTCACCATGGTTCCTCTCACTCTCCTTTGTGCCGTATATTTCTCTGCGTCTTCCTTTTACCTCTGTTATCCAATTCCTTCCTCTGTTTTCCTCTCTCATTTTGTCCCATTATTTCCTTGATTACTTCTTGTCTTTTGCTCCATTTTTTTTGCTTCTTTTATTAATCCCTGTCTCACTTCTCTCTGTTGTGCGGTCGCTGTAGAGAAGCTTAATTCTCCTTTTTTCCATCGAACTCCTCCTGTGCTTTGTACTGCCTCCCAACCCCGGCTGCTCTTTTCTCTTCCCTTTTCCCTAGTAGAGGTGCTGGCGAACCGCGGGGAGCCAGTCCTCTGGTCTGTAAAAATATTGCATGGGGAAATAGCGAAAGTGAGTCCTAGACAGGAAGTGACACACTGAATGCAGGCAGATAGCACCCATTCTCTAGTCTATCGCATGACTTCCCTTTCGGCCAAACCGCCTACACAGCAGCACACTAACATGTCAGTGAGTAAGTCATACTGGAAACACCTAAACAAGCATTTGCAATGCAATAGGTCTCGCATTTACGCGAGTTTGAGCTATTAACATTGCAAATAACAATGCCTTTTATTTTTGTTTTTGTTTTTAAAACATAAATAAAAGCCAGTGTCATTTACAATGCCAATAGCTTAAACTTGCGTAAATGCGAGACCTATTGCATTGCAAATGCTTGTTCTTTTAATGGCTCCAGTCTGTGGCAGGACTCATGCAGTGGTGAGTGTAGTAGCAGCTTCAGGCACCCACTGTGCTTACTCCCTCCATTATGCTTTGTGACTGCAAGCACTCGCTGTGAACATGCCTTCACTTTCTTTTTCTCGTGCTGGCTGATGACGGAGGTTGCAGCAGGCAGCAATGCCTCGCCTGACTGGCTGTGGCTGCAGATGGCCACCAGAGGGTGCTCTACGCACTCCGAACCCTTCCCAGCTTCTCACTCTCTCTTGCGGGGGACGGGCAGTGCTGTTTAGATTCCAGGGGAGGCAACAGCAGCTGTCATGGGTGCAGAACCCATGACAGCTCCTGGGCGCAGTGGGGGCTGCTTTTATGTTTCCGGCGCATGCGGGGGCACTACGGGCTCTTCCTCATGAAGTCGGCAGCGTAGCTTGGTTTTTTCGGAACTTCACCCTACTGGGGGGCCACCTCATGCGTGTCAATGGTGGGTGCAGTTTACTGCTCAGCTGCCAAGTGGCGTTGCAACTTCATTATGAGGCCACAGGAGCCTCTTCTACGCTGAGCTGAAGATGCCGGTGCGGGACTGTATTCATCACTGGTGCGGGCTCAGCGTTACTTCTGGCGGAGTGCCACCATTAACAGTCGGCCCCATGTCACGACCTGGCTTACAGCAAGCGGGTGAGGCGCCGCACTTGCACAGTGACTGTCCGCGGCAAGGTAACAGGGGCACTCCCCTTTCATGGCCGTGACCATCTGGGTGTAGCAGAGGGGGTTTCTCACCTCATTCATTGAGGGTCAGCAGCGTAGAGGCGCCTTAAGTGCGGTGCTGGCTATGACTTCTCATCCCTTTTTCGTTTCTCTTTCCCCTCAAGGCCGGTCAGTACCGCGGGTTGCTGCAAGGGGCTTGAGCACGCCGCCGTGCTCGCTGCAGGTGTTGGGGTGCCTCATTCTCCGGCTACGTTTCTCCCCCCACGACGAACAGCAAAACGGCTGCCAGCTGACATGTGGGGTCACACCTGCTCATCGCCAATGTAAGGTTGTGGGCTCTAGGCCCAAATACTTTGTAAAGGATGACACAGACACTCTTTTGTATGCTACAGAACTGTCCTCGACCATGTGCACTCGGGCTCTTTTATTGGCAGGGTCACCTGACCGGTATCACCTTTGTTGGATGGGTGTGGGGTAGTTGTAAAGGCCAGCCCTCAAGGGAGTGGCTGGTAAACTAGTCCATGCTCGGGCACTAGAACGTGTCCAGCAGGACACTACAGTGACCACAAAGTGTTTTGTTCTCCTTGACCTCTAGGCGTCTGTTTGCAGCTGGCGTCAGGGCTAAGGAATATCAGGGGTTAACAGTAAAGTTACCTGAGTTATAATTTCATGCACTCTAAACGTGCGTGTGCCGACTGCCGAGTGATGGCCACACGTGCAGCGGCGGCTCCTCCGCTATGGCGAAGGAGCATTCCCCCCCCTGCCAGCACTTTTAAAACCAGTTTTATTATCGTTTTATTTAGCTTGTGCCGAGACTTGGGGGCAGAGCCAGGGTGGTGACAGGCTGGAAGGGTGTGTTTTGCACTGCCTTCACTGAACATGTAGGTTTGGCCAGCCGTCTCAGGCCGGCCAAACCCACATGTGCAGTGAAGCTCTCTCCAACCCAGCAATACAGGCACAGACTCCCAGTCTGTCCTGGAGCACAAATTATCGGCGCTCAGGCCAATTCTGAAGCTGCTCTCGCATGAGAGCAGCTTCAGGATTGGCCGCAGGCTGGGAGACTGTGCCTGCCTGCAGTGAAGAGGAGGAGAAGAGCGCGACGCGATGGTGGAGGGCAGCAGGTAAGTTATTTTTCTTCTGTTTGTCTCTGCCGTCCCCGTTCCCCTCACCCCTCCCCCGCCCTGCCTCTTTTCCCCAATATGAGCCGCTCCTGCACACGTGAACCTAGCTTACATCTTTGTAACTCTTGCTATTTTGTAAAAGTGACAATTAAAAGTCAGTAAAAAATACAAGCGATGAAAGTTTACTAAGTGTTCTTCTGTTATTCTTTATTTGTACGATATAAATCTGAAAGGTGGGTGAGAGAACAGAACATTCTGTGTTGAGTAACAGCAGGAACCAGTTCGTTGAGATGGACTAACATGTTCTCTCCTTGCAGTTGAATGTCAAGAAGTGATTGAATATCACTTTCACGGTAGGTTTTAACCTGTCTGTGCTTTTTAGTGGTGTGCGTGTCTTCCATCCAATTCGTGTACATGTTATTTTTAAAGACAAATGATGTGTGGCAATGTACCAAACAAAAAATATATGCAAGACAATTTTGTTTTACATTTTGTAATCAGACTATTAGTGGGTGATATCTTTTTTTGACTTGACTGATGATACATTTCGTTTATTTAAAAAAGGGAGACATAAAGGTTAAATTGTAACAAAATGAGCAAAGTATTGGTATATTTGCGGCAAGCGCTTAGAAGGTTAATTAACCCAATCATGAAAAAAAATCATCTAAGGTCGGATATTGCACCATCATTTTGATATTTAGCCAAATACTAAATTATGGTATTCAATACACTCCTATTTACGTGAAATATTATTTTGTATATAGTTTTTATATTTTATATTAGTTTCTTTGTTTCTCGTTTTTGGTTTGACGTGTAGGATAGCTCAGTGAATTGAATGTTCGCTGCTGAAACTTGTGCCTCATTGGAATGGGAATCACATCACACTGATGAGCCATAAACAGGGAAAATGTGTGATTGCAACCAGCTCGTTTCCCTTTTCCATGCTTGTGTAGCTCATCCAGGCCGTGTTTTGATCTTTGCATTCTGGTACCTGTAGTCCTCAATGTTTAATGAGAAAAGAGGACTTCAAGAAATCAGGATCAGGATTGCGCGCGCATCGCGACCTAAGATGGCCGCCCGACGCTAGAGCTCCGCTTCGCGCCGGACCTTTACCGCGAATTTAAAGCGGTTCTACACCTCGTTTCAGAGAAAGGATGACAGAATTTTAAATCGGAGGATGGCCGCTTTCAGACCATATGCTTTTTTCATGGAGGCTGAAAAATTTCTGGACTGATTTTATACAGGTGACTCTTTCCTATTGGAGATGACCACCATTTTGTATGGCCTTTTCTCTCGTCTTTCTTCCTCACACATTAATATGTATTGACTTTATTGGCAGTTTCTTCTTTTTATCTGGATGATTACTACGCAGTATAGTTATTTTCTTTCCCTGAAGCTTGCTTTTGAGGGGGAACTCTTTTGAGATACTGTGAATTTTCTTCTACGCATCACCCTGGTTTCTCCTCATTATTTTTACCACGCTTCATGGGTAGAAGTAGGCGCCTACTCCATCCTAACAAAGCAGTAGAGGTGCGTCTTTCTACTCCTGCCACCAGGGGTGCAAGCGTTCCAACCTTCAACAAATTCTCCTGTTTATCGGATCTTTCGTCACGGGAGAACTGTTCCTCCCTCACAGAAAATACTATCACCATGGCATCCAAATTATTATTACCCTCAACTACCAATAAGAGACCCAAGCAGGATTCTCCATCTCCACCCAAGTCTTCCTCTCCGGTCTCTTTAGACATGGTATGGGAGGAGTTGCGCTCCCTTCGCCCATTTATTGAAGAAACAAATTCCAGGCTGCAATCGTTGGATGACAAGTGGTCTTCTATGGAGTCCCGTATCACTGTGGTGGAACAACACCTTGATGACGTGCAGGCCTCAACTTCAAAGGTTTCCTTGTTGGAGAAGGAAGTTTCACAACTAAAGAAGGTTACCGAAGATTTGGAGAACAGAAATAGACGCAATAACCTACGCGTTTATGGCCTTCCTGAAGGCCTTGAGGGTGACGATCCTGTCACATACTTTGCATCTTTTCTACCACAGTTTTTAGATCTCCCACCTACGACTAAATTGAACATTCAGCGTGCTCATAGACTGGGCCCTCGTCTCTCATCGACATCTGCTCCTTCAAATCCTCGTGGGGTTATAATACTGTTTTTGCAGTTCACTGACCTTCTGTTGGTACTTAATGCTGCCAAAGCCAAAAGAACCTCTCATGGCTAGGTACCAAAGTATTTATCTCCCAGGATGTCTCTACATTGACTGCCAAACGCCGTAAGGAATTTTTGGATCTTCGTCCTGCTCTTCGCTCCTTGGGTGCACGATATGGCCTATTCCACCCTTGCTTATTTAAGGTTACCTATCTCAATAAGACTTCTACCTTTGAAGACCCTGCTGACCTTCGCAGATTTATCCAGTCATGTTCTGCTACGTCGATGGAAACTGCTCCTTGCTCCTCTGGAACTTGAGTTTTGTTTTCCCTTTATAATCCTAATATATTGCAGTTATTGCTCTAACCTCCTTTCTTTTACAGGTCACCGTAATCTCTTCAGACTATATATATCTTTCTCTGCTTCATGTTTCATTCTATGCTTCCCTTCTTCCCTCTCCTCTCTTTTCATCTTTTCTATTTATGTATCAGTCTCTCATTCTTCCACTGCGCCTTTCTTCCTTGTTGTATATCATTACTCTTCTTCCCTTCTTATTCTATACCTGATTATGTAACTCTATCACATCATTGTATGGAATTGTTTGTTCTCTTATTTCTCATATATTTCTTTGTCTCCATTTGCAGATATAATTTACTTTGTTAGATGTTATTCTTCCTCTACATGCCCGCTCCCGTTTGTATTTTCTCACATTGATGTCCTGGTGTGTTGTGTTGCTCCCCGTTGGGTGTGCTGTCTCCAATGTCCCTTGCCGCCTTTCGTTTTCTTCTTACCCCTTAAGGTACGTATTACAGTCGTCATTTTATTTTGACATGTACTGTCTTTTCTTCTTTACCTCCCTCTTTCCCCCCTTCTTACTTCTCCTTTTTATTTCTACTCTTTGCACTGCTCTTTTCTATTTACCCATTGGGATTTCTTTTTCCTGTTCATCTTCTCTTTTGTCCTTTACTCCAGTGGTTTATCGTTGCATATTTGTATTCTTTATATACTTCAAATGTTGTTACATTCAGAGTTATTTCTTGGAATGTGAAAGGTTTTGTTAATCCAATCAAAAGACAGAGAATTTTATCCCATCTTGCCTCTTATAACCCTGACTTAGTTCTTTTGCAAGAAACCCACCTTACCGAAGCTGAGGCGTTAAAATTGAAGAAGGGATGGGTGGGCTCAGTTTTAGTCTCCCCTACCTCTACCAAGAAAAATGGGGTTGTGATTTTATGCCACAAGAAATTGAACTGTAAAGTTATGTCACAGGAAACGGATTCAGAAGGCAGATGGTTGTTGGCTCAATTGTCAATTAATAATATTTCGTTGACTGTTTTTAATATCTATGGCCCTACCCATCCTGATTGTTCCTTTTGGCCTTTAATTACACAGAAATGTATTCAATTCAGAGATGATCTTTTTATCTTAGGAGGTGATTGCAATCAAGTCATGGATCCTTTTCTTGACCGTCAGTCCCAGGTGCGCTTCACTCCTCATAAAACCCATAAACATTTTCTCGACACTATCTCTCAAACACACCTTGTGGACTCTTGGAGGCTTTCCCATCCCGATGCTCTTGATTTTTCTTTTTTTCTCCTCCTCATAACTCTCTTTCTCGTCTGGACTATATTTTTCTCTCTCAATCTTTATCTCAGAACTTGCTTTCCTCTTCTATCGAACCTATTGTCATCTCTGATCATGCCCCAATTGTAACCGATCTGGATTTACTCCCTCCACAACCCAGGTCTTCCCGCTGGCGTTTTAACAACTCCCTCCTTCTTGACCCTCTTTTCTCTTCCACTTTCACTATCTTTACCAATGAATTCTTTGCCCTAAATAAAGACTCCGTTTCCTCACCTCATATTTTATGGGACTCCTTTAAGGCAACCGCAAGAGGTTTTATTATAGATTTTGTTTCAAAAAGAAGAAACGCTTTCTTCAGCAACGTAAGACCACATTGGCACATATTAAAGATCTAGAGCATAAGTTCTATACTTCACCGGCAGAATCGGTCTTACCGGCTCTGGTGCGCGCTAAACTGGCCTTTAATAAATATACGACTGACAATGCATCTTCAATACTTCTGCGCACTAGTGCTCGTTACTACGGGGGTAGAAATAAAGCAGGAAAACTTTTGGCAAATTATCTCAAAGCCCGTAAAGAACGTACTTCGATTGATTCCATTTATTCCTCAGATGGCTCTCTCGTTCATAAAGACCAAGACATTCTTACCGAATTTAAAAACTTCTATAAAGACCTTTATACCCCAGAATCTCCTCCTTCTAGTTCTCTTATTCAGTCTTATCTTGACAAACTTCCAACGCCGTCTAACCTTCACCTTAACCTCTCTGACCTTGAGGCCCATCTATCCCTTAATGAATTATCCGCTGCATTAGCCACTTTAAAAAAGGGAAAACTCCTGGTCCGGATGGCTTCTCAGTCGAATTTTACTTACACTTTTCTAACCTATTACTTCCTAAACTATTAACCCTGTTTCACTCATTCTACCTCTCCGGCAAGACGGAGGGTACTTTTCAAGAAGCCACTATTTGTCTGATACACAAAGAAGGCCGAGACCCTATGTTCTGTAAAAATTACCGTCCAATTTCCTTGGTTAATGTAGATTATAAGCTCTTTGCCAAAACTCTTGCCTTACGTTTAGATCCGCTTATGCCTCATCTAGTGGGAAAAGAACAATGTGGCTTCGTTAAGGGTAGATTGACATCAGATAATTCCCGACTTTTTCTTAATGTCTTAAACAAAATCCCTTCTCTCTCTACATCTCTGGCGGCCATTTCTGTCGATGCGGAAAAAGCATTTGATAGAGTTGACTGGTCCTTCCTTTTTGCATCCCTAAAATGGCATGGTTTTGGTCCTCACTTTATTTCACTTATTTCTTTATTATACTCAGCTCCCAGAGCCTCTGTATTGGTTAATGGCTGTATCTCTTCCTACTTTCCTCTCCAGCGCGGAGTCCGCCAAGGCTGCCCTCTTTCTCCTCTTCTCTTTGTCTTAGCTCTTGAGCCCTTCTTATCCTCAATACGCAACAATGACTCTATATCTGGCTTCCCTTACGGTGACCAACATCTAAAGCTCTCAGCTTACGCAGATGACATCCTGCTTTTTGTCTCCGCTCCAGAAATCTCTATTCCTTCTCTATTACATGAATTTTCTTCCTTCTCTCTTGTCTCTGGTTATAAAATCAATTCAGATAAAACAGAAATTCTCCCCCTTACCAAATTTTGTCTTCCTCAGTCTTTTTCTGCCACTGGATTTGCATGGAATAGCTCCAAAATAAAATATTTAGGTGTATGGTTCTCGAACTCCATCACCGCTACTGTTAAATTGAATATGAAGGCGGTTTTCTCTCGGATTGACAATCTACTTTCCTCTTGGAATCCTTTGTTTCTCTCTTGGTGGGGTCGATTGGATTCCATTAAGATGATGATCTCCCCTATTCTAATTTACTCTCTTTCCATGCTTCCTGTCCATGTTCCAGTCTCCTATTTTAAACGTATAGATTCTCGCCTCTCTAAATTCCTCTGGAACAATAAAAAAGCCAGGATCTCCTTATCCTTTCTTCGTAAGACAAAATCTAATGGAGGGGTGAATTTTCCTGACTTTCGCCTATACCATAAATCATTTTGTCTCCGTCAGGCCTCAAGATGGCTTCTTTCCAACCCCTCTTCTTTCACTCCCCTTTGGCTTACTATTGAGCGTGCTCTATTATTACCATTCACCCTAAGGGAAGTTTTGGCCTTCTCTGCTAAATCTCCTCATATTTCTATGCCTTTATTCAAACATACTTGTACCCTACTAAGACCCTTGACACAACCAGATTGCATTTCAAGAGAATCCTTTTAGAATCTCCAATTTGGCATAACTCCATTATTACTATTAATAACAGATCCATCTTCTGGAAATCTTGGAGATCAAAGGGCATAATTTGGGTTAAACATCTTTTTGATGGCTCATCTCCATGCTCTTTCCCCCAATTTCAAGCTTCATTTCATTGTCCTCGCTCCTTCCTACAGAAATTCACCACTCTGATGTCGGTCATTCTTGACACTTTCTATTCTCTCCCCTCTTCTCCTCCTACTTCTACTTTAAGCTCCCTTCATACGATCCTTCTATCCCTACCTAAAGCTTCTCTCATTTATAAATATTATTCAGCTCCTAATCCAGATCGTACTAAAACTAAATTGGAACTTTCATGGGAAGCTGACCTGGGTTATGAATGGTCTATCATCTTCTGGGACAAACTTTGGTCCCGCTCTCTCAAAATCTCTCGTTCTGCCTCTCTCACTCAATCTATGTTTTTCCTCTATCACAGACTTTATTTTACCCCTATATTTATTGCTAAATTTTCCCATTCCACTGATACTAGCTGCTGGACCTGTGGTGCTTCTACTGCTGATCTTTTACATCTTCTCTTTCTTTGCCCTTCGGTCTCTCTTTTTGGGGAAAAGTTTGGTCCTACACTTCCCGTATTTTCACCATTACCACCCCTTATTCTCTCCCTCTTCTTTTCTCCGGTAGTCTATGTGACTCCTTAAATCTTCCCCCATACACACATGGTCTTTCCGACCTTATGCTTGCACTAGCCTTTCAACACATCGCTCTTAACTGGAAAACCCTTACAAAGCTTTCTCTTCAACACTGGTGGAATAGTCTCTGCCACTTCCATCGTCTTGATATTGCTTTCGCCTCCTCCTGCAGCCCAAAAGCTAATAGAGACCTTTTTTGGTTACCCCTGACTCAATACTTGGATAATCTTGTTTTAGCAGATAATTCTCGTTCCCATTCTGAAAATTTTAAACCTCCTTGAATGTACATTTTCTCTGGTTATTGTTCCTTACCTTTCTCGGTTTATTGTATTTTATTAAGTATACTAATAATACTACTTGCATCCCTATGTAAATATGCATTATTTTATTATTTAATTTTGTAAAGTTGCAAATATCCTCTTCCCCCACCCTCCCCTTCTCCCTTCCCCTCCCTTTCCTTTATTCCCTGAAAAACCAAAAACAGCTTTCTTCTTTGGTTCTCAATTTAGCCACTTTTTTGATATTCTTTCTTCAATATGTTTATTCTGTATTGCTGATCTATGTATTTTTTTATAATTCTTTAATAAAGCTTTTAAACATTAAAAAAAAAAAAAAGAAATCAGGATCAACAGGAAAAACTGAATTGTGTGGATTGCTCTTTCATCACCTGGTAAACGTGAGAGAGTTTGTGATTGATGATAATCCTTGAGACATGTTTTTCTTTGGCAAAGACCCAGTGAAAGTGAAACTGGCTTTGGTGTCTCAGATTTTCCTTGGCATCTTTAAAGATAAATTATTGGGGTTACCAGAGGACCCCCATGTCACCAGGACACAAATTCCCAGTCCTGGAAATTCATGTAACAAATTATAGAACTCTGGGTTCTGTAGTCTAGGTTCGATTTGATTGAAAGTTTGAAATAATTGCACCAGTATGCCTGCTATCTATGATTCGTACAAGGTAAGACTAACTGTGGGGGGTGTGTGATATGTTTCATCCATTGGTTTAAATGGTCAGGTACTCAGTACTTGCACTTCTTCAATGTTAATGGAAGAGTACCTGCACTTCTCAGCACCAAATAGGTACACTGGGGTAGCCATCACCTGCACTTCTATATTTTCATTTCAAGTACTGATTTCATTCCTATAAGTAGTGTTCCCACGGATAATAAATCCTCAATACACAACTGCACATTGATTCTGGAATGAAATGCCCCAGGGAAGGGTTGCAAACTAGGGAGTGCAAAACAAACATTTAGCTAACCCATCATTATGAGGGTGATTTTTATCCAACAGCATAAAGCATGCCGAGACTTGTAGTTTCAATCTACTGATTCAAGGTATTGAACTACAAGTCCAAACATTCTTAGAATGAGCTGAAAGTCCCCCTCATGACAGAGCCAGTTGGCAGGTATGGTAAAATGATCATGCCAGTGTTTGCTTTTAAGTCTCCGACTAAATCTGATTATGGGTAATTGGAATTTTCCATTCTCCTTTAACAACACCCCTATAAAGTAGTAATTGCAGAATCTCTAATCTCGCTTTGACAAATGGAAATGTAAGTGTCATCAATTCAGCTTCCAGATAAGTCCAATGACAGAAACTAATCTTAATAGTTCTGCTATTATCTGTTAATTTGTAACTTTCCACACATCCCCTCGTAGTTTTCTTACGTTGACCGGCTTCCCAGGCTGGCCTGCGTGGGTGTGTGAGGGGGAGCCGTCTGAATAATGGCGTCCTGTCTTTTGTAATCAATTCTAATAATGGAACTATGTGCAAAACGTGCAGTAAAAGCATGGCGGCCCACGTAAGGGCATAGGTCAATATGGATGAAATTGGTGTGTGTGTGTCTGGGCCGTGCGCGCGCTCAGGAATAGAACAGGGTTTCCAGGGATTGCAGAGCAGAGGCTAAATGGCAAGTGAGTATTCGACACATATGAGGCATAAATTCTCAGCACCGGAAGAGCAGTTTTTGAATAACCAAAAGCTAAAGGGAAATACAAAACTGTCAGATAACTGCAAACGCTGGTCATCAGTGGCCCTGTGTCATGAAACTGCCTATCTGTGTCTCACACTTAATCCTTCACGATGCTTAAGCGTTGCGTCCCATAACAAGATAACCGCACCTCGGTGGTCATCAGGTAAGACATGGAAACGCTTCCCACATTGGATCAGAACAAAGACAAGATCCTTCCAACCACACATCCTACACGGTGTAGAGTGCTTCCCATGTAGGCAAGCGCTTCAACGCCCCACATAGGGATAGTAAGCACTAGCTAAATTTTGCTAAGCAATACAATGCAATGTAATGAGCATAAGATAGATGCTTGGAAGCCATTCTCCGGTTCTGGGATTTTTGCTATCCAAATCATTAATTTCAGCAGAAGTATCACATTTTCCATGTCCTCATATGAGTAGCTCATCCAGTCCAGCTTTCTGGTTGGATTCTGGGACTTGTAGTTCTGATTTTATAATGGGCTAAACAGGAAATGTGAGAACTCTTTTCCAGCTGTTTCAGTTTAATTGAATCAACTGATGTGAACTGGAATATTAATCCTCAAATGTGTAAGGTTGTTATACGAAATCTAAGGTGAGCTGTGTCTCTGGTGACATGAAGTTATCTAATAATATCACAAGACTGTGACTTAAAGCCAGTCATTTTTTGCCCAACAACAGTCATGCTGGGATTTGTAGGCCCATAGCTGTAAGCAGATACATGAAACTTCTAACCTCAGCATACTTGGCTTAAAAAGAAGTACTTCCTGAAAGTCACCCATGTGACAAATAGCCAGTCGACAAGTATGATGTACATGACATTTTGGTAATAGTGGTAAGGTAACTCACTGGGTGAATTGCAGTGCTTAATTTGTAAAAGAATAAGTGCCGGTCCCAAAGTTTTTCTCATAATCCCATGTTTAGTGGAGCCGAATATCGGGATTGCTGAATACCAAGACTGCCTAGTCGAGATTTTAAATCTTGCCACTTTCATCCACCACCCTGCAAGTCCTGTATCTTTCTCTCACTAGCAGGTTCATTTTCCTCCGTGCTTTCTCCCTTTGTCACTGGTTTTCCATCTTTCTCTTCCTCCTTCTTTCCATTGTTTCTGAATTTTTTCTCTTTTGTTCTGGGTCAAAGTCTGATGATGAAAAATAAGTCCCTGTGCCCAGAAAATGAGTGCCAGTGTGCCCCGCCTGCACCCACTGGCTCAAATTAAGCACTGGCTAATTGGTGACAGATTCAAAGGTGATCTATGGTATGCTTGGTGCCTTCAGCCAGTCCTGTTTTTTTGCACAAACGCCATTTGAGTTTTTGTGACCTGTAGCTCTGTTTAACTCTGTGGAAGTTTGGACTTAAAACTTCCAACACGTAAAGTGCTATTGGCTGAAAAATCAGGCTTGCAGAAAGTGTCACCCAGGAATGGGGTCGCCTTGTCATCTATAGAAGGGCCGCCATTGATGTAGCACATCAAAGTGAAAACGTCTGTCGGTAATGCTCTGTGTTGGCAGGAGTTATATGGATACCGTTTCCAGTCCTGGGATTTCATGTGCCCAACTTATGCTTCTGGATATTGCAGTCTAGATTTGCTTCTATTGAACGAATTAGCCTAGGGCACCTGATTGCCATGATTTGTAGGTGAAAATTTCAGGACTGGAAAGTGTCAGTGATAACACAGAATGAGATGGCAACATGAGCATAGAAGGAGGGTATGGGTGAAGGTTGGGGCTATTGATAATTTGGGGTACAAAAGAGATGGGGCTATGTGGATATGAACTCTCGCCACTGAGATGTGTGGTGATATACTGTCCATGAATTCAAATCCCAAAAACGCCAACTCAACGTTCCTTTCTTCCAAGGTTTGTAAATTGAGTATAATTGAAGTAGGTAACAGTAACCCCCTGAAATTGTCAAAGTGGAGACTGTTGAACTCTTCAGAACACACTAATGAGAACTACACTAAGAAAGGAATCTTCCAGCACATGAAAAAAGCATTCCTGGGCTACGGGAATAACCACCATAAAAAGTTAGGTGATGTTTCCACTGTACGTATCATGCTTGAACTCACAACTGCTGTAGTGCTGTTCGGTATTGGTATTGTATAAGTAGCCCTCTCTTATCTGAATATTAATAGAGTGCAGAACTGTTAGTCTTCTACAGATGAATACATTGTATGAGAAATGTACTCAAATGCCAAAAAGCATATATATATTTTTTAAAACTGCTGTGGTGCTGTGTGCAGTTTTTGCGACGTCATCTAGAGTGCTAAATTCAGTTTTGAGGCTGCAGAATGCAGCACACATAGAAAAATCAAAAACGAGGAGAAATAAAAGCATTTCTCCTCGTTTCGCCATTCTAACGCCTGCTATTGCATGGCGTTCGTTTTTGGCGCTGCCTCAGAATTAAAGGTCCTTGTAAATCTGGGGCAGCGTAAAAAAGCAATGGGTGTTGCAGTGGAACACACACAGCAACACCCATTGCACGCCCTTTAACGCAGATACCTGCGTGATGGGGGTACCATATTTACAAAGCGGCGTTAACCCACAAAAAGTGGCTTAACTGCATTTTGTAAACATGGAGCAGGGCATTGCACTACAGGAACATCGGAAAAAGTGACGTTCCTGTGGCGCAATGCCCTTTTAAATATGCCCCAGATGTCCATATGGGTAAAGCCAGACTAGGTACAGTCAGAAACCATATGAAAAGAGATTACATTCTTACATCAAATATTGAAGAGCAGGAAAAGAAAACACCGAAAATGGGTAAAGCTGAAGACAATAGAGGGCCTGTCCCATAAAGGGAGGCAGGGTAATGAACAGACAAGTTGGGCCAAGTGGCAGATTGTGTAGGAGTTTGAGAAGCTCTTTCCTGGGGGCGATCAATGACTGCACCTTAAAGTTCTGAAGTCGCTCCAAAGTTTGGAGTGAAAAGTTTAGCCAGCTCAGGTGCATTCTGGCACTTGTAGTCTGGCATTTGGGACAGAATACATAAAACTGCAACTGTTGTGTGAACACTGACTGTACACACATCTTTTGTGCGACATCTTGAGATCTCTGGAATCTTGGAGCCCCTCACCAGCTGATCTTTGGCAAAGGTGTAGGTGGGTGGCCTATTTCATGCTCCCAGGCCTCGGGTCACCTTGAACCTGGGGGTCCTAGTATTAACAGAGGAGGGAGCCATGTCCCCCCGGCCGTGACCTTTCCTCTCTTTCTTGCCTTCCAGAAGCCGGCCTGTCTGATCCGGTTTGAGGCACTGGCTGCAGAGTGCTTTTACAAGCCTAATTGGTTCATTTTTTTCTGACTGCAAAGTGGTCTGTAGTTCCCTCTTCGGGGACTAATCTCGCCATAATCTTAGTAAATAATTACATTGCTTCAGTGCAGCCGTTTCACTCGTAAAGTGAGTTCAGCCGTAACTTTATGGCTTGAAGTTGCCAGCCGCAGGTACCTCCAGGCACGGGGTCCGGGGTGGACTGACAGAAATGGAGAGAGTTCCCAATAAAGCCCCAGTTGCGAGTGGGCCGTTAAATTCCGATATGTGCGTAACTCTTGCCACCCCACACTTCGGAATTCCCAAGTTTTGTGGACATTACAAAAGTCTTGCAATTTTCCCCATTAAATTTCAGAAGGTGCAACCGGGTGCGGGTTGGGGGCTTGGTAGCAATGCCTGGTAAACACTGACACACGTGGAGCATAATGCATAAGGCACATAATTCTGCAAGTTAAATCCCATTTAAAATAAAAAAAAACGCTAATACCCTCATTTCAAGTTAGTTAGAAGGTTAGCTATTTAACGCGTGATAAGTACCATTACCCCTGAGTGAGGTATTTAACAAGTGTGGTAAATACCTCTTACTCTGAGTTGTTCAGTTGTAAATGAGGTATAAGACGCAGAATCGGTATTTAATACACCACGGGGCATATTTACCAGCCCCGATCTCCACCACAATGTCACTTTTTACGACGCTGTGGTGGCGATAGGGGCTACGCCTTATTTACAAGGCAGCATTAAGCCACTTAAGCCGCCTTGTAAATAAGGCACTCTTTCACGCTATACTTAGCGTGAAAGGGGTGTGCAATGGGTGTTGCGGTGGGCGTTCCACCGCAACACCCATTTATTTATATATGGGGCAGTGCCAAAATTAAGACCAGGGAAAACCTGGTCTTACCCTGGCGCAACGAGGAGAAATGTTTAATTTCTCCTCGTTTTTGCTGTTTCCATGTGTGCTGCATTGTGCAGCATGCATGGAAACAGCAAAACGCCATTGATTGTTTATGTGCAGGAAGGTGGCCCTTCCTGCACATAAACAATCATTTTTTTTTAAATGACGTTTCGCAACTTCGATGTGTGCTGCATTAAGCAGCACACATAGAAGTTACAAAACGCCATTTAAACAATGTTTATGTGCAGGAAGGGACACCTTCCTGCACATAAACAATCTTCCCCTGCAACGCAGACACCCGTGCACTATGGTGCAAGGGTGCCTGCATTGGCGCTAGGCAGCTAAATTTAGCGCCAGCGCAGGGGGAAATGCAGGGCTGCACCATATTGTTGTAAATATGGTGCAGCCTTGCGTTTCAGAAATGGCGGTGCGTGGCGTTAAGCCAAGGTTGCTAACGCCGCGTTCCAGCACTTCTATTGTAAATATGCCCCCAAATTCCGAATGTTTTACCTAATTGATGGGCCATCCCCCCCCGAACCCCATCCCCCCATATGAATTCCAGCAGGTTTGACCTTCCAGAATCTATCTGGGGCTAACTGCAAGGGTGAGACAATTATCACACAGCTATTAGTTCTTTTAATAGGCGTGCAAGTGTTTGCACAGGGAGTGGAATTCAGCTCTGCACTTGTAATGAGGAACTTAGTGGGAGGAGTTTACTACCCCTGGTAAACCTCTCATTATCAGTATTGTATTTACCAGGCACAATAAATACCTCTACCCCATCCGGGCTCCTCATAAGCAGAGGCGAAGTCAATGAGCAGTATACTCGTGTATGGTATACATAGCAGTTCAATCGTCATTGCTATAAGCAGAAGCATAATCACATTTAAAATACAAATATACTCACACAAGGTCACATGATGCTGTTCCACATATAGGTTTATGCTGTGATTTGGTATTATAGTAGTGCAGTCTGTGATTAAGATCGACGCCTCACGCAATAGGGAATAATATTTTTACATTCTCCATAACGTTGACCCTCCTTGACCAACAGGAACCAAACTAGGTGGAACTCACCAGCGGTGGAGTAAGTATGCCGGGGCCTAAATGCAAGCAAGCACACATAGAAGTTGCAAAACGGCATTTTTTTTAAAAATGATTGTTTATGTGCAGGAAGGATCACCTTCCTGCACATAAACAATCATAGGCAATTTGCTGTTTCTATGTGTGCTGCACAAGGCAGCACACATGGAAACAGCAAAAACGAGGAGAAATAAAGCATTTCTCCTCGTTTCGCCTATTTAAGACCTGGTTTTCCCTGGTCTTAATTTTGATGCTGCCTCCTATTTACACTGCCCTTTGTAAATAGGGGGCAGCATCAAAATCAATGGGTGTTGCGGTGGAACGCCCACCGCAACATCCATTACCCTCCCCTTTCACACTAAGTACAGCGTGAAATGGTACCTTTTTTACAAGGCAGCGTTAAGCCATGTTAAGTGGCTTAAGGCTGCCTTGTAAATAAGGTGAGGCCCCTATCGCCATCATGTCACTGAAAGTGACGTTGTGGTGGCGATAGGGGCTTGTAAATATGCCCCTAAATCTTGGAGGCAGGTAGTGCTCATCTCCATTTGGTGCCTTTTTTTGCTTTGATATATTTTCATTCAGACAGTTTTGAGGCATTAAGTAAAAACCATGTGTCCAGTGTGTATGCATCTGTGCTGTATATGTCTGTAAACCACAGATTAATGATAATGAAGATAGGGCGTATAGGACATTCAACAGGTGCTGTTTAATCGAAAGTGCTTCTTTCAGTCACTACAGTAGTTTGGGTTAATAGATGATGGTGGCTCCGCGTAGGATATTAATCACTTAGTCAGTAGCCCTCCCGACTAATATATTGTAAGCCTAATAAACACAGAGGTCTGTTCACCAAGATCTTTCTCTCACAGCTATGGTGGTCAGGCAGATCTGGCCAAGAGTGTCTCTCTGGGTGCACACATTGACAGCTGCCGGTTGTCTCTCTAGTTCGCATCAAGATGTCTCTCTTCACCCCCACCAAACAGATAACTTCTGACCAAAGTAGCCATGAGAGAATGATCTTGGTCAAGTTATGAAGATGTATTCGGCGTTCACTAATGTATCAAATGTTCAAGGGGCAAAGAGAGAAGATGTCTCCAAAGCTTTTGGACGGACAACCAGACAGAAATTTGTAAACAGTGATGTATATAACAAACTACAAATGGTTCTGGCGGGTAAAGCAATTGCTTTTAAACTCATGAAGTATTAATCAGGCAAAAAATAATAATAAATATCATAAATTTCTTTATTGACTTCAGAGTGGAACACGAACGACACACAATATTTGACATAAAAGTTAATTTTTACTTTTTTTCTCTGTGGGGCATATAGTCATATACGGCTGTCAAACTTCAATAATCATCAAATGACATCAGTGACATAGAATTGAGTGAATAAAGTGACAAGGTGACATAAGTGACTGAGTGTAGTTTATATATAAGTGATATGACACATACAGATATATACACAATATACAAGAGACAACTAAAAATAAAAATTGGAGTCTGTCCTATTCAATTAGGATAGGATAGGATAGAATTTTGTAAAGCGCTCGAATGCCGAGGCGTCTTGGCGCTGAGAGGTGAGATAGAGGAACTGCAACAGCTATACCAGACCTTAGACCGCGGGGAACAGCCAAGCTTTTAACAATTTCCTAAAAAGCTGCCTATTCGCTAGTAGTCTCATGGTGATAGGCAGCTGGTTCCACAGCTTGGCTGCACAGTGTGATAGACTCCTGCCTCCCCATCTGACTCTGCGAATTTTGGAGATACAGATGAGACCCGTGTTTGTGGATCTAAGGTGTCTCATGGGAGTATACCAAGAGAATAATTTCCGGAAATCAGCTGCCCCTCCGCCTTATAGTGCCTTATGGACCAAGCATAGGGCTTTAAATTCTATCCGTTGCTGAATCGGGAGCCAGTGTAGTGACCTAATGGCAGCAGAGGTAGAATGGCCTTTAGGAATATTTAATAATAAACGAGCAGCAGCATTTTGTATTGATTGTAATTTTGCCCTCTGTGCCTTATCAATGCCTATAAAAAGTGCATTGCAATAATCTAACCTGGAGAGAATAAGGGCCACTACCAATTGTAAGCAAAGTGTCTCCAGAGCAAGCTGGGTAGGCTTATTGATTCTTGGGACCGGAAGACCTAATGAACATAGACCGATAAGTATGTCGACGTTTCAACCCAGAGGAGTGTGCAATTAGGTAAGCGTCATAGCGGGTCTTCTTCAGGACAGGCCGACAACACAGGAGACAGCCTAAAGGGAAGGTGATTCATATATGTGTTCCATAGTTGGGGATTATCATTGGCCCGACAAGCGGCTAGATTTACTCAGCAATTCCAAAAACAGTTAAACACTCCCAAGGCGAGGAAAGTGTCTGAAGGATTCCGAACTGTGGGGAAAGAGAGAGAGTCGCTGATAAAACGTGCCAAAATTGACCATTGGTGGCATGGTATAGGAGCTCACTGACCATGCAGTAATAATTCAAGGCGCCTCTAGTAGCGAAATTAATTGACTGAGGGCAATGGTAGTGCATGGACTTACCATGCTCTAGATCATGAAAAGAGACCACCTTGAAGGTTGAAGTCTAGGGAATAAAAAGGGGAATTTTGATCACTACTAAGCGAACAATTAGGTGCACAAAGCATGCTAAGTGCTGAAGCTCAGGACATACCTCAGTGGGCTAATTCAGAAGGTGGAGACCCAGACCATCGAATTGGATTAGAGCTGCACAGTAAAAAATCACATCAAAAATGGTAAAAGAGATAGACCGATTTATTCAAAAAACACTCGCAGCAGTCAGGCTTATGACATACCTTATGATTTAGTGTTGCGCTTCACACAAGTGATGGCAATTCGGAGTCTTGGGTAAATTTCTGGAGTTCTGGAGTTTTTTGGAACTCTGCGTGCCCCACGGAGTGCGAAACACTCTGCAAACTCTGCAAACTCTGCGAGCAGTGTGAAGTTCACCACCCAGGCCTAGTAATGTGCTTGCAAAAAAATATTTTAAAGTAAGCGAACTATTGAACACCAATTTAATAGAATAGTTCAGGTGCTTCCTAGTATGCATTTATACTTAGGACATGTATAGAAACCTTTTTAGTTTTAAAGCACGTCACAGGAAAATATTATTCTTATCAGCTTATAAAAAAGGTATTATTGTTTTTTAATTAAATGTACCCTGAAGACATAGTATAAGCACAAAAAAGTATACATAAGCAAAATAAAAAAAAACATTGGCAAAGTAAAGCATTAGCCCAGCAACCCTGACACTGGAGTGCACATCTTTTTAGGTGGATGTACAAATGTGACCAGGGAAAATACCATCACTGACAGTGCAAGAGAGCCTATACTTTATGCTGAAGTGGGTGGTAGCAAAATATGCTTGATGGTTGAACAGAGCAATAGCTTTAGAGATTTTCCCCAAAGCATCTTTCTTATGCGTGTATTTTTTATTAAGGATTCTTGTTTCTATGAGGCTGGCGAGGCATTGCAAGGTGTGTCTTGCCAGACCTAAAAAAAACAGCACAAGGAGAGAACTGAAGCCGGAATTTGCTCAATGGTAGGGCTTCTGGGCTGCCCACTTATGCAGATCTCTCGGATAAATGCTGTGATGAGATCTACAAATGAGATGGTCTTCTTCCGCACCTCGGGCCAGGTCAAGACCAGAGAAAGTTACAATTACATCCTGCATTTCCACAGGTCGGGTTGAAGAATAGCAATCCTATCAGACCTTGCTGGTCAGTCGAGGAGGATTGTCTTGGTCTTGCCCCCCTTCATATCACCTCTGCCTTGCCTAATGGTGTTGTTATAATTTCCTCACCGCCATTGCATAGGTGCTGTGTATTTTTATCCAGGTTGACACCTCCACCATCCCAGTCCCCCCTGGGGCACACCATTCTGGCCTTGCCTAAGGATGGAGGGGGTGTTCGTTGCCTCCTGCCTTGCTCAAGGGAGGCTACGATTGTAGACCCAGTAGCGTTGCCTAGAGGAGGAAAACGTTCTTGCTCAAGGGCAGGAGGCTTGCCGACACACATTGAGTTGTTGGTATTTGTCAACATGGCCGGGGCTTGTTAGCTGCCCCGGCTGCCTCCACCCACATTCATTAGAACATGAAGGACGCTTAGCTGCCCTGGTGTTTGTTTTGTTAGTATTTGCTATCCGGGCACTGGTACAGCTGTTTACTGCTCCTGGCCTTCTGCACCCTTATTTTTCTGAGGGTCAAGGATGCCCAGGGCAGCAATCAGCTGGCCCGTTGCTTTGTTTGCTATTGGGAATAGGACACAAAGGCAGCTTACTGTCATCTCAGCACTTTTTTCATTTTTTCCAGTCCACCACCCTTGTATTGGGTAATGGGATGGGGGAAACAAAGACCTCCTTACCCTTGGCAAGGCAAGATGAGACCCAGTAAAAAAATAAGAGTTCCACTTTTGTGCAAGGCCTTAGAGGTGCAAATTTCACTTTGCCCTTTATCAAGGTGGGGGTGCAGGGCATGACGTACCTCACCATTAGACAGGGCAGGTAGAAGAAAAATACCACAACCTTTGGGAAAGACAAGGGCTAAAAGAAATCACCTACGCCCATGGACATAAAATGACAAACACTCCTGCCTTTGGGCAGGGTGGTTGGAAAAGAAACATCCAGCCCTTGAAAAATGTAGGCAGAGAGTGCCAAGAACTGCATCCAAGGCAGGGGCAAGGGGGCGCTAATAAAGATCCCCCTAAAAAACTTTGTAGAGCAAACAATCATTTTATTTGTCTTTCCCACTATTCACAAAAGATGGAGGCAATTAAAATAGATGCTGAACTAGAATTCTTTTGTTAAAGTGTGATACTCAGGTAACATATTTTACAGAAATCCTAGAGTCCATGAAGGAAACTGTTTTTAAGCTCTTTTTACCCACTTACAAATGATAAGAGGGCACTGAGCCAGGTGTCGGTTCTTCCAGGTCACCTTCCTGTTGCATGCTCAATGGGTCTGCGACTTGAACCCTAATGGCTCTACAAATGCTAGGATACTTGCTTATTCGGATGGTATCTGATATATCCAACCCTAGGCTATTCATCAATTAGTCTAAACTGTAGGTGTACTTAATCATACATCAATTTGAAAACAATTAGAATTTATTTAACATTAATGCATTGTTTCATCCGGTCCCATGCAACAGCACTGTCTTGCTGTTATACTAGTAACAAAGGTTCAAAGAAGAGTTTTTAATAGTGACCATAACCAGCACGGGTGACCACTCAATGCATTACATAAGTCCTTATGTCTTCACCTGGAATCCTTTGATATTCAATGAATCAAAAGTCCATATCAAAGAGTGTAGAGGCCAGTACATCGACGTTTGGTCTCTTGGTCTCTTGGGTCTCTTGGTGTCTAAGTACGTGAGACCATCCTCAAGGCCAAGTGTTGAATTTAACATCAATTAAGGACCTAAAATAAATTAAATAAAACCTAATGTTAAAAGACAAATGACACAAATTCAGTAAGTATGTACAAATGAAAAGACATATGAAAAAGACATGAAGGAAGTATGCTTCCAGTGATCTCAAGATGTAAATCGACCACTCGCATAAACCGCATGTTAGCAACAAATTGCGAAAACTCGACACAAACTTTGGATATGGAGTGAAAGTCAACCGTGAAAGACCCTCATAAGTGATGTCAACAATAAAGCGCAACTGCAGGTTCAACTCATGAGGCGACTAATCGCTTACCAAGAAATCCAAATAGATGCATAGGAAGTGACCTACGGTGTAAAAAACATCAATAAAAACCTATATAGTAAGCCACTAAACTAGCCAACCATCTGTGCAGTGCTTACATTGAAAAATTACTTACAATAAATACTTGAGTTCATACAACAAAGTCTAAGCAACATCTAGGATAATGAAAAGACCAAATGGTCCAATGTAAGTCTGGACAAGCAGGAATCACTACACAATGCACACAGTAAACAAAATAAATATCTTACACATACACCACTAATAAGATGTGATGGAGTATGCCAACAGTCATGAATGACCAAATGAATTGAGGGCCATAGCAGTGTCACAGTCAAACAGATTTAAAGCATCTTACTCGGCTGCCATTTTAGTGGACAAGACGCTTCACAAATCTTGTCTATGTGTGCCACCATCTTGGAAAGGACTGTCATCAGGCGACAGCAATAATCCCAAGTACCAAAAAATATGAGATTATACCCAGAAATGCCAAACGATCAAACTGTACAGACTGCGTCGGGTGGGAGTAAGCCAACGGACAAAACCACCCAAGAAAAACAAGGGGCAAGGATGTGTATAAACCATCGAGGTGGAAAAAGGTGATACACAAACGTGCCACCTTGCAATGCCATATTGAAAAGGACTGTAACTGGGTGATTCGTGAAGGGCAGTCTGGTCAAAAATAACGATTCCTGACTGGAATTTTATAAACACGACCAAATGGTGTACACAAGTTAACCATATTAAACAGATTGACAAATACATTCAAAAGCCACCAATCCAATATGAGATCAAAAAAGGGGGGGGGGCAATGAGATCCCTTTAAGAGTTGCAGATGAACTTACAAAGAGGCCATTGTTAAAGGGAAGGCTCATAAGGTAGTGAGTGAGTACCACCCAATTTGTTGATTGAGACAATTCCTCTCCGAGTCACACAACCAAATCCATCTGTTCTCCTTTAAAGTGAGTACTCAATCCACATCATCGGTTTTCACACAACATGGTGACCACTTCTAGTACAAACTATTTAATACCCATGACAGTATGATTCAGTGATTTATAATGATCCACCAGTGTGTGGATTTTGTACATTGCAGTTTTCTTGGTACAGTAGCGTCCAATCCGTAAAAATTGCCCAATGGGTAAGTTGTCCCTGAGGTTCCTTGGGTGGTGACTATCTATTTAAGTAAGTAAGGTGTTATGTGAGGTAGGTTTGATATATAGACACTTGTAGAGTGTACCAGAGTCATTTTTAGGTCGAGCCTAACGCAGCGCGCAAGCGCTGCGTAGGAGATGACCTCTTGGAATCACTCAGTACTTTTTCGGAAACTCGTGCATGTACTGCACTGTTTCCAATGAGCACTCGTGCATGTACGGCGTTTACCTTGTGGGAGCGAGCAGCGGCGCCAATTATCGCGCTCGCGCTTTTGGAAACAGATGGCGCCGTTGCTCGCTCCCGCAAGGTAAACGCCGTACATGGACTGAGCCTCGAAGCCGCGCCCCCGTTCCCCACCGTGGCGTTGCTGGCCCCACTCCACTCAAACCCCCTTGAGTGGTGCCCTCAGCGTCCACAGGCATCTGGACCCCTCCACTCCCTTTGTTACTGCGGCCACAGTGCCCTCCTTATCCACGGATGGCAGGCAGGACCAAAGACTCAGACCACTCGGTTCAGGTGCGCAACGCCCATTGGGCTGTAAAAGACGCTGCACTGCCCCGCACGCACCCCTCCCACTGCTCTCTGCCCGGGCTACTCACTGTAG
This sequence comes from Calotriton arnoldi, assembly GCA_963921515.1. Classification (NCBI taxonomy): domain Eukaryota; kingdom Metazoa; phylum Chordata; class Amphibia; order Caudata; family Salamandridae; genus Calotriton; species Calotriton arnoldi. Next base: position 441,081 of record CAWUFW010008514.1, read on the forward strand.
TTGCCCTCCATTCCCTTTTCTCGTTTGCTGTACCTCTCTCCCTGTACCTGTCTTAGTTCCCCACCCCTTGTACCTGCCTCGCCCAGGCGTCCCGCCCTGCTCCCTGGCCTGCCTCTGTAATGATCTGTCAGTGCTCGGCGGTTCCCCCGGGGCGTAAAGGCGGTTGTGAGAGTGAGAGCAGTGTGCCGTGAGTTGGCAGTTAATGCAGTGTCATTTGCGGCAGTTCCGTGCTGGCGTTGCTGCTGAGGGTCCGGCAGCATACGGTGGAGTTGACCCTACAACCTTAAGGACAGAGCTCGTGCCGGGGTCTTCCACCTCCTGTGCGCCATCTGATTGCGCAGCTGCTTACGTCCTTCCCTCGCGAGCTTCCCTTCTTAAAGCTGCCGCGCACCCGGCTCCTAGGGGAGTTCTTTCGCTCCTGAACTCATCCTCGTGGACTCCGTGTCTTGATTGTAGCGTATCCTGTGCCGAGGAGGGCGCGCTTCCCTAGTGCTAGCGAACTCTCACCGTGTGGGACCTTATTCTTTCTCTATAGTGTGCAGGGCCCTGAGAAGAGTGGGCTCTCCCCCCCCCTCTTACTCCTCGTGGGTCCATCCAATTTTCGGTACTGTGGAGACGGCTGCTCCGTTGTGGCACAGCTCCCGCGTGGGACCCTCGTCTTGGTGGTAGTGTGTCCTGCATGAAGGAAGGGGACTCTGCTGGTACTGCTGTTCCTGAACTCTCGCGCCTTGCATGCAGTATACGCTGGCCAGCCTGCAAGGGGTCCGTCCCTGCTGACACAGGTGCTCACGTCTGACATGATGTATCTTTGGGTGAGTGCGGCCACGATTTGCACGTACATTCCTTCCTCTGACGCTACTTGGTGGTGTAATCCACAGCACCGTGCTCCCTCCACTTTCGGGCAATCTTCTGCAGTATCTTTTCTTTCCTCTGGCACCCACTACTGGGTGTCTCCTGCACGTGTCTTCCTCAGACACTCGACGCTGGCCTCCTTTTGCACGCTTCTTCCTTTGCCACCTCTGGCACAGTCGTAGCTCTGACACTGCTCGCTGCTGATTCACAGCGCTGCAATCCTTCACTCCTGAACACACCTTTAGCGCCTGCCTTCCCCTGATGCTGAATGCTGGCCGCCTTCTGCTTCTGCCTTCCTCTGAGCCACATTTGCTTTAAAAATTGCCCATCACACCCCTGGGCCTTGGTACCACTGCACCCGCTACACTATTGACAGCTACGCCCCTGCCAACCCCCTAGTTTGCCCCAAGAGCCATCCAGAGCAAGTGATGCACGGTGTAGTGCGTGGGGGACACTGGTTGCCTCACCTACAACAGCGCTACAGCGACCACCTCGCGCTGAGGAAGGCTAACACAAGGGGGCATAAGAGCTGCCATCACCTCTTTACGCCCCGCAGCAACGAGAGCAGGCGGCGATAATTCTTTGATGTTTGTATTTAAAAGTATAAATTGTAAATTAAAGGGAAGTTTTTCCTCTTCTCATTCATGCGGCGTACGTATGTTTTGCTTGCAATCTCCCACCCAGTGCTACACGTAGTAAAACCTGTAAATGTTAAGCACCCAGAATAATGTGCTGCATGGCTAAAAACGTATAAGGTCCCAAAGGCGAGACCTATTGGCTATGCCAATGCTTGTTCATAGTGAGATCCAGGAACTTGATCTGACTGTTCCTATATTTTAAAGTATATTGCAAGTGTGTGTTTTGGCTATTTAGCCAACTATGGAATGCTTGTAATCTGTCTACTGGCTCCCTTCAGATGAGGAAAATGTGGTCAATGTATCGGAGTCATTTGTGAATGTGAATCTAAAATGGGTCAGAGTCTGTATAGATGGTTCTGTCCTAAAAATAAGCAACATAGATGTTTGCTATGCTCGGGCAAAAATAGACCCCGTCGCTACTCCATTTATTTGTGCATAAAAGTTGTCATAAGAAATGAAATAGTTCAGTTCTAGTGTAATGGTGGCACATGATGCAATGAATGAAGTAGGTATTCTATGTGGTCAAGTGAGGGTCTCTAAGAATGAGTGTAGAATTTCAAGACCTTCTGTCTATGAATGTTGGTGTAATGACTTTCTATGTTCATGGTGACTAATAAATCTTGTGTGTCATCAAAAACTTCCCCTCCTTGTTGGCTGATTACAGTTGTATTATCTTTGGTATATGATTTTGCTTGATGAAAAATGTCCACATATTCTGCTAATGGTTGGAGGATTGAGTTACATCCTGCAACAAAGGGACGTCCTGGTGGTTTAGACATATCTTTATGTATTTTGGAAGTGTGTTAAATGGTGGAATTGTTTCATCTTTTTTGTTGAGATATGTGAATTCTTTGGTACTAATCCAGGATTCATTAAGTCCACTAACCGTCAATGTCTGGATTTCTTTACAAATATCTGGAGTCAGATCTCTAGGCAGCTTTTTGTAATGTGCAGAGTTAATCAGTTGTTTCATAATCTCCAGATCATAGTCTGATTTATTTTGTAACACAATACTCTTCCTTGGTTGACAAATTTATCACACAGCATTACTTACATGTCTAACAGACAAGTTTCAGTCGCCAGCTAATTCAGAGGGGTGGGCACCAATTACAAAGATGTGTGTGTAAAATGCAAGTCAAAGATCTGCATCTACCTTCAAAGGCTTCCTTTTTTTAAAGTTGATTAAATGCATAACATTGGCTTTTGCAGTGGCACCTATGGGTAAAGCACCAATAGAAATGTAAGCCTATGGGATGACCTGTATATATTAACAATAGCAATACTATCATAATGTTACTGGTAACTCGGATTCTACCCACCCCACCCCAAACGTATCATATAAAGTATTTGATACTGCAGTTACTGTCATGTATTAATTATAATCTATTGCACAGGTATTATATTTTTGTACATTTATTATTATCATAATACACAGGGAACGGCCACCAGGTAAGCAACAAACCGGAGCTGGATGGGGTGAAACGGCCTGCAAACACATGCACTGCTGCACGTAAAAGAAAAAAAAGCATCTCTAAAAGCTCCAGCAGTGGAAGGCCACACAATGGAACAAGGAAGCAGTACTTGTGCCATACTCCAGGGGAGGGAAAAACCCACAAAGAGGAAGTGAAGACAGCATGCACTAACCAAAGAGAAACAAGGAAATGAGAATAACAATGAAGCCATCCAATGGTAAGTAATGGGCGGCTCGAAGCCCCTGTAAGCTAAGAAAATGTCTCACCAGCGATAGTGCATGCACTGCCTCAGGTGAGACCTAAAAATGACACCTGCCAGTTTCAGAATTAAATTCCTCCGGGATTTCAAATTTGAAAGTTACAATCTAAACATAGCAAACACTTTAGAAGTTTTTAACTTCCTGGCTTGTCTCCTGTGTAAGTTGCTTGAATATTTTTTAATTCTTCTGGGCTTAAAAACACCTATCTTTGAGCAGACTAAAAGAGATTTTCAACGTTGGATGCTTTTAAATTTATCACTGTGGTGTAGGGTACAGATTATAAAAATGTACAAGATTCCTAAATTCAACTATATCTTTGCAATTATTCCACTCTCCATCTCAAGATCTTTTCTTAAAACACCGACATCTACTATTTTTTGGTTCATATGTGGCGGTGACAAACCTTGTTTGAGTGGCTCAACATTACATTTCTCATCAGCAAAAGGAGGCCTATGTCTTCCTCACTAAGAATATTATTGGATTGCACAACAATTGGCCCATTCTATTTACATGCTACCCACTCATAGGAATACACCACTCTGGGTTTAACTTGAATGATCACTATTTCAATCAGACACGGATTTGGTCATTTATACACTAAAAGCCCAAAATTTACAAATTCTACTAATCCTATCATTTAGTCCTCACAATTGGCATGTCAGAAAGCGCACAAGTTCACAAATACTCATACTCTTCTTCACTCTCAAGCCCCTCTATGAAATAATGCCGATATTACATACAATGGGGCTGAACTCACCAGGTTTATTTGGGCAAAATATAAAATACATCGTATAGCTGATGTGTTCACACATCATCAATCTTTGACATCTTTCTCAAGCTTACAACAACAGTGAAATATGCCTTTGTCACAATTTACTAGATACACTCAACTTTCATCCGCCCTTCCTATAAGTGCAACAAAAACCCACAATATAACGTCTCATTCCCCAATCGCACGATAACTCCATACTTGAAAACATTTCAAGGGTACTGTTTCTGGTCTTAATGTTATTCTAATTGACTCCTCATTTTTTATAGAAACATCCAACAATTTAAAATCATGGTAGTCCACATGTTTGGATATGGAATTTACGGACAAAGCATGGGACACTATCTTAGAAAACTATAACAAAGGACTTAGAGACACACGTCTTAAATTTAGTTACTTCAAAATCTTGCATCGATGGCACTGGTCCCCGGATAAATTACACTCTGCTAAACTTAGTCCTGATTCTCTTTGTTGCCGATGTAGAACATCAGAATGTGACATTGTTCATATTTTGTGGGATTGTCCCAATATTTGTACATTTTGGCTCCAGATTTAAGATTATTTGAAGGTTCTCTCTTCTATTAATTGTTCCTCACATAGCAGCTATCACTTTTACATGATACTTCAGAAATATTGCATATTTCTAATCATACCTTTAAATGGCTTTCCACCGCCCTCAGTCTAGCCACAATTAACATTTTACATATTTGGAGAACTAATGTTATACCAACGCTCCACTCCTGGCTTGAAGATATGTTTGATGTGGCTACCTTTGAGAAAATTATTTATAAACTAAATGACGATTTGCATCATTTTTCATATATGGGGCCCTTTCTTAGGCTTACAATGATTCTGCTTTCTTAATGTATGTTTTTTGTTGTTGACGGGTTTACACATGCTTATCATATACTGTTTGCATAAAATTCTTTTTTTGTTTTCTCATTCTTGTAACAATACATTTATATTTTGATGTGTCAACTTTTCATCTTTGTATGTTATTGTGATACTTGTAATGCTTTTTTCTATGTTGTCTTTTTTTATCTTCCTTGATTACTTTGTCTGTTTATATTTTATATTGTATCACTGGCTCTTTCTGTATATAAACAAGTATTTGTTTTGTGATTATTGTGTGTTTAATTTTGAGAACTTAAATAAAGTATTGAAATACAAAAATAAATAGAAGAAATAAAACCACCCTAGAAGAGTTTAACTGAAGTACTGAAAATACACTTCTTTATGCACCGTTTACTACTACATTGGAGGTGATTCATTCCTCTACCTGCCACTTCTTACAAAGTAACGCTATGAATGGATAGAGCTATGGACTTAACACATCCCTTCCTGGAGTTCTCCCAACATCAAGCCCAGTTTGTTTTTCTTACTGTAAAACATTGGTAAGGAAAAGTTATTGTAAGAAAATGGTTCGTTTCATATCTGTTAAAAAACAAAAACATTTTAACTACAGGGAGAATTACGAATCTGTCTACGGATTCCTCATATGGAAAAAAGCATGAAACGTTTTCACATTGTCTGCGCAGACTAGCATCTGAGGAAAAAAGGCTCTTGATAAATGTAAAATAACAAAACCAGTAAAGTTAAACATAAGGAAGTGAGCACAGGAGTGATTGTATCTGCCTGGATAAAGGAGCATTTCATTTTTCAGGCTGAGGGATCCTCCCCTCTGTTCCTCCACATTCTACTACAGCTGAAAACATATTTTCCAAGCATTTTGTCATTTTTGCTAATAGGATCCTAGGGAGTTTCTCCTTCCTTTCCCCTCTCAATGAAGGATAATGGCTGCCAGGGTCCTGAAACACCCTCCGTCTGCACACTGTGATAAGGCAGACCGGCTGGTGTGGAGTCAATCCATCATCGAGTGTCCAGCAGAGACGGCCATTGCAGGGGTGAGAGTCAGAAAAACAATGAAGTGAATTCAAATCCTCCTTCAAAAACTTTTTAGATTTTTTTTATTCTTTATAAATGCGTAAATCGCAGCAGGCAGTGCTCGGAGACACTCCATCGTAACCCTTGAATTAATTCCCAAAAGAGGGGTGGTTGAAACAGTTTGAAGTAGAGTTTGAAATGAAATAAAAATATAGTCAGTGAATGGGTCAGTTCAGTAGAATAAAGCTTGATTCTGGCCAGTATCAACAAATGTTATCGAAAGAGTTGTGGTTGATTCTTCTGAGCAACAGGCAAGATGGCCACCACTCAAAGAGGCTGCCGCTGAAGTTGCACTGTCAAACACATTTAGCGCTAACTGTCCCCCAGTCTTAGTTATAGAGTCACTGGAAGGATGAAATCAGCACAGAAGATGCAGAAGTTCACTGTTATTGAAGAGTTAGCTTCTTTGCCAAAACCAAGCTCATCCTCTTCAATATGGCATTTGGGCCTCTCATTCCTAAAGGTACAAACAACACGCTCCTAGGTGAACCTTTAGACCTAGCCCTATAACCTGTCCTATAGTCCTGTAAGCCCAAAACCACGCTCTACCCTTAGCTCCCTACCAGATCCGGCCCATGCAGGTAAGAGCGGTGGGGCCGGGTGAGGGGGTATTTCGACAGACGACGGCGAGGGGAAATTAATTATTTATTTCATTTTCCCTCGTCTTCGTCTGTCAAAATCCCCCCCACCCGGCCTGACCACTCTTACGTGCATGGGCCACGGCTGCTCCCTTCTATTTAGCCTCATTCATTCCCAACTATTTCCCTTCAAAACATTTTGCATCTAATTGACACCTACGCATCCGGGCACACAAGGTACCTATTAGAAGGGTTGGATCGCTATAACCCTCAGAGAGCATCTCACATATTGTACTCCATAACCACCACCGCTCCTTGTTAAACTCTGTGAATATAAATAGCCCATTCTTGTGGGTTTCCCCTCTGCCCCCTCCTGGTTGGACTTCACAAGCCAGTTGCATAACGACCAATCCTATGGATTGCTCTCTGCTGCAGTGGGTTCAACTTTTCAAAGCATATATTACATCTGGTCGTGTTGCCAATTACTAAGGACTCTGCACTCTGAGTGGACGCACCAGAGTACATACCATGTCTGTTTAAATAAGCTGGTCCCTGCTGCTTCTAGGTGGAATTCTCAGAGAATACACTACAGCTGTTTGACACAGCCAAACCTGCTTTTCTGCCACTCCAAGGTGGTCCCTCAGAGCATGTCCCATGGCTGGTTGTATAATGCCCTTTCCTTGTTTGTTTGTCCATGGCCGCCAGACTGGACTCCTCAGAGATGTGCTGTATATGTGTGCAAAAACCAGACCACTGTGAAAGGTATGCTGTGTCTCAATGAACCTGATGTTGTAGGGCAGGATCTTCACATTGGGATCTGGAGCAATTCAGGTGGAAGTTAAGTGCTTTAATATAGCCTTTTAGCCCACCGTAGTGGGCTACACTGGCCATTAAAGGCCCGCTCCAGCATTAAAGGCCCAAGCCGAAGGCGAGGGACTTTAACAAGGGAGCAGGACTTTAATGCCGGTATAGCCCAGCTACGGCGGGCTATAAGGCTATTAGAACATTCTGCCACTAGAGTGCCGAATGTGCCGAATGTTCTAACAAATAAAACAAAGGACTCATAGAGCCCGGGGGGACTGAAATCCCCCCTGGCTCCCTGAGGCCTTTGTTCACAGCGACAGCTGTGAAAGACAACATTGAAATATTGGAGCTCTGGGCTTCTACTGGCCATTAGAAGCCAGGAGCACTCCATTGTTTTCGATGGGGCTCCCAACATTCCAATGTTCCAATTTATCTTAATCCATTTGGTTAGAGCCACAGCCAGATTGCTCCTGCTAGGGCTTTTATTTCCCATCAACTGCAGTCAACTACCGGGCTTCACCTCAGTATACAAAAACCAACATTCCTTGCATCATCACATTCACCAAGTTTCACATTCAAAATTCTTCAGCATGCCTATTCAACACATGCACGAACAGACACATCACCTCACTACATTATCCCATTTTCTTACACTCATGCTACGCCACTACACCATTCACCTTCCTTATACATAGGGCAAACATCAGTCCAATGCAACAATGACCCACAAACAAGGGAAACTAACACATTTCCCCCGTCTTCAACAAGCAACACAGAAATGGCCACAAAGACCATGCACTCCATCATGCTCTCTCTCACACGAGCAAAAGTGCAGCACAGTATTCCAACAAGCCCAACGCCCAGTCACACTCCCTGGCCAAACCAACATGGCCAAGTGCCAGATCGAAGAAAGGACCTAAACATGCACCCAGTACCAGGTCCTCTGGAAGCTGCACAAAAATCAAACAGAACATTTTCCACACACAATGATGACAACCTCCAGTTTGTACACATTGAAATGTTTGAAAATACAACATTCAAACACTGGTGTGGTGCCCAATTACCACCCAAACACCAGCCCATGCCACTGCAATGGACCAACACCTTAAGGTGCCTGAATAGGGAGGCACTCGTATATCCCACCTTACAATTACGCCCACTCGAGCTCAGTCAGACCCTCCCCTTCATACGCAAAGATGACTGATTCCAGTATATGCAAACCCATGCACAAACAAGACAACTACCAATGCACTCTGCCTCTCGTACCAGGGACTTGTCAAATCCTCCTATTTGTACAAAATGATGACTGGTCTCAGATCACATATAGGTGAAACAAAAACGCAATAGAAAACAAAGCCGTACTCTACCTCAAACTGTTGTACTCTGCTTCCAGCACCACACATATTTCAAAACTTCCCATTCAAACACAGTGATGACTGGTCTCAAAGCACACTTAAGCAGACCTCGTGGGTTCCAGCCACAGCACATGTTCCCCATGTTTCTCTCATGACAGGGTACTACTCTTCTCCACTTTCACACACTCTAGGGTACTCCTCCGTTCAACCTCACATGACAGGGTACTTACTACTCTTTCACACTTTTGCACACCACAGTGTGCTTCCCCGTGCAACTTCAGGCAATTGCTGTCTGCCTCGTTCGATTGCTTCCTCCTGCCTTTTTTTTTCTGAGTGCTTTCTCCTTCTTTTGCCTCGCTTTTAGGTTTCGCCTGCTCAGCCTGAGATGGCCGGCCAAACCCTCATGCGCAGTGAAGGGAGTGCCCACCACTCCCCCACCAGCCGTGTCATTTCCTGGACCCGCCCCTACGACTCATCAGAGTCCTGGGGGCAGGTCCAGGGGATTAAAATAAAACTAAAATAAAACGGGTTTAAAACCCGTCTTATTATCTTTTTATTTGCTGGTGGTGGCATGGGGCGGCACTCCTCCGCTCTAATGGAGCGGCCGCCAGTGCTGTAAAGGTTGCTATGCACATTCTGTAAGGCGCTCTGATACCCTTGGGTCATGTTTGCGCTATATAAAAACTCTAAAAATAAATAAATAAACAGGGCACCTCTCTCTCATCCCATAACTACTGGGATTATTGTGAATTGTAGACACAATTGTGCACCCTGCCATCCGACCCAGGGGCAACCCAGAACAACAAAACAGACTCCTAACCATACCGACTGCAGCACCATGATTTTGCAATTAAGGAAATAAAATTATATGCATCATATAGCCATTTTCCATGCAATCAAAATAAATAAATTATGTATGCAAAATATGTTTTCATGGAGAACAGATAGCAGAAATAACCATTGCATGTTCTATTATGTTCAGAGATGTGTCATGTTCCTTTTGTATTCAACCATCACATGAATGGAAAAATGTTTGCTTTCTATAATACAAACGTACACAGTATCTGTATCTTCAAACAGGTGTGGGTAAACTGCACTCACGCATTTCCTTCACTTTGCACAGAACATATTCAGCTCAGGCATAGAAGCGGCCTCTCTACAGTAAAGTTTAGTGCCATGTAGCTTGCCAAAACGAGCTCCCTGTCTGGACAGGTCAGCCCCTTCAAATGAATAATCATTCAAATGTCACCACCTCTGCTTTAACAGTGAATACAGAGCCATAGAAAATAAAGAGGAACCCCAAGTTCCATCAACTCTGTACAATATCCATTTAAATTATCATCATTGGCACATACACACCTCCTAATTCCAAACTCAGCTAAATGCTGTCCCTAAAACTTCAAGACTGCATAGATGCCAAGATTTTAGAAGAGGTAAATGGGAGTTAAAAAAAAAAAAAAAATAGACCCTCCCCCCCTCCGCCCCTCTCTCCCCATCATTGACTTCTGTTGAAGCAGAGGCAACACCAGCAGGAGACAGCCAAAATAAAGCCATTTTTGGCTCCAAAAATTGGGAATCTCCCGCCCAAATCGGATCTATTGACATGTATGAGATTAGTTTTATCCTGAAGAGGCTTATGAAGCAAGGAGATGTCCGTATTTCCTTTTGCTTACCTCACTGAACAAGACCAAGACAACAGAAGTCCCTTTTCTCTTGCTATTAAGTCATCGGAACAGTTACTCCTTATTTCACTGTAGATCTAAGGCACACTCTGAGTAGCTTCCCTCTGAGCTCTACGTGGGCACTTGCTTTAAGAACATGCTTTTGACCAATACATACACGCGCTGAGCAGAATAGTACTCCCTCCTGCACCTTCAGCGCGCGCTGCGCTGCAGCACTTCAAAGTCAAGAGCATTTGGTAAATGTGCCTGAGCTGCCGTGTATTACACGAAAAAAATACTTGCCTAAGATGACACTGTTGAGGCCAAAACACTGCACTTTGAATACACCCTCCATGCAATCAGAAGGCAACCATTTCACCAAAAAGAGTTGTCCTCGACAAAAGAGAGTGTCTGACTCACAAGTATTCTGAACACGCGTACAATCAAACGCTGTTCTTCCACAGCTAATGTATCCAAACGTGAACGCTTACTTCACTGCCTCACCGCTCCCTGTGAGTGTAAAGTCACTAAAATACAGACCAACAGCACCTTCCTTCTGCTTCTATGCTTAGTGCCAATATCGGCACACTAGCGTAGCAAGGGGGGGGCAGAGGGGGCGGCGGCAAAAATCATCGCCAGCACCCCCCCCCCCCTCAGCGCGGCGGCAAAAGGCAGGGACCGCCATGGGCGGCAGAGTGCCTAGCTACGCCACTGTATCGGCAACTCACCCAACCAGCAAAACATAGCAATCTTATAATAAAGAAACACACAAGACACAGTAATTGTTGGAGAAAATATTGCTGCAGGTTTATTTCGTGCAAGAAATATGCCAACATGGTGGGTCAACTTACGGGCGATCCAAGGGCAGGCAGCAGTGAGTCCCCTAAGCTGCCCTGCCCACCTGATGAGCCAAATTGCACCGTGGTCTAACCAATCGGTGCTAACCATTTTGGGGGGATTTCCCCCTTACATCCTGTGGACCACCAGTCCACCCATTTACTCACGCCTCTTGAGGGGGCGGAGCGTATCCAGGCAAGCCCCCGGTTGCTTAGTTTTACAACCGCCTGAAGGACTAATGGGGCGCCGTCGTTCCTCCAGGGTCTTGTCGTAAGGACTTCCTGGGGTTGATTGGCATTTGCACCCTTCTTGTGCTCCTGAAGAGGGTACCCCTATGTACCATTCAGCCTCTGGATCGCCCTGTAACTCGACCTGCAGCACAAAATAACAAGTTAACGGCCTTCCTACCCTAGCCACCCATCCAGCCGACATGCCGGGTAAGGGGTAGGGAGGGTGACAGCGTATGGACCTCGGCGCAAAAGGAATGCCGGATGGGCGGGGGAGGTATAAATACCTTGCCCCCCGCCCACTCAGTACACCGAAAGTGACGCGAGCAACGCGCCGACCTCCGTGACCCCGGAGGTCTGACCTCTAGACCGGTTTGGGCTGTGCCAAATGTGGCACTAAGGTGGCCGCCCTCTGAGGGGGGCCCCCTGCGTGGGCCATGGGCAGCCTCATAGTGCCAATATCGGCAACTCACCCAATCCGCAAAACATAGCAATCTCATAATAAAGAAACACACAAGACACAGTAATTGTTGGAGAAAATATTGCTGCAGGTTTATTTCGTGCAAGAAATATGCCAACATGGTGGGTCAACTTACGGGCGATCCAAGGGCAGGCAGCAGATAATCCCCAAAGCTGCCCTGCCCACCTGATGAGCCAAATTGCACCGTGGCCTAACCAATCGGTGTTAACCATTTGGGGGGAATTTCCCCCTTACATCCTGTGGACCACCAGTCTACCCATTTACTCACGCCCCTTGAGGGGGTGGGGCGTATCTAGGCTAGCCCCCGGTTGCTCAGGTTTACAACAGCCAGAAGGACTAACGGGGCGCCGTCGTTCCTCCAGGGTCCTGCCGTAAGGACTTCATCTCGTTGTTTGGCATTTGCACCCTTCTTGTTCTCCTGAAGAGGGTACCCCTATGTACCATTCAGCCTCTGGATCGCCCTGTAACTCCGCCATAGCTCTGGGTGTGGCACCCGACACACCCAGGGCCCCCCAACAAGGCAGGCATTCTTACTTACACCCTGCTAACTCTAGGGCGTCGCCCAGGTCCAACAGAAACAGGTCCATGCCCACTCTAGACAGATGGACCCTATCCTCATCAAAACATCCCGTGGTCTTAGCATTCAAGAGTCCATGTCTGATAAAGCCAAAACCCCTCTGTTCCGTGAATTTGCGCATGGCGCTGTTTACTCTCCTGCAAGAAATTTCAATGGCCTCTCCTGAGCTGGCCCTGTGCCAGACCAACCGTGGAGTGATCTCGGACCACCATAACTCACATGTGCCTAATTGGTTACTTAACTTACTCATTGTGGCTTTCATTGCTTGTAGCAGAACCTTTCTACCCATGAAAGTCAGGTAATTGCCTCCCAGGTGGATGACCAAAATGTTAGGAGGGGGTCCGCCTCCTGCTAGTCTGTGCCGCAGCTTCTTCAGCAAGCTGTGCCATTGCATGTCTGGGAACCCCAACCAGACTATCTCAGTGAGGGAAAACCCATGCTTCCAACTCCTGCTTTCTGCCCATTGCGCCACCCTAGCGATGCATGAATGGCCGATCACCCACACCTTTGATCCTGGCAAAATACAAACTGTTTGGAATGGCAAATTACACAACCCCTTTCTACAAACCCACTCTATTTGCGTGTTCCTGGCACTGTACCCTTCTGCCCCTGAATGGCCAAAATAACGCCTATAGCATCGCAACAGCCCCCCGTATTCTGCTTCATTACAAGACCATATTGAATGCCAGCCCCTCACCTTCAGACTGCGCTATTTAGCTGCTGTGGCGCGATGCTGATGTCCCTTCCCAACGCAAGTCGTGCACTTCCCCAACTTCTGCTGATGCGTACCATGGGGCAAACAAGTGGGTGGAGACAGGGGGGGGGGGACAATAAATACCTGCCTTTTCTTGAATAATGGACGTGCCAAATGTTCATAATATATTGTAGCCTTTTGTGCTTTAACACCTTGTGTCACCCAACATTTTGGACAGCAGCACACTAGTTAGATGACAGATTCCACAGCCAGCCTAGCTACTATGGCTATCAGGGTGGAGAATTTATTGCTTAACTGAAAGAACCTGTAACATGCCCTCGGTTCCTGAGTGCACATACCTTGCTGAATTTGACCAGACAATTGCACAGAACTTTCTGATTGCTAAACCATGCGAACACATAATGGTGTCAAATCTAGTTTGAGGGGAGGCCAGGGTCGGCTTACCTTCTAGTCACCATGTAATTCATGTTGGAACATTTTTATCCCGCATAGCCAGAGAGTCTTGCGTATATATTACTCCAATGATAATGTCGGAATCTAAGATTCCCAGTTTCATGTTTTGCCCCAGCCACCTATTGTGGGTCCGCTGGGACCCCTCTGCCTCACTGCAAGTAACCTCGCTACTTAATACCGCTCCCTTAGTGCACTTGCCTGTCACTCAAAGACACCTGGCAACAACATGCGCACTGCAGCTTGGTGAAGCAGGTTTTTGAGCCAAACGTACCCCTGTCCATGTTTTCAGCATTTATCCTTTATTGAGGCTCCTGTTTGTATGAAGTGTGTGTCAATGTCCTGGCATGGCATACCCAATAGCCTGTTCCACGTTGGTGACTGTCCTACCAGGATGTGTAGAGGCTCAACTAGCCGGTGAGCTTAGAAATATGTGACAATTAAGCAAAGGTGCCTCATGTACTTGCCATATATCCCTCCTTTCTTGCAGTAATTTGTCCTGTTCAGTTAACTTTGTGGTGTTCACCCCCAGACTTCCCAGGCTGCTTAACTGCTACCAATGTGAGCAGTTTCTGACAATAAAGGGAGAATCTCCCAGTTGCAACTTGAAATTTTACACCACCCAATGTGCGCAGTTGCTGACATTAAAGGCAGCATCTCCCAGTTGCAACTTGAAATTTTACACCACCCAATGTGCGCAGTTGCTGACCTTAAAGGGAGCATCTCCCAGATGCAACTTGAACTTTTACACCACCCACCTTAGTGTGCTACGTTGTAAGTGATTAGGTACCTAACATCTAACTCTTCCCCCTCCGATCTCTGATTCTAGCCCCTTGAAGCATAAAATTGTGGCATTTGCCTGCAGGAACATACAGGTTTAAAGCATCAGGCCATCTGGCGCCTTTACGGGAACCTAGAAGAGTAGGAAATGGAGGACCCATGTGCCTCTAGTATGCCCGTAGGGACATTTGCATTCTAGGCCAACGTAATTCACCCTGATATGGAGCCCCACAAAAGAACCATCAGCTGTAGCTCAACAGACAGGTGAAATTGTATCCCAAGCCTGCTGCATGGGATTTGGGTGACTGTGCTGCAGTCAGGTGATCAATTAAAAGGGGGGGCCCTTGCCCATACCTGTGGGACTTGAACCCTTGACGTGAACAGGGCCCCTGACACCAGGTGCGAAAGCCCTTGCCTCTAAGCTGCAGGTCCTGGATAAAACCCAGTTACTACCCGTGCTAGAGGAGGACTGGGGGATTGCTGTGGACCTACTGCCAACATAATCACACATGCTCCCTCTGGGTTTCCTAAGCACCAGTTTCATACGGCTCGTACTACCCCCATGAATTTAACAAAAATGAACCGCCACCGATAGGTTCAGCTCCACTTTCTCATCCTCAGGTGTTTGAGCACTCTACCTGGGCAACGGTTGCCTCACACAAAGGCATTAAGCACCTCGGTTTTGGTCCTCATGCAGCACAGTGCACATGAGGCAGACTCTGAAAGGGACGTGGTCGATGCATTATGGGCGTGGCTGAAAATATGTAAGCTGAAAATTGATGCTTAGCTTAGTGTGCCGCCGACTGTTAATTTGCGGCTTCTGTCATTGCCTCGAGCTACATACTACAAAAGTAACGCTACACCTACAACAAGCCAGCTTATAGGGTGATAGTTGCTTAAGTAAATAAGCAACAACTATGGCTCCGTTGTTAGAATATTGAACATGTTTCAGTTCCGAAATGATGAGGCTGTGCAAGATCATAATCGGTCACTTTGAAGTTACATCACCGTCACTGCATGAGTTCGAGCCATACACTTCGAGTGACATTGACAAGAGATGTGCAGTGGTGAAAAGGGGACAGTGCCCACCCGCAGTCATCTGAACCCACAAATGTATTTGGTTTAATGCATATGACCGCTGTAATGCTGCTGTGAAAATAAATTGAGGCCTTAGCCCTCCGACACAGAGATGGAAAAAGTATTCCGAAGACTCTTGCCGCCAACTGCTCAATTACGGGCGACTTGTGATCCCAATATGCTGGGCCTCCTTCATCCGGAGAAACCGGACTACAAGTGGACCTCAACCCTCAATTTTACCCAACATGTAGCCCCTCAGCACCGATACCCCCTTGTGAGTGCCCCGCTAAAGACGCTGCTCCCGCGCCAACACTTCAAAGGCCTCGGGCCCAGAGCCCACCATTGCGGCCCAAGCCAACCCCGGACCCCCCCAACAGGGATACACCAACCGGTACAATCGGCATCCTACCGATGCACAGCAAGACTTCGGCGCAAGACTCTGCTCCCCCATGTTACGCCGGACCAGGCGTGCCCCACGATGACTGGGGCAGGACCAATAGGCCTGATACACACCAATAGTGTAATAGACACGTGATTACCACTCCCAAGTCCTGCGCAATCACAATATCCACCTGATGTAAGGCCCCGAACTCAACACGACAATACCGAGTTCCTTATCCGGTCTTCGGATTCCTAACGGCAATACCGATGTTACCTTTTGATGCCTCTGAAACAGTCCTAAAATGAACCAGGGTAACCGTGTGTAGGGATCATTACGGTCCCCGGACAATCGGCATCTGGGGCTCGAAGCACCACCAGGCAAACTGCCATGACGACACCGCAACACTCTACCCCCGCGGCCAGGCTAGGCACGGATACACAAACCTTTTCGCATTACACTTACTGCCTCGCTTGCCCCTGAAACGCACGGACGCATCACGCAGTCAAGCATACACACGCGACTCAGTCGGGGCAGTAGCACTGATGCAGCGGCTCTCCATCTAATTGCACGCAAATGGAGATGCCCACTGCGAAACAGCCGGCCGAAATTTCTGCCCGACAGGGCTGTGGGCCACTCAACACACTGTTCCCTGTCCCCCCACTGCCACAACACTCCATATCGCAGCCGCACAGGAGGGACCCCCAAGCGCCATGCCAAGAGCTGGGGCCGCTTCTCCAGCGCGACTCCTTCAAGACTACGGGCCGGAGCAGCCGCAGTGGTGACCGCCCCCCCACCCCCACGAGCCACGGCTCCGACTATAACGCAAACCCTGCGGCACCACTGCAGCCGACGGGTAAAGCCACAGGAGGGGGAGACACTAGGGGGGTAGGGAGATGATATTGCCCGCCCACTAACGGAAACAAAACCGCTGCACCCAGCCCGGCCCCCCACCCCAGGGCTGAACCCGGCAAGGCATCACATTCCTGAGTGCAGATAAGCCTGCATCGGAGCTCCGCTCCTGGGAAATGAGCATGCGGCTCGCATAGTTTCCACCCATTACGCCTGGCCAACAGTGACCCTTGCTGCCCGGATGAGGGAGCCATCGGCCCTGAATTACCGTCCGCCCGTAGGCCCGGGACCTGAGTGTCTGCCCAATGCGACAACCCCCGTTGAAGGGCAGGGGTAAGCACGCAGCACCCACGGGGCCACACAGCTAAGCCCCCCAGACAAGCATGTTCGTTTGGCCTACCGCTTAAGAGCAAAGGCAAACCCAACCCGGGCCCGGGACATGCAAGATGGTTGCTCCCCCCCAACAAATGGGAGCCCGCCCCCGACAAGATGCAGAGGCAAGGCGCCCGGCACCCGGCATTTAACTCACGGGCTGCTAGCTCGCCAACAGCACCCCACCCCGGTCCCGTGCAATGGCACTGCCCGTAAGTGCCCCGCCCACAAGCATACCAGAGGCGGGCAGATCCGACAATGTGGGAAAGGAGGGGGGCAACGGCACCACAGAGGAGGGGGCAGAGGGAACAACTTGCCCCACCACACCGAAAGCCGACGCCAGACCAACCAGACGCCAGAAGCCAGACGACACTGTGTCCAGCAAGGGTACAAAGAGGACAGACGGCGCGTGGACCTCAGCACAAAAGGAACGCCGGATGGGCAGGAGAGGTATAAATACCTTGCCCCCCGCCCACTTGGTGCGCCGGAAGTGACGCGAGCTACGCGCCGGACCTCGGTGACCCCAGAGGTCTGACCTCTAGACCAGCTTGGGCTGTGCCAAATGTGGCACTAAGGTGGCCGCCCTCTGAGGAGGGCCCCATGCGTGGGCCGCGGGCAGCCTCAGTTTGTGAAAACAAGCTCACAGCTTCTTTTCTCAGAGCAACTGCCGCTACGAAGGCTCTTGATGATGAAGACACTGTGCTGACAGGAAGAGAGCACTTCCATTGATGAATGAAATGAAAATGAAATTTATAAAGCCCTCTAATACTGGGGGCGTCTAGGCTCTGAAGTCGAAAAAGGTAAACTACTTACTTGGAAATAAATTGGGCTAAAGAAACTAATGGTTAAAAAGCAAGGGTTTGAGGACTTTACTAAAGACTGGCATATCGGTTTTTTTTAAAGTTCAAGTGGGAGGGAGTTCCAGAATCTGGTTGTGCCGCCCACAAAACTCCTTCGGCCCGAGTAATCCTTGTCCATGACACCTTCTCACTGCCCACTGGTCACTGAAGCCCAGCAGTCACACTTTTCAGCTGTCCTTTCCTTACCCCGCCTCCTCACTTGGCTCCTCCTACCCAGCAGCCTGCCCTGACACCACTCACAGGTGGTTGAGTGTGGACAACCACCCCCACACCCACCCATGCGGTGGAGCTCTTGACTATCGAGTCCAGGAATTTGTGGGACACTAATATTATGGACAAAATACAGAGGGACAACATATCGAAAGTTATGTATAGATTGTCTATACCTAATTCCACATCTATGATCCTTGATCATGCTGATATCTTGACGGTGCATAGACGTGGAGTTAACAGTAGTAAATCTGTACTTCCCTCTGTGCACTTACCTTTTGATATTTTGTCCACAATATTAATGTGGTACGATATTCTTGCACTCCACATATTCAAGAGTACAATCCTCAAACTGCTCTCCATGGTTACAGGGCCTCTCTCCATCACTAAAAAGGCCTCTTCCTCATCCGTGGGTACCAGCTCCCATAATGGAGGTCAAAGGTTGCGTGATGTTACCTCCTGTGACCTCCATGGTGCGTGGTTCATATATTTTGTGACGTCATGGCGGCCCATTCCTGTGAGTTTGCTGAAATGACACCTCTGGTTTAAAATGCTCCTTTAAGGGGTTCAGACCTCATGCCATCACTTTGCACACAAATGTCGTGACTGACGCTGAAGCAGCGGCGTAGCATGGGTTGCCAGCGCCCGGGGCGCACCATTAGCACTTCCGGAGTCCCTTCCACCAGTCCAGTATTGAGACCCTTACCCAAAGGCCATCTATTAGATTTTAAGAAAATTGTAAAATTTTGCACCCCTAAGAATTTTGCGCCCCGGGCCACCGCCCACGTGGCCACACCCACCCTACGCCACTGAGCCGAATCAACCTTAAAAGGGACCAGGATTGTCTTTTGCTGTAAGACACTGCTTTGCTCCCCAGTGCAAGGCCTTCCAGGGGAGCTGGCTGTGTTTATGAAAGGGATCAGGGCATTAGCCGGTGTGTATCCCATCCTTCACACCTCAAGGACCACGACTGTCACTTCAATGACACCTTGTTTGTGTTCGCATGATGGATTACGTGAGATGAAAATCCTATAAAGCCCACTGCATCTTGACACTGTCAGGCCGGTGCCTTTTAAAGTCTCTGTGAAAGGACAGGAAAAAAAGGCACCGAGCTCGGTAATGGTTTTTTCCCAAGGTGGGGCATGAAGGAGCTAAGCTGTTAAGTAGTTTGCTCCTGCGGCCTCTTTGCAGGAAAGTCACAGGCTTTCTCCGGATGATTAAGCAAACCGCTTTCCATGATTCCTCTCTATAATCGCTTTTTGATAAAAGCAGAGCCGCTGCTATTTTCCAGGCCTCCCACGTCCCTTAATGATTTCTGGCAGCCATTGTGGAGGGCCTCAGAGACAGACTGGCCTGCAGGCAAATCAAGTCACTTGCCAGCAGGCCAGTACCTCTGGAAAGAAGGTAGAGCTGGGGCAGAGTCCTTCGGTTGCCAAGCCCCGCTAAGGCCAAAGATGCCAAGTGACCCACGTTGAGTGTGAGCCTTCAGCCAGTTCTAGGTGTTTGGACAATAGCGCTTTGCACAGGGAGATTGATTAAACTCGTGCAAAATGTTAAATCAAAACTATGGTCCTTTGAATGCACCAGGCTTTTAGATAAAACCCAGGACTGACTGAAGTTGTCTCACAAGACGTGGAGCCACTTGGTAACTATGCAAGCTCAGAGGAGTCATGCATAGAAGTAAGAGCCATGGTCCCTCTCAAGGCCTGCAAATCCAGTGGCAGGCAAGGAACACATGAGCATAGGCAACACCAACAAGTCTGGGTGTAATACGCACATGCAGAGATTCTGCATTCAAACAAAACACACAGGAGGGAGCCACAGAGTGATATAGCTGTAAAGTAGTCCCTCATACAGTTCATTGAAAGTACTCAAGTGTAGGTGGAAGGGTACACCCTAACAGACAATAGTGTTAGGTGAAGCTGAGTCAAGAGGTACTTGACAAAGTCTCAAGCCAATGGATAAAAGAGGCTGGCCTAAGAGAGGTAACGGATGAAAGGGATGCACTCAAAGTCCGCCCTACATATATTGAGATTAAAAGGTCTACTCCACAGCTGTATTGTAAACACCCACACCTACAAATGAAGGCCCAGGCACTAGTTGTGGCCTAGAAAACACAAGCTCTAGGTACCCCAGGTAGACCAGAACACCCCTTCCAATATATATGACAGGCACTGGCAGCAAAGCAGAAGCTTGCATTCAATAACGACCCAAGACACTGGCAGCAGGCCAGAACACTGGTGTCATTTGAACTAAATGCCATAGGCACCAGGAGGTGACCATATCATAGGTGGAGATACAAAATATTGAGTAGGGAATATCAATTTTGCCGCAATATCATAGCTAAAATAATGAGGACCAAAGTATCAACAGGTAAGTATATATAGGTAATTATTAGTTTATTATTCTTAACTCCACATATTTTTACCTTGACAATATATACAGGAGGTAAGAGCGGTGGGGCAGGGGGTCGGGGTGTGGGGTGCGGGGGGAGTCAACAGACGAGGAGGAGGTAAAATTAAATTAAAAGAAAACAACTTACCTTGCACTCACCGCATCGCCGACTCAGCGATGCGGCGAGCATAAGAGAAGTGTTTTTCTTTTTTTTTAAATTAACTTTACCTCCTCGTCGTCTGTCGACTCCCCCCGCCCCACCGCTCTTACCTGCATGGGCCGCTCCTGAATATATATGTTCAAGGTACATAGATGCTGAGTTAGGAATAGTAACCTTATACTTGCCTACATGCACTTACCTCCTCAATATTTTGTTCCTTGATAATTTGGCTGCGATATTGTGTTAAGCGATATTCCATACGCAATAATCTGCACTATATCCCATACCATCACTGTAACTAAACTGGAGGGAAGAGACACCAGAAGCAGACAAGAGCCCTGGTGTCACAAAACCAGTGAGTCCATTCACTAGCAATAGGGTAGAACCCCCAGTGTCATTAAAACTGAAAGCCCAGTATCCAGCAGCAGGGCAGAACTCACCCACCCAACAATAAACAATTCTGCCGCAATACATGTCAAACACAAACCTCCGTAGAGAATCACAAGAAAGCCTTGCACCAGATGGCCACCTTGCTTCATACCTTAGAGCAGGGTTCTCCAAAGTTGGTCTAGGAAGGCGGGATCCATGCCAGATTTTTAGCATATCCCCATTTAAATAAATGTAGTTATCTTAAAATCTGGCATGGATCCGGCCCTCCAGGACCGACTTTGCAAAACCCTGCGTTAGAGAATCAATGCTTCCAGTTCTAGATTTATATTTAACAGTATAAGGCATTATGGGAGCTGTAGTAATGGGATTGCTACCATTGAATCAATTGGACTGACATGCTTAATAACAATGGCTTGAGGCAGAAAACTCCAGGAGTGTAAACACAGTGTCATGACAATGTGGAGCTAGGAGATAATCCTACACGCTGCATTACATAGGCCTTGAACCATGTGCACATTTATACACTGCTTGGTTAAGGTTGAAGCTATACAAGCAGCAATAGCCACTTTTTTCTACCAGCACTTGCAGAGCTAAATAGTGCAAACTGACTCATCTTGAATTTTTAGGTCGAGGCTAGCAGACAGCGCAGGCCTATTCAGAGCTTACAAACAACTTACCGGGGGTTCCAGCAGTCGCGGCCGGTGCAGGTAAGCGCGGTGGGGCGGGGAGGGGTGGGGGTAGACGACAGATGACGGAATAGGTTTTATTTATTTATTTCATTTGACCTATTCCGTCGTCTGTTGAATTTCCCCCACCAACCCCGCCCCAACCCTTAACAGCGCCGGCCACCACTGGGTTCCAGCATGCCCCTGTTTACCATTGTTTGGCTTAATTGTCACTCATTTGCTTGCATCTTATTCAATGACTTTCCTTCTCCCTGCTTGTCCATCTTGTGTTAGTCCCTCCCCTGGATCATAGCCTCTTTTCATCTTTCCGACTGGCAGGCTTCTGTCATTCCAATGCTCACACTAGGGAACTGCTTTCTTGGTTTACTTAAGCACTCCATGAGAGTGCATGTGTGCAGTTCCCTCACTGGTGTGCTCCTACCCGCCAATCTCCCTGCCTCCTCCGTGTTACTTCCCGCGCGTGTGCTTCTCCCTCGCACCCTTTGTTGCTCTCCCTTTGTGCTGGGGTGCTTTTCCCCTGCCGCCCTCTCCCCATTGCTTCCACCACCAGCTCGTCCGTTGCCCCCCTCAGACCCACTGACTTTTATCTAAAAATTAAGGGGGAGGACCAGGTAGCATATTGCTGCCAGCCCATGCGCCTTAAAAAAAGACACTTCTGCGATACTTCCTGGAATTTTTTTCCATTTACCCGATCCACCACAAACCAGTAAACAAGAAAAAATGCCCCTGCGTCATTTTGTAGACGTGCACGCGTAATGACCTATACCCATTTCATCGCGAATGCATGTGGCTGGAAAATGACGCAGCTGCTGCTGCACAGCATCAATCGGAGACATTGGCAAAGCCAATAGGTGCTAGAGACGCATTGGCTTTGCCAGTGCTTGTTTTTACTAGCCTTCAGCCCTGCCGGAAAGCACTGGGGCAAGGCTCTTAGACCGTGGATGACAGAATGTCGATGTTCATGCATGAATGTGCTTCCCCATTACAGAATGATAGACAGGGAGGGCGCTCTGCTTTGAAGTCCGACCTCTGAGCCCCCTCCTTAAGGGCTTTATCCTTAAAATAACATTCCAGGATGTTTTACTGTATTCACCATTCCTCATATTTTTGCGGTGAGGCACGTTGAAAAAGCAGAGTTTGAAAGTTCACAAGCAGCATCCTGTTCACATCATGCCCTGGGTTCAAAGGGGCACAAGTCACTTTTAAAAAAAATATATTTTCTTTTCTGACTAAAATACGCATGAGTTATTTCCATTCTTTACTATGCAACCTTTGGTAATTGAGTAAAACATACTATTGTGGGCACTTTAAATGACAGCCAAGAAGAAGAACAAGGTGATTGCTCCATACCAAGCGTTTTCATGTTGCTGATCTCTCCTGAGTTCCCTGTAGGTGGCGATCCCACAAGAAGGCGTGCCCTCATCCTCCCAGTGGTTGATGTGTGCTCACTTTGCCACCACAAGGCCACAGGATATCTTTTGTGCAATGAGTTATGTGAATCATGCAGGTTCTTGAACTTTTATGATGGTCACCGGAGAAAAAAAATCAAATCTTCCCTGCCAGTCATATTCAACGGCTTGCAAAAGGGCGGAGCTTGTTCAAGAACTGCAAGATGGCCGACCTGCTGAAGACTGCTTTTGTATTTTTTGTGTTCTATTTTTCTTATTTCCAGTTTTTGCTGACACTACTCACCAAATTTGCCCTATCCAAAGAGTCATCCTATGTTGGACTGCGCTCTATCTTCAGGTCAGATTTGGTGTAATTCTCTCCAACATTTTGTAGTAAGGAAGTGGAAGACCAAAAGTTCTTCCTACAGTTATAAGGGGAAATGCAACTCCTGCCCCCTCAATTATTTTCTCATCCTTGTGATCAAATTGTAGGAAATCTAAAGGATCAATCTTCAGCAGATGCTTTCGGAATGTTTTATGTGTGCAGATTCCTCAGACGGTGGTGAAGTATTTAACATTACAAAAAGTGCAGTTTAACTCTAACTACAGAGACACTATTACTGACTCTGTGATGTGGGACAGCAGAGCTAGTGAAGGGAAGGAGGTACAGAAGCAACCGCCATACTGATGTTGGCTTGCATTCCTCCGTGCCTAAATTTATGGTATCACAGCCCACTTTGTGCTGGCAAGAGTGTGAATGGCTGAGAACGTGGACCACTGGTGAGGCACACGCTGCCTCTGGAGATCACGGCAGGGCTGCAGGAGAGCTGCGGAAGAGCTGCATGAGATCTGGATGTCAACATAGTGCAGCGGAGATCTTTCGAACATGTTGCCTTAATGACAAAACTTGACTCCTATGAGGCAGTTTACAGTAGCATGTTCCCTAATGTTGCCACCCCATTGATCACATTATGTTGGCATGAAGAATGATTATAGCGGGCGCTAGCGGTTACTGTAGGTTCCTAGCTGTTTGGAAGCCCAGGCAGAGCCTAGATGTAATGGAGGTTTGTAGAACAAGTTCTACTAATTTGCTATTGCAGAGATTGTGTGTGTTGGCTATGTAACAGAGATTAGAAGTAGCAATGCCCCGGCCTGAGAACTCCCTCTTTGCTAACCCCTGCACCTTGTCTATCATTCTCTTTCTAGGGGTAGGATGAAGTTGTCCGTGGTTCAATCCATCCATACTCCATCCACGCCACAAAGCCATTCCTTACAAAATTCTGAGGGTGTCTGAACAAAAGCTTCCTAAGCTAATGCAAGCGGCACACAAGGACTGTACAGAACTCCACTCCATTTCAACCTTTGGTCAACTATATTCGGCCCGCTATAAACTAAAGTGGCCACCAGCGGTCCTCTTGCAAATTCCAGTCAACTGAGGAAAGTTCGGGAAATCCTCCTTGCCTTCTGTGAAGTTAAAAGGCATCCAAAATAGCTCTACTACAAGTCTTCGTACAGCCATTTATTTTTCTAGTATCCACATAATACAGGAGTAGTGGTTTTACCAAGATAATGTTTGTTTCCTATTTGTTTATGTCTTGGACATCTATGGAACCCATGAATGTTTTTCTGACTAATGTGAAAGTACTGCAGCAGCACTCCTTTTTAGGTCTCGCCTGAGACAGCGCATGCGCTGTTTGTTGCAAGTCAATTGTTCTTTAAAAAACTAAAAAATCTAAAAAGTGGCTTACTACCCACGCACTACTTACCATTGGTAGGCTCACTCATCACTCTACTTTCTCTTACTAACTATTAGCAGGCTTCTTCCTCACTCTCCTTTCTTCATTTTACCAGTCTCTCTTGATTCAGTTGACTTTGGGAGGATTTTGGTTTCTGTTCTTTAGATTTGACACAAGCACAACAAATCACTGGAGGGAATCAGCTGTGTGTGCTTTAGAACTTTCTTCCCCTGCATTGTTGCTTGGGTTCCGCCCCCCTGCTGTCTGTGGTTGTACTGCTCCCTCCCCCACTCCCCGTCGTCTTACAGACCCCTTCAACCCCACCTTGACTTTCCATCATCTTGCTGACCACTCCCTCTCTCAACCACTCCACCCACCCCCATCTTGATGATTCCTCCTCCCGCTGTCCCTTGAGTTGCTTCTTAGAGTGTGCAGTGCATTCATCCATGAGATTTTGTTTTGCTATTGTGGATTCTCCACCCTTTTCATTGAGTAAGAAGAGATGGTTTATTGCACAATGGGAATTCACAATACTGAATTCATGCACTCTGTGGAGTGCTTCAAGGGGCCCTACGAAGAAGCCCGTCCAGAGGCATAGCTTGGTCAGTAAGACTGGAGGGTTTGAGCTTCAGATTGTGCCACAGTTTAGGGGGGCTTAAGGGCCAATGGAAAGGGAAAGGAGTGCAGCTTGTGAGGGGTACTTAAAACACAGTATTTTGTAAAATAACCATGCTTTAAGACCTTCAAAACAGAAGAGTCTATGTGTGTTTTTGTCTGAGTGAGTATTTAAAAATCCCAGATGAATTCCAACAGACACCTTGCCATCCCTGACTGAAAGCTCCTGTACCCAACTATTTACTAAATAATACATTTATTAGGGGGGTGTAACAACCCAAACACCCCCCTCCGAAGCTACGCCCCTGAGGCCGTCACACCAGAGCAGTAATATAATCACTTTTCTATTTCCACACACAACGGTGCATACGCCGTGAGGCACACTGAGGTAAACAGACCAAAACTATTAGTCCCAGGGTGCTGTAGTGAAAGCCTACTCCGTGTGCAGAGAATAACGGGAACCTGCACGTGGTTGAATGTGGTCTGTCTGTGGCTTTGTAAGCTACCTTATTCAGCATTTTGTGCTGTCTTTGTATTGCTATAACAGTTGGCTTACTCAGCATTGTTTGCTGTCTTTGTATTGCTATAGAATTTGGCTTACTCAGCATTGTTTGCTGTCTTTGTATTGCTATAGCAGTTGGCTTACTCAGCATTGTTTGCTGTCTTTGTATGTCTATAGAATTTGGCTTACTCAGCATTGTTTACAGTCTTTGTATTGCTATAGAAGTTGGCTTACTCAGCATTGTTTGCTGTCTTTGTATGCTATGGAAGTTGGCTTACTCAGCATTTTGTTTGCTGCCTTTTTATTGCTATAGAAGTTGGCTTACTCAGCATTGTTTGCTGTCTTTGTATTGCTATAGAAGTAGGCTTACTCAGCATTGTTTGCTGTCTTTGTATTGCTATAGAAGTTGGCTTACTCAGCATTGCTTGCTGTCTTTGTATTGTTATAGAAGTTGGCTTACTCAGCATTGTTTGCTGTCTTTGTATTGCTATAGAAGTTGGCTTACTCAGCATTGTCTTCTGGCTACTGCAGCGCCCCGCGAGCAGGAGGTTTACATTAATTTCATTTCTTCTAGCAAACTGGAGGCCTCTACTTTTCCGTACATAAGACACTCAAGAACAATATTATTTGTTTTGCAAAAAGATTTAATTAGGCTGGCAATTGTTCAAGCACTGACGTTGTTCAGAGTACTGAGTGTATGTTAATATCTTCGTTAACCCAACGGGTTGGCGTGTCTGTTTGTTATGACATATTGTATCTGTTGCACTTGTTAATGCGAATTCTTTATTGTGCTCGTTTTGATATAAGCGTGGGTATTTTTACAATGTCAGTTTCATAGTTCAAAGGTTTCCTTTCACATCCTATAGTATTCTGTATGTTGTATTCCTGAATAGTGTTGCCTTTCACATGTGGTCCCCGGGGATTATTAAGGCTTGTGTAGGGGGGACGTGTACCCCCTCTCAATTTGAATGAAATTCAGCCCGAGGATAGGGCCCCCGGGGCCTACTGAGGGTCGGAGAGGACCGCAGTCCCCCTCCCCTTTAGAATGGTATTCAGCCTCTTGGGTTAATTTCCTGTGGCCTAGGCCTGAGTACGGGCCGCGTGCTACCCTCCCCTGACTTTTCACGATGGAGTCCCTGGGGCCTCCTAGAGTATCCCTACCCTGCCCCTTATGACTTTTTGTAACCTTTTTATTAGGTCTCAGGGCTGAGCCCTAAATTCTAAGATGGCTGCCACTACATCCTTGTTAATGTGGCAGCAGCCAATCAGATCTCAGCGTGAGATCTGTCAGGTCTGCAGAGCATCCACGGCCAGTAGTAGCTGGTGTCAGGGAAATCTGGTGGGGCAGCGCAGGGGAGGAGGGACAAAACAAACAATTTTTTAAAAAGCCTACCGACAGGTCTTCAGTTCACTGCTCTTCTGCTCCTCTGGACACAGGATGAAGCTCCCAGACTCCCCACGGCCAATCTAGATGCTGCTCTCATACCCATGAGAGCTGCGTCGGTATTGGATGGAGCAGGCTTGTTTTGCGCTCCATCAGGAGCTGGGAACTTGTGCCACATGGTCTCTCCACCCAGCAACACAGCTGGGTTGGAGAAATGTCAGTGCGCATGACGGTTTGGCCACCCTAAGATGGCCGGTGTTAGAACTGGGGGTCTCTAGTTGGCAAGGCTTTGCACCTCTGTCCAAGTAGGGACCTTTCTTCCTAGTCAGGGTAAGAGAGTTACACTCCTAAAATAATCCCTGCTCACCCCCTTGGTAGCTTGGCACAAGCAGTCAGGCTTATCTTAGAGGCAGTGTGTAAAGCATTTGCACATAACCAACAGTAATACAGTGAAAACACTACAAAAGGACACCACACCAGTTTTAGAAAAATATCCAATATTTTATGTACTTAAACAAGACCAAAACGATAAAACAACCACAATACAGTACTTAAAAAGGTATACTTTGCAAGAATACTTGAAAAACACAGTTTGTACGAGTCGGTAGCTCCGTCCAGGGCTACCGCGATGCTGAAAACATGTTAAAATAGAAAGTTACTGATAAGTGTCTAAACATATAGGCCCTAATTACGATGTCGGTCAGAGTAGCCTGCGACCAACACCGTTGCGGATTGGGAACTGACCAACCGCATTATTTGGATGCTTCTGCACATGGTGTGGTTGGAAACTCCCATTTTTCAATGGGAGCTTGTGTGGCGGGCAGAAACCGCCCACTGCACAAGCTCCCATTGAGAAAAGGGAGTTTGTGAACATGCCTGCACTGTGTGGCAGGTACCACATAGTGCAGGGATGTTCATGGGGGGCACCCCCAAGCCCAGATGCGGCGGGCCAGGGGGTAAGGGGGCCTGCCAGGGGCCCCCAATGTCGCTTTCTGACAGTCTTTCCATGTGGGAAAGTCCAACATGGAAAGGCTGTCATGGAAAGGCTGTCGGGAACCGACATCATAATCCCGACGGCGGAAACGGCGTCCTTGAGGGATTATGGTGGGTTCCCAATTGACAGACGAGCTCAAAGCATCAGTCAGTCCCTCCGACTTCTGCCTCCGACCGCACTCATCGTAACGCGTTGGTCGATCGGCAGCAGTAGATGCGGTTCGGACCGCAACCGACAAGCCGTTGGTTGCGGTCCGAACCATATCGTAATGAGGCCCATAGATTTATTGTGGAGGCACACACCCGCAGTAAAAAAAGGTGGGGTTAGCAGTATGAGGCAGATTTACTAAGAGTTGATGCAACTCAGCACAGAGATCACAAAGATGGATGAATTTGGAGAAAATAACACTTTTCTCCGATGTTACACTTGCCTATAGGAGGTATACTTTTTTATTCAAATCCCCGTCTGCCAATGTCAAGGATAGCGACTTGGGTCAAAACCCATGAGTGGTTGCATGGGAATGCCCATCTACCACCCATAGAGCACACAAGTAAGTTTTACACTGGAAAGTAAATCCCAATTCTACACTTTGTGTCCGGTTCAAAGTGTTAGTAAATGTGTGTCCGTGTGTCCTGGAAACATATTTGCATCAAGGAAAGGACAGGAGAGATTTAAACCTAGTGAGTAGCACAAGTTTTTTATTATGTTTGACTCTAACAAAGGTCATATGCTGAAGAACATCAGTTCATAGTGGTCTGCAATCCTCATTAGAGAACCTGCCAGATGCCCTTTTAGCTACTTCGATTTTGAAAAGAAATCCAGAAGGATCTGTATTTTTATATATTTCTGAAAGCAGTCAAGATCTTTCGCATTCTCTATTAAGTCCAGGTATTTAACAGGCACTGACAAAGTCACCAGCTTTCACCTATGAGACCTATGGTCTCCGCCACTCTTTCTTAGCGTAGCTGTACAGCATTGAGGCTGCTGTGCAGCATGGCTAAAAAGAAAACAAAATGCAATGATGTGGCATGCATCCTTTTGTTGGTTCACAAAAGGACACAGGGCTTGTTTTTTTATTTACCGATCCAAAAGCGCTTTAAGAAAAAAATGAACGGATGAGCGGGTTGCAGGAGAGGGTTGGGGAGGGGTAGGGATGAAGCAGCACAGCAGACGGCAGGAGAAACAACATGGTGGGCAGGGAGAGAAGCAACACAAGGGAGAGAACATGGAGCAAAGGGAGAAACACACAGGTGAAAGGGAGCAACATGGAGCACGGTGAGAGAAGCACAATGATGAGAAAGAGCAACATGAGTGTGGGTGGGGAGGGAGTGAAGCGCATTGGCAAGAGAAAGCAATGTGGGGTGGGGTAAGAAAAGTACATAAGAGAGCTAGCTGGAAAACACATGCATTCACATTAGGTGCTTAAACAAAAAGATAAAAGTAGTTCCCTAAAAGCAAGCCGAGGAAGCATAGAAACCAGCCAATCATGGAAACGGTAAAGAGGCTATGCTACATGGGAAGGAAAAACTCAAGCTAGACAGTCTGAAACAAGGAAAGTCATCGAATGGTAAACAAAAAAAACAAGACAGTAAAGCCAATCAGTGGTAGGTAATGGTGGGCTGAAAGCCCCTATATCTTCCTATTATTATTTCTAATTTGAAGTTATTACCCTAATTGCCACATTTATCAAATGATAGAGAATTCAATTAATTATGTTAATAATTCTACAGTCTCTGCCCGCAATTGCCTAATCTTGGTGGTAAAAAATCAAATGAGCTAATAGGTTTTAATGACATAAATCCAGAATACCTTAGAGTCATAAATTTGGTGGAGTTCTCAAATATCTGTTCTTGAGTAAAAAAAAATGATGAGTACTTTTAATATAATGAAAATGACAGCAATTTCCCTCTGTGTCCCAAAGGATCCACGTGGTCATATTTTTGTAACTAAATCTTCAGGAGTGTTTCATCATTAAAACCTTCTCGCCGTACTCTGTAGAAGCGCTCAGAATGACACATTTGGGAAGCATCACAGGTTTTTTTCCAAACCTCAGGACATTTTTTAGTTTGGTTTTGATCTTTAGAACCGACCCTGGTTCTCCGGTAAGGGGTCCAAGACAGATGGACTTAACACTTCATTAGTAACAGGAGCTAGTTCTACAGTTAGTTATTGAAACCAGCTGCACCAATGGCTGAATGTGCGCAAACAATGAGAGCTCAGGCGATGCTGCTCAGATCTCCGCTTCCTTCCATGTGACAGCAATTTACTGTAGGTCTGACCTACCACACTGAAGCCATGCAGTGTCGCTCCTCCTTGATGTACATATCACTGGCAGTGTATATAAATATTACGACCGCATGATCAACAGTGCCATTAGAGCTGTTTCAGTAACTGCACAGGCAGCCACACTTACTCTTCTCATCATGAGCAGTTGTGAGTGTCAAAATCCCTATACCTTGGTGGCCAGTGAAGATATAGGGCATATAACGAACCACCAGAAGTTCAAAGATGAGTTTAGGTCATCCCACTCACCTATAGAGTTCTCCAGTGTTCAATTTTGTCACCTAATCATCTTCAACCTCTACACGGAGCCCCTTAGAACTTACTCACATACATCAGCAATAAAAATGCATGAATATCCAGACAACACACAACTATCTATATTTGAAAGTATCGTCTGCTTCAGACATCCAAAGCCTCAAACACTGCCAGTACCTCATCTATGCCTGGATGTCCAGCAACTACTTGACTCATAACCCCATCAAGACAGAATGTCTGCTATTTGTCATGAGTAACAAGTAACAGCTAGTCCAAACCTCGCTGAACAACAGGAATCTGGACTTGTTCAAACCCAGCTTATCATTCAATGCAAAGTCACTCAGATTAATCGTGGACACCGGCTGTGCCCTTGAGAAACATATCACCAAGAAAACTAGCACTGTCTGGTAACAGCCCTCTCGACTAAATTAAGTGAAACCGTGGTTTCACATAACCTGGAAATTAATTTGGGGAAAGATATGGGACATGCTGTGACTTGAATGTTGTGATCAACCCACATATGGACACTGCCTACCATAAAAGCTGCAGTTGCATGTGGACATCATGGCAAGTTGTGCTTCAAATAGTGGCCAGTTTGGCATTGATTGATGCAAAGTGGTAGTACCATACTACATTTTGTGTGGAATAATACCCAGGCTAATCTATGATGTTCACTGTTGATGTGGCAGTATATTCTCTACATCCATCAGTGGCACTGCCTGCCATAAGTAAGTAATTGGGGAGTTTCGTAAGGTAACATACAGCGGACATAATAGATAACAAGCATTGGCATAGCCAATAGGTCTCGCCTTTGGGACCGTATAAGTGGTTAGTCATGCTGCACATTATCCTGGGTGCTCTGCCTCTCTGCAGAAATAGCGATCAGAGTCACGGTGTGGGACGGCTGATAGAGGAAAGGAAATGCAGACAACGGGAGGGGGGCGGAGTTACACACAAAGAAGCAACTGAAAATGTCGAATTTTGCTCCTGTCGGATCATTCCTGCGTTTGGAACACATTTCTGACTTGTTTAGATGTCTAAAATAATTTGTGCAGGGGTCTAGAAAATCAGCAACCATTATGTATTTCCAGGAATACTCAAATCCCTAACAATTTCTACATGTGCAAATGTAGCAATTCTACTGCTGCACATAGGAGTGTCAGGCTCAAGCATGTTACCACCAATTTACATTTTCGTTTGTTTCTGCCAAGTGAAAATACTTTTTATCTTGGAGAAGCCCATTTTGCTACACCCCATCAACATTGGGGGTGTTCCCTCCCCTTTATCTCTCATATGTCATAGTTCCTCCTCACCACAATGGGGTAAATCTCTCACTGCTTACAGAGTGGGTACCAGGGATGTGTTTCTGGAGTGGCCAAGAAACTCAATCCTACATGAGCAGGAATATTGGTGCTTGAAATTCTGCCTTACGGTTGATGTTTTAACCAGGGCTTTAAGTGGGATGAAAAAACTGGGGGAGTGGGGGGGCTCTAAAAGGGGCGTGGCCGATGTCAATAAGGTCGTGGCGTGAGAACATGTAAGCTAAAAACCTGGCTTAGCATAGTGTGCCGCCTGACTGTTTTTTTGCTGCTACTATCGTTGCATCCAGATATATACTGCAACAAGTAAGATTACACCTACAACAAGCCAGCACTATTGGCTTTGTCAATGGTTGTTAGTTGCATAAGATAAATAAGCAACAACTATGGCTTTGTTGGATATAATAATGAAAATGCTTCAGTTCTGAAATGATGAGACTGTGAAAGAACTAAAACGATTCTCTTTGAAGATACATCAAAGACAGTGAAGGGTGGCACTGCTGCATAGTTAAGAATTTATTTTTCACCGTGATGGGGAGGACAAATATGCAGAGCCCGATAGATACACGTCTCAACAGCTGTTTTTTAGAACTAGGTAATATACTATTCTGAGCTCATGAGTCATGAATGCTACATGCTTTAAGCTGCGCAGTTAGCTTTCTGGAGTGGGCTAAATCAATGTACTACGCTAGGCAAATTTAACATTACAGTACGGTTGCGCTTAACGAACCCAGCAAAGACGAGGATCGAGTTATTTATTTCCCTTCAGTAGCTTTCATCTGTATGGTTGCATATGCCTGCATGCGATTCCATAGCAGCCATTTAATGTGCTGACTCAGTGATCCTTCAACTCACAGTTAATAAGGCTAAACGCAACCAGACACGCATCTTCCCCGTGTTAGAGTAGAAAAATTAAATTAACAGCTCTGTTATACTCAGCAGTAATTTGAATATGTTGTTCGTTGCGGGGATAAAGTAACCTAAGCTGGCAGTTATAAGAAGAAAAAAAATTACTGAACCTGAGAAATGTCATATAAACCAATATTTTATTTGCTGCGCGGAGTCTCATAAAGAGCAAAGCTGTTTTCGTTAAACAGTGGTAAAACAGCAAGACCAAAACAATGAGCTGGCTGCTTGTGTGTCCCCTCTGTCCTAAATCACATTTGATGCTGTCGAAGTCGGAACTGCTTGGGGCGTGAGCACCTCATTTGACGCCGTTGCCCAGCAGATTTCATAGAACGAAACAAACCAGCCAACATACCAAAGAAGAGGAAGCCCGGTCAGCTCAATTATAGATAGACTCGCCCTGACGCTGCCCACCACACCCCGGAAGTGACCTCAGAAGTCCAAGGAGCCTGTGAGCTAACTTGCCTCCCCGAGGTAAGTTACATGGGGAGGAAAAGTGCCAGGGAAGGAGAGATGTATGTTGGGCTGGGTATTTGCACTGCTAAGCCCCCGCCAGATCACCTTTCGAACTGCGCGCGACACAGGCAGATACATTTGATGCCGTTGCCCAGCAAATTAAAGAGAATTTGGTTGTAAAGTATTAAGTGGCGGATTTTCGGTTGCAGCTTGCAGCGAGGAGGGAACAAACCTCCACTGAACCGCTAAGGTTTGAAACAGTGTATTTTAATGCTTTCGTTCCTGCCACTACCCTCCCCATGTAGCACAGGTTTGCTCCTACCATGTGGAATAACAAGGAAGCACAAGTTAAAAATGAAAGTGCTGTCAGCCGGCCGCGCTCTCCGTGCAGTCTCACAGGAAGGAGCGCGGTATGTTAAGTATCTTAAGTCGCGTTGGGAGGCAAGATAATAAAACAAGCAGCTCAACAGGAGTGGTTGGGGTGGGCACAGGAATGCATCTGCCGCCCTGCGCGCCCCTGCTCCTGCGGGAAAGACAAGAAGACCGCAAGTGGTGCGCGCGCACTGCAAGGAATGCAGATACCACCCTGCGCGCCGCTGCCCGCTCCCGCAAGCAAAAAGCTGTGGGAGTGACCAGTAAACAAAGAGGTGGGACATGCGCCCGCCTTTGGCCATTTGCGTGCTTTCATTATTGAAAGCCACACGCAAAGGCCAATCAAATGTGTGGGAGTTGCTAGACCCACACGGGAAGTTTTGGAGTGCTCACAAGAAGCCTCCCATAGAGCAGCGCATGCGCGCTGCACTAGGCTCGACCTAAAAAAGTGTTTTTCTCAGATGGCCTGAGTTGGGGTTGCTAAACATTGGAGTGGCTTTCCTCCTGCTGCTGGAAACTATTAGTTGATGCAGAAAATATGCATATGTCTATTTAAGGCATTAATCTCAGCCACTGGCGCTCACTCAGGACATATTCCAGTCCAATATTTTTCACCCAGTGTGCCACGCTAGACAGACCATCCATTTGTAAATCAGGCTTGGTCTTGCTCCTATTGGAGTAGTCCAACCCAAACTACCAGCCCAGGCCCTCTCCAGACTGCCAGACTGTAACACAAGCAACTCCAGGCTGGCTGGTTTCAGCCTTCATGGGCCTCATCAGCAACACAAACAACTTCAGGCTTGTTTCAGCCTACATGGGCCTCATCAGCAACACAAGCAACTCTGGGCTGGTTTCAGCCTACATGGACCTCATCAGTGAGGTGTAACTTGAGTCCTATGGCACAATGAGCAAGAGCCCCTCGTCTGAGCACACATTCCACACATAGGACATCTACTGCAACTAACAACAAAATTATGAGAGAAATAATTGAATTAAACTCAGCCACTGTCAATTGCTTGGGCTGTATTTCAGGCCATTGTTTTTCACACGGCTTGACACACTAGACAGAGATCAGCTATATGCATGTAAGCCATGGTCCTGTTCCTATAGTAACATTAGAGTCAAAACTGCTAGCCCTGGTGTCGACCACACAGGAACACACAAAACCACAGGTAGGTTTTAGCCTACTTGTGCCTCATCAGAGAGGTGGAGCTTGAGTCTTATGGCTTAACAAGTAGTGGACCCACATCTGGGCAGACACATCCCACCTAGTGCAAAACACAAAGTGATGAAAGAAAGAAAGCATGACCCACATTCCAGTCCATTGACTGTCACCGAATGCCAACCTCAACAGAGACCAGCCATATGTAAATCCTTCTTGGTCCTGCTCTCATAGAACTGCCTAACCCGAACTGACAGCCCAGTTCACCTCCGGGGGGCAACACAAGCAAAACTGGTTTTAGTCTACTTGGGTCTAATCAGTGAGTTGCAGCTTGAGTTCTAAGGCACATTGTGGAAGGGACCACATCTGGGCACACTTACCACACTTAGAGACCTACTGCAAAAAGCAACAAAGTTATAAAAGGACAACTTAAATTAATCTCAGCCATTGGCAATCACTTAGGCTGTATTTCAGTCCATAATTGTTTATCCAATGTACTACTCTACACTGAGGCTTGCCATAGGCAAATCATTTTTGTTCCTGCTCCTAAAGGACCAGTCCAGCCTGTACTGCCAGCCTATCTACCCTCCAGACCTGAACACTAGCAATCCAAGGCGTGTTTCTGAATGCTCTGGCTTCAGCCATGAATTGCAGTCTGGGTCTTATGGTACAATAAGCATAGGACCCACATCTTGACACGCCTGTTGCACTTTCAGCATCCATTGCAACAGATAAAATTATGTAGGAATGCGTGAATCAATCACAGCCACTGGCTATAGTTCAGGCTGCATTCGAGTCCATCATTTTGTGCCTAATATGCCATTCTAGACAGAATGTGTGAGATATGCAAATCAGCCTAGGTCCTGCCAACCAGAACAGTCCATTCAGAATTTAGAGGAAGGACAATTCAACCCCAGACTGTTTTTTGCCAACTTGGGCCTCATCAATGAGGTACAATTCGAGTCCTAGGGGACAATGATCAAGGAGCCCACCTCTGGGCACACTTGTTACACTTATGGCATCTACTGCAACAAACAGCAGCATGATAGAAGGACTGCTAGATTAATCTCAGCCTCTAATATATCACCTAAAGTCTCATTCCAGTCCAACATTTTTTGTCCGCTTTGCCATACCAGACAGCTTAATACATATATATTAGATATATAATGAATGGTTCTTGTGCCTTGGCTACACCAAAGCAAACCATTTAATAAACAGGTGCTACTGGGAAACCGGGGGTAGTAGAATGGCTTTGGTGCTGGGAGGCCTGCATGATACCACATGGTGACCTACAGAACCTATATGTCAACAATGGTGAGTTAATGGACCCCCTGCGTTTCTGCATGCACATGGGACAGAAGGCCAACTAGACAAAAGATGCAGAACAATAAAGCGTCAGAAGTTGCTGTCAGCATCAAGTTGTTCTTTATTAAACGAATATGTCTCATGCAACTTTAGACCCAGCCATGGGATCAATAGCAAGAAGGAAAAAAATGAGGGATGTGGCCAAAGCAAGCAGATGTTTCAAGATGCACAGTGATGTTAACACAATACTTCAACAGACAGCTGCTTCATTAAACCAGATACAGGCAGTAACCACTGTGATGACAGTGCAGGCTGAAGACATGAGTCACAACCGCTTCCCCTAATGGGTTTTACATGTTATCTGTCTGTTCATCAAGTCAATAGCATTTCTGAATCATCTCTTCTTGAAGGCCTTCTCTTTCAAGCTGGTCAGTTGGGGTTGGATGAGCAATAAGTATTGGGAAAAGTTTTTTCAACCAATTTGTATTGTTTTTATCAAAACAAAAAAGCACATTACAAAATATGATTACAGTAGAATCTTATGGGTCTTACCCCTATATTTACCCGAGTTAGAGTGTTGTTGAAAACAGTAAAACCATTATTACATAAGAGGTACCAATAGTGGTAGCGCCAATAGGGAATTGAATACTCTACTTAAAAACAAAACAAAACAAGACATAAAAGAAATTAGCCTAGTCTCAAAGCAAAAGCCAATGTGTCAAAAGCAATCAAGAAGGTAGATGCCCTCTGAGTGGAGCCACCAGTGCTTAATTTGAGCCGGTGGTTTCAGGTGCTCATGGCACTTGCTGCTTTTAATGAGCACCCATTAACAGCACGTTCATTTATGAGAGATTAAGTGATTTGCCTGAAATCACAGGATGTTGAGCCGAGGCTCGAACCTGGTTCCCCAGCTCCGAAGTCAGCAGCTCTGGCTATTACGCCACATCCTCTGCCCACGTTCATGGCTGGTAGTTGGTTCTGTTTTAGGTGCCACTAACAGGAGAAATGGGATGGTACAAGCAGCCTTCTGACCGAGCCCCGGTACTTTTTTTTTTTTTTTTACAAATTAGCCACTGGGAGCCATTCAGTTTGTAAATCAGCGGGAATCTTTGTCCATGGGTCAGGAAAGCCAGCACGTAGTTAGAATATTAAATAGACATTGACGTTCCTGCCAACCTAAACAAAAATCTTACTGTGTGAGAAGGGGGCGATGCCTTGGGAGGGGCCTCCTGCCTAGAAGTACCTAAGAGGCACCTTTGAACCACACCCTGCCCCCAAGCCCCCTTACTCCCACCCCCCAAAAAAAAGCTTTCTGGGTCTGGTGCTGATGCCCTTGGGTGTTTTCACACCCCTTAATGGACGTTGGCTGATCAAAGCCTCGGAAAACGAGCTGAAAATCACTATTTATACCGTTTTTCAGCTTGTTTCCTTACCGCCGTGTGATATCGGCTCCTCACCGGGAGACCGTGTGATGGGAGCCAGTATTGCTTGTCACACGGTGGCACCGTGTGAGTTGTCGGGTATGCATTGATCTACACAGAGGCAGGCAACTGCCCCTCCTAGGACACATATGGTTCACTCTACGGGAGTCTGGTATCGTTCCTGAGACATGCCCTGAAGAAGAAAATCAGTTCATTCCATATTACTGCAATTGGGCGTTGTCATATTCCTCTGGCCTCCTCTCACCTCAAGGTAATGGATTCCACCTCAGCCCACCAAAGTACGGTAGGGGACAGCGGGTAATGCCAGCTAGTGAAGAGGCTTTCCAACGCATTATGAGCAAGCACCGGGACAGAAAGAAAGCCAGATCCACCAATCTACTACTGACTTTGGCTGTTTTAGGGCGGGTGCAAAGTAATAGAATCCAACATTCTAGTTTGTGCAGGTCTTGATGGCCAGTGACAGATGTAAGGACAGTGGTGATTTCACTCCCATAAGTGGCGACTGCTGGGGAGTCCCAGAACATATTCTTGATGCCCACTCCAGGAGCAAGGCAACTAGAAAAGTTGAAGTTAGCAGTAGAATAGATTTTACTCAAGTGCCTGGGTTAAATAAGCACTGAATAAATTGACTATACTAAAATCTGAAATTTTTATGTTTTGAGAAAGCTGAGCGACGTTTCTATAAAGTAGAGTCCAGGCCAGGTTTGCTCATCAGAAGCCAATTCTCATTTCTTGTTGGCAAGAGCTCCTGCTGTAAGTTTTTAAACAGTTCAGTACCTACAGGTGTATTTCTGTCTGGTTTTGGCTCATGGCCTTCATTATGGCTACCTGTCTGGTAAATTTAAAAGATTGCCTAGGACCAGACGGGTGGTACGGATGCCATGGTCGCTAAATCAGGCATTATTGGGCCACTAGACCACTTCTTAGAAGTAAAAACAGCCATAACTATGGCAGGGTGCAGTGAGATCCAGTGGCCCAGTCCTCGGCCCAGTGCCACTGCACCTGCAAACTATACTTCAGAATATCAAGGTCATCATAACCGATTTAATATATCTACAAAAATATCGACTACAGAATATCGACTCCCAATACATATATTGTCAAGGTGAGTAAATGTGAAGTTAAGAATAGTAAATCTATACTTATCTGCACTTACCTTGATATTGTGGTAGTCTATAACCCTACAGGTCAATATTGGAAACTCAATTTTATGATAGTACCTGAGATCTACACCCTGTCTAGGACCCATAAATTGTGCCAGTGTGACAGAGGACTTATATCTGCCACACTGGCAACACTTTAAATGCAACCTTTCAAAGTTCTACATAATCAATCACTGAAACAAGTATTGCCAAATAAGAAAAATCTAGAAATTGTAAGAAAGACAGGAACGGAGAAAGCCAATTGAAGAAAATGAACCACTTGAAGCACATTTGTAGGTGTCTCTGAAACACTAGTGGCTGGTTTCCGAAGCAATAACTCATGTTTCTGCCTACTGGAAATCCACAGTATCAAAAAAGTATGCTCACTAGCTGTAAGGTACTTACCTGCTCTGGAAAAAAGTACACTTAGTATCATTTCTGATTAATGGTGGAAATCAAAAATGGAACAATGTCAGCATTCTCATGGATGCCTGGGACTAACAATCTTCCCCAACTTCGATCTATGATCGGACGGTCCATCATGTTCTCAGTACTTAGAGGTTTCTCTAAAGTGCATCCCGCAACTCTTTTGGATTTATGCAGACAGTGGACAAGGGCTTCTCAAGCAGAACCTTTAGTGCTCCAGTGATCAGATTTTCCAGCGAAACACCCAGCACATGGACCAACTTCACATCCTGCATGTCACCAGATGGATGAAATCCAACTGTCTGAAGCAAAACAGAAGTGGTACTCTTTGTAATAGACACCTCACCATGGACCTCCACCTGATGGCCAGTAATTCTCAGACCTACATCCTGCCGAGCTACCCAAGCCAAGCACATAGGAATAGTAGTGGACAACAAGCTTCCGATGACCAGCCAAGTGAGCGCAGTCGTCTCCTTGTGCTTCCACACCCATAAGCTCCTCAAAAACATTTTCAAGCAGCTACCAACCAAAGAACAGAGGACCGTCACCCAGGCCCTCATCACCAGCAAACTGAATTATGGCAACAGTCTCTATGTTGACCTCAACGCCCACCTGACCAGAAGCCTTCAGACCATACAAAACGTAGCCGCCAGTCTCACACTCGGAATCCCACCCCATGCATACATCGCCTCACACTTCAGAGACCTTCTCTTGCTCCACATCCACAAATGAGCGCTCTTGAAATCCTCACATACACATACAAAGCCCAACACAATCTGGGAGCTTCCTACCTCAATAGTGGCATGACCTTCCACATGCCTACCAGGAACCTATACTCACACACATCCCTGGCATCCGCAGAGCCAGAGATGGTGGTCGAGCCTTCTCTTACCTCAACCCCGCAGCCTGGAACAACATCCTCCTGAACATCAGAGCTGCCTCCTCAGTCCTTGAGTTCAGCAAGAGACTGAAGATGTAGATATTCACCTAACCCTCGGGCTCGGCCAGCACAGTCCCCTCACACTGCTCGAGCACTGGGATACCCTCGCGGTCAGACACGCGCTTTACAAATGAAAATAACATAACATTTTGTGACCTTATCCAACGTCATGTGTGCATACACATGTGGGTGTATGTGTGTGCTTATACATGTGTTTGAGTGTGGGCACTTTGTGTGTGTATGTGTATGCACTGTAGAACTTGTTCTCAGCGTATGAGTGTAGATGGCCCTGCTGTGATGGCAGCATAGGGAGCTCCGGTCTTGCACTCTTCGCCCACTCCCATGAATATGTTACTTCCGTGAAACAAGCCTTTCGTGCAGCCATGAGGGCCGCCTTTGGAGAATGGTTGTATGTCAGAACCACGCAGGCGTTAATCACGCTGCCTTAATAACGTGGTCTGAACAACAAATGTGCCTTCACAACACATTCCGGTACCACATAAGTTGTTACAACGACTTGCCTCAGGGAAAGCGCTGGAGTTGAAACAGTATAATTTACTATTCCAACTCCAGTCTGTGCAACAGTAGTGAAAGTGTTGGACTTAAAGGCCAATATCAATCCAACAGCACCTTCCTTAAGGCAAGTCATTCTAATGACGTGCGTGATAAAGGAATGCGTTGTAAAGACGCTTCCATGGTTCAGACCGCGCTGTTAAGTCACAGCGTGATTCGAGTTGCGGTATAAAGGCTGTTTCCCTTGCAGAATAGCTCATGTTCTGGGGACTCGTACAGGCCAGCATGGGGTAATCC
Organism: Calotriton arnoldi; assembly: GCA_963921515.1. NCBI lineage: Eukaryota > Metazoa > Chordata > Amphibia > Caudata > Salamandridae > Calotriton > Calotriton arnoldi. The sequence continues at coordinate 482,298 of CAWUFW010008514.1, forward strand.
ACACCGAGCCCTGTGAGAGTCGACGGAGAGGCCAGAACAATGTTCTTCGCCACAAGAAACCCTTAAGGTTATTGGTTCCTACGCCTCGGGGTTGTTGCTCATTCACTTGACTTGAAATTAATCTTTTCTTGTCCAGATGTTCGTATGGAAAGCGCAATTTCTTCCAGCGGGAGATGTAAAGGCAAAAGGTACAATGCAAACAAACACGTGCATTCCAGTGGGGCTAGTTCTCATAGCCAGAGATATTGCAAACCAGGGTGGAGATAACTCGTCTGAACTGCGGCCAGAGATACAGGGGGATGCCAGGAAAAAGTATATATAATTATATAGGAATGCATATCTGACCTAAAGATCGAAAGCAAAAAGAGTGTCTTATCACCAACCTGATCTGTGATTCAATGTAGAGCTTCAACATACACCAGGTGGGGCCCTGGGGAAGAAGTGGACTGCAAACATGGCGCCTGGGAATTGTCTGAAAGTATGTTGGAGTTCTGTAGGCCATGTAATTCTAGGCTCGCAGATAGATAATTGGGCAGATTGGGCTCGTAGCTGGCCCGTTCCCTGCCTCTCTAGAAAAGGCAAAATTAATACTGACCATTCATTTAGGCTGCCCACAAAGTTCTTAATTTCTTAGCACTTAACCAGCTGAATCCAGATGTACTGAAAGTTTTCACGGTCTCAAACAGTCGGAATTGCTGTTTTCTAATGCAAAAACGTTGTTTACTATGTAGTAAACCCATTTTAGGAGTCGATACATTTTTTTCGACTGCTAAAATGGAGTTGCGACTTATACGGAATCGCTGTTTGGAAGGTGGGTGTTGTAGGTGTACCATCCAAATAGCGATTCGGCATGAGATATAGCAATGTTTTGCGACCGAAATCTGGTTGCAAAACAATGAACAATTACCGACTCACGAGTTCTGGTGGTAAAGCATTCGCAAAAACGTTACCTCTTGGGCGCCTTTCCCCCTGTGAATGTAAAAGAAGTTTGATGGAAGTAGGTAGTGGTCCAGTCAGTGCTGGAAATGGGAAAGAAATGGGAAAGAAATACTCTGGGATCCCATAAATCGGGGTTTGAAGCATGGCAGCAGAAAGCGGGTGATGTTAAAAGGGGCAGAGTCATGAAAAGCAAAGTCTGACAGTCATTGTATACAATTATTTTTCTAAAACTCTGCTGCAAAGAAATTGGCAACAAGAACAAATGTGACAGTAAATCTGTCCTGGCTTACTTAATTGGTCACAAAAAGGCTACATTTTATAATATCTAGTGGGGTCAAGGCACCTGCCATAGAGATCTTTGTGTGCCCAGCAGGTTTCAGGGAATACGAACAATGACAAGATAACTCAGGTGATTAATGCACTTACTGGAGAGATATGAGTTTGTTTAGTCACAGTTGTGACTGGTCATAAAGTAGCATAGAGGGTTAATGTGAATCTGCAAAGCAAAAGTATATAACATGCAGATCACAGCTTTGTAGTTTATGTAGATAGTTCAGTAGCATATTGCTTTTGTCACAAAGTTCCTTTTGTTACTCGCAGTTTGCAAGTTACAATCCTATTACAGCACAGTAAATTATGACCCTAATGAGGAGTTTCTTGCAAGTGCCGGGCGTCAGATCGGACTATCCGAGGCACGATCTGCCGCCTGCCACTCGCCGTGGTAAAGGACATAGACACCCCCTCAAGTTTTATGCCGAGGTGCAGGGGTCTGTGGCTACCTGACATACCAGGTAACACACACACCGGTGGGACTTTGTCTGAGTGACGATCCACTCCAACCACTGGTTTAGTATACCTTTTTATGGCTGTGTATGTCTCTGTTAAGTATTGAGAGGCATACTTCACATTTTTGGTCCTAAAGAAAGCCACTACACCTCTACGGAGGGTATTAGGCTGAAACATGTTGACCATCACCACACTATGACAGGTTTAAACCACTCCTGCTATAGGTTTCATTCTTAATCCTAACCCTGGGATGCACCAATAAAGTTTTTGGTGTCCTTCGGAGTTAGTTTTAGCTCACATTCACCTTCACAAATCTTTGCACAACCTCCACCACACCCTGCTCATCTATAGGTTTTAGTATACCTCTCATCTCATACTTAAAACATCCCTGAGCTCCTTCCTCTCGGTGAAGGGGTTGTATCCCGCTTTGTGACCAGGTTCGCATTGCGAGGAGGTTACCCTATGATGAAGCATGCCACCTTCAGGTGGATGAAGGAAACCGTCCTATAAAAGGGACACTCCTGCACTCCTCTGTTATCTTCTATCAGACCCAGGGGCCTTTTTGTGTTATAAGTCTTCAGATAGCTCCCAGACAGAATGAGACTCAAGCAAAAGGCGTGGTGATGGCTCTTTAAGTGAGACCTTTGAGTTGGGCCCAGCTGGAAGTGAAAATAAGAAATACTGCTCAACCGCTGCAGGTTGCTGCTTCAAATGGGAAGCAGGCACCGTGTGGGAGCTGCTGAATGTGCAGTGTTGGCAAATTACACCAGGACAAACTCAGCATATTTCACTGAGCAGGGCCAGATCCCAGATTTGGCTCAATAATTGTTGCAGCATCTGGGATCTGGCTGGATCACCCTCATTGTCTGCACAGTTAGCACTTCATACCACTGTCCTGGCCCAAAGCGGTCTTATAGAAGGTTGTGTGTGAGGTTACACAGATTGATATGTATGCAGGGAGAAAGTAGGTTTATAATGTGGCCTATGTGGGAAGCATTGGATGCAGTGTTTGATGTTCAGAGAAGTGGACTTTCAGACAAAAACAAGCACTGACAAAGTCAATTGATTTTACCATTTTTTGATTTAGGAATTTTATATAGTTTTATGTGTCTCCTCATAGTAACATATTGAGTAATTGAGTAAGCAAACATGTCTATGGGTTAATAGGATTTCAGCCAATTGAAGGGAATCTCTCATGATCGATATTGCTCATTCACTAACACAATTGTAGTAATTAGTAGAGGCGGGTGAGCCACTGAAGACTCGAGCCAGAAGCCTGGTTCTCACTCATCTTAAGATCCTCTTGGGCACTTAAGCCCAAAAGAAGCCGAGCTTACATCTGGCGTCTGCCTGCCAGCTACACTCTAACATCATGCTTGAAGAATTAAAAACAAAGCATTTCCCTTTGGAATCTAAAACAGGAGAGAGAAAGAGATATACATATAGTGGCTGATTTGCTCAATGTGAACCCAGAAAACCAGGGATTAATCCTAGCTTCCCCGCTTGACTAATTTGTTTGATCCTAGGTAAATATTTTATTTTACCATGCCTCCTTTTTATTGTTATTGCATATGAGAGCACCTTAAAATATGTGAGTAAAGGATGTGCAATGTACAAAATTCCTTTGTGTTTGATTTAGTATACTATAACATTCTCTATCTCTAATTGAAATGAAGGCCACATATAATGTGCACATGACAACTGACTTGCCTCTTAGTTCACTAATGACGTTGTCAGGGTGGGGAAGGCATTAATGTTTCGAAGTCCATGTTTAAAAACTGTCATTTTTAATAAATACCTCTCAATGCAGTAGTCTAATCTGACGTACTAAGGTGAAATGCTTCTGCATGATAGAGAAATACAATTTTTTTTCAATTCTGAAGAAACGTCTTCATATTTATCTATGATGTTTGCTGCATGATGATGGGGGTTGTGGCCTGCAAAGATGGCTAACAGGACGTGAAGCCCTGGAGCACCGTCCTCCTCAATTGAAATCCAGAAACATCAGTGCTCAATCATCCCCCCAGAGGCATGTACTCACCTCGAAACAATGCCCTAACAATCAGGGCACACCCTGTGGGCCAATATCCATGGGTGGCTATTGCCCTTGAGCTGTCTGGGAGTGGCCTGGAGTGACTGGCGAGCAGGGCTGAGGCCACGCATAGTGGAGGACCACAGGCAGCACCGCAGCTGGAGCTGGGCAGAGATATGCTTGCTGCGAGGACAGGGCTGGAGGAGCGACTGCAGTAATAAGTAGATTGCCTGAGACCACTCTGAACGCAGTTGCTGCTGGAAGCCACAGACACGCGGCCTGTCTGTAGAGGCCCTGGTTGATAGCTGGGGCCTGCCGTGACCAGCTGCGACTTGGAGGAGAGACGGCCAGGAGCCTAAGATCGGTGGGAGCCACAACTTGCGAGCCTCTTTTGAATGAGCTTCTGATGACCTCATGACCTACCGCAGACCCACACATGCAACGGAGTCACAGATGGCACAACGCAAACAGTCGCTAGGCCTGCCCAATAGTAGAGACAAGACCTCTGCTTGGGCCTGGATTAATAAGCAACTTACCTTAGGATGAGAGGCTGTAACCTGAGGGGCTGGATGACCTTGCCCCCGCAGGAGCTGCGACATAGGGTGAGGCAGCAGAGAGTCCAGTCCAGGTATATGTGAGAGTCGCCCTAAGAGGGGTGGTGCCATATTGCCTACTGTGCCGTGGACGGAGGAGCGCACTGAGGGGGCCAGTACCAGTGTGACTACAGGCACACTAACCTAGACCAGTGTGGTATAGGAGCATAATATTCCAGATGTCTTCCCTGCTGTGGCCCCTTGTGATAAGCTGCCATGGGCCAGACAAGGGCCTCTAACAGCATAGGTGGAGGGAGCAGGTCAGGCACAGATGGTGCATATTTGCACACTGATACGATTATGGTACAAATGGATGGTGCACAGCCAGTGGCTGGGGAGGCACCTACAGCAGTGTCCTTGGATCAGAAACTGGTGGCGGTGAACAAAACCAAGGAAGTGCTGGAATACAAAAAAACTGGCAAGGTGGGCATTGATTTACCAATCCTATGGGTCGATCACTGTATTGCCTCCAGAGTGATGAGAACTGAAGGCCAGCTAGCGGTCGTGACATTTCATGAACAGATCAAAGGCATTACACGCAGAGTAGATATCCTAGACAAATGGGTAAAGGGCGCTGAGAAGCACAGCTGCAGAAATAATATCAGGATCGTAGGGCTACCTGGGAAAACAGAAGGAAACAGCATGGTGGCATTTCTTGAGCGGTAGCTGGTCAGAAAGGAAGCTTCGGATGGACTGTTGTGCTTCTATGCTTTGGAACGAGTGCACAGGGTACCTGTCAGACCGCCCACACCCGGAGCACCCCCGCAACTGGTAGTAGAATGGTTGCTACACTACAGGGATAGGGATGTTCTGCTGAAGTGATCCCAAGTGATAGGCCTGCTGCTTGTGGTGGGTGCCGAGGAGGTAGCGATTTTCCCAAACAACACACTGGAGGTGTAGCATCGATGAGCCTCCAGTTTTGGCGGTCAAGAGGGAACTAAGGGAGGCCAATGTCCAATACACACTCCTGTTCCTTGCTCTCCTTAGGTTTATGGTGGATGGCACCACTACGTTTTTCACGACTCCAGAGTTTGCATGAGACTGGCTGAAATGACATCAAACTGGACAGGACTCCGTCACTTGGACTAGACCGCCAACCTCAGCCAAACGGAGACAACAACAATGTGGTAGGGCAACTCGCCAGACATCTCATCAGGAAAAGGTTGAGCAGGGAAGAGCAGTGGCACTGATCACTGCAAACTCCTTTGTGACCCAAGCATGGAGAAGTCCCAGTGAACTAAATTCGGCCCAGCAATCTGGCAGCTCAGAATTAGAAAGGATGATGGGAAGCACACCTTTTCCTCCCTTCCCTCCTCCCCCAAGATCATATTGCACATGGTGGACAACTTGTAATTGCCAATTTTGAGGCGCACTGAAAATTGCTTCTTCACTGAATACTAATCAATGGGGGAAGGTAGAAAGTGCAGACTCTATTGTAGGGCAGTAATTCTCTGCAGCAGCGGTCACTTTCAACCTTGGGGAACTGGATGATCTGTCGTACACGGGGAGGACGGGAGGATCGGTGGGATAATGGATTGGCACGCCCCCAACTGCTCCCTAAGCATTTTGCTATGGACGGTACTGTGATGGCTTCTTGTTTGTGGATGTTTTGGGTTTTTTGTTCTTGTTGGTACCAATAGGAGATGGATAGCTGTTGCGATTCCGACCCAATTGGGGAGTTGGGACTGCTACATAAATGCTGCTAGCTCCGCACAATGCTTACTTTTGATGTGCACACCACACACCTCAGGCATGGGGAGATCACCTAACCTAGAAGTGACCCTACGGCAGCTCCATCCTTGAAGAAGAGGGATATAATAGTTTACACATTCCTTATGTGGAACGTGATAGGCATGAACACAATAGTAAAAAAAACACAAAGTTCTAACTTATTTGAAATGGAGAGGTGTAGCACTATTGCAAGAAATGCACCTGGGGCTGGAGACATTCATGGACTGCAAAGGCTGTGGAGGGGCCTGGTCTATGCCACTGGTTATTCTGCTTACGGGAGAAGATCTTTCATTTGGATAAGATCAGGGATCCCTGTAGAGCCCATTACGGCCCATATAGACCGAGATGGGAGGAATGTACTACTACAGGCACTACCACAGGCATGACTAAACAGAATGGAGACTCTATTGGCCAAACGTAGGCCAGATGCAGTTCATGCACTCGCTAACACCAGTACTTGCTCTAGCAGCGGGATTCCCCGTGATATTAGGGGGGACTACAACTGTGTGTAAAACACAGCCCTAGATATATCGCATGCACCACTAGCGGATGCGCCTCAGATGGAACAGGCATGGGAGATTGAGCGACAAGATGGGATCTAGCAGATGTGTGGTAACTGCAGAATGGTAGTGGGCAAGAGTACTCCTTCTATTCTATAGTGCGCATCCTACACGAAAGAGTTGACAGGTTTATGTGTGCCGAAGTCCTCATCCATATGGTTGTACATGCAGAATACTTGTGTCACATGCTGTCAGAGTGGAAGGCGTTGAAGGTAATAACACAGGAGCATAGTATGGGTCAAATGGTAGGAGTTAAGGAAACATTAGAAACAGAACTATTGACCCTAGAAAACAACCTCTGTAAGTTGGAAGGTGACCTCCCAACTAATCCCTTCCTACGGTCCAATGGGTGTCAGAACGGAAAAAAGCACGCAATAACACAGGAAGAATTGAGGGCCATGACATATCGGGACTGTCTAGCCACTCTGAGGGGGGTAGAGTGGGCAGATTATTAGCATGGCTGGTAAGACCGGAGGACAGGAGCCACCTCATCACCCACATTCATGACAAAACAGGCGAGACTCTAGTGCAGCAAATCCACCTTCATGAGGTATTTGTCAGCCATTATTATAGGGATTTACATGCAAAGCTACCACAAGTCCCTAGTGACATACAGTACAATAGCATACAATAGAGTAGCATAGACTGAAATAGCGTAGAGTGGAGTAGTGTAGGTTGAAGTAGCATACAGTGGAGTGGCATAGACTGGAATAGTGTACAGTGGAGTAGAGTACACTGGAGTAGCGTACAGTGGAGTGGGGTAGAGTGAAGTGATATTGAGTTGAATAGCATAGAGATGACTGGTGTAGGGTGTAGTTGTGTAAAGCGGAATAGCGTATAGTGGAGTGTGGTAGAGTGGAGTGGGGTACAGTGGACTGCCAAAGAGTGGAGTGGTGTAGAGTGGAGTGGCATAGAGTGGAATGCGTACAGTGGAGTGTTGTAGAGTGGACTGGCATACACTAGAATAGCATACAGTGGATTGGCAAAGAGTGGAGTGGTGTAGAGTGAGCATAATAGCGTAGAGTGGAGTAGCGTAGAGTGGTGTGGTGTGAAGTACAGTGGAGTGAGGTAGAGTGGAGTGGCATTCAGTGGGATAGGGTAGAATGGAGTGGTGCAGAGTGGAGTGGCACAGAGTTATAGTTACCTGTGGGACGATTTATATTTACTTGAGATAACTATAACTGCTGAATTTCTATGGTTTTGTGTGTGAAATCTGAACATAACTATAGTGTCCCTGTAACCTTTGTTTTTTCAGTGAATTTATAAGGTTTTTTCTAAATTCTATTTCCTACTATAATATCCTTGTAACATTTTTTGCAGTGAATTTCTACAGTTTTCTAATGCTATTTCCTAACTATAACATCCCTGTAATCTTTGTTTTTTTTCAGTGATTTTCTACAGTTTTTTAATGCTATTTCCGAACTATAACGTCCCTGTAACCTGGGTGTGTGGGTGGGTGTATGAGTGGTTGTGAGGCTGTGTAAGTGGGTGAGTGAGTGTGTGGTGGGTGTGTCAGTACATGTGTGACTGGCTGTGTGGGTCTGTGAGTGGGTGTGCGAGTGGTTGTATGGGTGTGTGAGAGGCTGTATGGGTGTCTGAGTAGGTGTGTTAGTATTTGTGTGGGTGTATGAGTAGGTGCATGAGTGGTTGCTTGGGTGTGTGAGTGGGTGTATGAGTGCCTGTGTGGGTCTGAGATTGGGTGTGTGAGTGGTTATGTGGGTGTGTGAGTGGTTTTGTGGGTCTGTGAGTGGGTGTGTGAGTGGCTGTATGGGTATGTGTGAGTGGTTGTGTGGATGTATGAGTGGGTGTATGAGTGGGTGTGTGGGTCTGTGAGAGAGTGCCTAAGTGGTTTTGTGAGTCCCTTTGTATCCTGTTTACACTTTTTATTTACATTTCCCCACACCCCTTGGAACCGTAACCCGATTCACAAAATGTCAGCCACAACTTTTCTCTCAGGGTGTGGACGCCAATCACGGCAACGCTGTTGGTGCTTAGATCCATGGATCCATCACGGTGAATCCACACCCTAGATATACATAAATCTTTTTTCTTTACTAACTCCAAAACTACTGAACACGTTTACACCAAATGACAAAAAGCACTCTTTCGGGAGTAAGATCTAGCTTTCTGTCAAATTTGGTGTGATTCCATTCAGCGGTCCAGGCTGTATTCATGTCTAAAATCCCTATTGGAAATTGCATGGGGGAAATGCGTTTTGGGACCCCCCCCTTATTCTTGGCCCTCCCTTGACGAATCACCTCAAAACTTTCCGGCCATCAGCCGAAGTGACTGACAAACTAGTTTTGAAAATTTATGAAGATTCATCAAACAGCCCCAAAGTTATTAGCAAAACAACAAACACGCCGTCTATGGAAACTAGGTCCTAACTATAACTACCTACTGGTGTGTGTGTGTGTGTGTGTGTGTGTGTATATATATATATATATATATATATATATATATATATATATATATTTTGTTGGAAATGGCCCTTTTTGCAGGGTTATCCCCAAACTTTTTGCTTCTTCCTCCTATTTTTTCCTGACCTGTGTTTGTTGGCTATAGGACTCTGGGCACTTTGCCACTGCTGATCAGTGCTAAAGTGCATATGCTCTCTGTGTAAATTGTTATTGTGATTGGTTATCCATGATTGGCATATTTGTATTACCAGTAGGTCCCTAGTAAAGTACACTGAGTGTGCCAGGGCTGGTAAATCAAATGCTACTAGTGGGCCTGCAGCACTGATTTTGCCACCCACATGAGTAGCCCTGAAAAGATGTCTCAGGCCTGCCAGCGCGGTGTCTGTGCGCAGTTTGTTAACTGCCATGTCGACTTGGCAAGTGCACCCACTTGCCAGGCCCTAACCTTCCGTTTTCTTACATATAGGGCACCCCTATGGTAGGCCCAAGGTACCCCCCTGGGCAGGGTGCAGTGTATGTGAAAGGTACGACATGTACTGGTGTGTGTAATATGTCCTGATAGTGAAAAACTGCCAATTTCATTTTTCACTATTGAAAGGCTACCTTGCCCCATAGGACAGAATGGGGAATGCTTTGTAACATTTTACAAGCATATCTTCCCATAGAGATAAGATAGAAAAATTGAGTTTGGTATCCCTAAACTCAGGATTTAATAACACATCTTTTAGTAAAGATGGTTTTTAAATTGTGTGTTTGAAAATACCACTTTTAGAAAGTGGCTATTTTCTTGTTCAACCATCCTGTGTGCCTCTGCCTGTTTGTGGATTGACTGTCTGGCTTTGGAGTGACAGGGGCTGGGGAGGTGCAGTGGCTCCAGGAGTCTGGATGAGTCAGCACTAGGCTGAATAGGCCTGAGCTGCATTTGGAGTGGTGGGAGGAGTAGTACCTGTACCTGAATAGGGCTGTGCCTGCCTTCCACAATGCTTTCTCCGCCCCCCTGTGGTGTGTCTGGAGCCAAGGCTCACACTGACAATGGATGTTGTTGTGCACTTGCAGATTGCCCCCCGGAACTGGTTTGAACTGGGCTCAGAGCCCCTTGCACAAAGAGAACAAAGACATTTTGGGTATAAGTATCAGACCCAAAAGCCCAGACTTTAGATCATTCCTGGAATTCAAGAGGAACCTTTGCCAAGGAGAAGAGCTGGAGAAACTGAGGAGAAGTACTGCCCTTGATGTGTGTCTGGGGTTGGCCTGCAGTTGCTGTTTCTGCCAAGGAAAGGAGAAGGACTTTGCTGTGTGCTGTGTCCCTTGCTTGAAGGAGATCTCCAAGGGCCTGAAGTGAGCTGGCCTCCTGTTCTGAAGTCTCAGGGACACAAAGACTTCACCCCCAGCTCCCCTGAACTCTGCTGCTGTGAGTTCTGACCTGCCAAGAGGTGCCTGTGCCAGTTTTGGGCCTCTGGAGGTTGTTGCTGCCGTTTGGGAGTTGGAAGAAGGAAGAAACTCAAAGAACTACAGAAAACGACGCATCGAGGGATTGCAGCTGAAGAGGACTGACGCAGCGCCACTCGACGCCACCACATTGATCGCCGACGCATCCCGGATTTCCACGCATTGTGCCTGTGCGGCAAGTTCATCCGACGTATCACCTGCGGACCGGAACCGTCATGAAGAATCGACGCATCACTCCCCATACAGACCGGATTCGACGCAACCCTTCCTCTGCATGCAGCGGGTCTGTCGCATCGCCTCCCTAAGGTCTCAGGAGTGTCGCATCTCTTTGTTTTCCGACTCTGCGGCTGTTTGGCTTTTGGAACTTTCACGCATCTACAGGTACTTTGGTGAAAAGTCACGCATCCATAGTTTTCTATGGTACAAGTTCTTGAAACCTTTTTAAAGTCATATTTTTAACTGTGTATGTTGGATTTTTGTCGTTTTTGTCTTGTTTAGTTTAGATAAAGATATTTTATTTTTCTAAACTGGTGTGGTGTCCATTTGTGGCATTTTCACTGTTTTACTGCAAGTGTTGGTACACATGCTTTACACATTGCCTTTGGGATAAGCCTGTCTGCTCGTGCCAAGCTACCAAGGGGATGAGCAGGGGTTATCTAGAGCTAGAGATTAGAAGCAAGGGTCCGAATTTGGACAAAGGTACTTACCTCTGCCAACTAGAGACCCCCATTTCTAACATTGGTGGTCAGCAGTGAGGATTTGAACCTGTATTTGTACTTGACCCACAGTGATTAGTGTACCTCACTAGTTTAGTGCAGACCACTACGCAACCACATACTGTGTTTTGTTTTTGGTTCTATTTTTGAGTGACCCTTAAAGTACCCACGCGTCATGTCTCAGAAGGGTAAACCAGCAAGTGAGATGGCAGAATTGGAGTTTGATATTGAGGTTTTGCATACCTACAGAGTAGATCAACTCAAGCAATTTTGCAAAGATTTTGGATGTCCCATGAAGAGTAGCTCCAGGAAGGAGGAGCTACAGAAGGCCTTAAGGGCCTGGTGGGAGGCCAAAGAGGCTGGGGAGACAGGTGATGAGGATGCACAAGGGAATGGTTTCAGGTCACAGGATCTGCCTGTGTCAAGAGCAGCCTCCAGGGCTGGCAGCAACCATTCCGCTGGAAGTCTTTCTCCAGAGGAGCGGGAGGAGAACCAGAGGGTCAGAGAGCATGAGCTGGAGGTTATGAGGCTCCAGGCCAAGGCAGAGGAGAGCTTATGCCTTGGAAGAAAAGAAATTGATCTTGGCATATGAGCTGGGAATGAGAGAGCTCGATGAGGAGTTCGTGAGGCTTGAGGCCCTGAGTGTCTCAACCAAACAAAAAGAGATGTGTGTAGCTCAGGAAGTGAGCTTGGCTGGGTTGGAGGTGAAGTCCAGCTCAGATGGTGGCAGCAAAATTGTGTTATCTAGTGCTGAGGGAGAAGTACACACACCCAGAAATGTGGCACCTGACTTGAGGGAGTGGGTTAACATACACCAGGGGGTTCAGGTTTATGAGGTAGCTCCAGTGGTGTGCAGTGCCCCTGAAGTGGATTGGGGAACTGACACAGGGGGATCATATTCCTGGTGATGGGAGGGGCACTCTACTGACTCTAGATGAGAGGTACAGGGAGAGGGGTTCCTCCATGGTAGGAGTCCTGGTGTGTGAGTGTGGAGACCGCCAAGAAGAGTGTGGGTTGAGTTACAGAGACAGTCAGACACTGTCTGGCCAATCTCAGGAGTGTGGTGTGGGGTACTTGTGATAGGCACTAGATGGTGAGGCAAAGGGTAGCTTGGTTAACAACTGTGGGGGGCTGTGTGATTCAATTGTTGGAGAGCATATTTTAAGTCCCTGTTTTCCAGAGCTATGCCAATACCCGGTGGAGTGTGAGTTCTCTGATTCCAGGGAGCTTGCACTGGAGGCAGACCTTTTGGTGGAGTCCAGAGGGTCTGATGAGGCTTTTGGGAGTGATCCTGAAGGAGGTGGCTCAGGTTTTCCTCAACCAGGTGAGGTAGGAGAGGTTTGGAGTAACCCAGATAGGTCCTGGTGTAGTGGAATGGGTGAGGAGCCCCATGTCCTGTCTCTGAGTAGAGGGAGTGGGGGTGGGCTGAGTCCCAAGGTGTCCGAGGCCCAGTTCCAGGGCCTGGTTGGTTCCATGAGTGAACACCAGGAGGGGAGCCTAGTCTGTACCGGGAGGCCATTTCCTGAGGGGGATCCCAAGGTATTAGGTGAACTGGGGGAGACTGCTGTAACTAGCGTTCCACCAGGTCTGGTGTCTGGCAGCACTGCTCCAGTTGGGAGGGTGCAGGAGTCCAGAGAAAGGGGTAAGAGGGGAAGACAGTCCCCAGTGGGAGGATCAGTGGGTCAGGGGTTACCCGCTCTGAGGTCAGAGCACCACAGGACTGACCCTGGTGAGGCCACTTCTGGCCTGGGGGGGTCTTCATGCTCTGTCCGGTGGACAGGAGGCTGGAGATCTGCACCAGGCAGACTCTGGCACAACTCATGAGGAGTGTGTTTCCCTTGGGGGGGAATGGCGTATTTCCCCAGAAGTCCTGGGCTGCCAGGCACAGGTCCAGCCTAAGGGTACAGACCCTGGGTTGGAGGACCAGGGCCAGGGGGTCCCCCCTGACCTGGAGGAAAGAGTGACTGCTAGCAGTGCCTCTACCAGTTTGTTCTCTGGGGGTACCGCTCCAGACGGGAGGCTACAAAGCCCCAGGGAGGAGGACAGGGTATGGGAGAGCCCACCCCAGTCTCCTGCCCAGCTGCAGGGTACAGACCCTGAGCTGGTGGTTCAGTGTCAGGATGCCATCACTGACCGGGGAGGCAGGAGAGTGGACAAAGGGTCCCAGTCACCGGGGGCTACCGCCCCCCACTCTCTGATGACACAGAGGTTAGAGAGCCTTGAGAGGCATGAGGCCTGGCTCTCATCACTGACAGGCGTCAGTGGCCACTATGGTTTGCTGTTCGGGTGGACAGAGTTGTCCCTGGGAGTGGGACAGGAGTCGCACCCTGTGGGTGGACTGGGCCACGCTACTGTGTTGACCCTGTGTGTGCTGTCTGGTTGCTGGGACATATCTGTGAGCAAGGTAAGCTTAGGCACTGCACTGATGGTGTCCCCAGGTGAGGAGAAGGGTCCCCCATGGTTTAGCTTAGTGGGCCCTGAGAGTATGGATAGAGGGATCCAACTGGGTTCAGGAAGGCGTAGAACGGGAATAGACCCCTGCTGTTCGGGCCAGGTTCCAGGTTCTATCACCCCCAAGCAGGGAAGCCCATCGAGGTATTGATTGGTCTACCCTGGCTTTAGGCTGGAAGGGGTTGTGTTGGAAATGGACCTTTTTGCAGGGTTATCCCCAAACTTTTGCTTCTTCCTCCTATTTTTTCCTGACCTGTGTTTGTTGGCTATAGGACTCTGGGCACTTTACCACTGCTGATCAGTGCGAAAGTGCATATGCTCTCTGTGTAAATTGTTATTGTGATTGGTTATCCATGATTGGCATATTTGCTTTACCAGTAGGTCCCTAGTAAAGTGCACTGAGTGTGCCAGGGCTGGTAAATCAAATGCTACTAGTGGGCCTGCAGCACTGATTGTGCCACCCACATGAGTAGCCCTGAAAAGATGTCCCAGGCCTGCCACCGCGGTGCCTGTGCGCAGTTTGTTAACTGCCATGTCGACTTGGATAGTGCACCCACTTGCCAGGTCCTAACCTTCCCTTTTCTTACATATAGGGCACCCCTATGGTAGGCCCAAGGTACCCTCCTGGGCCGGGTGCAGTTTATGAGAAAGGTAGGACATGTACTGGTGTGTGTAACATGTCCTGATAGTGAAAAACTGCCAATTTCATTTTTCACTATTGAAAGGCTACCTTGCCCCATAGGACAGAATGGGGAATGCTTTGTAACATTTTACAAGCATATCTTCCCATAGGGATAAGATGGAAAAATTGAGTTTGGTATCCCTAAACTCAGGATTTAATAACACATCTTTTAGTAAAGATGGTTTTTAAATTGTGTGTTTGAAAATATCACTTTTAGAAAGTGGCTATTTTCTTGTTCATAGCAAAACCAAAGGGGATGATGGACGGAGTGTTGAACATTGCAAGCACTCACCCCCAGTCAACTGATCTGGGTTTAATCCATCATCATTCTTTAGCTCACTCCGCCACCCCAGTTCAGACATGGCCATATGCAAATCAGTCTGACCCTGTGCCTCATGGGAACAGTCCAGCCCGAACTGCCAAGCCATGTCTTCCCTGGACCGGAAACAAGCATCCTGGGACCGGTTTCTGGCTTACAGCCATCATCAGCCAGGCTATCCTGAATCCAGTGGCAAAGTGAGCAAGGGACCCACGTCTGGGCATACCCTGCCAACTTAGGGCGAACATAGCAAAACCAAAGGGGATGATGGACGGAGTGTTGAACATTGCAAGCACTCACCCCCAGTCAACTGATCTGGGTTTAATCCATCATCATTCTTTAGCTCACTCCGCCACCCCAGTTCAGACATGGCCATATGCAAATAAGTCTGACCCAGTGCCTCATGGGAACAGTCCAGCCCGAACTGCCAAGCCATGTCTTCCCTGGACCGGAAACAAGCATCCTGGGACCGGTTTCTGGCTTACAGCCGTCATCAGCCAGGCTATCCTGAATCCAGTGGCAAAGTGAGCAAGGGACCCACGTCTGGGCACACCCTGCCAACTTAGGGCGAACATAGCAAAACCAAAGGGGATGATGGACGGAGTGTTGAACTTTGCAAGCACTCACCCCCAGTCAACTGATCTGGGTTTAATCCATCATCATTCTTTAGCTCACTCCGCCACCCCAGTTCAGACATGGCCATATGCAAATCAGTCTGACCCTGTGCCTTATGGGAACAGTCCAGCCCGAACTGCCAAGCCATGTCTTCCCTGGACCGGAAACAAGCATCCTGGGACCGGTTTCTGGCTTACAGCCGTCATCAGCCAGGCTATCCTGAATCCAGTGGCAAAGTGAGCAAGGGACCCACGTCTGGGCATACCCTTCCAACTTAGGCGAACATAGCAAAACCAAAGGGGATGATGGACGGAGTGTTGAACATTGCAAGCACTCACCCCCAGTCAACTGATCTGGGTTTAATCCATCATCATTCTTTAGCTCACTCCGCCACCCCAGTTCAGACATGGCCATATGCAAATCAGTCTGACCCTGTGCCTCATGGGAACAGTCCAGCCCGAACTGCCAAGCCATGTCTTCCCTGGACCGGAAACAAGCATCCTGGGACCGGTTTCTGGCTTACAGCCGTCATCAGCCAGGCTATCCTGAATCCAGTGGCAAAGTGAGCAAGGGACCCATGTCTGGGCACACCCTGCCAACTTAGGGCGAACATAGCAAAACCAAAGGGGATGATGGACGGAGTGTTGAACATTGCAAGCACTCACCCCCAGTCAACTGATCTGGGTTTAATCCATCATCATTCTTTAGCTCACTCCGCCACCCCAGCTTTGTTCGCCCTAAGTTGGCAGGGTATGCCCAGACGTGGGTCCCTAGCTCACTTTGCCACTGCATTCAAGATAGCCTGGCTGATGAGGGCTGTGAGCCCGAAACCGGTCCTAGGATGCTTGTTTCCGGTCCAGGGAAGACATGGCTTGGCAGTTCGGGCTGGACTGTTCCCATGAGGCACAGGGTCAGACTGATTTGCATATAGCCATGTCTGAACTGGGGTGGCGGAGTGAGCTAAAGAATGATGATGGATTAAACCCAGATCAGTTGACTGGGGGTGAGTGCTTGCAATGTTCAACACTCCGTCCATCATCCCCTTTGGTTTTGCTTTATTTTCTTGTTCAACCATCCTGTGTGCCTCTGCCTGTTTGTGGACTGACTGTCTGGCTTTGGAGTGACAGGGGCTGGGGAGGTGCAGTGGCTCCAGGAGTCTGGATGAGTCAGCAGTAGGCTGAATAGGCCTGACCTGCATTTGGAGTGATGGGAGGAGTAGCACCTGTACCTGCATAGGGCTGTGCCTGCCTTCCACAATGTTGGCTCCGACCCCCTGTGGTGTGTCTGGAGCCAAGGCTCACACTGACAATGGATGTTGTTGTGCACTTGCAGAGTGCCCCCCAGAACTGGTTTGAACTGGGCTCAGAGCCCCTTGCACAAAGAGAACAAAGACATTTCGGGGTATAAGTATCAGACCCAAAACCCCAGACTTTAGATCATTCCTGGAATTCAAGGGGCACCTTTGCCAAGGAGAAGAGCTGGAGAGACTGAGGAGAAGTACTGCCCTTGCTGTGTGTCTGGGGTTGGCCTGCAGTTGCTGTTTCTGCCAAGGAAAGGAGAAGGACTTTGCTGTGTGCTGTGTCCCTGCTTGAAGGAGATCTCCAAGGGCCTGAAGTGATCTGGCCTCCTGTTCTGAAGTCTCAGGGACACAAAGACTTCACCCCCAGCTCCCCTGAACTCGGCTGCTGTGAGTTCTGACCTGCCAAGAGGTGCCTGTGCCAGTTTTGGGCCTCTGGACGTTGCTGCTGCTGTTTGGGAGCTGGAAGAAAGAAGAAACTCAAAGAACTACAGAAATCGACGCATCGAGGGATCGCGGCTGAAGAGGACCGACGCAGCGCCGCTCAACGCCACCGCATTGATCACCGATGCATCCCGGATTTCCACGCATTGTGCCTGTGCAGCAAGCTCGTCCGACGCATCACCTGCAGACCGGAACCGTCACGAAGAATCGACGTATCACTCCCCATACAGACCGGATTCGACGCAACCCTTCCTCTGCGTACAGCGGGACTGTCACATCGCCTCCCCAAGGTCTCAGGAGTGTCCCATCTCTTTGTTTTCCGACTCTGCGGCTGTTTGGCTTTAGGAACTTTCACGCATCGATAGGTACTTTGGTGAAAAGTCACGCATCCATAGTTTTCTATGGTACAAGTTCTTGAAAACCTTTTAAAGTCATATTTTTAAATGTGTATGTTGGATCTTTGTCGTTTTGGTCTTGTTTAGTTTAGATAAAGATATTTTATTTTTCTAAACTGGTGTGGTGTCCATTTGTGGTGTTTTCACTGTTTCACTGTGAGTGTTGGTACAAATGCTTTACACATTGTCTTTGGGATAAGCCTGTCTGCTCATGCCAAGCTACCAAAGGGGTGAGCAGGGGTTATCTAGAGCTAGAGATTAGAAGCAAGGGTCCGAATTTGGACAAAGGTACTTACCTCTGCCAACTAGAGACCCCCATTTCTAATATATATATATATGTCAAGGCAGGAATTGCTGAAATGCGTTGCAGCGTATTTCTGAATTAAAGACGGCATTACCTAAAGTTTCCCCCGTGTCGGTGTCCGGTTTCATTGTGAGGAGTCGGATGTGCTGTTCGTGTTGAGCCGCTACATGCTGGGAAAGCGGCAACACCGATGCAGCCTCAGTTTGGTGCTTCTATGGGTGCCCGGCAATGATGGAGGAAAATGCGTGAAGCATAACGAGAAGCCCCTCTGTGAATCCAGGATTGGAGAGAGAAACACGAAAGTCGACCGCAAGGTGAGAAGCCCCCTAGAGAAGGTGCGTCGGAGGAGGCCCGTCCCTCCGGGAGACGCTGCACCAGGAAGTGCGGTACGTGATAGTATCTCAAACAGGGAGAGTAGCCGGGGAGGTTACCCGGCGGGGAAACTTGGCGAGTCAGATAAACTTAACTCAGGCTACAAAGTAGTGTGTTTTGGTGATCGCTCCTGGTGTGAACTGCACTGAAATGGATAACTGGATGAAAGAAAGAGAGGAGGCTGCAGACTCAGTATTTAATGAGGGACCTGAGACTCCATCGGAACACGGTCAAGGACCGGAGTCAACGTCAAGTGAAACTAATGTTTTATTACTGACACGCAAACTTGAGAAATTAAAGCGCAATGAGATGTCTAAATGGTGGGAAGTGAAATCTTTGAGCAAATATTTAGATGTGGGGAGAGTCCCTCGTGGGCTAAGGGTCTTCACAGCCCCCACCTATGAAAACCCAGACCCTGAAATGCTTCGGGAGTGGGATGCGAATAATGCGCTATCATCGCAGAATATGATGAAAATCCTCATAAAATATGCAAGTAAAGATCGTGACAAAATACTAGATGAAATTAAAGAGATTGAGATTGATTTAAAGAGAGTGGCAAAGGAAGATATGTTGAAAAAGTTCGAATTAGAAATGTATATCCGTTTAAAAAAGCACGAGCAAATAATACGAGAACGGAAAGCCACGAAATTTCAAGGAGACAGGATGGATTATCAGCGGGGGCAGATATATACATTTGCCCGCCGGTTTGACATTATTCGGAGGTAGAGACTATCTAAATTCACTAGCTCTGATAAAACAAGAAATGATGAGCAGTTGACAGATTTGAGCTCAGAGGCAAGCTCTTTAGTGAGCTCTGATATAGAAACCGGATTGGAGGAAAGCAACAGAAATCCTAAACAACGTGAACCCCCATCAGTCATTGAGGAATTTGGTTTTTTATACATGGATCAGACTCAGAACACAAGGCCAAATCCACAAAGGAGAAAGAAAAAAGTGTTCAAAGGAGGCGAAAAAACCGGCGGCATGGGTATGGAACTGAGATCAGGCACAAAGACAAAGGAACCATACCAACGCCGATGATGGACGATTGCACCACTATAATCAATCTAACAGACCTAGAGTTAACAGAGGAAGAAAATCGAATTTTGTCACTGGGATTATCATTTTACATACGCACAAACTTTAATTATACACAAACCCGCATTGATTTTTTCAAGTATATTAGGAAACTGAAACTGAGAAAATTCTTTTACAACAGGAGACAGATCTCCGAGAAGAACCAACGAGCCAAAGAAGACACAGGAAGCTTGGAAGTTGGGGATATGGAGGTACTGTGTGATTTACAACAATTGGAATTTGAGGGATAGGGGTTGTCCAAAACTGTGAACATAAGTGAGATGGTGGATGTATTAGGCTTGGACATCTTTGATAGTGCTGGGTCTGGGTTCAAACCAAAATCAACCTTCACCCCCAATACCCCGAAAGATGCAATTGATATGTTTTTGGACTTGGTGATTAAGGACCTTAAAGAGTTATCACTTACCTCCAGCAAAACATTCCCAAAAGAATATAGTCAATTTGAGAAAGAATACCAGAGTGTTGTAAAAAAGATAAAAACAAGAAGGGATATTGTAGTCCGACAGTCGGACAAAGGTGGGAATGTGATCCTTTGGCCACTTGATGCATACAATGCGGAGGCAAAGATGCAACTAAGGGACCACCAATGTTATTTAAAAGTACCCCAAAGCAACCTGGTAGAGGTAAAACACAAATATCTGAAGGACCTTGCTCGTTGGAGAGGGATGGGGTTGCTGACTCAGGCAGAATACCAATTTATGAAGATAGAGCATCCTGTCACCCCCATCCTTTATCTAATTCCTAAGATACACAAAGACGGGGAAACCCCACTAGGCAGACCCATAATATCTGCAATTGGGAGTTTATTCAAGCCCACGTCCAGATATCTTGATTCCTTCCCACAGGCATTTGTCAAAGCACTCCCGGCATATATTCAGGACACGAGGGATTTCCTGAACAAAATTTCTAATGTGGTTTGAAAAGAATCTTACTTCCTGATCACATTGGATGTGACTAGCTTGTACACAAGCATAGCGCATGAAGATGGCCTTCGTGCTATTCGCCATTATCTCAACACATGTTACATCAATTTCTACCAACACTCAGGAATGCTGGTAGAAATGTGTAGGCTATGCTTAACAAACAACTATTTCATGTTTGGGGGAGAAACATATAAACAGCTACAAGGGACTGCGATGGGCACCTGCTTCGCCCCCAGCTATGCTAATTTGCATATGGGCTGGTGGGAGGAGCAGGTGCTCAAAGTAAAGTATGCTAAGGAATGGGATGAAAACATTATAACCTGGATTCGGTTCATCGATGACCTATTTGTGATTTGGAATGGGTCATGTGACTCAGCGAAGAAATTTGTACAGGATATTAATGACAATGATCTCAACTTGAGGTTCACAGATAACATCAGTGAGACTGTGGTATCGTTTCTAGATTTAGAGGTATATGTGGAAGAGGGTGATTCACACTCGCACATTTAGAAAGCCGACAGCAGGAAATACCTTTCTCCACGCTGGGAGTTTTCATCCTCAGAGGCTCAAAATGAGTATTCCTTACGCTGAGCATCTGAGGATGAAACGCAACTGTAGTGAGACACTAGCGTTAGCAGAAGCTCAAAACTCCCTAACTGAAAGATTCATTCAGAGAGGCTACAACCCTGTTGTACTAGACCAAGCTCGCAAGAAGGTTAACAAAATAGAGAGGCAGATGCTTTTAAAACCTGATATGGAGAAAGTAATGATGAAAAAGGCAAACACAGGAAACCAGATAAGAATGATAACTGGATACAGTGCCTTCCAGGCTAAAGTGAGAGATAGCCTGTGTAGGCACTGGCATCTAGTGCGAAGTGACCCTATTATGAGTGAGATGATTTCACACAGACCCATGATTACATTCAACAAAGCCTAATCTATGAGAAATGATTTGGTAGTCAATAGTCCTGAAGTATGCAAAGTGGAGAGCTGGTTGAAGAAAGTCACGGGATTTCATAAATGCACCAAATGAAAAGCTTGCAAGATTGGACGCAATGAAAAACAGGTGATGTCACCACTCATGCACAGCCCATGGAAAATCAGGTGCTCCCTAAATTGCAGAAGCGAATATGTTGTATACATTTTGCAGTGTACATGCCCAAAAATTTACGTGGGCAGTACAATTCATATGGTACACATCCGTATTTTGCAGCACTTAAGGGCTGTCAAGAATAATGACAAGAACTATGTGGTAGCTCGGCATCTAAATGAAGTCCACAAAGGTAACTTAAACGATTTGTCCTACTTCGCGATAGACCAAGTCCCTAAACTGAAAAGAGGCGGTAATAGAGAGGGTAAACTCCGCCGACTTGAGTCTAGATACATTATGTTGTTTAACACAAAGACTCCGTTTGGACTAAATGTTGAAGAAGATCTATATGTCCATCTACTTTAAATCAGTTATCCAGATTCAGAGGGAAAAAAAAAATAATAATAATAATTTACTGCTATTTTAGCAGAGTAACAAATTCCAGATTAGTTTAGAGTGACGAGATGCATGTTAAGCGTGACATAAGGAGGGAAGGATTAAGAACATCAGAACTGTACAGTTTCTTATTTACATGATGTTTTTTCCAATGGGTTGATTTTAATGCAAGCTTTAGAGTGGTGTTTTAGCAATAGAGGAGATTTTAATGAGGATGGTTTGGGAATCCTTGTAGAAGAGTGGATTTGAAACATATTGAGTTTGATTCTTATAAATGGTTTGTCTTTTAATTAATATCAAAAGTACTGTATTGCATTTGCACTTTATTGTAGAAAACTTTTTGTACTAATATAGTGATGCACTTGCACTTTATGTTAAGATACTGGCCGATGTAATTCTGATATCAGAGTACTGTATTGCACTTGCACTTTATTGCGCAGTTTTGCACAGGCATATTGACAATGTTTTTGAACTCAAGACTAAGACACTCCCATTTTCTGATTAATTTATAGATCCCAGAACTCTCAAATTGAGCAATCATCTGAATTTTCTATATGATAATCGGAGGCCCAAAACCAACTGAGAATCAGCACCTGCACTTTAATGTCCCATTTCGATAAAGTTTTAATACCGCATTGCAATGATGTTTACCACCAATTACTGCCTGTTGGGATAAAACAATCATAAATTGAAGAATGACTTGTGTACTCAGCATCAGTTTCAATATGAGTCAAAGCAGCAAAAAGTATTTCATGAATTTTTTAATGAAGTCTGTAAGCAAATATCTATTTTGTAGTGAAATGAGAGGTATCATGTTTATTGCAAAGAAACTTTGATGTGAAAGTTTTTCAACATTAGAAGTTAGGCACTTGTCTTTTATGCTAAAATGAAACATGAGAGTTTACTGCACAGGCACTTTATGACGAATAATGTAAATAGAGTACAATGAAAGTATAATTGTTATTCTGATTTACAGATAAGTCACGAAACAATATGAATGAATATTCTTGAAAACAATTCATTTTAAAGATAATGGAATAATGTGAACGATTGCCGAATATATGCACATGTGAAAGTCTTTCTTTGCTATCTACTGTGAAGTTCGAGTCATGTGACCATGTTACTCTGTGGATTTATAAATGTGCGTTAATGGAGTAGCGATCACTGTGTGATCAAGGCAGGAATTGTCGAAATGCGTCGTAGCGTATTTCTGAATTAAAGACGGCATTACCTAAAGTTTCCCCCGTGTCGGTGTCCGGTTTCATTGTGAGGAGTCGGATGTGGTGTTCATATATATATATATATCGCCACACTCCGCCTCAACGTTCCTGCGGGAACAAACGGAAGACGAACCCAGATTTGGTGTAACTTTTCGTTTATTTGCAGTGAGCCACCATTACTGCCATGACGCGTTTCGGCTATTATTGGATCTGAGAGATTTGTCAAGTGAAGGTGAATCAGTGAGACAGCGGTTTGCGGATGAACCAACTAATCCAACAAACCAGATTGAAAACATAAGAGATACAACAAATGAGGAGACAGCCCTGGCAGTCGAGCAGGGTTTAAATCTTTATGGAACTGAGGGAACCAGTTTCAGACCTGCTTCACGTTTCACACCGTATTAGCACTCAGCAGCAAAAAGAGTACTATGCGCTAGTCAATAAATTATCCAATGATGGCAACTGTATTGTGAAGAATTCAGACAAGGGGGGCAATGTAGTTTTGTGGTCCAGGGAGAAATATTTGAAAGAGGCATACTCCCAACTGAACAATACTACTTGCTATGTAAAAACTACCAAAGAAATCATGATTGAATCTCACTTACAGTATAACATAGAGTTACAGGGTTGGCATGTGCAAGGCTTGATTAGTCAGGAGGAATTCCAATATCTAAAAATTGATGCCCCAGTGACCCCGGTTATGTATTTAATACCGAAGGTCCATAAAGACATAGTGAATCCTCCGGGACGTCCAATAATATCTGCGATAGGGAGTGCTTTTGAACATACTTCCAAATTTGTTGACTCTTTTTTGAGTAGCTAGGTGAAAATGTTACCATCTTACATAAAGGACACGGGGGATTTTTTAAAATGAATCTATGACTTCCCGTGGGATAATGATCTGCTTTTGATAACAGTCGATGTTTCCACACTATACACCAGTATCGCTCATGTGGCTGGACTTAGAGCGGTCAGATACTTTTTAGGAGCCAGACCACTGACACTTTGGCACCATACATCTATGTTGTTGAGAATGGTGGAAATTTGTCTCACCAGTAATTTCTTTCTCTTCAACAAAGAGTTGTTCCCTCAGAAATGCGGTACAGCAATGGGCACCTGCTTCGCCCCCAGCTATGCGAATCTGCATATGGGCTGGTGGGATGAGTAGGTGGTCCAGACGCAATACCAGGAAGTATGGGATAACCATATAGAACAGTGGTATAGGTACATCGATGACCTTTTCATTATCTGGAGAGGTAGTCAGAAAGAGGCAGAAAGATTTTTGGACCAAATACAGAAGAATAGGTTAAATCTGCACTTCACCAGTGAGATCAGCGCTTACAGTGTTGATTTTTTAGATCTTACGATATATGTAGCCAATGATCGGCTGGAAACAAAGTTGTTTAGGAAATCTACGGCAGGCAATACGTTATTGCATGCTGCAAGTTTCCATCCAAACAATTTAGTAAGAACTATCCCGTATGGTGAAGGTTTGAGAGTGAAAAGAAACTGCAGTGGCAGTGTTGAGGCAGAGAAAGAGTTTCAAACCTTGAAATCCAGATTCAGCGGGAGAGGTTATCCTAAGGAATGGATAAATACTGCATTAAGTAAGGTTAAGAAACAGCCAAGAGAACAAATACTGTTCAATGACAAGAGTAAGAAAGGCAATTTGAAACAAAATGAACTATCACACTTTAGACTGATAACAAGCTATAATACTCAAGAGTCCAATATAAGAGGGATAATGAACCGATACTGGTACTTGATACGCAACGATCCAATACTAGGCAAAGTGGCTCCTCGTAATCCTGCCATAACATTTAGAAAAGCACCCTCTATGAGGCAGACGTTGGTCAGTAATATGTTGAGAGAGGCCAAAACAACTAGCGGCACGACTTGGTTAAATAGAAAACCGGGTTTCCTGAAATGTTCAAAATGTAAGGCGTGTCAGCATGGAAAGAACACTACAACATACAGCACAGCTTTAAACCCTAGGCCCAAGAAAATCAAGGTTAATTATACATGTAAGACGGATCATGCTGTGTACGTTTTGCAATGTCCGTGCAATTTAAAATATGTGAGCAGCACGACATTGAAAGTACATAAGCGCATATTACATCACCTCCGTGCAATAAAACATGGAGACAAAAACTACCCAGTAGCACGCCACTTCAGTGAGTTTCATAATCAAGATACGAAAGGTCTTTTTTATTTTGTCATCGATGCGGTATGTGAAAACATAAGGGGTGGCAATCGCGAAAAGACTCTGAGGAGATTAGAATCACGATATATCCTCGAGCTGAACTCCAAAAACCCAGGTGGCTTAAATCTAAGTGAGGATCTGCATACACACTTGTAATGAACATATTATATTTTTGGTGGAATTCCTCTTCCCTCAGTAAATTAATAGTAACAGTGGACGGATGTCCAAATGAAATGTTTTTTAAACTGGTTTTAAATCACTAGCACAGAGTGTATTTGTATGTTTTGTTTTATAGATTTAAGGCAACAGACAACATATTGACCACAAAATTAGCCCACTGGGGCTTGATTGAGGATATATTTTGAAATTTTCAAAACTAACGTTGACATTGACATTTATGACTGACAAATTGTCTAGAGGTGCACATTAATTTCAACATGTATGGTTTGGCCAATTGCCCACTGGGGCACAATAATGAGATTGCGCAAAATGTAGGAATATGTCTTATATTCTTATTTTTCGCTGTGAGATTGCCAAAATATGTTGGCAATCTCAACACTTTCGGTGTAACACCACAGAATATATTTGCTATACCAAATATGTTAATGTCAATTCGGGCCATTGAACATGCAAGCGCTAACAAGATTATGAGGGTAATGAATTACGAGTCTGTTGTTAGTGTCTATACATCGGTAGTTACACTACGATGTTAATGTGAAACATATGCACCTTAACGTAAATTGTTATAGAGTTTAATTTAACATCTACGTTGCTTTGAATGAATTTGGTCAAAAATTGTTAAAAGACTATTACAACAAAAGAGTCCAAAATGAAATGAGATATGTATAAAAAACTACGAGTTCGTTGTCACTGTCTATACACTTGTAGTTGCCCCATGTGGTGATGATGGCCTTAAAGATTGGTTGTAACATGGCCTCGGTATTGGTGAACAAGGAGCGTGAAGCTCCGAAACGCGTCCGATGGTGGCTGACTGAATAAATATTCAGAATCGTACATGGCGTTGTCTCCTTTGTGTAAAAAAGGACTGTTACTATATATATATATATATATATATATATATATATATATATATATATATATATATATATATATATATTCAACGTTCTCCACACTCTCCACACAGCGAGGACATCACGGCACCATGAAGAATGGACTTGACAGATCGTTTTTTCTTCTCTTCAAAAGTAAGTGTTTATTCAAACCACCATAGTGCAAAAATCGGACGGTCTACGCCTTTCGGCACTCTGCCTTCAACTGGACCATAGAGTCCTGCTGTCTAGATCGCCTATTTAAAGTGACAAGTGCATTTTAGATCCCTCATTGATTTCCATTGCTTGTGCAAATACTAGACTACCGCCCCTCATAGTTACGTGGTGGCGACATCTATCCGCCATTTTCCACAGCTTACTATCTGTAAAGTACATTAGTAATCATTCTATGGTAGAAAGTGCAAGTGCAAGATTTCACAACATTTACAGTGAATTATAATGTATTATATGCAATTAGTTTAAAACCTCAATTTTAAATTATACTTTTAAATTATTTCATGGTGGGGAGGAGGGGGGAAGGGGGAGCGGAGGGTGGGGGGAAAGGGGGGCAAAAGGGGGAAGAGAGGGGGGGAAAAAAGGGACTTAGAAAAGTATATGACTCTCTTAATTTCATAATGTTTCGAGATTATGCCCAAACAATTCATACATTTTCTTAAAAGCTCATCAGTTAAAAATAGTGAATAATAAACATTAAAAATATATATCAAGATTTCAATGTTAAAAATTCAATATTTAAAATTAATTGGCCGTAAAGTACTAGATGGTACAATAAAACTGATGATTCATCTAGCAATTCTCATCCAGTTTCCTGAGAGGATGCTAACAATAGCACAGGGACAAGAGATTGATGAACAATTTCGTGAGTGGTAAACCTAATTGCACAATTTTTTTTTAAAGTCATCGAATTTCATTTTGACAGAAAAGTTAAAATCTATCTGTACAAGGTGTATTTGGTGATTATTAGTGCAATTATATGAAACATTGTAAAGTACAGTTTTCATACTAAATATTCTTAATGATAATTAATACATTTTGATGCCAATCAGATGGTGCCTCTCCATGAAGGTGCAATGCTTCAGTGAATTAATACACAAAGGGCCAGATGTAGGTAAATCTGAAATACTGATTCCTTAATAGCGAATTTTACCGATTCGCTATTAAGAACTCGGTATCTCAGATGTACGTAATAAATCGGTAAAAATTACCGAAACGGTAATATTCGGTAAAAGTCTACCGAATCGGAAATAATCGGTAATATTTTACCGAATCGGTAATAATCCTTTCAGAAATAACGAATCGGAATAAAACTGCAAAATATTTACCGATTCGTTATTACCGATTCTGTAATTAGCGAATCGGTAATTAAAAAAACGGTAATTGTAGAATCAGCCAATCCTGTGCTACCTCATTACCCCACAACCAGGAAGTGGCCACACCCATGCACCTGCACTGAACCTGAAGCTGTTTGAGAGGCAGGAGCACAGCAAACAAGCCAGGAGCAACCATCCAAAGAATCTGCTGCCAAGACAGAGCAAATATGGACAACCAGGAGAGGGAGAAGGATGCAGCTGAGAGGAAGAGGAAGCATAAATTTAGTGAGGGGGAGCTGGAGGTCCTTATTGAGGATGTCACAAAGGACCATGACAAACTGCTTGGGAAACAGTCACTGCACGTGCCTGAATCCCAGAAAAGGCAGATTTGGCTGGTCATACAGGAGAGAATCAATGCCATTGGAGTCACCCAGCGCTCCATTGATGACCTAAAGAAACGCTGGTATGACCTGAGGAAGCGTGCCAAGGAGAGGCTGGCAGACAGGAAGCAGCAAGCCACCCACACAGGTGGAGGGAGAAATACAGCACCTGCACCAACTGCCCTGGATCTCCTGGTCGAGTCCACCCTCCAGCCGGAGAGTGTGAGTGGGATTGGGGATGCAGACAGCTCAGCCAGAGCTGGCAACAGACAAGGTAAGATGCATGCACTGCATGCTGTGCCCCCCAATCCCCAACCCCAATCCCCAATGAGGCATTGTGAATCCCACTCCAGTACATGTTTAACTGAAAACCAGCAATGCATTATGGGAGATGTAGTCAGAAGTAACACGTCAGAACACTCAGTCCACTGAACCCAAAGGGACGTGACACACATCAGCAATTAGCAAGCAGAGGACAGTCAGTTTGATTGGCAGGCATGAGATTTATTATCACGCAAATGCTGCCAGATAAGTGACCAAATGTACATTCTGTCTTCACAGGCGAGCCAAGGCACAGGGCTGCTGAGGGGAGCAGACGAAAGGCACCCAGCACAGAGAGGACACAAGCGGAGGAGGTCCTGTCGCCTGCAGGGCACACCACCCCACCACCACCACCACAATCACCACCACCACCACCACCACCTCCACCATCACCACCATCACCACCATCACCAGCATCACCAGCGCCACCATCAATGCCACCACCACCAAGATCCAGGAGGAATGCAGTGGCCAGCCTCCAGCAAATGGAGTTGTCAGAGGAGGACAGCATAGGGGGCCAACAGTCCACGGGGGCTGAGGATGGCAATGGTGCAGGCTCACAGTCCCCCACAGAGCACGCCCACACACGTGCCAGACGCCGCAGGGCAAGGGCAGCCAGTCCAGCATCACAGGGCGAGGATGAGAGTGTGTTCGCCGGTCTTGAGGGGAACATGCTCAAGGTGCAGCACCTGCAAGGCAAGGCCATAAGGTCAGTTCAGCGGCAGATGGTTCAAATGAATGGACACATGCTGCGCATAGAGAAGGGCATATGTTCCATGAACAATACTGTGGCTGAGGGCATGAGGGACATGTCCGAGGCAGTGAGGCTGCTGTGCAGCAAATTAGATGAGGACCGTCTGGCAAGGCGCAGGGAGAGGCAGAAAATGGACAACTACACCAAGGCGGTGAACTGCCTCTCCACTGCCACTTCTCTGCTCTGCAGGCGCTCGGTGGCCATGCAAGAGGAGATGGCCCACTGCAGCCGTGATGTGGCAAGGGGGCTGGTCACAGTGACCAGTGCACTAGAAGTGCTACAGACCAACCAGGTAGCCACCACAGGTGATGGGGGGGATAGCGAAGAGGCTACTAGCCGCAGTAGCATCACGCCACCCATCACAGAGTCCAGGAGGCGCAGCGAACGGCACAGCGCTGCCACAGGACAGACTGGCAGTGAGGACAGTGTGCCCAAGGGACGCAGCAGTGCAGCGCGTGGGCGCAGGTAGTAATGCCAGCCATGACATGGTTTACCTAAATGGGTGGTGTAACCCATTTTCGTCTGGAAAACTGTTTTTGAATAAGGCCTGGCATGTGACGCCCTTCATGTTGTGGTGGTGTGCTATGCTAATTAAACACCGTCACTCACTTACAGTAACTGGCTGTGTCTCCTTACTTACTCAGAAATAGTTGCGTGTTCTCTCTGCCCATCTGTGTCTCCCATCTGGTGCTGCTGCCACACCTGCTGCGCTGTGCTCTGGCTGTGGACAGTCCTCATCCTCGTCCTCAGAGTCTGTTAGTTCCACTGCTGTTCCTTTCTTTGTCGCAAGGTTGTGCAGCATGGCACATGTTGCTATTATTTTACAGCAGATGATGGGGCGGTACTGACGTGCACCTCCACTTTTGTGGAGGCAGCGGAACCTGCTTTTTAGTAGTCCGAAGGTGCGCTCCACAAAGTTGCGCGTGCTTTTATGTGCCACATTGTATCTTCTCTCACTTGGTGTGGATGGGTTGAGGAATGGCGTCAGGATAAATGCCCGCACGGCATATGCGCTGTCACCTAAGTGAGAAAGGAAATGTCATTAATATGAGTCACCCACACATTCATCCAAGGTATACATCAGGGTGTGTCACATTGATTTACCTAGCAGGTATCCTTCCCCAAATTCACCCCCAGCCAGACGTGTGTAGATCCCACTGTTCCGGAATATGTAGGAGTCATGGGTACTCCCTGGGAATTTGGCCACAATGTCAGTGATGATGTGGTCCGCATCGCATATCACCTGCACGTTGATGGAATGCGTCGATTTGCGGTTGCGGTATATATACTCTGTTGCTGCAGGTGGGCAGATTGGTATGTGTGTCCCATCAATGCACCCTATTACATGTGGGAACTGTGCCTTTTGGTAGAAATCCAGCTTTGTCTTGTGCAGTTCCGCCTGTGTGCTGGGGAAGCGTATGTAGTGATGCATTCTTTGCATCATGGCATCCAGGAATGAGTTGAAGAAACGGGACAGGCAACTCTGTGACACACCACCTGCCACAGCTATCACCCCCTGGTAACTTCCTGATGCAAGTAGGTGCAGGCTACAGAGCACCTGAACATGTGTTGGTATTGCGTGCGCCCTTGGTGTCTGATGCTCCAGGAGTGGGTGCAGGTCCCGTATCAGGTCTAGGATGCTTTGGGGGTGTAGCCTGTACCTCTCATGGATTTCAGCCTCAGTCAGTTGGAAGAGTGTAATGCGCAGTCTATACACGCGCTCCTCCCGTCTCCAGATCCTCAGTCCTGCTGCTTGCAAACGTAGCCGCCTTGCAATTACGTAGAGGGCCGCCATTGTGTTCACTCTGTTGCATTTTGGGGCTGTTTATATGCAGTGCACCTGATTACTACCTGCTTTGGGTCAGTGGTAATTAGCGACTCCTAAATACCGAATTTTCGAAAATTCGGTATTACCGATTTTTGGTACATCGGATTTACGATTATTTAAGGATTTCTTATTTACCGATTCGGTATTTAGGGGTTTTGGTGTCTGCTAATCGCTAATTAAGGAATCGGTAACTGGTTTCCCTTATTTTTACCGATTCCTTATTTGCGATGGCGTTCGGTGTTTCCTACATTGCACATGGCTAAATACCGGTCGGTAACGCTGAAATTCTGCGAATTTCGGCGTTACCGACCGGTATTTAGCCACCTACATCTGGCCCATAGTCAGGAGGCACTTCTCAAAAAATATTAAAAAGGTTCATTAAATTTATACATCAGGTCCCAGTGATATTTTATGAATTGATGGTTTGCAAAAATAGAGTCATTCGATCTTCCCTTTATTTTCCCTCTATCAGTTGGTATCCTCTTTGTTGGAAACTTTTCTCGATGTCAAATCTTTCGGTTTCTTGGTCTGTCCCTGTCTTCAACATTCTAAAGATTGTTACGTTGCTATCATTGCAGATGTATATGAAGTTCCGCATCCAAGTTATGGCCAAAGGGACTTTCAGTTCCAATGGCTAGGATATATCGAGACTCCATTTTCCTTAAGTCCAATGTTCTGTCACCTCCTCTATCTTTTTGAGGCACAATTCTTATGCCATAATACTTCAATTGCTGGCCATTCCCTGAGTGGTGTTCAGAAAAATGTTTAGAAATTGGATAAGAAAAGTCCTTATTCTTGATAGCTCGTAAGTGTTGGAGTATCCTCAGCTTTAGTTTGTTAATCGTACTCCCAACGTATTGTTTTTTACAGGGGCATTCCAATATATAGACCACATATTTGGACTCACATGTGATATGGTCAAAGATGTGTTCAGTTTTTCCATTCTGGAGTTTGAAGGTTGAAGTGTTCTGGCCATGTTCACAGGCCTTGCACTTTGAACACTTCCAAAATCCAGGAGTGGTCAATCAAGTTGTTTTTTTGGGTTTCTTGATTTCAAAATGGCTGTGTGTGAGAATATCCCCTAAAGAAGCTGTTTTCCTGTATGTTATATTAGAATGAGATGGTAATTTTCTTTTCAGTGTTTCATCTAGCATAAGGCTATTCCAATTTTTCTTAATGATGTTCTTCAGTTCTTTATTCTCATTGTTGAAATCAACAATCAATCGTGTTGTCTCCCCCTCATCTCCTTGGCTTATCAAATCTTCCCGTTGTGATGCTAGTAAGGTTTGCCTCAATTTGCAGTTGACCTTGATTCTAGCCGTTTTTATGACATCTAACGGGTAGCCTCTCTCCAAAAAGCGAGCACTCATTTCATCAAGTTGCTGTTCCACGTCACTGGTTTCAGAGCAATTTCTTTTTACTCTTAACATTTGTCCGTAGGGTATTCTCCACTTCAGATGTTTCAGGTGTCCACTGTTGGCGTGGAGTATACTGTTGCAGGCAGTAGGTTTAGGGTGTATTTTGGTGCAGATTGTATGATTCTTGATGAAAACTTCCACATCTAAGAATATGACACTATTTTTACTGGTTGTGGATGTGAATGATAGGTTGTAGTTATTGTCATATAGTGATTTGATGAAATTTTCTAAGTCTTGTTGTTCTCTATCCCAAATCACGAATAAATCATCAATGAATCTAGTCCAAATCTTAATATTAGGCTTATACCTGCTTGTTAGTACATCCGTTTCCCATATTGCCATGAGTAGGTTTGCATATGTGGGGTCAAAAGATGTACCCATTGCCGCCCCCTGTTTTTGTAGAAAGAGTTCACCATTGAAGAGAAAGATGTTATGGGTTAGACAATATAGTAACATTTCTACGAGCATTTCTGAGTGTTCCAAAAAGCTCACTGATCTTGTTTTTAAGATATGTTTGACAGCCATTATTCCATCTGAATGGAGAATTGATGTATATAAGGAACAAACATCTATTGTGACCATAATGAGTCCATCACTCCATTGGATGCCCTGGATCTTTTTGAGGAAGTCAGTTGTATCCTTCAGGTATGATGGCAAAGATGTTCCATTGTCCATGAGAAAAATGTCAATGAAGTGTGATGTCTTCTGCAAGAGAGACCCAATCGAACTAACATTCGGTCTTCCTGGTGGGTTGATTGTTGACTTGTGTACTTTAGGTAAGAAGTATATGGTTGCTATGATGGGATGGTTGACCTTTAAATACACATACTCCTCAAAGTCAATCAATCCCCGATCTTTCCATTTCTGTAGTTTTAGATGATACTCCTGGGTCCACATCTCAATGGGATTTTCTTCCAGACTCTCATAATGATCTTTATTTTGTATTTGCCTGTTCGCTTCACCCATGTAGTTTTTAAGATCCTGTACGACGATATTGCCGCCTTTGTCCGAGGCTTTAATTACAATTTCTGGGTCATCTCTTAATTCTTTTAAAGCCTTATATTCCGCGGATGTTAGGTTCCATGTTTTCTTTTGGTTCTTTTTTGACTTTAATCTTGGGGACAATAGTTTGTTGATATCTTCTACCATTATTTCCTGGAATAGATCTATTTTATTCCCAGGTGGGAGTTGTGGACAGAATGTAGATTGTACCTTGAGTCCACTGTCTCCTCCTATCCATGTTGAGATGCCCATATTTTGACAAAATGGTATGTCATCTTCTACACGTTGATCCATTGCTGGGCTTCCTTGTTCATGACTTTCTCCCAAGATTGTGAGCGTTCTCAGTGTTGAGATATCATTTTGATTCAGAGTTGAGATTTCAGATGGGGACTTTAGATTTGGATTTCGTGGTTTCGCCTCATAGTATTTTTGGAGTTTCAATTTACGACAAAATTTGTATAGATCAATACGAACATTTGGTAGATCCATATCTTGATTAGGGCAAAAAGACAGTCCTTTGTTTAACAAACTCACTTGATCAGAACTTAGAATTTTGTTGGAAATATTTATGACCAAGTCCTTTTTCGTTAGTTTTTTCATTAAGTTTGCCTTTTCTTTCCTCTTCCTTTTTATATATATATACCAATGCTCTGGCCCACCAGAGAAGCCACTGCACTCAGGAGCGGGTGCTGGTCATATGTGAGGGTGGATTCATGAATTATCACTGCTTCACAACTTCCCAAAGAAGGGAAACAAACTCTGTTTATTCACAGAGGTTAAATGGACGCGTTTCGGCTAACGCCTTTCTCATTGTTTGGTCAGCCTGCGCTATTCAATACAATATATCACATGTCATTGGCTCAATAATTGATGACATGACAAATTCATAGACATAAAGAAAGTAACATTTTATAAATATTTCATCAAGGACTGTGAAGTTGCGGCCGCCATTTTATAACGTGCAGTCTCTTTCTCATGATGAGTCATATCCCATATTGCTAATTTATATGCCATTATATTTCTTTGAGTTAATTCACATCACATTCATTAATGGTTGTCTTATAATTCATTATATCAGATTTCCATGACTTTCTCAAGGCATACATGATTAGTAATTAAAACCACACATGGTTCGAAAAATAAAATTAAAGATAGAAATCCATATTACAGTCTTGCTCGTCTGGTATTTTACCATGCCTTGTTTTGCAGTTAGTTGTCTGCCCAGGTATCTTATTTTACCCTGTAATGACATATAGCTATGCTTTACTTGCTAGAACATGTCTCATGATTGAACCCTGTATGGGCCTATTACAGACTCATATTTCTAGGTTTGCAACTCTACAAATCTCTGAGATTTCTAGATAAAAGTCAGGCACCCATACTAACTATCATGGTGTAAGAGAGAAAGAAAGTCAATGTGAAAGACTAACTAAATAGTGAAATGTGTAAGAAAGCAGCAATGTTCTGATTTCGTATGTGAGATAGTGCATCTACACAGCTGACCACCGGGACCCCCACCACCACCCTGGGGCCAAACCCTAAAATGGGAGGGGGTGCGTGGTCCCCCCTCCTGGAGCCATAGATGGCCCTTGGGGTGTGAGTGTGTGCATCAGAGATTCTGTGGATGATGTCATCAGTGATTTCATTTGAGATGTCATCAGTGATGTCATCAGTGATGTCACTGACCATTTCATGAGTGATGTAGTATGTGAGGTCATAAGCAGTGAATTGCAGGGGTGCAAGTTATTGTTAGCTCAGCTAACTATAATTGCTGAATTTCTCTGGTTTTGTATGAGTGAAACCTGAGTCTAACTATAACGTCTCTGTAACCTTTGTTTTTTTCAGTGAATATATATATATATATATTCACTGAAAAAAACAAAGGTTACAGAGACGTTATAGTTAGGAAACAGAATTTAAAAAAACCTTTGAAATTTACTGAAAAAACCAAAGGTTACAGGGACGTTATAGTTACCTGAGCTAACTACAACTTATGCCCCACGATGTGCTGCTTATGACCTCACATGTTACATCACTCATGACATGGTTAGTGACATCACTGATGACATCACTGATGATATCTCAAACAACATCACCGATGACATCATCCAGTGATTGTGAATGTTTTCTAAAAGTTTATGAGTGGTAAACATATATACTAAGGTACTACAAAAGTTATATTAGTATATTATGTGTACTACTAATAAGTAATACATAAACATATATTATGTGAGTGGCTGTGTGACTGTGTGCATCCGTGTGTGAGAAGGTGTCTGAGATGGCTGTATGGGTGTGTGAGTGGCTGTGCGGGTGAATAAGTGGGTGTGTGAGTAGCTGTATGGATAAATAAGTGGAGTGTGAGTAGCTGTATGGGGAAGTGAGTAGCTGTGTGAGTGGCTATATTGGTGAGTGAGTAAGTGTGCAAGTGGCTGTATGGGTGAGTCAGTGGCTGTTTGAGTGGCTGTATGGATGGGTGAGTGGGTGTGTGAGTGGCTGTATGGGTGACTGAGTGGCTGTATGGGTGAGTGACTATGTGTGTAAGTGGCTGTATGGGTGAGTGAGTGGCTGTTTGAGTGGTTGTTTGGTTAAATGAGTGTCTATGTGAGTGGCTGTATGGGTGAGTGAGTGGATGTTTGAGTGCTTGTATGGATGTGTGAATGAGTATGTAAGTGGTTGTGTGGGTGTGTGAGTGACTCTGTTGAGAGACAGCATGGGTGAGTTAGTGAATGTATAGGTGAATACGTAGATGTGTGAGTAGCTGTATGGGTGAGTGAGTGGCTGTGTGACGAGGTGTATTGATAAGTGAGTGGCTGTGTGTGTGGCTGTATGGGTGAGTGAGTGGGTGTATGAGTGGCTCTCTGGATGAGTGAATGGGTGTGTGAGAGATTGTATGGGTGTGTGAGTAGGTGTATGAGTAGTTGTGTGGGTATGTGAGTGGATGTGTGAGTGGATTTGTGGATGATGTCATCAGTGATGTCACTTGAGATGTCATCAGTGGTGTCATCAGTGATCTCACTGACCATGTCATGAGTGATGTAATATGTGAGGTCATAAGCAGTGCATTGCAGGGACATAAGTTATAGTAAGCTCAGGTAATTTCCTTGTACACTTTGGTTTATTTAGTGAATTCCAAAGGTTTTTTTTTATTTTATTTGCGAACCCTGACCTGTGACCTTTGAGAGTGGGTGTGTGAGTGGCTGTATGGATCTGTGAGTAGGTGTGTGAGTGGCCATACACTCACTCACAGATTCACATACCTACTCACACATTCACTCACTTACACACTCACACACCCACTTACACGCCCACACAACTACTAATGCAGCCACTCACACATACACTCACAGACCCTGAAAACCACTCACACACCCACTCACAGACGCACACAGCTTTCACACACCCACTTACACACCCACACAAACACTCACACAGCCACACAGCCACTCATATACCTACTCACACACAGCCACTCTCATGCCCACTCAGAGAACCACACAGGTAAACACACACGCACTCATACATACACACACCACCTACTCATACACCCACACAACCACTCACACACCCATTCACACACCCAGGTTGTATGGACATTTATAGTTAGGAAATCACATTAAAAACATAGAAATTCACTGAAAAAACAGAGGTTACAGAAGCGTTATAGTTAGGAAATAAAATTTAAAAAACCTTAGAAGTTCTTTAAAAAAAACAAAGGTCACAGAAACGTTATAGTTATTTGAGCTAACTATAACTTATGCCCCACAATGCACTGCTTATGACCTCACATGTTACATCACTCATTACATGGTTAGTGACATCACTGATGACATCACTGATGACATCTAAAATTATATCACTGATGACATCATCCAGTGATTGTGAGTGTTTTCTAAATGTTTATGAGTGTTAAACATATGTACTAAAGTACTACAAAAGTTATATTAGTATACTTTGTGTTCTACTAATAAATAATACATTTCTAACATATATTATGTGAGTGGCTGTATGACTGTGTGTATCCGTGTGTGAGTGGGTGTCTGAGATGGCTATATGGTTGTGTGAGTGGCTGTATGGGTGAATCAGTGGTGTGAGAGTACCTGTATGGGTGAATAAGAGGTGTGTGAGTAGCTGTATTGGTGAGTGAGTGGCTTTGTGAGTGGGTATATTGGTGAGTGAGTGTGCAAGTGGCTGTATGGGTGAATCATTGGCTGTGTGAGTGGCTGTATGGATGGGTGAGTGGGTGTGTGAGTGGCTGTATGGGTGACAGAGTGGCTGTGTGAGTGGCTGTGTGGGTGAGTGACTATGTGTGTAAGTGACTGTATGGGTGAGTGAGTGGCTATTTGAGTGGGTTTTGGTTAACTGAGTGTCTGTGTGAGTAGCTGTATGGGTCAGTGAGTGGACATGTGAGTGCTTGTATGGGTGTGTGAATGAGTATATAAGTGGTTCTGTGGGTGTGTGAGTGGCTCTGTTGAGAGGCTGCATGGGTGAGTGAGTAGATGTATGGGTGAATATGTGGATGTGTGAGTAGCTGTATGGTTGAGTGAGTGGCTGTGTGAGTGACTGTATGGGTGAGTCAGTGGGTGTATTAGTGGCTCTATGGATGAGTGAGTGGGTGTGTGAGTGGGTGCATGAGTGGTTGTATGAGTATGTGAGTGGGTGTATGAGTGGTTGTGTGGGTGTGTGAGTGGATCTGTGAATGATGTCATCAGTGATGTCATCAGTGATGTCACTGACCATGTCATGAGTGATGTAATATGTGAGGTCATAACCAGTGCATTGCAGGGGCATAAGTTATAGCTAGCTCAGGTAACTATTACTGCTGAATTTCAATGGTTTTATACGAGTGAAATCTGAGCCTAAATATAACGTCCCTGTAACCTTTGGTTTCTTTCATGAATTTCAAAGGTTTTTAAAATTTTATTTCCGAACTGTAACCTGTAGCCTTTGAGAGTGGGTGTGTGAGTGGCTGTATAGGTTGGTGAGTGTGTGAGTGGCTGCATGTGTGTGTGAGTGGTTGTATGGGTCTGTGACTGGGTGTGTGAGTGACCATACACTCACTCACAGATTCACACACCTACTCACTCAATTACACACTCACACATCCACTTACATACCCACACAACTACTCATAGTCCCACTCACACACTCATGTAGCCACTCACAAACCCTGAAAACCACTCACACACCCACGCACAGACCCACACAACATTCACATACCCATTCACACACCTACTTACACACCCACACAACCACTCACACACCCATACAGCCACTAACATCCCCACTCACAGACCCTCAGAACCACACATACACCCACACAGCCACTCACACACCTACTCATACACAGCCACTCCTACACCCACTCATAGACTCACACAGCCACACATGCACTCACACACACACCACACACTCACACACCCACTTACATCACACATGCACTCACACACACACACCACACACTCACACACCCACTTACATATTGCCACACCCACACAACCACTCACACACCCACTCACACACACCCAGGTTGCAGGATCGTTATAGTTTGGAAATAGCATAGAAATTCACAGAAAAAACAGAGGTTACAGGATGTTATAGTTAGGAAATAACATTTTAGAAACCATAGAAACTAACTGAAAACAACAAAGGTTACAGAAACATTATATTTAGGTTCAGATTTTACACACACAAAGCCAGCAGGTATTTCAAGTAACTATAACTCATGCCATAAGGCAACTATAACTCATGCCCTCGCCATGGACTGCTGATTACCCCACATATTACAGCACTCATGACATCTTCTATGACATCAGTGATAATATCATTGCAACATTTGCAGTGAAATTATTGATGAGAAAACTGTGCATCGCGGGTCGTGAGTATATATAACACTTGAGAACAACTAGTAACTCCCTTTAGAAAATGCAAAGCAGGGTAAGGATCCAAGGCTGGACAAAGGGAATGAAGCCAGAAAAATCCTATGGAAAATTAAGGAGCAAAAATAGTAGGCAAAAGGGGCAATAACCGTGATGAAAAATCCCAATTCGGAATGCATTGTGATATATCTTTCCAGAATTCAGTTTCCCTTATGTATTGTTTTGTCAGGAAGTGACATCACAAGGAAAATCAAGCACTATATAGGAATAGGAACGCACCATGTGAGGGAATGACAGGTGCCTGTTTGCATTTGGTTGAAGAAAGAGCTAGGGTTCTGTCCATATGCTAAACTTCCTGTGGATTATTCTGAGAAACACCTTCAACTATCAGATAAGGAAAAATAAAAAAAGGAATTAAAATGTTTTCATGTCAAAATACTTGTAAAAATATTAATAAAAAAGATTTCAAGTACTGCTGGAGAAACAAACAGTCTGCAGTACGTAAACACTACTAAAGGAACACAGCTTTTTTTTAATGTTTAAATGATTTTTATGAATCATTTTTGAAAAACACAAAATCAGTGAGCAGAGACAGGGAACAACTTAGATTGCATGGTTTCTCACCACGTTGCTCCCCTCCACATGCATATGTATTTTATTTTGCATTATATACAAGGAGTCCTTATCTGGGTTGCAGATCAGTTTTGCTGCTCCTCTGGTTGTATCCTTAGTTTAAGCCTTGTTCTCATTTCCTATTGGACATGTAATCCTTGTCGTTCCCTGTCTCTGCTCTCTGATTTTGTTATTTTTTTCAAATTATTAATAAAAATTATTTCAACATCAAATAAAAAAAGGAGCACAGCAATGTTTCTGAGTGACGAAGGCCTACTTCAGAAAGCAGTTCCCTAAGGAGTAAAGTACATCCGCAGAGTCCAGGGCAAGGTATGCCAGACTGAGATGAGTGAGTGTTAGTTGGCTCCAAAGATTCACTGTGTCAGCGATTGCGGTGTCCCTACTCATGGTCTTAGCCCAAAAAGCATAAAATGAGTACCTGACTTAAAAAGGCAATGCAAGAAATTGGGTTTTTGATTGAGGGTGGTGACAACACTTCTCAAGCTACAACCAGGATCCTTGTCAGGGTGAACCACAAAAGTCACTAAATTAACCTGTGCTTAACCCTCTGGTAGCTTGCACAAAAGCAGTCAGGTTTTACTCCGAGGCACTGTGTTAAGAATTTATACAGCACACACATAGTGATAAAGTAAAAACACCAAACAAGAGATATAAATAATTTAGATACATTGAGTAACTTTTAATAAATAAAATGAGACCAAAAATGACAACAATCCAATCAGGGGAACCGAAGATATGCAATTTTAAAGGTTTAAGTACAAATAGAGCCAAGAAGCAGGTAGCGGTACAAGTTCAGGCTGACCACGATGGAGTGGGTGAGGATACAGGGACCAGGTTAGTCCCGCTAAAAATGCTACCTTTTCAAAGTCTGACAGGCAGAATTCAAAACTTAAAAGCTTTTCAGGAAGTGCTCAACTGATGCCAGCCAAGATTGCTGGACCTGGGGATGTACCTCTTGGGGATCAGAAACTCATATAACAAAACAATAGGAGAGCAAGGGAAATATGGGGTGCGTCCGTATCCCCAGTATAATGTTATGTTAAACAAAGAAGGACGAACCCTCTGTGTGGATGTGGTACAATCACTAGTCTGGTTGGTACATGAACCCACTAGGTTAGTTTAAAGACCCTCACACACCAACCTAGTTGGTGTCATGCTTCATCATTGGGATCCCAACCGGGTGGCCGAATGCCGCCCGGTTGTGCTCGGCGCCTGGTTACAGCGGAGCTGGTTTGGTGTAAGTGCTGTGATGTGAATTAAAAATATCTCTGAAAATCCTTGCCTGTAAACTTTATTAGTGGCGGCTCAGGATATGGTTAAAAATGAGTGTAGTGCAACTAGAATCGGAGGTTATTATCCCTAGTTGACTATGTGAATGGTCTACATGTTTCAGCCCGCAATAGGGATTATGAGGGGCTTTCTTCAGGACCGGGTGGTGAAAAAGTGAGTGGCAAAGTGGGTAGTGCCACGTGAGAAGAATAAAAAAGTACCTACACACGCGCTAAGGTGTGTGGACTGCGTGTCTACGTACTTACGGACACTTGAAAAAACCTGTGGGAGAAAAGAAGACAGCACAAAACATGTATATACATTATTGTTAAGCAACATAAAATGCAATCTTACGTCGGTACCTATGGGCTAGTACAAAGACCGACCCTGTGATTGTACGCATTATCTAGAAGAGGTGGGACATGCTGCATGCGAAAAGTGACAGCAGCCTAGAATGATCGCCCCGGTCTTATAGATGCTATGAAGCTGAGGAGCTTCCAGTGAGATCAAGTGGTTAGTTTGCTCAGGGTGGTGAACAAAACATGGTTTGTCGCTAAGTCATCACCCTTTAATTACTGGTGAGCAGGTAGGGGCCACCGTGATTGGTGGTCATGTGGGGCACTGTGCGGAAAATATCCACGATGGGTAGTGCCTAGCAAGAGAGTAGGCATTCGTGATCATGCGGCGCGCCTGGCGGGAGCGTTTAGCACTAGTGATCATGCGGCGCTGCTAAGCTATGTTTAAAAACAATTAAAGAGAGAGCGCTTCTGCTAGCAACGCTGTATGTAGAAGCATAATTACACTATGCGTGAAATTGGGCAGCCGATCGAGACTCGGGAGGGTCACACCCGATGACCGAATCTGGGGAAAAGTGAAGATTGGGATGAGCACGGAAACACAAGCGTGCTCAGGTCCTGCTGTGGAAAAAGAAGAAGTTACGCAGCCTTACTTGGTATCAGGGTGGAACCTGTCTGAGAACCCTAGTGTGGTATCCCGCTCGTCCCGGCTGGTGTGTAGCGCGGGGAGGATCGTACTATTTAAGCCCGTGTCATCTTTGGAGTACGTGCCAGTATGCTCGTAGAGGAAACACGGAGGAGCGCTGCCGTGCGCAGTCAATCGGCTGCATCCAGGAGCCCTGAATGCGGCGGAAGGGTGCGCATGCGCTATGGTACTGACGGGGGAATGGGAAACGGGGCGGCCATATTGGAGCGTCCCGGGATGGAACCAGGCTGCTAGGACTGGAAGCATAGTGGCCAAGGTTCCCTAAACTAAGGGCCTCTGTAAAGGAAGAGACGTACACTGGAGTTAATGCAGAGAATTGAAGAAGACAAGGAGGGATGGCGATGCACGGCTAGATGTGCAGGGGCCCAGAATAAGGGCATTAAGATTAGGCCATAGGTGGATAAAGGCTACTCTGTGGGGGTGCCATCTCTGTTAGAGCTCAGCTGCAGGAGGTGCTCAATGGAAGGTGAGCAGTGATATGATGGAATAGTGTTTAGGTTCTCCTGAGACTGTTCCAAGGAATGTTGTCATTGAGGCCAATTTTGTCGCTGGACAGGCGATAAATCCATCTTTGCTCCTTCTCGAGGACGGCTCTGGATATTTGGTAGACTCGGGTCCAGTGCTTCTATGATGACCAGCTCATATCATTGGTCGTGTGGCCCACTTCAATGAAGTGGTTAGTCATGCGGGCTGTGTTTCTTACAGCGTATAGTACTGCGATGTTCGCAGATCCTTGTCTTGATCTTGCGATTGGTCATGCCAATATAGATGAGATTGCAAGGGCAGGTAATGCGGTAAATCACGTGTTCTGTGTTACAGTTTGTATGTTGTCTCAGTTGCCAGGTTTTCCCTGGTTCCAAACTGAGGCTTTTGGTGATTTCGGTGATATGGCACACGCCTGCAGTTGCCACAGGGAAAGTGGCCCGGGAGCCCCCAGGCATTGAGGACAGTGTGAACTGGCCTCTGTTGTGGTTTAGGTCGGGTGGAGACTATTGCGTCTTTGATTGATCGGGCTCTCTTGTTGGAGAGGAGAGGAAGTTCCCAATCAAAATTGCCTGTCTTCAGTATTTTTCAGTTTTTGCGAATGATTTGTGAGACTTTGTGAGAGACGGCGTTGTATGTGGTCACACATGTGAGTGGCGACAGTGTCGATTCTCGTACTGGTGTTTCAATCAGTCCCTCACGGTTCTGATTCCTGGCCCTTTTGTTGGCTTTGTCTGTAATCCATTTGGGGTAGCCCCGCTGACGTAGTTTGTCGTTTAGATCTCTGGCTTGGGATTTGCAGTCTCCTATTTCACTGCAGTTTCTACTGGCCGGAGATACTGGCCGTAGGGAGATTCTCCGCAGTGATCTGGGGTGGAAGCTTGTGAAGTGTAGAAGGAATTGCGGGCAGTGGTTTTGAAATGGGTTTGCTCTTCAGTCCTCCTCCTACTGCTTCAATGTCCAGAGTCAAGGAATGTAGTCTTGTATCTGTCAGAGCTGTGTGAAACTAAGGTTAGGATCACATGTGTTAAGCCATTCACAGAATGTAGTGAGTGAGACGTTGTTACCTTCCCAGATCAGTAAGATATCATCGATGTAACGTTTGTAGAATCTGATTTGGGGAAAGCGTGACTGGTTGTTGTTAA
Organism: Calotriton arnoldi; assembly: GCA_963921515.1. NCBI lineage: Eukaryota > Metazoa > Chordata > Amphibia > Caudata > Salamandridae > Calotriton > Calotriton arnoldi. Next base: position 525,824 of record CAWUFW010008514.1, read on the forward strand.
GTAGATATTTGGTCTCGAAGTCACAGACGTAGAGGCCGTCACGCTGGGGGCAAAACGCTCCCCATGGAAGTGCCGTACTTCTGTAGGAAGAGCCGGCCTTCAAACTCAAAGAAATTCTCTTTGAGTGCAAGTGTGGCACAATCAAGAACAAACGCTTTGGAAGTTCGATATTGCCAATTGGTGTCATTGATGGCGGATTGCAGTACCTGTAGGGTATCATCTTGCGGGAGACTGGTATACAGGCTCTCCACGTCAAGACTGACCAAAAGAGGGTGTCTGGATTGTAAGATAAAGAATTAATGAGGCCAAGTAAGTCTTTGGTGTCTTTGAGATAAGTGCTAGTGCATTGAACCAATGGTTGCAGGAAATGGTCACAATAGCGTGAGAGGGGTTCCAGCAGGAGATCCTATGCCTGATACGATAGGGCGTCCAGGCGGAGGTATTTTGTTTTTGTGCGTTTTGGCACAATGTAAAAATATGGTATTTTACCCGGCGTGGTAGTTAGAAATTTAGCCTCGCTCTTAGTGATATGGCCTCTAGTCTCGGCATCTTCCACAAGAGTGAGGATGCGTATTTTCAGGTCTTCACTGGGATCATGTGTGAGTCTTTCATAGTTCTTGGTGTCGTTCAATAGTCGGTGACATTCTCGTTGATAATCATCTTTGTTCAGAATGACGGTCCCGCCACCCTTGTCAGCTGGTTTTATTACAATATCAATATTTGTCTTCAGAGCAGGCAGTCCTAGAGAAAGGACTTGGTTACGCACCCACAGCAAGACTTGATAAATTCAAGCTGCACTGCGAACTAGCCGAGTTTTTTCGTAAGCTTAAGGTAAAAGCTTTCTTCGAAAATTCTCTTCCATCTGGAACAGCATCACATGGAGACACCTCCTTCAGAGTCAAGTCGAGCTTCATCCCTCCACCTAGCACTATACCACCAGAAATACTTGTCTATGAGCAAACTGTATTCAAAGAGATCGAAGCACTGAAGGACAATAACGTCTCCCAGAACACGAGTAAGACAGAACGCCAAGCCCTTCAATCATTGAAGACAAATATTGATATTGTAATAAAACCAGCTGACAAGGGTGGCGGGACCGTCATTCTGAACAAAGATGATTATCAACGAGAATGTCACCGACTATTGAACGACACCAAGAACTATGAAAGACTCACACATGATCCCAGTGAAGACCTGAAAATACGCATCCTCACTCTTGTGGAAGATGCCGAGACTAGAGGCCATATCACTAAGAGCGAGGCTAAATTTCTAACCACCACGCCGGGTAAAATACCATATTTTTACATTGTGCCAAAAATGCACAAAAACAAAATACCTCCGCCTGGACGCCCTATCGTATCAGGCATAGGATCCCTGCTGGAACCCCTCTCACGCTATTGTGACCATTTCCTGCAACCATTGGTTCAATGCACTAGCACTTATCTCAAAGACACCAAAGACTTACTTGGCCTCATTAATTCTTTATCTTACAATCCAGACACCTCTTTTTTGGTCAGTCTTGACGTGGAGAGCCTGTATACCAGTCTCCCGCAAGATGATACCCTACAGGTACTGCAATCCGCCATCAATGACACCAATTGGCAATATCGAACTTCCAAAACGTTTGTTCTTGATTGTGCCACACTTGCACTCAAAGAGAATTTCTTTGAGTTTGAAGGCCGGCTCTTCCTAGAGAAGTACGGCACTTCCATGGGGAGCGTTTTTTCCCCCAGTGTGGCCGGCCTCTACGTCTATGACTTCGAGACCAAATATCTACTTAACAACAACCAGTCACGCTTTCCCCAAATCAGATTCTACAAACGTTATATCGATGATATCTTACTGATCTGGGAAGGTAACAACGTCTCACTCACTACATTCTGTGAATGGCTTAACACATGTGATCCTAACCTTCGTTTCACACACAGCTCTGACAGATACAAGACTACATTCCTTGACTTGGACATTGAAGCAGTAGGAGGAGGACTGAAGAGCAAAACCCATTTCAAAACCACTGCCCGCAATTCCCTTCTACACTTCACAAGCTTCCACCCCAGATCACTGCGGAGAATCTCCCCTACGGCCAGTATCTCCGGCTCGTAGAAACTGCAGTGAAATAGGAGACTACAAATCCCAAGCCAGAGATCTAAATGACAAACTACGTCAGCGGGGCTACCCCAAATGGATTACAGACAAAGCCAACAAAAGGGCCAGGAATCAGAACCGTGAGGTTGAAACACCAGTACGAGAATCGACACTGTCGCCACTCACATGTGTGACCACATACAACGCCGTCTCTCACAAAGTCTCACAAATCATTCGCAAAACTGGAAAATACTGAAGACAGGCAATTTTGATTGGGAACTTCCTCTCCTCTCCAACAAGAGAGCCCGATCAATCAAAGACGCAATAGTCTCCACCCGACCTAAACCACAACAGAGGCCAGTTCACACTGTCCTCAATGCCTGGGAGCTCCCGGGCGTGGTGGGCCACTTTCCCTGTGGCAACTGCAGCGTGTGCCATATCACCGAAACCACCAAAAGCCTCAGTTTGGAACCAGGGAAAACCTGGCAACTGAGACAACATACAAACTGTAACACAGAACACGTGATTTACCGCATTACCTGCCCTTGCAATCTCATCTATATTGGCATGACCAATCGCAAGATCAAGACAAGGATCTGCGAACATCGCAGTACTATACGCTGTAAGAAAAACACAACCCGCATGACTAACCACTTGATTGAAGTGGGCCACACGACCAATGATATGCGCTGGGTCATCATAGAAGCACTGGACCCGAGTCTACCAAATATCCAGAGCCGTCTCCTCGAGAAGGAGCAAAGATGGATTTATCGCCTGTCCAGCGACAAAATTGGCCTCAATGACAACATTCCTTGGAACAGTCTCAGGAGAACCTAAACACTACTCCATCATATCACTGCTCACCTTCCATTGAGCACCTCTCCTGCAGCTGAGCTCTAACAGAGATGGCACCCCCACAGAGTAGCCTTTATCCACCTATGGCCTAATCTTAATGCCCTTATTCTGGGCCCCCTGCACATCTAGCCGTGCATCGCCATCCCTCCTTGTCTTCTTCAATTCTCTGCATTAACTCCAGTGTACGTCTCTTCCTTTACAGAGGCCCTTAGTTTAGGGAACCTTGGCCACTATGCTTCCAGTCCTAGCAGCCTGGTTCCATCCCGGGACGCTCCAATATGGCCGCCCCGTTTCCCATTCCCCGTCAGTACCATAGCGCATGCGCACCCTTCCGCCGCATTCAGGGCTCCTGGATGCAGCCGATTGACTGCGCACGGCAGCGCTCCTCCGTGTTTCCTCTACGAGCATACTGGCACGTACTCCAGAGATGACACGGGCTTAAATAGTACGATCCTCCCCGCGCTACACACCAGCCGGGACGACGGGATACCACACTAGGTTCTCAGACAGGTTCCACCCCGATACCAAGTAAGGTTGCGTAACTTCTTCTTTTTCCACAGCAGGACCTGAGCACGCTTGTGTTTCCGTGCTCATCCCAATCTTCACTTTTCCCCAGATTCGGTCATCGGATGTGACCCCTCCCGAGTCTCGATCGGCTGCCCAATTTCACACATAGTGTAATTATGCTTCTACATACTGCGTTGCTAGCAGAAGCGCTCTCCTTTTATAATTGTTTTTAAACATAGCTTCAGCGCGCCGCATGATCACTAGTGCTAAACGCTCCCGCCAGGCGCGCCGCATGATCACGAATGCCTACTCTCTTGCTAGGCACTACCCATCGTGGATATTTTCCGCACAGTGCCCCACATGACCACCAATCACGGTGGCCCCTACCTGCTCACCAGTAATTAAAGGGTGATGACTTGCGACAAACCATGTTTTGTTCACCACCCTGAGCAAACTTAACCACTTGGATCTCACTGGAAGCTCCTCAGCTTCATAGCATCTATAAGGCCGGGGCGATCATTATAGGCTGCTTGTCACTTTTCGCATGCAGCATGTCCCACCTCGTCTAGATAATGCGTACAATCACAGGGTCGGTCTCTGTACTAGCCCATAGTACCGACGTAAGATTGCATTTTATGTTGCTTAACAATAATGTATATACATGTTTTGTGCTGTCTTCTTTTCTCCCACAGGTTTTTTTCAAGTGTCCGTAAGTACGTAGACACGCAGTCCACACACCTTAGCGCGTGTGTAGGTACTTTTTTATTCTTCTCACGTGGCACTACCCACTTTGCCACTCACTTTTTCACCACCCGGTCCTGAAGAAAGCCCCTCATAATCCCTATTGCGGGCTGAAACATGTAGACCATTCACATAGTCAACTAGGGATAATAACCTCCGATTCTAGTTGCACTACACTCATTTTTAACCATATCCTGAGCCGCCACTAATAAAGTTTACAGGCAAGGATTTTCAGAGATATTTTTAATTCACATCACATCACGCACTTACACCAAACCAGCTCCGCTGTAACCAGGCGTCGTAGCACAACCGGGCGGCATTCGGCCACCCGGTTGGGACCCCAATGATGAAGCATGACACCAACTAGGTTGGTGTGTGAGGGGTCTTTTAAACTAACCTAGTGGATCAGAAACTCATTCCAGCAGAGGCCATCAGGGCTCCGGCAGGTCCAGTTGCAGATCAAAGCGGGCCAGTTGCAGCAGGTCTGCTGAGCAATTGCAGGGAGGCCTCAGAAGCTTGTTGTGTCCCTGTAGCTCAGAACAGGAGCTCAGCCACCTGTTACTCTGGTAGTCCTTGGTTCAAGGGGATGGTCTTCTCGCTTTCAAACAAGGCAGTCCTCAAGCAGCAGGGCAGTCCTCTGAAGAACAAGCTAGGAAGCTAGGCATCAAGCAGCTAGGCAGTCCACAGGCCCAGGCAGCTGGAAACTCCTAGAAGGCCTCAGACATTTTAGAGCAGGAAAATGCCAACACTCCAAATGTAACACAAAAGAATGATGGACAGAATGCTTAACATTGTCAAACATTCACCCCCAGTCACAGATCTGGGTTTAATCCATTGTTATTTTGCTCACCACGCCATTCCAGTTTGGACCTAGCCTGGCAGTTTGGGCTTGACTGTTCTCATGGAGAGCAGGGTCAAGACTGATTTGCATATGGCTGGGTCCAAACTGGGGTGGCATAGTGAGCAAAAGAACGATGGATAAAACCCAAATCTTTTGACTGGGGGTGAATGGTTAAAAAGTTTCAGTACTCGGTCCATCATATTGTTGTGTTAACTCTCTAAATGTGACATTTTCAAAATTGTAATCTAAAATCCGACTTTGCCATTAAAAAGATCTTAAATTACAATTTGTTTGTTTTCAAACATGACATTTCTACCTTCTCACAATCAAAAGTTAGCACTTAATAAATGCAATAAGGTCCTCCAATGTTATCCTATGGGAGAAATAGGCCTTACAGTTATGAAAAACAAAATTAGAAGTTTTTCACTACTAACTCATGAAAAACTTAAAAACACGTCATACTTTTTAAATGCAATGCACCCTGCCCTGTGGACTATTTAGGGTCTACTTTAGGGGTGGCTTATATATATTAAAAAGAAATCTTTAGGCCTAGCAAAAGCTTTATTTTGCAAGGTCGAATTGGCAGTTTAAAACTGCACCATAAGCTGCAATGGTAGGCCTGAAACATGTTATATAAGTCTACTTTTAGTGGTCGGCACAATGATTGCTGCAGCCCACTAGCAGCATTTCATTTACAGGCCCCGTATACCTGGGGCACTATATACGAGAGGCTAACCAGTAAATTAAATATACCAATCTGGTGTAAAGAAATTGTGGCATGTTTTAGGGGAAGAGCACAAGCATGTTTGCACTGTTTGCAGTGGTAAAGTGCACAGAGTCCTAAAAGCCCATAAAAACGGGTTCAGAAAACAGAAGGCAAAAAGTTTGGGAGTGGCCATGCAGAGACGGCCACGTCCAACAGGAAAAATATCCTTGTTCCTTCATAGAAGGTCTCTTGTAAGCAATGAAGGGATTCGCAAACGCGAAAATAAATTAAGGATGCTCATGAATGTGAACCCTACTTTGCTTCACTACAAGTGTAAACGCAGTGATTCATGTCAAGGCTTGAGCACCAAAAGGTTTCTCGCATAGGTTACAATGCAGCTCAACAATCTTCTTTCCATGTACACACCTGTAGTATAACATACTACCGATCCGTCAAGGTTCTTTGCTGGTTAATCAGAGTTGTGATGCACTCTATAAATAAAATACCATACAAGATAATACATGGGGCTTGTGCTCCCTTCCCTCATTCTACCAAGCAGGTGTGATATATGGTGGTGTTGGTACTGATGCGAAGTAGGAAGCTTGCATTGTTGTAAAGGTCTTCAAGTCCTTGTTCTCTCACTACCTCATCGTCCATGCTCCTTGTCCGAGTCGATACTATGTGAGGTAGCTCCATGGCAACCTGCTGGTTTTTCTTAGGCCTGGGGAAATTTTAATTACACTGGAGTAATCAGAGTAATTTCGGTAATTTTGCGTTATTCTTTTGACATGTAATTGCCAAAAATGTGTGCCAATTCACCTGTTTGCATAATTATGAGCAATTTGGCAGAAACCTCCTACCACAGGAGTACAGGAATAACAAGCTTAGGGGCATATCAGCAAGGCGGCGCTATGAAATTATCGCCGCTTTTGCGTCCGTTTTCGGGCGAAAAGCGGCGATAATTCCATCGCCTTATCAGTAAAGACACACTATTGCGTGTTTTGTTGATTTAGCGCCTTATAACAACGCCAGCTTTGCATCTCTAATGAGATGCAAAGTGGGCGTCTGCGTGCTAAAATAACTGGAGAAATGTCGCTAACCGACATTTCTCCAATTATCAAGCTGCACGCAAACAAGCAGAGCTGAGAAGAAAAGTAGCGATAACCACAGTTATCGCTACTTTCCTTACGCCTGCTTGTAATCTGACTTAGCCATGTAATCCAATGGGAGGTGGATTACATGGCTAAGACCACCTTGCCCTATCAGCAAGGTATCGCTGGTCGCAGTGCGATTATCGCTGGATTTCCAGCGATAATCACACTGTTTTCCAGCTAACGCATGGATTCCTATCGCTTGGGAGATAAGCGTTGATGATAGCACGCTATCTCCACGATAGAATCCAGCGTTAGCCTGCGATAATTATCCTCGCGCTAAAAGCGCTGAGCGATAATTATCGCAGGCCCTTGCTGATATGCCCCTAAGTGAGCAAAGCCGGCTGCTGCAGTTCCTGCATTTAGTGCTGTTCCATTTTCTTAGTGCAAAATGCAATCTCTGGTCCATTTCGGGCATGAGGCTGCATTTTGTGCTAAGAAAGTAGTGCTAAATACTGAGTTACACTCTTCACGTAATTCTGTGTAATCACGCCTAATTTTGCTGTATGTTCGCATAATTACGCTACAGCAATTTATGCGAGACATGCCCTCCCCTAGTATTTCTGCTGGAGGATTGTTTCCTTAAGTGCTTTGAAATTTACTGGTAAGCAACAGATTCATTCCGGGACCTTTCACAGGCAGCAAATCCACACCCTTTTACTCCCATAGCATGGGCAATACATGCAAATCTGTTCACCAAAGCAGCCTGCAAAAAATAGATTGGTGTGATACCTATCTGGGTCTCAAACCATTGTACAGCCTCTAGGGTACCCCATCTCCCATCCACCCATCTGTCTCCCCTGTCATGTTCCCACTGATATTCGGGGGGGTGATAGGAAGCTGCATAGCATCTGGCCTTTGTTATCACAGGCTGAACGCTCCACAGACTTAATAAAACATAATACATCATAACAGCAAGCAGGTTAGAGGGCCCCTCATGAATGCCTTGGAGATGTTGTAACATCCTCGTGCAGAGCTGAATTTGCCTAGAGGGAAATTGATAGACCGGGAGGAGGGTGTGGCTGTCACAAGTCAAGCTGAACCCAGCACATGGCAGCCTGAGTGACGTCAGATTCCCTGTCCTGTTCCAAATAGTTATTTATTAGTGCCCGAATATTCCACAGTCTTATTCCCCTATAAGAAACACCTACCTACCGCATATCTCCCGATTTGCCTTTAGGTTATGGTCACCAGATGCCAGGGTGACCACCTGGCATGGAGGCAAATTCTGAAAAGGACTGTAAAAATTCAGGACAAAGGTTCCAAATCCAGGACGAAAATTCAGGACAAAAGGTCAATTTTAGTATGCATCCAAGGAGAGGCTATACCCGACCACTTAATCAGTGCATTTATTTACTATTTTTTATATAGCAATATTTATTCACTGTGCTCTGGATGTGATTGTGTCTGGGTATTCTACATTCAGGTGGCACAATATGTCCTTGTTCAATAGTAAGTTCATGTCCTTGAGCCCAGTGTAAAGGGCATCAACCCTGATTATGTTTCTAACCATTTCTATACCAGTGGCAAACAGTTTGGGAAACATTAGGTCAACTAACTTGTTCACCCTCTGCTACTTTAGAAAAGTTAAACAAAAACATCTGGCTCACCTCATCCTCCACTGGACGTTAAACCTAAAAATATTAATGAGGCACAGAAGATAGTGTGGGCGACAATCTCATACCTAATGTCAGGATTTGAGGTACCCACAACTTGGCTGTAGTGTCACAGCACCAAGAAGGCCTGTCTGCCGCATTAGAGGGTCAGTTTGGGACTCTACATTTATCTCAGAACTGGGAGACCGGACTGCCAGACAAAGAGGATTAAAGAGCAGAGTGAAGTCGAGATCAAATGGGAGATCTCGACCGCAATTGATTCAAAGGGTTGTGGTCAAGAACTGAACAAATAAGGAAGAGATGAACAAGGTGGGACAATTCCAGAAATCAGACAAGATGAGCCCGCCATGAGTATAGGAAATTATTGTGTAGCTGGAGCAAGGTTCCAGCAGAGAAGCCAGAAACAGGCATCGTCAAGTGGTTAAACAAGCAGCACTCACCCACCCTGGCAAGTTCTGCTGAGGCTGTTGGTTGTGCTCGTGCAGGGCGAGCAGGGGCTGGACCCCTTGGAAGGTTGCACCTTGGGCAATTGTCCACTCTGTCCATGTCTTTGCAGTCAAGTCAAGGTTGAACCAGTGATCTGACTCATCTCTTAATACCAAAGAGCATGCAGAATCTTCAAAGTACTAAGGATTTAAATTACACAACAAACAAAATGTAAGCACATGATAAAGTTTTTAAAATGTAGGAAGTGTCTCTTTAACATATGGAAGTGTTTCAATTTAGTACATTAGATCACAACATTGCATTGACATTTATTTAAAGTGAAAGTTTCTAAACATGAACTTTTAAACATTTATTAATCCTGTCTCCTGACAATGCCATGAGTGAACCAATGGTCAGGAGTCCCTTACATTAGGGGCAATATTATTGTTGCAGATGGTGGAACATTACAAGATATCAACGCATATACAAGAGAGGGTTTTATACAGGTTACATCTTGAGCTTAATTACTTGAAAGGGCTCTCAAATGTCGCTATCAAGAAACTTAGACACATGAGGTAAATTGTTTGACTTTGGTTAGACAATTTAGTCATGCAGCGAATCTGGGATTTGAACCCAGGCTTCCCGGTCACATGTACTGAAATTAAGTCACTGACTAGATTTATTTGTTTTTCTCAATTTCCTTTAACACCAAAGGACAGTGTTTTTGTACAATTCTGTCAGATGAATAGTACACGGTGTTAAATAAATATAGATCACCAGTTAATCTGGCACAGTATCTAAAAAAAGGTAGATAGTGAAGATAAGGGAAGGCAGAACACCATGTGCTTCATTGAGAAATGCACTATTTTATGCTGCGAAACCTATATTGATTAATGTGATCACTCTAGATGTCTGTGTGTGCAACACGAGGCCCATAGACTTGAATCCTGTTGAAACAGCAGGAAAAAATGACTTGTGTATTTTAGTGCTAGGAGGTCCCTGCATGTTGCAGAAAGCATTGTGAATGTGTAAGACATTATTTGCAACTTGCATTACACACAGTAAAATATAGGCTGACACAAAATGCACAAATAAATTTAGGTCAAAGATGTGTAAAAAGTGTTTCCAAAGTATAGATTTTAATAGTACGCGGATTATACCTAGCGCAAACATTTTTTATAACTGTCCATTAAAAGCAGGCACTCCACAGCTCAGCTTGGATCACCCTTACTACATCTCTCTGAAAGAAATGTCTTTGTCATCAGAAATCTTCAAGTGACTCCAGCAATTAACAATAAACCAGCATCCAAGCAGCCTTTACATATTGCAGATTAACCAATTGCACAACCTTCTACATTCTACTGGCCCCCGCCCTCTGGAATACCATCCCTCTTGCTGGCCGCTGCATGCAAGACCACTGGGCTTTCAGGAAATTGATCAAGACATGGCTCTTTTCCAATCTTTAGCCTACTCTCTCTCTCTGTCCGCTACTACCTTGGCTTAGCGCTGGGACGCCCCGATGCTGGGGCAGCCATGCGCTATACAAATGCAGATAACATAACATAACATTTCTTTCAGGCAGCAGACTCCCGGGCTAGAAGGCTGTTTCTACTTTAGCTCTCTGTCCCTCCCTAGGGATTACAGCACAGGAGTCTCTCTCCCTTCCACTTCAGCTGAGCCATGTCAGATAAATCTTTGTCTTTTAGCTGAAAGGCTAAAATTACGGACAAATGCCGTCCATTAAAACATCAGTCAGGGACATAAGGGCTAATTTACAGGCAGTCCATGTAAATTATGGACAGGCGGACACCCTAGATGTCTCCATGTCTCTGACACCATGATTCCAGTCCATGGCTGTCATATAGCAATGAAATACATCATGGGAGTTGTAGCACTCCTTCCCTTCACCTAAACAAGTTGTATTGAGGGAGCAGTTCACAATGGTTTGTGAAAGAAAAAGCACAGGATTGGAAAGAAGGCGGCCCACATGACGGGGGCACTGTCCTGTAGCCTTTTCAAGTTTTTATTGTTTTGATCAGCAAGCAAGTGTTGAATATTTATACCCTGTGGAAGGCTACGGCCGAAACGCGTCGGTCTTGTATTGTCTTGTTTGCTATGAATTAAAATAATTTTTAAAAGTCACCTGGCTGGAGCTGTGCTGCTTGCTTTTGGGTTTTTGAGCCCTGGACTGAGGACTGAGAGAGAATTCCATATATATATATATATATCCAAACAAGAAATGCGCCAAGACCCGGTTCCTGGAAAAGGTGCTTTATTACTATTGGCGCAGGCAATCACATGACAGAGGCACCTGACGCGTTTCAGCATTTGCTTTTCTCAAAGGTGTGTCCTCATTAAGTGCAATATCCCAGTTGTACCTGATCATATACTCGTCCATTGGCCACACTCCAAGTCCCATAATGCACTTTGTGAGACAGCGTACTCCTTTTCCAGGAACCGGGTCTTGGCGCATTTCTTGTTTGGATTGTTATTGCAGAAATCGCTGTCTTCTGCATTTGTCAAGACCGCCCTGCAGGGGTTGGGGGCCCCCGACGACAGCATCTTTTCTTTGGTGTTCAATAGGGGGCATGACCCGCCGCCATGTCACAAGCCTAAGGATTGCCGGCGATAGTGTGACGGGTTGCAAGAAAGGGAGCGGAGCGAGGTTGACGCCTCTGTTCAGCAGGTCCTGGACCCGGCGCTTAATTGACTATGTGGGGCAATAACGTGCAAGTGCACCAGTCTTTTTTCCGTATGGCCATACCTACCTGTTACTATCAAGATTGTGAGACAGGAGTTGATAACATCACGAAGATTACACATGGAGTACGCTGTCTCACAAAGCAAATGCTGAAACGCGTCAGGTGCCTCTGTCATGTGATTGCCTGCGCCAATAGTAATAAAGCACCTTTTCCAGGAACCGGGTCTTGGCGCATTTCTTGTTTGGATTGTTATTGCAGAAATCGCTGTCTTCTGCATTTGTCAAGACCGCCCTGCAGGGTTGGGGGCCCCGACGACAGCATCTTTTTTCGATATATAACAATATATATATATATTTTTTTTTTAATGCTTTTTGTGGCCCTGGGGGTCCTTGTGGGACCCCTGAGCAGGCCTAGGGGGTCAGGGTGTTTGTATCCTGTCCCCTGTTCTTGTTTTTCACCTTTTTTTACTCTTTTCTTGTGACTCGCTATCGAAGTCATGCAAGATGGCACTGCCAACACTTCCTGGTTTGGAGTGTTGGCAGCCAATCAGAGTGAAGCTCGTGGCCCGGGAGGAGTCGCGACTCCTCGGTGCTCAGATATCGATATTTTTATTTTTTAAATTGCTCAGCAACTACTGAACGGATTTACACCATTTAAAAAAAAGAGCTCTTTCTGAACCAAGACCTACCTTTTGCCAAATTTGGTGTAATTCCGTCTCAGCAAGTTCGGGCTGTAGCTTTGTCTAAAGTTCCTATGGAAATTAACATGGGGAAAACGCGCTTTGGGACCCCCTTTTTCTCGGCCCCGCTGAGGAATCACCCTGAAACTTTCAAGACAGGAGCTGACCGGAGCGGGCCATCTTTTTGAAAATTTCGCGAGGATTCGTCAAACGGTGCCAAAGTTATTGGCAAAACAAAAAACGCTTTTCCTATGGAAACTAGGTTCTAACTATAACTACCTACTGGCGACCGCCAGTAGGTAATATATATATATATATGTATATATATATAAATAAAATACCTTATTTATCCTTTCTATATAAAGCATGTATATAACTTAAAATAAACAAGCATTACAAATTCTAAAGTTATAGTTAGACCGTATTTTATAATTTATAATTTATAATTTACACACCACCTTTAAATGACTATAACTTTATTTATTCTTTATCTACAGAGTGGCGTGGAGTTGAGTGGACTTGCATTGCATACACAGTGGAGTAAAGTGTTCTAGAGTGGAGTGGTGTGTAGTACAGTGGAGTGGACTGGCATTTTTTAGAGTGTGGGAAAGTGTTGCAGAGTGGAGTAGAGTAGAGTGCCACATAGTGGATTACAGTGTTGTACAGTGGAGTGGAGTAGAGTAGAGTGAAGTACAGTATGGTAGAGTGGAGTGGAATAGACTGTCATAGAGTTGAGAGGCATAGAGTAGAGTACAATGGAGTGGTGTAGAGTGCAGTAGTGGAGTGGAGTGGAGTAGTGTCTCATAGAGTAAAGTATAGTAAAACAGGGTGGAGTTGTGTAGAAGGAGCTGTGTAGAGTGTCGTAGAGTGAAGTAGTGTGTCGTAAAGTGGTATAGAGTAAATCAGAGTGCTAAGCACTGGAACTGGCAGGAGTACATTGCTGTACAATATAGTGCTACAAAATGGAGCATAATGTGGTAGAGTGGAGGAGCGTAGACTGTTGTTGAGTGGAGTACAGTGTTGTGGAGTGACATGGAGTGGAGTGGTGTACACTGGAATACCGTAAAGGGGAGTGATGTAGAGTGGAGTAGCACACAGTGGAGTGGCATACAGTGGAGTGGCATAAAGTGAAATAGTGTACAGTTGACTGGCGTAGAGTGGAGTGGTGTAGAGTGGAGCAGATAGAGTGGAATTGAGTAGAATGGAGTGGGGTAGAGTTGCGTTGAGCTATGTACAGTGGAATAGCGTAGAGTGGAGTGGTGTACAGTGGAGTGGCATTGACTGAAGTGGCACAGTGGAATAGCGTACACTGGAGTGTTGTACAGTGGAGTGGGGTACAGTGCAATAGCACATAGTGGAGTGGTGTAGAGTGGAATGGCATAGAGTGGAGCAGGGAAAAGTGCAGTGGCAGACAGTGGAGTACAATGGAGTGGCATACAGTGCAATAGCATACAGTAGTGTAGCGTACACTGAAATAACATAAAATGGAGTAGAGTGGAGTGGCGTATGGTGGGGTGGCGTAGACTTGAATAGTGTACTGTGGAATGGTGTAGACTGGAGTAGCATAGAGTGGAGTGGCGTGGAGTGGTGTACAGTGGAATAGCATACAGTGGAATAGTGTACAGTGGAGTGGCGTACAGTGGAGAGGGGCAGAGTTGAGTGGCATAGAGTGTAGTTGCATACTGTGGAATAGCATATAGTGGAGTGGGTACAATGGAGTATTATAGAGTGGAGTGGTGTACAGTGGAGTGGTGTAAACTGGAATGGCGTAGAGTGTAGGGGCATAAAGTGGAGTGCTGTGGAATGGCATACAATGAAGTAGCATACAGTTGAGTGGTGTATAGCGGAATAATGTTGAGTGTAGTGGCGTACAGTGGAGTGATGTAGAGTGGAGTGCCATACAGCGGAATAACTAGAGTGGAGTGTCATAAAATGGAATAGCATAGCGTGTAGTAGTCTACATTGGAGTGGCGTACATTGGAACGGTGTACAGTAGAGTGGCGTATAGTGGAGTGGTGCGCAGCATAATAGAGTACAGTGGAGTGGTGCAGAGTGGAGTGGCATAGAGTGGAGTTGGGTACAGTGGAGTGGCAAGAGTAGAATATAGTGTCATAGAGTGGTTTTGCATAGAGTGGAATAGCATAGAGTGGAGTAGCTTAGAGTGAAGGGTCGTGCAGTGGAGTGGTGTAGACTGGGGTGTCATAGAATGGACCTGAATGGAGTGGTGTACAGTGTAATAGCGTACAGTAAAGTTGTGTAAAGTGGAGTGGTGTAGAGAGGTGTTGGGTAGAGTGGAGTGGTATACAGTGCATTACCGTAGAGTGGAGTGGTATAGAGCAAAGTGGTGTAGACTGGAATGAGGTAGAGTAGAGTGATGTGCAGTGGGTTACCATAGAGTGGAGTGGCGTATAGTAAAGTTAAGTAGAGTGGAGTGGCAGAGAGTGTAATAGTGTAGTGTGGAGTGGCATAGAGTGGAGTGTGATACTTGAAACAGATGCAGTGTGAAAGTGGGTGAACGGATGTAGATGGATAAGAGTCTTAAATTATCATTTTGTTTAGTATGTGTAAGTAGTGTAAGCAGTGGTAAAGTTATAAGTGTTAAAATGCTTAGTTATATATTGTGTTGTGGTAACTTCATGATATACTGTTGTATATGCATATAGTGTAATATAGTGTATTTTTAATGTTTTTAAAAAAAAAAAAAAATTTGTACTGCGGTACTTCATAGGAAGTACAGCGTTACTCCGTACATTTTTAGAAAAAATATGGAAACTTATAAATAATTTTCCCTACCTATGACCACTTTTATAAAGTGTTAACAGGTAGGGGAAAATATAAAACCTAATACTTACCTATTTCTAAGGGCGTGATGCAAAGTGTACTTAAAACAACATATCTGGGGGCATGGCTTGGAGTGTCAAGATGGCGGTCGCATTCTAAGAGTGCTCCGGACCCCTCCGTCATCAGTGACTTGCCTGCATCTGGGTGAGGAGATCTCTTTTCCCTGGGACGGAGCCGCGGCCTCGAGAAGTCAGGCGAGCTGGCTGGGTCCACCCGGGAACCGCTTTTCACCAGCAGCTGACATCACAGCAATCAAGATGGCGGACCCGGCCCCTCTCTAACCAGTTGTGGAGAGGCCCGCGACCGCCCACTGTGACTTGCCGGGGTTCCCCGGGGGTGAGACCTACCGTCGGAGCTCCTGATACTGGTCGGCGGTTCATCGGATCCCGGCTGGGCGACTGGGGACCCGACGTGGGGCAGCTGCCACACTGGACTGGCCTCGACCTTCTTCCCGGCCCCCTCCCCTGGGCTGTCACGGCGAGATGAGCCAGCGCAGGCCGCGCACCTTGCCGAAGGTGGGAGGACACTGCTGGCAGCAAACGGCGACCGACGGAGCATGGCACCTGATCGACCCTGAGCGGCCCGTCCCGCACTGAAGACTCCGGACTGCGGCGGCGGGAGGGCGGAGGCCCTGGGCCGCGCTAGGCCACGACGAGTGGCGCCAAGAATTGCCAGGAACTGCTGGGCCCCTGATCAGGCAGTGAGTGGCCCCCTCCCCTCCCTCTGTGATGCGAGACTGAGCCCGGGTCCTGGCAGAACCTCGGACCCTCCTGGGGGGGGCCCTGGCCAAAGAGTGTGCACCAGAGAGCTATGACTCACCCCGGGTACGGGGAGGTCCGAAGCGGCGGCATAGGGGTGACCTTTTTGACTCAGGCCCGCTGCATCTTGCCCTTCCTGCTGTCATTCCTGGGCCTAGCCGCTGGTTGCTCCCCGGTAGTGGGCCCACCTTGGCAACATCTACTCGTATGTCGAGGAGGGAGACTGCTTGATCGGTGCCCCCCTGAGGCCCTATGACTTGAGCCCCACGTGGTGATCCCTGCAGGCCACTGGGCCTCTGATCTGAAGCCGCGGTGCTCGCCTGGAGTTCTGCCCCGCAGCGCCGGTCATAAGAGGAGCTGGGGCCCACTGCCTGGGTCTGGGAGACGGCGGACTGCTCCCTCCGTGGTTGGGAGCAAGATCCACGCTGGAACCCACAGATCTTCTTCCCCTCAGCCACTGACTCGATTTCACTCCTGGGTGTGAGCGGGACCCCGAACACAGCGCAGTGGGTATGACCCCGGCCCACGACTCGGTGCCTTGATGCAGTGGGGCTCCGACTGCTCCCATTCGGCTCTGGACATCAGCACTCACCCCTAGGAGGTTCATACCTGCAGCCGAGTTCACATCCGTGACCCCTGAGACAGCGCACACTCTGGGGCCCAGGCCTCAGATATCCACAGGCTTTCCACCCGAAGCCAGGGGCGTCCCACCTTGCCTCTGCCTATGAGGACCTGCACCAGAACCACCCTGCCTCCTGTCCCCCACTGGAACTCTTCCCAGCGCTTGTCCTGGGGAAAGACCGGGGACCCAAATCCTCCACCACCCATACGCAAACGAAAATAGACCAATACACCACAGCTGAACATGATCCCCCGGGGCAAGTCGAGGGCGGCCCTTCTCTCCAGGGTAAAGACTTGGCCGCAATCCTGCAGGCGATTAGCGCGTCCCAGGCCTCGGTGGAGGGGAAGATCGGAGAGGTCCGGGTTGACATGTCCCTTATCCGACAAGACCTGCACAACGCCACAGCCCGCATCACGGAGGCCAAATCTTGTCTCTCCACAGTGGAAGACCATGTCCATCAATTGAAGGAACAAGTGACCCACTTGCAATCCCACACCAAGGAACTTCACAGACGAGCGGAAGATGCCAAAAACCGCTCGCGCCGCAATAATCTCTGCCTGGTGGGATTTCCGCCTGTGCCTTCGGGCCCCCAGACCTCGCGGCCTCTGTCCCCCAAACTACAATGCAGGAGGCGTACACAGTCACACAGGGGGTGTAAGGCCCACAGAGAGGCATCCAGATCACTGAGCCTGGCCACTCCCGGGCCCGGGAGCACTCCCAGCCCCCCGGGCTCCCAATCCCGACAAAGGAACCATTCTGCTGGAAACTCATCCGGGGAACGCATCCCCTTGGGCACCCTGGACTTGGCGACCATGGACTCGGACCTCTCCTGCAGCCCAGCAGTCTGACGCCCTATGAGGGGCGGCGACCGATAGAGAGGGGCCACTGCTACCTATAAGTTTAAAGCACATACCGCACAATGTCGCGCTGTGGAGCTCGATGAATCTGCCGATGGCACACTCACATTCGACGCCTGCGGAAGGGTCTACCAGGGCGTGGGACTCGCCGAACCAGACCGGGCTCGCTCACGGACCCCGAACCGCAGCCTGGAGACCATGCACCCTTGGGCACCTCTCGCTCCCCGCGGTGACCCAACTTCATAAGCCGCACTGAACTGAGGTATGCGTTACCAGAAAGCCTCCGCATTGCCCCTGCTGATTCTGGGTTCTCTCACAGCCCGTCACTCCTGCGGTGACGGTCCTGACCAGTGCTGCGAATTCGCTCTTTCACCATCAAATGTACCATGGCAGGGTTCTTGTTCCAATCTATTGATCTCTTTGCCGAGATACTGAACATCCTTATGTGAGGAGGGGTCCTCCACGCAATCCAACCAGAACGTTTTAGTTTGGTTACTTACTTTGCCTAATTGGGACGACAGATGCTTCTGTTCCTGAAGTATAGGGTGGGAGGAGGGGGCAGGGAGGGGGGTCGGGACCGTTGTTCCGATGTTGTTGTTGTTTTATTGTGTTGTCACACCAGCCTTCTTACTGTACACTATGATAGTCCCACATACCGCTTAGGATCTACGGTCACAGTTGCTGTCCTGCACTTAAACCAGACCCCAGTTATGCCCACAGCCAACCCAGGTCTTGTAGACCTCCGATCCCACTTGCACCCACCATGACGTGTGCGAACAGTAACGGAGTCTCCCTCCGCATGCTATCCTGGAACGTCAACGGGCTTCTTGACAGGGTCAAACGAACGGCAGTCCTATGCGACACCCAACGCCAGGCATCTGACATACTCCTACTCCAAGAGACTCACCTCATGGGCAACCACTGCCCCTTTCTAGCGAGATATGGGTATGACAGAGTCTGGCACTCAGGGTTTGCCCGGGGCTCACGGGGGTGGCAATCCTCATACGGCGCAATCTCCCCTTTGTGCTAACGCAGGCCACTAATGACCCCCAGGGAGGTTTTGTAGCTCTGAGTGGAATGTTAGGAGGTAACCCTCTCAACCTAGTCTCTATATACTCACCTCCATCAATGCTCACAAAGTCCCTAGAACACACCACCGACCTCATCACATCCCTACCTCTGGTTGCGACAATAGTTGGGGGCGACTTCAACGCGGTTCTGAATCCCCACCTCGACACTACAAGCACACCGACCGCTGTAAGAACCACGCACGCCAAACACTTGGCAAACTGGGCAGACTCCCTGGGCCTGTGTGACGCCTGGAGAATCTGGCATCCCCAGAGTAGGCAATTCACTCATACATCGGCTGCACACCGCACCCACGCACGTATAAATATCATATTTGTCCCCCCTACCGACTGCCAAACGATTAGAGACATCACTATCCTTCCCTGGAGCATCTCGGACCACTCACCTGTACTTTTGAGCATTGGGGAACCCCCTAACTCAGCACGCCCAACTTGGAGGATGAACGCATGGTTCCTCCAGGACAAAGAGTTTCAAAAAGCGATTGGGGCAGAACTTCAGCAATATTTCCTCACCAATACTGGCTCTGTCCCATCCCCGGGTACCCTATGGGAGGCGGGCAAAGCCACCATCCGTGGCTTCGCCAAGGGCCAACTTAAACTCAAGCGCGAGGCTCAGACTAACCAGATCACCCTACGAGAGGCCCAGGCGCTACTCCTCGAACAATGCCCTCCCGAAGACCGAGATGAGACTCAGGAGAGACAACTTATATGCCTGAGAGGTGAAATCAAGCAACTCTCCTTGGACGCTGCCAAGCTCCTATGGAGATCCTCTATAGTTAGAGTATACGGCTGGGGAGACAAGAACGGGAAGATCCTCCACAGACTAGCTACATATCCTATGGCCAATCGCATAATTCCGGAGATTAAAGACCGGGGCGGTCTAGCCCATCGTTCCCCCCTGGCAATGGCCCAGACCTTTGCCTTCTACTATCGCGAGCTATACTCAGTGCAGCGCCCTGAAACTTCCCTCCCAGAACTGCTCAACTCGGGTCATCTCCATCTCCCTTGCCTCAGCGCAGCTGAGTCTGCAGATATGGACCTCTCCATTACCCGTGAGGAGATCAACGATGCCATAACGCGCACTTCGGGGGCCAGACCGTCTCCCACAGGAGTACTACGCTGCATACCGGGAGATCCTCGTCCCGCATCTCTCCGATCTATTTGCTGAAGCCCTCAAAAAGGGCTCCTTTCCCCCGAGACAGATGTCGCCACCATTGTTGTTCTCCCTAAAACACAACCACCGTCATCCAACTGTGCCGACTACCGCCCAATCTCCCTCATAAACACAGAGGTTAAAATATTTGCCGCAGTCCTAGCCCAACGGTTGAGGCCCTACCTCACCAAACTGATCCACCCCGACCAATGCGGGTTCATGCCAACGCGAGGGACCAGGCACTGTCTTCGCCGTCTTCACCTGGCCTTGGCAAACCGCCAACTACTAACTCCTTATCTGGCACTTCTTCTCATTGACTTTGAGAAGGCCTTCGACACTGTAGATTGGCGGTACCTCGACGATGTGCTGGCTGAGATGGGTTCCGCTCCACGCTTTCGCAACCTGGTGAAAGTCCTCTACTCTCGACCTCAAGCGCGAGTGCTCGTCAATGGGGTATTGTCGGAAGCATTTCCCATTGGAAGAGGAACGAGGCAGGGATGCCCCCTCTCAGCTCTCCTTTTCGCCTTAGCGATGGAACCCCTAGCGAGCCTCATTCGGTCGGACGACCCCATTCGGGGTTGGAAATGGCCCAACTCGGAAGAAGACAAAATTGCCCTGTATGCAGACGACGTCTTACTCTTCCTTGCGGAGCCGGCCCAATCTGGTCCCCACTGTCTCCGGGCACTTCACTCCTTCGGACGGGCCTCCGGTCTGCGACTTAGCCCAAGCAAATCGGTCTTGTTCCCCCTAAACTTAACTAGGGACTGCTTCGATTGGCAATCCACAATACCCATTAGGTGACAGTCCTTTAAATATTTGGGGATTTGGATCGCATTGCTCCCTGATCTCGCCTGGTCCCTCAACATAACCCCACTGGTGAAACGAGCTAAGGAAGACCTCTGTAAATGGCAGACGCTACCACTGAATCCCATAGGGAGGGTCGCCCTGTTCAAAATGATGATCCTCCCTAGATTCCTCTATGTCATTCAGAACACCCCCTTCTGCTTCCCACGGGCCTGGTTCAGAGATCTAGATAGCCTAACCACTAAATTTCTCTGGGGTGGCCGGAGACCCCGTATAGCCTTAGCCCAATGCCGGATCCCACCCTTTGACGGGGGCATGGGGATGACTAACTTATATTTATACTACCTGGCGACCCGCCTACTCACAGTGCATGATTGGTTTAGTGGGGGATGGTCGGACCCGGCATACAGACTCAAATTGGGTCTACCTATAATCAAAACGATGATGTATGGGGGGCCCATACCTAGAACCCTACCTGGGGTGACGCAGACCGTTCTTCTGGCCTGGCAGGCCTCCATGCGCCACACCCAATGGACAAACAAACTGACCCAACACACACCACTCTGGCATGGCACGTGGCTTCGGGAGGTTAGCGCACTAAAAGGATTCCGGACATGGGATCTTATCGGGATCTCCCAGCTCGGGGATGTGTGGACCGGCGACCACATACGCTCCTTCCAAGATCTGCAAACCAAGCACTCCTTACACCCATCACAATTCTATCGATACCTGCAGCTATGCCACACCCTCCAATCACACATACCGGATGGCACAACAGTACCGGAATATAGTCCACCAGAGGCGCAAACTCTGATGGACTGGGGAAAGGGGGAATCTCACGTATTTATCGCTCCCTAACCAACAACACCCCAACTACACTAGAGCGGCTCAGAAACCAATGGGAAGGCTGGGTGGGACCACTTGAAGAAGAGGACTGGAGGGACGCACTGATGGCGCCTAAGACAATCACTGCGTCAGCTAGGCTCCGCCTGATCCAACTGTACTACTTGCATGCAGCCTATCTAACCCCCGCTCTCCTCTACAGGGCCGGCCTGTACCCGACTGCTTCCTGTACGCGCTGCGGCCAGGACCAGGCGGACTTCTTCCACATGGTCTGGACCTGTCCCCTCTTGGTGCAATACTGGGGGTGTATAGAGCAGGAACTCACAGAGGTCTTGTGTTGGGAGGTCCCGCATAACCCATTAAACACGCTCCTGCGGATCACTGACGGCCTAGACGGGTCCAGGAATGACAAACTATTCTTTAATACGGCTATGATCATAGCCAAACGAGACATAGCCGCCAACTGGAAACGTCCCAATCCACCTAGAGTCGCGAAGTGGCACAAGGGAGTAGACTGGTGTGCAACACAAGAGAAGCCCCTATACGAAGCTCGGGGCTGTCCGACTAAACACCGTAAGGTCTGGGGCAAATGGTTGGGTCAGATAGTTTGACTATGTTTTGCTTGATTGGCTGTATGTACCACTTGGGACCTCTCGGGGTCATGAACTACCACGGTTTACCACCTAATCAAATGTGGGACTTCTTATTATTACTGAGCTGTAATGTACTGCTGGTATTTTTATCTTGTCTAAAATCAATAAAATTGTTTATCAAAAAAAAAAACAACATATCTACCATTTAATTTTTGTAAAGACAGTCATTAGCCAATCTCATAATGCCTTGTTATCGCTATGTACCGTGGTAGTTTGCAAAATACAGTGAAATTTCGTGAAACTACAGACACATCACTAAGTTAAAATGCCTTATAACTTAAAAAAATACTTATCCTACTTACCTGTAGAACCCATAAGGATCATCTGCACACCATAATGTATAATCCTGGCAAATTTAATGGAAATCCGTTCAGCCATTTTCGCACTACATATGATACAAAAGTCTATGGAAAATGTATTGGTGGAAAAACGCGTATATTGACCCCCTCTTTTATCTTTGCACCTCCTTGACCAATCACCGTGAAACTTTCCATCCTCCGCCAGTGCCTGCACCCCTCTCCCTGAGTTGCATGGGCTATGGGGGTGCCAATGTCATGTCTGTAAGGCGCTTGGGTGCATTTGTGCTTTCCTTGAGGCGCTTGGTTGTTGTTGGGCGATACCAGGGATTCCTGCTGTAAGACGTGCGGTCGCCTTGGGTGGGTCCAAACTAGGATAGCGTAGTGAGCTAAAGATCAATGGATTTAAACCAGATCTCTTGACTGGGGGTGAATGTTTGATTCATTCCGCATTCCGTCCATCATTTGTTGCTGCAGCACTTTTCACCCTAAGTGGGATGGGTATGCCCAGACGCTGGTCCCTTGCTTGCTGTGCCACTGGATTCAAGCTAGCCTGGCTGATGGGGGGGTGTTACCCCAAAACTGGTCCCAAGATGCTTGTTTCTAATCCAGGGAGGGCCCAGCTTGGTAGTTCGGGCTGGACTGTTCCCATGAGGAACAGGGTCAAGACTGATTTGCATATGGCTGGGATCAAACTGAGGTGGCTTAGTGAGCAAAAGAACGATGGAATTAACCCAGATCTCTTGACTGGGGGTGAATGTTTGATTCATTCTGTATTCCGTCATCATTTGTTGCCACTGTTAGAATGTCAGATGTGTTGGTCACCCCAGTATTTACACAAATAACAATTTAAATCCTACTATTATGTTTTATTTCTTTTATAGCGCTTTAGCACTACAGTAGTGGTAAAGCGCTAAAAAAGAAATAAAACAAAATAGTGGTATTTAAATTGTTATTTGTGTACCTGTGGTGTAAAATGCTCTGACGCCCTGGATCGGGATGAGTCGTGGCGCTACTCATCCCAATGCAGGGTGTGAGAGCACTTTACATCACACGCACAGATTATACATTGACAATAAATCATATGTGTGTACATCACTATAAGGGTATGTTACAGAAGACAGTGAGGGTTACAAAGTGTAGGAGCCCCATGTTCTTCATACCTCACTGTGTAATCAGAAGGATTCCAATTTATGAACTGCAAGAAAAAAATGATCTCTTCCTTAAAAGCCGTAACCCACTTACCCATTTACAAATAATAAAAATCTGTCATCTGTGTGTTACATAATGTGCTTTGCAGGAGACATATTAACCCTCTATGCTACTTTGATTCAAAACTAGGACTAGGCAAAACACAGATCTCTCCAGCAAATACATTATCCTCCAGAATTATCTTCCCATTATTATTATTCCCTGAGATTTAGCTGGAAGACAAAGATCTCTGCAGCAGGTGCCTTAACCCCATAAGATATTTTAAAATACAGACATTGCAAACAATTAAGCAGGACAGATTTACTACCACATTTCTCCTTGTTGCCAATGTCTTTATGGCAGGGTTTAAAAAAAAAAATGCATAAGTTGAGTCCCAGGTTTTGCATTGGGGTTGCGTCAATATTTTAGCATAACCCCAATGCAAAATCGAATTTGTTAAACATTGTAAAACACTCAAATGTACTCATGATAGACCTGCTAAACATATGTGAGGTCTTTAGATCTAATGTCACTTCCTATGAGGTGATGGGTTGTGATGCCACTTTCTGTGGTGCCATCTGCGATGTCACACGCCATGATGTCATGCACTGTGATATCACGTGCCATGATGTCACTTGCATACTGCCTAACTTGGTTAGTCCCCCCACTTCTTTTTTTTATTTTAGGACTTGTGCCCTGAGAGGAAATGTTGATTGGGCCAAATACTGAAATATTTTTAAAATGACTTTGTGCTATTTTCAGGGTATTGAACTAGAAGTTTTTGTTGGTAATGTTCTCAGTCAGCGCAGAGCCGCCCTGTATGAAATGTGACTGAAGCACTTAAAAGAGCAGCTTTGTCACGCACATTTTCACATTAACCCATATTCACCTGCATTTGCAAAAGCTTATATGCACGATACTCAGGTTAATGATAAACAGAGCGATAGCATGTCGCTATGACCCATTTTAAAATCTTCCACTTTGTTGGCGCTGGAACCCGTGATCTGTTATGCATGAAAGTGTTGCTCGTTTAACACACTGGGCTAGTCATCCATCAGTTTGTTAAATTCCAGGCACGTTTATCCAGGTTGCGTGAAGAGATAAAATGCCTTACTGAGGTTAGAGAAACTGAGAGTCTGGCTCCAAAGTACTTGAAAATCTTGATAGGCAGGCATTTCTCCAAAAGCCAAACCAAGTGCCATAACTGGGGCCTCAATTGCACCAAATGCTACTATTACACAAATTTAAAAATAAAATTAAACTGAAGGTGAAGTAGAATATCCTGGAATGAGTGACAGCCTGTTGCCCACCTGATTGTGACTAAGTCATTTGAATATAAAAGGAGGTACTTCCAGGGGCGTAGCTGCAATTGGTGCAGCAGGTGCAGTCGCACCAGAACCCAAAGTCCTGAATGGCCCATTGATACTTGATAAATGTTGTATTGTTCTACTCCAAAAGTCCAAGGGTCAATTTCCCTGGCTTGCACCATGGTATCCGTGGTATGCTACTTTGTACTGCTTCATTGTCTGGCCCTCCTTAGGACATAGCTGCCAAGTTTCACCGGTCTATGCCTGATGTGCTGGCCCAGGCTGGGTTTTGCCTTTGAATTCTTTTATAATGGAATAAACAAGACTACAAGTCCCAGGATCAAAATAAACCTTGGACTGGAGCAGCACCACGCAGGGACCTGGAAACTTCACAGGGCTGCTGCAAGGACTCACTTGAGACAAAAGAAGCAGTTAGCAGGGGAAGACAGTCTTCTTACCTCCACCTCTGTAAGATGGTCCAGCAACAATCTTCATTTAATGCCTGCATGACGGTATCTAAGCCCCTCCTTTGGAGTTGTAATATTAGGGTCCTTTTGTTTAGCTTTGGGCTAGAGAGTGTTCTAAATATGTGACAACCCTAGAAGGGAGTTTGTAGTGTTTTGGAACTATTTTTTAAAAGGACTGCCCTAGCCTGCACTGCTGACATACATCTTGTTGGTGTCCCATCTCATCAGCCTTTTCTGCCCCCACCATAATTTCTAAACGTGTGCTGCGCCCTCCTTAGCAAAATATAAAAGCGCTTAGAGTGGAGGATCATTGGGTATCAGAGGGTCAGGGATACTTAAAGAAGAGCAGTCAGAGTGCAGGATTGGTGTTGTTTTAAGAGTCTGCACTTCCTGCACATGATATTAAATAGGATTGTAAACAAAAATTTATGTATTCTATTGTAATATTTTTCTTCTGTCTTTGTTTACTTTAATTAGTAGCCATGGATCATTACCAAAGCTCTAGAGCACATTTAAACATGCTTTGTATTTATATTTGCTGTTTGAAGTATGTATAAAGGCTAGAAATACCAGCTTTAGACGATTTTGCTTATTTACTGATATTGCCCACTTCATTATTATATGTGGAAATGTAAAGGGTGGGGTTAAAGCTCAAGGAACTGTGTGCTTAAGGGCTTTGCTGCTCAGGTTATATCTTCATGTATGTCCTTCACATAACATTTAAACTAACAGCTTCAGAAACACCGTCCTATCAGGTCCCTTACACAAATTCGTAAGGGTAATTTTGAGTGTGTATAATTTGGGGTAGTTTATAGGTAAATGGCACTGGGAGTTTGTTTACTGTCATATGCTTGCCAGCGTCTTGGTGCAGTAGTTACTAGTGTTTTGGTGGGTCATGACGAAGGCACGCCACTTACATATATCCTCATTGAGTAAGGAATGGGACGAGTAGGGGGATGAAGATTTAATGGTTTGATTACTTGCTGGTAATCATTAGCACTCCAATTCTCACTCCTTCGTCCCAGTACTTATATGAACACCCTTCCACCTGTAACTGTCTCAAAATGTTGGCATGTGCTACTATGCCAGATCTCCAATCTATTTTCATTATTCCTTGCACCAGGGACCACAAATTGTTCCATGGAACTTGATCTAATTTTCACTAAAGGCAACATGTTCCTCCTTCAAAATCCCTTCAGCTCGTTGGAATATTAATATTTGTGGGTTTCATCTTGATGGATATCCATGGAATGCCTCTGAAGTGTTTCTAAGGAATGAGTAACTGGGCCAGCATGATGTCATCTGTCCTTCAACTACCAAAATGCTTACAGTCTTCTAATATATGTAGTCTTCTTTTTATGTGCCACAGCTTACAAACGTTATCCCGGGAGCCACCCAATTAAACAGAGCTCCCTGCTTACATGTTCACCTGAAGCCCCATTTCTCTGTCCTGCTCACACCTGCCATGGTCCATCCTCTAACACAGCATGGCCGCGACGGGTCTCATGCAGACCCAGGAGACAACACAAATCGCCATGCTCAGAATATCAAATACAGTGTGCAACTTGCATTTTTTTCCTATAAGGATCACAGTGTTTGTAATCGTCGGTGTATACAATGGTGCTATCTTGGGTAGATCAATACATTTTATAGTTCACAATTGCAGTTTCTAGCATCTGTATTGCAATGTGTTAACTGCTTTGTTCTTGGTGCCAAGTTCAGAACGCCACACGCTTAAGCACTGATCAGCATAATACTTGTTAAATCTCTGAATATATTCAAGTGAACTCTTGATAGACCAACTGAACATGCATGTCAGTTCCTGTGATGTCACTTCCGGTGATGTCACGCACAGTGATGACACACGGTGATGTCATGCGCTGTAATGTCACGCATGGTGATGTCACCTTCATTCTGCCTAACTTGGTGAGTCCCCCCACTTCTTTTTATAGAACTTGTGCCCTGCTCCCCATCTTTTGCACACAAATAGGACAGGGACTTTCAATACTGGAACGTACAGACCTCCATCCCCCTGGTTCGCTTATAAGAACAATGCATATTCTACAATGGCCACATACACAAACCCACGCAACGTACACTTGGATGGGATTAGGTAGCAGGGTATACATCTGACTGCGCATTGGCAAGAGGATCTCAGTCAGTGCTAAATATCTAATGTTAATGTGGCACAGGGCCGAACAAGGACACATGGCATCCTCCCCTTTAATTTAAAACAAGCATTGGCATAGCCAACAGGTCTCGCCTTTGGGACCTAATAAGTGTTTAGGCAGATCTATTGGCTTTGCTAATGTTTAAGCCAAAAGTGAAACTACAGTTTGTGAAAGGACTAGAAATCAGGGATGAAGGACTGAGGCAAGACAGTGAGAGTTAAAGAAGAGCACTGAATGGACAGCAGAGGAAAGAATGTAAAAATTAGGGAAGAAGGGCTCAGGCAAAACAACAAGCCTCTGAGAATGCTTACAAATGGAATACAACTGCAAAACGACACAACGGGAGTAACTCCGTAAGCAGGCAAAGTCACGGGAGTAACTCCGTAAGCAGGCAAAGTCAACAACGTTGAAAGCATCCTGCGTAAGAGCACGCCACCCATCTGCAAACCGCTTCGACGTATAGTTGGATAGAAAGCAACAAGCAGACCACCTGTGCATAGATGCGCGTGTCAATGACAGGCCGTGTGAACATACATTGACTGAAGCTGCTATTAGTAATGAATGAACACAACAATAATTCGAGTAAGGTGCAAACATTTATCTGTTTCCTCACACAGCGGGCCTTCGTTACTGTGCTTTTAAATTTACATGTGAGAAAAGCATGGCCCTGCCCAGGTCCGACTGTGGAACCAAAGCAAGTGGGGCAAAAAATCTCACCACCCTGCTCGCTTCATCTGCTTGCTCTATGTTTCTTCCAGTGCATCCATTCTCTCTCTCTCTTCCCTCACTTTCCCACCTTCTCCGCTCCTTGACCCCCATTCCTCTGTCCACCTCTTTCCCTTCGTCAGGCCCTGTGTGCCCGCTGCAATTTATGTGGGGACCTGAGGACAGAGACAGAGGCCCCAGAAGCATCCCAGGACTTTCCAAGCCGACCTCTGGCTCCAGCCGACTGGGGAAACACGGCCGGTGGAATGGAAGGCCAGCCTGCCCAGCCCCGCCGGCTCCACCTGAACTGCATGGTGAAATAACTGTGGCTTGGGAGCCCCTCCCCCCTTTACACAGTACCTCTCAGTGAGGAAGTTTTATCTGCATTGCCGATCCTTTATTCGCGCTTAAACAAATACAATGACTTGTGATTGTTGAGTTCGCTACGGAACGACGTAAATCCGGGAATATTTGATGATAAATTCGTTTCATATAAATAACCAGGTCTGTCGGTACTATAGTGCTGGGAAGGAGAGGGCTGGACTGGATTTCCGAAGGAAGCCGGCCGTGCCCACAAGGAAACTCTAAGTGACACTGCTAGGTCACAGCGAAAAAAACATGAAGCCGAGAGCGAGCCGCATGTAAAGGTCTCCCGGTCTGTGTTATCAGAATCCAGCAGGCCTGCTACACTCAGTGTGATGGTAATCTTTCCACCTCTGTGTGTGCGAGCACCGGGGGCAGAGAAAAGCAAGGGGCGCTGCATGTAAAGGTCTCCCGGTCTGTGTTATCAGAGTCCAGCAGGCCTGCTACACTCGGTGTGATGGTAATCTTTCCACCTCTGTGTGTGCGAGCACCGGGGGCAGAGAAAAGCAAGGGGTGCTTCCAGCAACTCCACGATGAACAATGAACAGCGCAACTCTGGGGAGTTTGCTTTTGGATGGGGGGAAGGGGAGGGAGGAGCTGCTAGAATTTCTAATAACGATCCAGCGTTTCCCGTAAACAAAGCTACCAGCACACCCTTCTGCGTCACGCCAAACTAAGATGGCGTCGGCCTGTCCAGATGGGCCGTCCTAAAAGTGGACAAGGCGGTAACCCAAAAGCCCGGTTTTCAATCACGCGCCAGCGTTTAACATAAACAATGACGCGAGCCAATTGAAAACAAGGGCGTGGCTTAAAGTCACTTCCGAATCTGTATCGATTCCAAAAGGCCCTCGCAGAGCGAGCAGCGCATGCACGCTGCAACGCCAGGCGAGACCTAAAAACGGCCCAGGGAGACGGGGTTCCCAAGGCCTAACAAGGCTAAGGGAGGGGGACCATGTGGCCCCCTCCATTTTAATTGTAGTAGTGGCCCTGGGGAATGGCGTCCCCAGGGACTAACATGGCTCGGGGAGGGGAGGGGGACATGCGGCATCCCCACCTCTTTATTTTAAGTTGTGGCCCCGGGGGATGGGGTCCCCATGGCCCAATAATGCTCAGGGAGGGGGGCCAGGTGCCCCCCTGCCCCTTTAATTTAAAAAAAGGGCTTGAGGATGGGGTCCCCAGGAACTAATAAGGCGGGGGCATTCGTATGGTATTAAATACTACTTTAAGTTAAAAATAAATCTTGAAATTCACTGAAGAAAACATAGGTTAAAGTAACATTATAGTTAAGTGTGATAAAAAGATTTTTTATTTTTAAACCATAGAAATTAATTGAAAGAAATAAAGGTTGAAGTAACGTTATAGTTAGGTTAATTAGTCAGTGACAACATTAACATTTTGAACTGAAAAAAGCACAGATATTCACCAGATATAGTTAGCAGAGCTAACTATAACTAACCCTGGGCGTAGTTCGCGTAGTCGCGCTACGCGAAGCTACGCGAAGACGTCGGAGTACGCGTAGCTACGCGAGCGTGCGTAGCTGCTTGTCGCGCCCGTTCGCGATGCGTTTTTCTTCTTCGGGAACGCGTTGTGCGTGTTCGGGACGCTGTTTGCGTGCTCGGGGTATAGTATCTCGCGAACTTACCCATGCGGTCGCCTATGGGCGCGGCCATCTTGTTTTTCACTTGTCCCGCCCGTTCGCGATCCCTTATTTCCTGTTCCGGGTCGCGTATAGCGTGCTCGCGATGCGCATTTCATGTTCGGGAACGCGTCGTACGTGTTCGCGACGTTTTTTGCGTGCTCGGGGAGAAATATCGCGCAAACTTACCCACGCGGTCGCGATGGGCGCGGCCATCTTGTTTTTCACTCTATGCTATGGTTCTGGGCCTGCTTTTCTATCCTCCCTCAATCTTTGCAATCCTTAGTTTTTTACACTGTTTTTCAATTTTTCTTTATTTCTTATCTATCTCTCTCTCTGCCTAAGTCTATATTTTGCATTTTTTTCTACTTTTTACTGTGTTTTTTTTACTTTTCGACTGTTTTATATAACTTTCTTCTTTAAGCTCCTACTTCTTCCCCTAACTTTATTTTTCCCTTCTAACTTTTCTTTTCCGCCTCGTCCTCCCACCCCAGAACCATGGCGAAGGGTAGACAGCAGTAACGGCTCGAAGGGCAAGGCGCGTGCGCCCAAGAGCCGCCTGCCTTGCGGCAGACTGCGCCCTGCAGGGGTGCAAGCCCGCCAGCTTTTTAGTGAGGCGGAGGTGGCCGCCCTTGTTTTTTTTGTTCAGCGCCACCTCCCCTTGACCTTGGCAGCAGGCGGCAGGCCAGGCTCCGGGTACCCTACCCAGGAGCGTCACCGCCGGTGGGCGAAGGTGCGCCGGGCAGTGTTTCGCTGCTCAGGGGTCCGGCGCACCCATAACCAGCTGGCACACCGGTGGTCAGACATCCTGGACCGGGAGCAGGACCTGTTGGACCTGCTAGGTGTCGAGGTCGTGGGGCTTGGTGAGTAGCTAATATATATAGTAGTATAAGTATTGTGATTTGTGTATACATTTTTTACAAATAACAAGAATACTGCTGCTTACATTGCAGGTAAATTACGTTTCAAATTCTTCTGTGATTGTAGGACACAGGTGCTGGGCGCTACTCTTACTTGTTTGCAACTTTGCGCTCGCTTGTCCTTATTATTATGTAAGAGTTTACTTTAGAGAACTTCAGTTAGGTAATGCTATTGCTAGAGAGACTCTAGTCCTTCCTTTGTCCTCCTGTCAAATAGTGGTGGATGGAATTTGATACTAGGTTTAGTTCCTATTAGTTGATAATTTTTGAGCGGTCTGCGTGACGCATCCTCTGTCACTGAGTGCTGCTTACCCCAGTCCTTAGTAGAACCTTTTGTAGTTTGTTTAGTGAGTGGTAGGCTTAGCAGTGTCAGTCAGCTGCAGAACATCAGACGCAACCAACCAACAATTTGGTGTATGCATTATGCACCAATTTATGCATGTGTCCTCCTTCTCATCTATGCATTTTTGAGGGCTAAAAAAAATGGAAATGCAGACTTAATGAACAATTGGCCCGCCTGGAATAGGTGGGCTAGGTCAGGTGGTATTTAGGCTTAGTTAGTGTTCTGGATTTTATTTGAATCAATCAGAATGGGACACTGAATTAGTGTTCCTAAATAAGTAGACTGTCCGTGAATCCCGCAAGCCAGTAGTCGATCGGATTAGATAGGTCAATTTTATTTCAATTTTTGTTTCCTAAAACGTTTTTTGAGCGTTTTTTTAGATAATTTATTTGTTTCACAGCAATCATTAATGTTTGTGTCTTTCTTTATTATATCTTACATGATCACTGATCTGCAGCACCCAGGGGCAAGAAGACGGGGTCCGAGTCGGCGGGACAACCACCAACCACCGAGGGCCCTGCTGCTGGTCCCAGTAAGTCCTCCAGTGGTTAATATTAACAATTATATTGCCCTAACTTTTACTGCACCTTATTTTTTCCGAACTATTAATTCTGGTTCCACTCCCTAATTCTATTTTTTACAAAAGATTCTTTGATCTTGACTTGACTATCTGTTTCTAAATTCTGGTTATCCCTGCCTCTAAGTTCTAACTGCCTCTGCTATGAATGTCTGTACTACTACTATTAGTCTGTCGCTAAGCTTGCCCAGTTTGCATTGCCACTCTTTATTTTACGGTTTTGAATAAAACTCAGATTGACCAATAGCTCTAGCCACTGAGTCCAGTCCTTTCGGTTGTCCTCTTCTAGGCTTCTTAATCTTGAGGCTTTGACAATTACCACAAACAAAATGCCCAACCAGATATTTGACTATTTTTGATAGGATATAGTACATACTACTACTGATGTGGGGATTCTGCACAGCCCCATGCAGAACTATGCACAAGAAAATAGGATGTTGGTGATGGGAGTTTGGAACTTGGACCTTCCTCACACCTCAGTCAGAAGTGAACCCACAATCCCCTGAACGACTAGCTATAGTGTCTCATTAGGTCCCCGAACCCCCACCCGAAGATACCCAATGATTACACAACCCAGAACAGATAACACCCTTTCGCTCACTCACTCGTGTAAGTCCACCACCACCACCACACCAAATACCACAGAGTCTATGTGTAAGTTCAAAAGGTTTATTTTCAACTAACAAGCTCTGTATGTTGTTCTATAAAATTCAGTGTACTCCAGCCAGCTCCAACAGCAAAATGCATAAGATTAAAACAATAAACATTGTTACAACAAGTGCATGATGATAGAAGACAAAAGATCTGTGCGAATTCTGGGAGACTCCTCACCGTAGAACGTAGAATTACTGGTTACATGCATCATTCATAAGCTCTGCAAATCTCTGGTTCGTAGAAGGGAATCTTCTGCCTGAGAAAAATGGTGCGCGTTAGATAGTATAATGCAAGCATTTCTCAGTCCTGCCAAAAAAGTGTAACATGTTACTTATGGCTAAGCAATACGGACTAACCGAACTCCATAACAAAGTGGCTTGTTTTTCGACCTCTTGTACGCAACGCTCAGACAGTAGCTGTATGTGCTCATGTGGGCTCAAAAAGGCGTCTTACTGTTACTGCACAACAAGCTGCGAGGTAACATGCGCAAAAGACATGAAGCGAAAAATGGTTGCATGGCTCAGGCTAACTTTGCAAAGAGTAGAGTATAGTATAAAAATGACCCTAGGGACCATAACACTACTAGTGTCTACTGACTCTACTCTAGTACCCGATTTGGACTAGTGAATGTGATGTATAATAATATGTATGTATTAACTTTTTTTTTCAATCTTGCTAGTGAAAACGAATAAATAGGGGGAGGTGTACAGGCATCTAAAAATGTGTCATGTTTTTATCTAGGCGTACTAGCGACCACCAGTGCCGGCGGGGCCAGCGGCGATTCTAGCATTCCGGAGGGGGCAGGAAGATGCGGCACCTGCAGGAGCTACAGGGGGTGAGCCAGCAGCAGTGGCGGGCGGTGGTAAGTTATATTCATTACTTATTGACATTGCACTAGCTGGAAGGGTGTTGACTTCACTCACTGTACTGTTGTTGAGACTTATTAGGTATGAAGTTGTAGTGAACATTATACAACGGTTAAAGAAGACACCCTTTACTTAGCATTAGCAATGCAGTAGCAATAGCATTACCAGCGTGACTTGATTAACCAATGGCCTCTTCTATCTGACTCCAACTCAGCTGTGAAAGTTTTATGGAGGAGACTAAAAGTCAGATCAGATGACCTTGATGGATGTGTTGAACAAAAAGGGAAAGAAGGGTGGAAGGAGGAAGGACGGGCGAGATTTAATATGATGACTGGCAGAGAAGGATACGTTGGAAGCATGGATAGGTGGCTGATAGGAATCAGATGCATGTGTTGTTGAAGGATGGGTGGAAGGTGAAAGAAGAATGGATGCCTGCCTGGGTGGGCGACACAGTATGGGTGGATACTGTGGATAGCAAGAATCATCAGCGGTGTTTGGGTGAAACTCAAAGCCAAGGCAAGCAACGGAGTGAGTGGACGCATGGGTTGTTGTTGGTGAAACAAAGTAAGGTTTGTGGAGAGATTAAGAAGAATGATTGACATTTACTTAGAATGGATGGATGCCTGTATGTATTCATCATAGACAGCATAGGTGGAGACTGTCACGGGATGCACAGTTTTAGTTTTAAGGGAATATAAAAGAAACCGCGCCAGAGTAGCAAAGCCGATGTGGGGAGGGGCAGGGTGGGGGGTAGTAGTAAACAATGTATTACGCGGCCAAATACAGGTAACTTTACTGTAAACATACAAATAAATAAAGCGAATTTCATTGTGCGCACTGCACCGCCAAATGCGATGCAGTGCGCGCAACAAAATTAGTTTTATTTATTTATATGTTTACTTACCTGTAATTGGCCGTAATCCATAGTTTACTACCCCCCACCCTGCCCCTCCCCACGTCACCGCCCGGCAGCACTCCCCGAGTCCCACCACCGACCGCTACTGACCTTATGTCGTCGTCCCATATAAAAGCAATGATCATTGGATCAGATATATAATCTGCCTTTTTGTAGTAGCCAGGGCACTGTGAAATTGACCAATTGCCCTCCATGTAACAGAGAGAGTATGGCCAGTGCCACCCGTAATAGAAAAATACGAGCTTCCCCACCTGCAGACAGTAGTAAATCAAACTAACGTGAGTCTGCGTCATGACTCGTATGTTTGTCTTGGGTGCAAGCATAGATGACCGAGCTGGCATGCCGGCTACAACCAGGTTATGTCATTTCGCTAAACTAGAGATAAGAAGAAGACTGGTGTACTGTGTACTGGTTGGAGTCCATAGTGCTAGTATAATGCCTGAAACTCCCACAAATGTTAGAGGCCGAGGAAGTGGGAGGATAGATAGATTATTACCACAAATGTTATGTACTGTGCTTCTTGCTAGTGCTACTGTGCCATTATGTGTTGAATTAATTTTGTGTTACTGTTTTGCTAAGAGTACTGGTTACAACAATATTCTTTTTCTTTCTTGATATAGATAGTACTCCTTCCCAAGAAAAACCATCCCGGAAGGAGTTGGCAGCCAGGGCCCGGCGCCGGAAACTGGAGGCCATATGTGAGGAGTACCGGCGGCTGGTGGCTCAGGCGGAGGAGGAGGAGGCGGCAGCAGCTGCAGCCTCGTCCGATGCCCCGGGCCCCAGCCAGGCCCCACCTCCAGTGGTACGGCGCCGCGGTCTGGCAGCCGCCCGCCGCCGCAATTCGCTAGCAGCCAGCACTGCTGTCCCCCACCCTGGATGCCACTGCAGGGCATTTCGCCGCAAGATTCTCCTCCGGGTGTCACGGCTAGAGGAGCAACTAGAGGAGCGTGTCAAAATACTGGTGGACAAACACCTCAAAGCCCGCCGAATATAACATCTATAATAGGACCCTGTTGCATTGCCCCTTTTTTATTCCTTTTGTTGGTGGGTGGGAATTGGGCGTTGGGGTTTCTGGACATTCTTTGGACTTTTTTCGTTTTGGACATTGGTTGGGGTTAGGGAGAGGGGTGGGTCAGGTGTGGGATAGTTTATTTTTGTTAGGGTAATAAATTATATTTATACTTAAACATACAATGTTAATGTTTTGTGGGGGGTTACTGTTTTACGAATTAACGTCACATGGTTTCCTTGCTGCTGCAGGGCCGCAGCCAGTGTTTGATTTAAATAATCTGCCGATGATGTAACACAAACAGATAGATGCGGTACCCCTCACTGAGTTATTTGTCCTACTAGTACTGTCAGTCTCTCCTCCTAGTCCATTATACCTCCCACCAAACTTATCTTACCTGTGATTGATGATGATTACGTTCGGCACAGCGATGGCTGCATGGTTTCCCAAGAGAATGGAGAAGATGCCATGGTTGTGGTGGTAGTAGTAGAGTAGACACTGGCAGTAGCATTTGCTAAAAAAATAAAAAAGAGACAGTCACTTGCCTGAGAGCGACTGTGGGAGGAGTAGTAGAACGAAGTAAAATACAGTACAGAAGAAGACTGCCAAACAAACAATATTGCATTTGCAACTGCTAAAGTCAAATAAAACATAATGGTGGCGGGGACAGCCTAGTACAAGAAGTTACAAACTGTAGTTGTGTCGAGTGAGTCACTTAACTTAACACAATCGTAATTCGTAACCTTTACTGCTGTGTGGTAGGAGTTTGATGATGAATCCAATCAATGCCGGCAATTAATTATGATGTACTATTAGCCGGTGACGGCTTGCACATAGACTGAGCATGGGTGGGCAAGCAGAAGAAGCTCCTCGCCCTGCCTTGAAATTGAATTAGTGTTGCTTTCACCACATCTGCCCCAGCAAGCGTGTGATCAATTGGTGTACATTTTATGTAGTCACATCACACCTCAATATAAATCACAGCCCGGGGGAAGAGGGTTAGGGTTTGATGAATGGATGGGAAGGGGGGTTTGGGGAAAGGTTTGAGAAAGAAAAACAGTACGCATGGACAACAAAAGCAAAGCGCAATCTTGGCAGACGACCATGATCTTATCCAAAAAATCTATAAAGGGAGAAAAAGGAAATGCATGCATGATGATGAAGATAACTTGATGGTTAATGAGTAGTACTTACTAACTCCTACTAGACAATTAGACAGTACAGGGCAGCAGTATATTCTATGCAATTTGCCTTGCCTGTAATATGCCCTCAGAGACCCAAATTCCATGTTGTACTGGGCTTACTTTTAAAGATAGCAAAGAAAATTAAAAAATAGTTGTAGGGATCAATTAGCAAACAAACAACAACACACAACACACAGTCGTAATGATTGAAGAGAAAAAAGGATTCCAATTAATTAAAAGATGAATGATGAATGATACTAAAGTTACTGTATTATCCTGGTCAAATTGTGGAGTTGAATCTCGTCCTTCCTCTTGGTCCTATCTTCCATGGACGCTCCGCACATCAATCTTGGTGGCCTTCCTGATGCGGATTGGTAAGGTAAATGTGAGTTGTGTCTCCCAGTATAGCACAGGGTAAAGGCCGGCCTGTAACGTCTAGATGGAAAAACAAAAGGGGTATTGAAAAATCAATGAATAAAAAAAAGCATCAATTACGGTGGAGTCCAAGAAGAGAAGAGAGAACACTTTCAGACTGAGGCGGCTTGGATATATCGTGTATATTCTGTTTACAGCATTAAGCTACAACAACAACAGGACAGAACAGGCCCACCACAGCACCAGCCCGTGACCCAACCTCCATTTACCTTAATTTTTGACAGAGCCAGACAAAAGGCATATATACAGCAACTTAGCATTTTCAAAATTAAGTGACAAAATCAATGCGCCGCTGTCAGTCATGACTACACTCGACTCCACCACTACATGGACATGTAGGTCTGCTGTGTTTACTTTCTTGTTGAATTGTTGTGTTTATGTTTACCTTATGCCACTTCATGAAACGCAGTTATTCCTTCAATCATCTCCGATCCAACTGACTGACTGCGTGCAAAGATAGTATGGTCATCATCATGGTGTGGTACGTGTTGTCCAACTCCAACTCAGTCTGTAGTGACTCCGATTAAGTCCATATTCCATATTAAAAAATTGCAACAGATATTGGCCTGCACCTGCAGTAGTAGGAGTACAATTTGGTTATTAAACAACAAGAAGGGAAACATTGACTGTCACTTGAGTCACTTTGTCGATTAACTAGTAGAGTAGAGTTCGACTTCATGCACAACATCAACACAACAAACAACAGCAATCGCTCAGAGTCTGCAAGCATCCAATGCATTCCATCATTACCTGTCTTGCTCTTCTCTTTGGCTGTCAGATCATCAGATGCCTAGTTCTGACAGGTGTGTTGTTTTGTTTTAACGGGGCAGTGGCCTCATCATTACTCCAGTCCACATTCATTTTGAGTGTTAGTCGCTGTTTCGGTTTTCGTCTTATTCATCTGTGGCACTTTGTCACAGTTTAAGTTGCTTCACATGGTCAGCAGCACTGTGATGATGGGCCGCGGCCTGGGTAGCGCTCATTGCTGGTCAATTGAGTTTGCACAAATGTCAGCAAGTTTCTTCGAAGAGTCTTGTCTTTCTCTGCCAAGTACCTTCTGTCCTGACAGTGAGGAGCTTTGGATGCCTGCCGAGGCTGTAGCCTTCGGACAGTGATGAGTTTACTTTTGGATGCCTGCCCAAGTTCTGACAGTGAAGAGTTGTGGATGCCTGCAGAGGCGGTAGCCTTCGGACACTGATGAGTTTCGGCTCGGAAACAAAACGGAGGATAGCTATAGTCACGTTTCACTTCTTATGGAGGGACTGTTAAAGGCAACATTTCTTGTACTCCAATGTCTGGCTTGATGGAAATGTACTAGGGCGAGACAGGAAGATGAAGCAGGACTCTGAAGAGTGGACAGTTAAATGCACAGACGTGCAACTCCAATAGGGAAATAAAAAGAGAAGACGGTGGTGATGGATTTGTTGTGATTTGATTTGAACCAGAAAGACAGATACACAGACAAATAAAGGAAGGAAGAAAGTAACAATTTGAAAGCCTAGTTGTCAGGGAAGAGGAGCTCGTCCTCAAACTCTGGTGGTTCGGACAGAAGTAGGTCCTGTAACGCACTACTTACGTCATCCAAGTCGCTCTCCTCTTCCTGCTGTGATTCACGTATTTTGTAATCCGGTGGTATAAAGTGCTGATTCATTTTGATCATGGTTAACCTCTCCACGCTTTTGGGCGAGAGACTGGTCCTTTTCGAAGTTACAATGGCACCAGCAGCACTGAAAACACGCTCAGAAGAGACACTTGCGACAGGGGAAGCCAGATACTTTATCGCCAGCCTGCTGAGCACTGTCCATTGGCTTCTTTTCCCATACCAATACACCAATGGGTTTCGATCCATGAAGACCTCTGTTGGGTCATCCAGATAGGCCTGGACCGTCCGCTCAATGTTCAGGGGTGCTCCGATGTGCTCGGCCTCTTTTGCCTTTGCATCAGCACTGGACTTACCATACCCCTGCCGTAGAAACCAATCAGTTGCCGATTGTACTGTGGATGATCCTGTTCTTGCTGTTGTTGATGTTATTGTTGGTGTAGGTGACTGCTGGGAGGCAAACGCACTGCCCTCAGGCTCCGAAGTAGAACTTGACTCTGGATGCCCTGTAGTACTTGTTATGGCCTGGGGTGGGGGGCCTGTAATTAACAGCCGTTCGTTTTCGAAAATAGTGGCTTCCTTAGCTATCAAAGTTTTGTAGTTGGCAACATCCACTTCCGAAAAAGGAATTACTGCCTTGCTGTTCAGAAATACTTTGTACCGTGGATCCAAAATTGTGGCACTAATGTAATGTTGTTGTGACAAAATGTTATTTTGAATCCTTGTATTTTCAGATAAGCGAGCGGCTAAGGTCTCCGCCAAATGATATGCGTCTTGTTTGTCATCCACACCTGCGTACGTTTCAGACACCTCCTTCAGCTGTTGCTCTAGCATGTGCAACAATGGGATAGCTTGGCCCATAGTACAGTCCTCCCTGCTGACTTCACGTGTGAAGATCTCAAAAGGAAGTAGCATCTCAGTCAGGCATTTAATGAGGTCCCATTGACCCATCTCAACGGTCATGCCTCTCACAGTAGGTTCCCCTAATCTTTGCATGACATAAGCATTGAGTGGTATGTACAGTTCAAACAGACGATCAAGCATGTAATAAGTTGAGTTCCAACGTGTTTGCACCTCCTGGATGAGCGCTTTGACTGGCATTTTATGCTCACGTTGAATGACCCTCAGCTGCTTCCGGGCTTTAAAAGAATGGCTGAAATGTGTGCATATTCTTCTGCAGGTGGCCAGTAAGTTGCTGACTTTGGATTCATTTTTCAAAAAGTCTTGAACAACAATGTTAATGCAGTGTGCCAAACACGGGACCCTGAAATAGCCACCATCGCCCATGGCCTTAACTACATTACTGCCATTGTCCGTGGCAACAAAACCAATCTTAAGCCCTCTTGGGCGCAGCCACTCAAAGACCTTGGTGTTAAACTCTTCCAAAATGTTTGCAGCAGTATGAGATTTCTCCATGGCAAACATGGCTACAGTTGCATGTTTGCGAGTGGCATGAAAAATCTCAGCAGCTTCAACACCAGCAGATATCTGTTCTCTAACCCCCGCAAAAGAGATCCAGTGTGCAGTGATGCACATGTAATCTGTGGCTTGGCAACTGGTCCACATGTCTGTTGTCAGGTGGATACTGTGAACAGCACTCTGCTTCAAGGCTTTTCCAAGCAATTCCAGCACGTCGTGATGTAGTGCTGGAACAGCAACTCTGGCAAAATAGTAGCGGCTGGGAACATGCCATTTTGGGCAGATGGTTGACACAAATTCCAGAAAACCCACCCCTTCAACAAAAGAAAAAGGGAGAAGGTCCAGTGCTAACATTTTAGCCAGCTTCGCATTGTACAAACGTGCTATTGGGTGGTTGCGTTCGTACTGCCCCTCCCCCCCAAACATGCTGATAATGGTAGGCTGCATGGTTTTCCTTTCTCTTAGGCTCAACAACGCACTTTTTTTGATTGCGGTACTCCTTGGTGTCTCAGGCTGACTCTTACTCTTGTGCCACTGAGATGTTGCTGAAGATGTGGGCGACGTTAACACTGCACTGCTGGGGTCAGGGACACCTTGTGTACCACTACCAGAGAGAATGTCTCCCTGTCCTTCCTCTTCCACCGTGATCGGATCTTCTACTCCTTTATCCCCACCAACACCAATGGTTGCAGTTTTTTTTATGTCGCGAAGGTGGTCCTCCCAGCTGATCAAGTGGTGTTTTTTCAGATGGGTCATTTGGCCTCCGGTACCATAGTTTGTACCAAGCTTACCACGACTAACAGAGGTATTACAAATGGAGCATATAGCAATGTTCTCCTCCTTTTCGCTAACCGTAAAGAAGTCCCAAACTGGGGAGCTTAACTTTGGCCTCCTGCTGGAGGTGCCACTTCCAATGCCGGATGAACTGGAGGGTGTGTGTTGAATTTGACTCTGTGCTGCTGTACCACTACCTACTTCTACTGAGGTGGTGGTTGTGCTGGATGTAGGTCGCTGCCGGGCCTTTGCTAATGCAAATATGGAAGCTGTAGGTCGTGTTGGTGGTGTTACCTGTGGAGGTATGCGTGCTACATCCCTCGCAGCGATTTTGGATAGGGTAATAATGTTGGTCTCCATCTCCTCGGGGCCGGGAGTGATGTTCGTGATGACTGGCTCATCATCATCATCATCCTGCTGTTCTACATCGACCTCCATAAGTGTAAGGCTTTCTGGAACCTTCCTTTTCCCTAGCTTGGTCTTGGGACGTGGCTCCCTCTCAGACTCAGTTTGTGGCTTCCAAGTGGCATCTAGATCATCAGAAGGGGGCTTGGCGAAGAACTTGATGGACTACCCCTCCTTTTCCTTGCTGGAGATTTGGAAGACAATGGATCTTCTGAATGAGTGGCTTCTTCTTCTACCTCTGCATGAGGCTCAATTTCCTGAACTGCCCCTACTTCGGGAGGAACAACAACTACTATTGCGGGCGGTGGTTGCGGCTGTTGTTGTTGACCACTTATCTGCTGTGTTTCCTCCTGCGTTGATTGGGTACTACTTTGAGATAGCGATAAGTTTATCTCAGGCTCAGCATCACTGCTTTCCACCATTAGGCTGGCTACCTCTTCCACACTCATGTGCTTGGGCCTGGGTTGGTGGGTTGGGCCCACTGATGCGGAGGTGCTGCCCCCAGCTTGCCCCCGGACACCGCTGCTGCAGGCGTAATTTTTTTTTTCCCAAAAAGGTACTGGGCGGCACACCAGACTTAAGTGTCACTTCCTTCTTCTGTTCCTTCTTCTCAATAGCAACTTTCTTGGTACTGGAGGACCTGGTACCTGCTTTCTTTGGGCCCATCTTCTTCAGATGTCAGCAGCACTCAGTTGCAGAGATGTCTGGTCAGGTCACACGTCACGTTGTGTACAGCAGCAGGATGTCTGTCTGGCAGTGCAACGGGCAATGATGACACACCTCCTCCTCAGTCTTTGTGCACCTAAAAGCAAAAAAGCCAGAACAACATCAGTCAAACGATAGCACAAATCAAACAAATATAATATAGAACTTAGTGTGTGGTGGTGGCCTCAATTATTAAATTTTAGAAACTCAGTGAACAACAACACACAGTGTAGCCATTTATGAGACTTTGACAACAAGGCCAGGGCTTTCCTGGCTACTGTGTAGTGTGTACACTCTGGAAGAATAAGAATAGTAAAGAACAAAAACTAAAATGTAGTGGAGCATGTTTGGCCTAAATTTGTGCATCACGTGGGATGTATGCAGCATCAGGGAGCTGCAGCTGGCAATGGGGATGGATTTGGAAGCAGTAAGACAAGAGGAACAATGGAAAGAGTGACACGCAGGCCTATGTGGCAAAAACAGCACACTACTAACTACCACCACAAAATGGCCCCCAGCAACATGGTGACTCACAGGCACAAGGCACGGCAAACAATGAACTCAAGCAGGCCTATATATGGGCAGACAAAGGATGCCTGATAAAACACACACAGCTTTAATGCAAAAACTAAAATCCACATGGCTAAAAACAGTTTGGAAAGTTAGACAGCCACTACAACAACACATAATTATAATTACACACGCAAAAAAGGCATTTATTTAACACACCCAAAAAGTGAAATAGACCCTCCCAAAAAACCCACATTTTGCAATTCAATTCAATGCCATCCATGGCCTAAATGATGTCAAAATTCCACAGACAACACAGAAACAGTTTTTATGCACCCTTGATGACTACCTCTGGGCCTACTGGCAGACTAGGCCGCAAGCTTGGAGGCCTATGGCAAAAGCACAGTGGCTGGTCCCACAAAATGGCCGCCACCACATGGCCAGGCCACCCAACAACTTCCTTCTTCGTGAAAAAAATTGTAAAACAAAAAAAAAGTGACTCCTTGCTCACCAAACTACATCTAAATGACAACCTGAGGAGTTTTTTGTGCAAAATGAACTAAATCATCATTTTCGAGAAGGTTTTATGCTGCTCGAGAGATATTCTTCGCCAGATTGTAAATTCTGCGTGTTCGGCATCGCGATCGTCACAAAAAGTCGTTA
Organism: Calotriton arnoldi; assembly: GCA_963921515.1. Lineage (NCBI taxonomy): Eukaryota > Metazoa > Chordata > Amphibia > Caudata > Salamandridae > Calotriton > Calotriton arnoldi. The sequence continues at coordinate 568,868 of CAWUFW010008514.1, forward strand.
TCGCGCGCGCGAAAACGTATATTGAGCTCGCGAAGAAGATAAAAAGTGTAAGTCCGCGTTGTCGCGCAGTGCGGAGTTGCCCAAAGTCCGCGAGCTGAATGCCCAGGGTTACCTAGTGGCTGAAAAGGCCTATTTATTTAACACACACCCAAAAACTGAAATACCACCCCAAAACCCACATTTTGCAATTAAATCCAATGCCATCCATGGCCTAAATGATGTTACAATTCAACAGACAACACAGAAACAGTTTGTATGCACCCATGAGGATGACTACCTCCGGGCCTACTGGCAGACTAGGCCACAAGGTTGGAGGCCTATGGCAAAAGCACAGTGGCTTGTCCCACAAAATGGCCGCCACCACATGGCCAGGCCACCCACAACAACAAGAAAAGGAACACAAGACAGACAATGCAGGCCTATGGCAAAAGCACAATGCCTGGCTTTACAAAATGGCCGCCACCCACATGGCCAGGCCACCCAAAATAACAAGAAAGTGAAGACAAAGGACAGGACCAGGCAGTTGGAGACTCTGGGCAACTTCCTTCCTCGTGAAAAAAATTGTAAAACAAAAAAAAAGTGACTCCTTGCTCACCAAACTACATCTAAATGACAACCTGAGGAGTTTTTTGTGCAAAATGAACTAAATCATCATTTTCGAGAAGGTTTTATGCTGCTCGAGAGATATTCTTCGCCAGATTGTAAATTCTGCGTGTTCGGCATCGCGATCGTCACAAAAAGTCGTTATCGCGCGCGCGGAAACGTATATTGAGCGCGCGAAGAAGATAAAAAGTGTAAGTCCGCGTTGTCGCGCAGTGCGGAGTTGCCCAAAGTCCGCGAGCTGAACGCCCAGGGTTACCTACTGGCTGAAAAGGCCTATTTATTTAACACACACCCAAAAACTGAAATACCACCCCAAAACCCACATTTTGCAATTCAATCCAATGCCATCCATGGCCAAAATTATGTTACAATTCAACAGACAACACAGAAACAGTTTTTATGCACCCATGAGGATGACTACCTCTGGGCCTACTGGCAGACTAGGCCACAAGCTTGGAGGCCTATGGCAAAAGCACAGTGGCTGGTCCCACAAAATGGCCGCCACCACATGGCCAGGCCACCCACAAGTTCACAACAAGCATAAGCCAAGGGGAACAAAGAAAAGACATGCAGGCCTATATGGAAAAAGCAGCACACTACTAAACTACCACCACAAAATGGCCCCAAGCCACGTGGTCACTCACAGTCACAACAGGCCATGGAAAACAATGAACTCAAGCAGGCCTATAATAATATGACCAGACAAAGGAGGCCTGCAGTGCTAAACAACACAGCTTTAATACAAAAATGCAAAAACGAAAATCCACAGGGCTACGAAAGGTTGGAAAGTTACACAACAAGCACACACACACATCCAACAAAGGTATATATATTACACCCAAAAAGTGAAATACACCCCAAAAACCACATTTACCAATTCAATCCAATGCCATCCATGCATGCCCTACATGATGTTTAAATTCAACAGCACCACAGAAACATGCACCCATGGGTACCTCTGGCTCTAGTCTGGGCCTACTGGCTGAAATTCCAATCAAAGAAAAACAACTAGGCCCCCACCGAAACTAGAGGCCACAACAATAAATTTTAAAAACGATGGAAATCCCCCAAAAAATGTAGGTACAAACAAGCCCCAATCAAACAAACAAGTACACCAATTCTCCAACTTACTTGTAAAATCTCAAATCCAAAAGTCCTCAAATCCAATCCAATGATATGATGCAGCAGACAGACACAAAAAGTGATCCTTCCAGCTCCAAATCCAAATGAAAATGAACAGCACATGGACAAAGCACTGGGAGGAGCCTGCTGGACAGGAACAGGAAGTTTGAGAATCAGGGGCACTTCCTTCCTCTTGGAAAAAAAAGTAAAAAAAGAAAAAGGACTCCTTGCACAAAAAACTACAGCCAAATCACAATCTGAGGAGTTTTTTGGAGCAAAATCATCATTTTCGAGAAGGTTTTATGATGCTCGAGAGATATTCTTCGCCAGATTGTAGTTTCTTCGTGTTCGGGATCGCGATCTTACCAACACTGCCGCCGGAAGTCAGATCGCGCGTCCGAATGACGTGTTCGCGTTCGCACACTCTCGCGGGATCGTGCGGCCGGATTCCAAATCTCGTGGCGCCCGCGGACGGATAGGAAGTTGCGTCGGCGAACGCAGAATCACGGTAGGTTGTTACCGCGCACGCGAGAACGTATATTGAGCGCGCGAAGAAGAAAAACAGCTACGCTACGCCGCAAATTGCGTAGTGCACGGTAACTTCGCGTTCTACGCGAATCGCGAAGTTACCGAAACTACGCAAGCTCCGCGAACGGAGCGTAGTTCACCGCCCAGGCTTAACTATAACTTGCGCCCCCGCCATGCACTGCTCATTACCTCACATACACTCATGACATGTTCTATGACATCATTTATGACATCACTGAAAACATCATTGATGACAACATAGAAGACATCACTGATGACATCAACCAAGCTACTTTTTGTACACATTGCTCTATAAACTGGTATAGCATTAGAGCTATGAAAGTATGTTTAAAATAGCTCATAATAATAATATGAAGCATCATTACTGCTATCATACATACAACCCCCATAGGTAGGTAAAGCAAGCTTATGTTATGTGTTACATTAACTCTATAACATACACTTCATGGGTAACCAAGTTCATGTTGACTATGAACCACAGAAGTGAAGGAAGTGACCCAATTAGGGTCACCCGGGTCACTCTTGACCACCTCTCAGCCTTCCATACAAATGAAGAGTCGGTCAGACAGTAGAGAATACAAACCAATATATTTATTCAGATACACTCGAGCGGAGCCCAATCTGCCCAGTCTCTAAAGATTGCTGCAGAGGGACTGACATCAGAAAACATGGAGATACATTATGTACAATTCAGAACCAATGAAGGCACGCCCATAATGGAATTTTCCAGGCAGATGCAGTTAAACAAAGGAGTACAGAAGGATAAGTTTCGATTCTGAGGCCGGGCACACACTATCTCTATGCCAAGGTCACGCTGTCCGTGCCCGCCACTAGACTAGTGGGAGAAGGCCTCTATCTAGTGGGAAAGGTATGCGCTAATAAGAACAGTGTATTCATTAGCAAAGCAAGGCCCAACCTTGGAGAACAGGAAAATTACCACAGGCCGTTTCTCTTGAAGAAAATAAGGATTAGTTTCGATCATGGTCCAAAATGGCGGCCGAATGTAAAATGGTGCCGCAAATGCTAACTTACATAGAATAATACACAGACAAAATAACGAAAACATTTTCATTCCAACAGACCCTCCTTTTAGCATGAGCTAACAATTTTACAAAATGATCAAAGGAGATATAACATTTTCAAAGACAAAGGAACATCAGTATTAGGAGCAGGAGGAGCAGGTCATATAGTCAGTATCAGGGATGGAGGCTGCAAGGAAAGACGTAGTCTCAAAAATACCTTCGTCAATCTGCATCAAATCGTCAATATCTTTTTGTATCATAATTGCGGCATTAGTATCATGAATTGACATTTTCTGTTTGGGAGTGAGGATATTGACACAATAGGAGCAACAAGCTGGGAGGCACTGTATACAGAGGCAACATGTAAAGATGATACAGGCAACCACAGCCAAGAAAGAGAGGATCTTCCAACCCCAGGAAGATAGCGTATTCCAAAACCACCCCGATCGAGTCCTAGTACCTGTCTCTTGGTGTATCTCATCTGATATTCTATGTAATTTTTGTATGGCTGAATAAACATTGGGAGCGTTATCAGGTATATAAACACAACAGCTACTCCCAATGACGCGACAGGCCCCTCCTCTATCTGCAAGTATAACATCTAACACCATCCTGTTCTGCAAAGTGACTAATCTCGCAGCCTGGAGCTCAGCAGTGATATTTGTCATTATCCCAGCAGTTGTATTGATAACCCCTTCAAAGACTCTTGCTAACTGACAAATTTGAAGGCTATTAGCCATGGTACCCCAATAAGGAAGTAGGCCCTTCACAGCGTCCCCAAATTGCTGTGCGGTGGTGTCAGTCTGATCTATATCTTTCGTATCAACAACCCTCTTGACTTGGGACAGGAATGGACCTCTGCGTTGCAGTCGATGAGTTTGGTGATAGTTAGACGGGGCAACATATACAGGGGGAAGAAGGAAAGAGAGATAACATGTGCCAGGCCATCCCCTCGGGAGCCAGACATGAGCTTGTGATCCACAAACAAAATAGATATTTTGGGGTAGAATCAAAGGCGGGCTGTTAGTCATATTCAATCAGTAGGTAAAATTGCATTTACTGTCCCCCACCTTTATCTCCCCAGTGCCATGGACACAAAAACTAGCTGTCGTATTAACCACTGACACAGGTATCGGCTTATCTTTGGTAATATTGCGACCTTGGAAGGATTGAAAATACTCAGATGTGTTAAACCTTTGGAAATCAGCCATTTCCATTTAAAACCAGGCATTATCCTTTCCTTTACAATACGTATTCAAACATGACTTTGAGAATAATGTGCCTAGAGTCCCTTGCCCTGCCGGTCCTATGGGGGTAAACCCTTGGTAGAAGTGTAAATATTCAATCGCAGTGTGTGAGAATCAGAGGATGTCATACCCAAAGTAGAAAGATGAAATTGGAAGTACACCAGTCGAAATAATTCGTACCAACCATTGCAGCTGCAATATACGACAGAGGCATTGACAACAGATTGTCACTCTTATGAGTGACCGAAGGGAGCCACCCGCAAACCCAACAATTAGTCGTATTGGACACATTATGAGCATGATGCAACATTTGTATAAGCACATTGTCTGTACCGGACTGCCTATGCGCTTCTTTGTGTGGAGCTAGAGTAACAAAAATGTGCTCAGGGGAAGCGGGGGTTGTACCAACCAAGGAATGTACAGGAAACTTCTCCTCTAAAAACCAAGATATTCCAAATATTGTCATTAGTGCAATCACAACAATTAATATGCAAACTATTTTGCTCTTTTCGACCAACCCCTCATTGAACGCGATGGTGCAAATGGCTGTTCCTCCTCATCAATAGGCCGACCAAAGGGATGCATAATTAAGCAAGGAGGGAAATGCAACAAAAATGATAGTAAAAGTAAGTGTTCCCAGTGTCCGTCAGAGCCTCACTGGTACAGGCTCCTATTGTTCATCAAACGTTGGCGCTCTTGAGTACCGGCGGTGGAGCTTGCTCAGTCCTAAGCTTGTGATGTATCCCACGTCGATCAGGATAATGTACCCCTCTCCAAGGGAGCACGTTCAATTTATCCTGTCCAATGTCAAAACAGTGCACAAATCTCACTTCACCCTAAACTAACTCCGTTGGTACTACAGCAAAGTACATCCTAACTTACACAGTCCATCCCTGTCTAATCTGACTTCTCCTTTTGTGCACTATTCCCCAGTCGGGGCCGCAAATTGTACCTGGCAGCCCAAGGCACCGTTGGATCAACAAACAGCGGCTCTTTAATAGCTCGTATTTCTGGGGGAACCGCTGCATTCAGCTTCATCATTTTCCTTTTCCGTTTGGGTCCAAGTCAGCCTTGCATCACTAAAGGGGACGAACTGGGGCACCTTCTCACACTCAGAGTTCCCTACGTCGTCTCTCACCCACTGGTCATAGGGCAAGGGCAAAGGTATCCTGCGGCAGTGGGTGGCGTGCACCCAGTTCTTTCGGCCAGCGACCTTCACAGCGGTACGGGTAGCCAGGAGGACCTGTTCTGGTCCCTTCCATTACGGCTGCAAACTCTTCTTCTGCTGGAAATTTCTGATGAATATGAAATCCCTATGCTGAATGTCGTGTCCGGGTCCCTCTGGTGTGGGTGGCAGGGACTCGCGGACCTGTTGGTGAATTGAACGCAAATTTTCAGATAACTGGTAAAGGTAATCGATCAATAATGGATACTCAATATCTGAAAACCTACGAGGGCGCGGGAAGCCCCAGACATTTGCCGGGCGTCCAAACACGACCTCGTATGGTGACAATCCTGTCCTAGAATGTGCTGTTGTTCTTGTCGACAAAAGAGCTAATGGTAAAGCATATGGCCACTGTAACCCTGTTGTCTCCTGAATCTTTGGCAATTTCAGTTTGAGAGTACCATTGTACTTCTCAACCAAACCTGCTGACTGTGGGTGGTTTGCAGCATGAAATTTCTGTTTTATGTGCAAACCATCGCAAATTAGCTGAATGATCTTGGCATTAAAATGACTTTCGTTATCACTCCAAATCGAACGGGGCAAGCCGAAACGAGGAAAGAACTCCTTCAGGAGTAACTTTGCAGTAGTAACAGCTGTATTGTCTTTAGTGGGTTAAGCCTCAACCCATTTACTAACTGCACAGACAACCACCAACACATACTTCAAATTATTACACCGGTCTAGCTCTATGTAGTCCATCTGGAGGACCTCAAAGGGGAAAGTAGGTGGTGCAAAATTACCGGGTGGTGTAGGGGTACCTTTTCCAGGATTGTGCATCATACACACCATACAGTATTTCTCTAAATGTGCAGCTGTTTTTGAAATGTTGGCATTCTGCCATACAGGGTCTAACAACTTGCAAATACCTTTACCACTGATATGGGCTGGGCCAAGGGCCATCGTGACCACAGGAAGAACATATGCATCTGGCAACATCCATCTCTGTTTCCCTGACTTGTCAATCCAGCATCCAGCATCCCTCAATTGTGCCGTGCTTTCTTGCCATATTGCTAATTCTTCTTTTGTAGCCTAGCTTTGTATTTCCTTCACATTCTCAAGTGTATCCTCAAACATAGTGACTTCAGGTACCCACCTAGCGGGACCTGCTATAAACATTTTCTTTATTTTAGTCGTGCCGTTTCCTTAGCTGTCTGGTCAGCAAAAGCATTCCCCCTACCCACATCATCAGTAATTTTCCTATGAGCACTACACTTCACTATTGCCAACTTCTTAGGTAGTGTCAAAGCAGACAAAAGCCTCAATATAAGGTGACCATGCTGGATCTTTGTACCATGGGAAGTAAGGAACCCTCTCTCAGCCCAGAGTCGCCCAAAATTGTGGTTGACCCCGAAGGCTTACTGGCTGTCAGTATAAATATTGACAACCAGTCCTTCGCTCAATTCACAAGCTCAAATAAGGGCGGCTAACTCAGCTCCTTGGGCTGAATGATAAGGGACTTGTGATGTCTCTACGACTGTACGCAATGTGGTGATAGCATAGGCAGCGCTTGTAGTGCCATCCGGTAATTTGAAACAAGAGCCATCAACATATAGTTCCCCTTGCGGGTCAGATAAGGGAACATCAGTCAAGTCTACCCGTCCCTTCGTCTCCTCCTCCGTCCGGAAGATACAATCATGTATATCAATTTCATCAATCTAAGAAGGGAGGGGCAGTAACGTGGCTGGATTCAGAGTGGCACATCGTTTGATCGTGATGTGTTTCGCAAACAGGGTTAATTCATAGCCAGTCAGACGTGCACTGGTGAGGTGCTGTGTCTTTGTTTTATTCAAAAGTGTATCCACAGCATGGGGTACCATGACTGTGAGATCAATATCAAGTACAAGTCCAGCCGATTGCCTTATTGAGACAGCCACAGCCACAACCGCTCTTAGACAACTCAGGAGGGCTTGTGCGACAGGGTCAAGCACAGCAGAGAAATAAGCACACGGCCATAGCTTATCTCCAAATTTTGGTGTTAAAACAGAAAGCGCACAACCAGCCATCTCATGGACGTACAACACAAACGGCTTGCTATAGTTGGGTGTGCCAAGCACAAGAGCCAAACAAAGCTCAGCTTTTAATTGCTCAAAAGACTGCTGACATTCAGACGTCCAAGGCATGGGCTCATGCACATCTTTAGTGGTTAGTGCATGCAGGGGTTTGGTTAGTAAGGAGTAGTTAGGTATCCACTGCCTACAGTAGGAAGTGATACCTATGAAAGCGCGCACATCTTTCTGAGTCTGTGGGATGGGCATTTTAACAATGGTACTGATGCGCTCAGGAGTCAATCTCCTACCCTCCTTCGACAGTAGGTGACCTAAATAGGTGACCTCCTGTCGACAAAACTGAAATTTAGAAGGAGAAACTTTATGTCCGTGGTGTGCCAAATGCAACAACAACTTAACTGTACTGTGCCTACAACCTTGTTCTGTGTCAGAAGTGATGAGCAAGTCATCAACGTACTGTAGCAATACATTACCTGTGGGGAGCAACAAAGAATCCAACTGACCTTTCAATGCCTGACTATAGATACTTGGACTTTCTGTACAGCCTTGAGGAGAGCGACAGAACCTAAAACTTCTACCAGCTAGGGTGAACCCAAACAGATATCTGCTATCGGGATAAATAGGAATACTGAAGAACGCACTTTTCAAATCAATGACAGAAAAGAATTTAGCGGAAGAGGGAATCATTGTCAAAAGAGTGGTGATGTCAGGAACCACCGGAAACTGGGGAATCACTATTTTATTAACTTCAAGCAAATCGATCACAAAACGATAAACATCTTCATGGTCATCAGAGGAACCTAGGGGTGCCCTTTTAAGAATCGGAAGAATAGGGCTATTGCAAATATTAGCAGTCGTCTCCTCAACCACACCTTTCTCAATCACATCCTGTACGATCTGCAATAAGGCTCACTCTCCTGCCTGCGGTATTTTATATTGAGGGATACGAGGTGAAATGGCGCCATCCTTAATGCATATCGAAACAGGCGATATCTGCAACAATCCCACGTCTGTGTCGCCTGTTGCCCACAGAGTGGGTGGCACGTCTTTAAATTCAACAGGAAGGGGCCCATCTTTAGACAGACACTGCTTAGTGCACACCACATCTGGACCCATTGTCATATAGACACCTGCTGGGGAACAATAAATTGTGGCAAACAACTTTTTCAATAAATCCAAACCCATCAAATTCTCACCACAATTAGATGTCAGCAATAATGGCGAATCCACAGTGAAAGGACCGATGGTCAATGCAAGAGGTTTTGAAATGGGGCTTACAACCGGTTCACCAGAAAAACCTACCGAAACATTATTATGGCCAGACAGAGCTGCCCCAGGGACCAAAGAGCGAGAAATAGAACTGTTTGTTGCACCTTTATCCACCAAAACTTCCTTAGCCGAGCCTTGTAAGTCCGCAGTAACATAAGGACCGCGTTGATCTAGAGGTATTGGAACTGGTCCCCCACTCTGTCCCTGGCTGTCCTAGCTATAAGACATTCCTGTCACCTCATCTGTGTCATAGTCATCATGATAATACTGTCCGCCCTGAGGGTCATCAAAGTAATTATTATCAGAACGACCCTGTGAGCTGCAGCATTCTGAACCCTATCCTGTCCTCCAGCTCCACGACCCCGTCCAGGAGAACCTCGTCCTCTGGGGACCGCCACCTTCTGCAACAACACAGGACACTCGATACGCCAGTGTCCCTCCTCCTAACAATACGCACACTGATTCGGCCCTAAAGGCGTAGTATTAGGCTGCCTCATAGTGCGTGGAAGTTGTCGGGCCAAACCACCACATCCTCTACCATTCCCTCTAGAAGCCTGCTGCAACAACACCTTTGTCTTCAAATCCTTATGCTTCTTCTCCGACCTCTCCTTATCCTCATTATCCCTGTGTTCATAATACTACGCCGTATTCAAAATAACAGAAGGGGAAGAGGTGGACCAAGTGCTCTCGGAAGCCTGCAATCGAGTCGCTATTTCAGGAAGCAAATTAGAAACAAATCTATTGATGAACAACCGAACACCTCCCTCAATGGACAAATCCTGCCCACTATAATCCAGAAACACATCTTCAAACCGAGTGAAAAAATCAGAAACACTCTCATCTTTCTTCTAATGACAAGCCGTTAACTTGTCCCAATCAACCTTTCTCAGTGGAATAACAGAATGCATATACGTGATAATGCGGCCTGGCAAAGCAAGTATCTCTGCCTTTGGCTTCTCACCGGGCTTCCTCTCCTGATCCCATACTTTAATTTGATCCCAGGTACCACCCAATTCTGACACATGATCTTGTGTGTCACTTGTCTCCAAATATCAACCGGAACCAGTAAACCAAAGAACATCTCAATATCTGCAAGTGTCATTACTGTTGAAGAGGAAGCTTCAGTCAATTCTTTAAAATATGCAGTAGGATTTTTTCTAAGATCAGGTAACTGAGTCTTAAGAGACAAAACTTCACTCCTTTTCCATGGAGTATAAACCCATTGTTCTTGGAAACGGGCCGCCACACCTGGTCTAGTGACAATACCGTGCTCCGTTAACTCTGGTATTTCGGGGTGATATATAGGATGAACCTCCCGCATCAGAAACTGAGATACTGGAGTGGGGCTCTTCTCGAGTAGCCTACCCCGGTAAGCAATCAATGTCGTAATACTGCCAAAAACTTTATCAGGCCCCATATTAGTGACATATACATGATCTTTAATATCATATAAAATCTGTGGTGCTGCATCTTTGAAACACTGCTCCCAAAGACTAATCAGAGTAGCAGACATATGCTTAAGGGCATGCTGTTGTACGAAAGGCTCATATTCTTTCATCACATTCGACACATCTTCCACACTGTAAATGGGATGACAAGCCCACTGGGCAGCCTGATTAGCTACTACCCTTTTCTCTTTATCTCCCACATCAGATCGTACTACTGGCCCCATACGTTCCTTAAATTTCGTCCAGTCTCTATCCTCAAATCCACATACTGGTGTCCCACTACTCAGTAATGTTGAGGGATGAAAAAACAGAGTGGGAGTAGCAACGTAAGTAACAGGCACTAACGTCGCTGCTGGCTGCGTCGTAGGTGTAAGAGCTGGCGAAAGGGACACTGAAACAATAGGTGTGGTAGGAGTACTAACAGTCATAGTTGCCACAGACTGCGAGGGCAAAGAGAGGACAGGAGGTGCCGTGGCCAAAGCAGTCTGATCAACAGTAGCAAGAGCAGAAACAGCAAAGACAGAAGGAGGGGGTGGCTGGGACTGCGAGGGAATAGCAGGATATATCCTCTGCGGGGTATATGGAGGTGGGGGTCGAGTATCTAATAACTCTTCCACAAAAGTATCTTTTTCTTCCTGGGCCACATAAGATTTATCAATATTCAATCGAAACCTCCTATCTTCACGTTCTATCCCTATCTCCTGTTTCTCTCTATCATGTGCCACATCTTTCTGAGTCAATGTTTGCATTCTCTCCTTCCGTGCTTCCTTTCCCATCTTTAATCGTCTCTGCTTAGCCTCCTTTTGCCAAGTTCGAAGAGAATCAAACATAGACTGCCTACTTCGCTTCGCAAACAATTTTTCCTGTAAAAAAACAATTTTCTGTTCATCAAATGTGCCCGTCAACGGCCACCGCAACTCGGCATTGTCCTTCGTATATTTGTGCCATAATGTACTAAACATAATAGGGCCAAGACCATGTTTCACATACATATCAAAATTAGGAGTGCCTTCTGGAGGCACCGGCTGAGATTCTTCCAATCGAGCATCTGCGGAGCAACAACGACACCAAGAAACCAAGAATCGACTAATCCCAGGCATTCTCAAAAGGGACCCAAATTCGTTATGTTGCCTGGCAAAGCAATTGCAAGTACTTTGATCCCAAAGACGGTCCTCAGACCGTACCAAATACAAGTCAAAATGGTACCATATCCACAAAGAACCAAAACAAACTCACCTGATATATGCAGGTCAAACAACTTTATTCTCCACTGCTGACTCTTCAGACCAAATGGTCAAATCAAAGGGTTTGGCCATTCGGGACCCCAGTCGGGATGATCGCTGGGCAAGGCACCGTCCGGCCGGACAGAAGGGGCAGCTGCGAGTACAGGAACTCTCTCGTGCAGAGAGCCCTGATCCGTCCGTCCGACCCGACGATGGCCTCGACCTCCCCACCCGTCCTCTGGAGGGGATGGGTCACTCGCCAGATGGAGTCCCTGTTCGGGTGCCAATTGAAGGAAGTGACCCGATTAGGGTCACCCGGGTCACTCTCGACCACCTCTCAATCTTCCATACAAATGAAGAGTCGGTCAGACAGTAGAGAATACAAACCAATATATTTATTCAGATACACTCGAGCGGAGCCCAATCTGCCCAATCTCTAAAGATTGCTGCAGAGGGACTGACATCAGAAAACATGGAGGTACATTATGTACAATTCAGAACCAATGAAGGCACGCCCATAATGGAATTTTCGAGGCAGATGCAGTTAAACAAAGGAGTACAGAAGGATAAGTTATGATTCTGAGGCCGGGCACACACTATCTCTATGCCAAGGTCACTCTGTCCGTGCCCGCCACTAGACTAGTGGGAGAAGGCCTCTATCTAGAAAGAAAGGTATGCGCTAATAAGAACAGTGTATTAATTAGCAAAGCAAGGCCCAACCTTGGAGACCAGGAAAATTACCACATGCTGGTTCTCTGGAAGAAAATAAGGATTAGTTTCGATCATGGTCCAAAATGGCGGCCGAATGTAAAATGGTGCTGCGAATGCTAACTTACATAGAATAATACACAGACAAAATAACAAAAGCATTTTCATTCCAACAGAAGAAAGGGCAACCTATGCTGCACATTGTATAAAATGCGTATACAACTGTTCAGGGAACACCAAGTTCCTCTAGATACTGAAGCCCTGTTACATAACTAATGCCCTACTATGGACCGTCTTTACCTGTATCAAACCCCTGGCAGTCACTGAACCTACATTGAGAAAAGAAGTGGATATGAGTAGAACAGTAGGCACTGTTAACACTGTTTACTCTATGGAGAGAGTTTACTCTGTACCACATGGTTTGCAGACAGTGAGACTACTATGAGAAATACACCACAGTCTTTAAAAAGTATCTACTAAGAACAGTGTACACTCTATGCCAAACATGTCCAAAGAGCGACTATTCAGTTAAAATAACCAATGTCTGAAGGAGCTAAAGATCATACTATCTGCAGCCTTCATACTGTGGTGAAACATTTACAGATAGCCCATCTTCTGAAGCAACACATGCACATGTACATTGGTTAGTACGTGGTGCACACAGTCTTCTATGTTATGTAGAAATTCTCATGCTAAGATGATTCTGGAGAATAACTCAAGGCTGCTTACAATACTTAATATATTTTACGTTCAACCTTTGTCCTGTTGGAAACTTTTTCTACAGAGCCCAAAAAACCTGTGTGGTACATGCTGAACACAAGTTGTCAAACTGTCATCTGCACACAGAGTTAGTCTTCAATAGAAAGATTTATAATGTGTTCAATACCTCTAAACACCTAAGATGCATTAGGAGCACATGTGTTTTGTAAACACTTACACCCTTTAGCTGGACACAGGCTGTACAAAATTAGGGGGAAAAGTAATATGGTAGTTACCTGTTACTATGTAAACTATAAAACAAACTAACACACTCATTGGATGATGTCATCAGTGATATCATCAATGTTGTCATTTGAGATGTCATCAGTGATGTCATAAATTATGTCATAGAACATGTCATGAGTGATGTAATATGTGAGGTCATTAGCAGTGTATGGCAAGGGTGCGAGTTATAGTTAGCTCTGCTAACTATAACTGGTGAATTTCTGTGTTTTTTTGTTGTTGTTCAAAACGTTAATGTTGTTACTGACATATTCACCCAACTATAACATTACTTCAACCTTTGGTTTTCTCAGTGAATTTGGAAGGTTTTTAAAAACCCAGATATTTTTATCTTTTTATCACACGTAACTATAGCGTAACATTAACCTTTGGCTTTTTCAATATATATATTACCTACTTACTCTTGCCAGTAGGTAGTTATAGTTAGGCCCTAGTTTCCATAGAAAAAGCATTTTTTGTTTTGCAAAGAACTTTGGTGCCGTTTGACTAATCTTAAACGAAATATTCAAAATTAGTACGATGCTCAGTTCAGCTGCTGTGCTGAAAGTTTCGGGGTGAGTCAAGCGGGGGCTGAGAAAAAGGGGGAGTCCCAAAACGCTTTTTCCCCATGCAATTTCCCATGGGGATTGTAGACACGACTACAACCCGAATCACTGGATGGAATTATACCAAATTTGGCAGAAAGCTAGTTCTTGGTCCAGAAAGGGCCCTTTTTAGGTCTCGCCTAGCGTTGCAGCGCTTGCGCTACTCGCTCTGCGAGATCTATTGTCGTTGAGGAGACTTCGGAAGGGGACTTGAAGCCCCGCCCATCCTTCCCATTGGCCAGCGTTATTATTTATGTTAAACGCTGGCCTCCGATTGGAAACGAGGCTTCTTGGTGAACGCCCTGTCTCCTTCTCGGCCAGCCCATCCGGACTGGATCGTGTGCTGGCGGCGTGAAACGGTCTCCTTCAATTAGGTCTGTGAGCACTTTTTTTTCATGCGGCTGCATTCTTTCATTGGTGACAGCTTTTTTTCGGTAGGCAGCGCAACAGCTTGCTCCATATTGCCATCGCGCGTAATTATTTATTTATTAACATGCCGGTGCAGGGTATCCAATGCGTGCTGGTTGGCAGCCTAGAAGTGCTCCCAGGGTCCCTATCACAACTCTCGAAGGCTGTCGTGGTCTGGAGCGCCACACACATACCACCCGAGGGGTGTTGGCAAAGCGAGGGGCGGGTCCGCATCCTTCACTGAGCACTAAGAGGGAGCATCCACGTGAAAGGCATGGGATGTGGGTAGAGGGCATGCAGCGGGAGCTGGTGGTCACATGGTAGAGGAGATTCTCACCAGGAGGGATGCCCAGCTAAGGTTGGCCCTTCCTGGCAACTGCATTTTCAAGGGGTGTGGAAGGTGCTCCTCAGGGAGTTTAATGCAAGTTCTGCTCTACTAGGCTTTAACACTAATCGTCCCCGCACTCACCTCTCAGCGCATCTCTTCTCCCCAGTGATCTATTGCTGAAACGGGCACCTCGCTGCCCAAGAAGATGGATGGAGGTGGTGGCGCTACATCGAGCTCCCGCGGCCCCGGGGAGCCACCTCCACTGCCCCCTGTGGGGCTCCCCGGTGATGCCCGAGGGTGCGGTGCTAGACACAGTGCAAGCGGTGGGAGCAGCAGATGCACACACTCGCTCACATACAACCAGGGCACGGCGCGCACAAAGCACGTCAGTCGCCCGGCAACCGCCGCATGCCGGCGCGGTCCAGTGACGTGTGCAGGAAGAACAGAGAGCAGCCAGGGAGGCAGGTACGGGTCTGTGGGGGACTGGGGCTGGTACAGTTCGGGTTGCACACACTCGCTCACATACAACCAGGGCACGGCGCGCACAAAGCACGTCAGTCGCCCGGCAACCGCCGCATGCCGGCGCGGTCCAGTGACGTGTGCTTTCGGTGTTAATGTTCGCACAGAGCAGAGTTGTCAGTTTGGGTCTGACTGTTTATTGTTTGGCTTTCGTAGACGTTTTATTTTGTGCAAACACATCGCATGCAACCTCGCAAAGACTACTTCTTTTACGCGTAAAAAATAATGCAGAATAATAAAAATTGGTTATGTGCAAAGTGGACTCGTGAGTCGTTTTCACGTCCCCTGATGATCTCTGAGGTCTACAACAAATATTGTAACAAGATGGTAGAAAAGGAGAAATACCCTCAGTCCCTTTGGATATTGTGTCTTATTCTAAATGCATTGATATAGCACTTCTTACTTCTCACGAGGCTCGTAAGCTTTTCTGCGGACATTTAGCACGATATTCCATGGGCGTACCATGGGTGGAAGACCATGTCTATCTTTTGTACTGTGTAATTGTGTAGATATTGCGTGTGAGAACAAGACTTGTGCCAGTCTCTTGTGTATGCTATTGTGACAATTCATTAAGTTGAAACGAAAAAGGAGTGAGTAACAGAACCCTTATGCATAAGAGGTGGTCGCCTACCATATGATATCAAAGACTAGGAATAGTGATATATCTGTTCCAACAGAGAACAATGGGAAGTTCAGCTAAGACTTGAGCTGTCTAATTACGTTACACGACTAGTTGTGCTTAGTAGATTAACTATAGTAAGTTTAGTACAGCAAGTTATACATTTTTCAGTGTCCCATTTAATGTATGCAGTTCAGTAACCTTTATTTCCTGGTGCCATTAGCAGAGTGGACATACTAAGATGAATACAGTAAATACAACAGAGGGTATGGACAGTTCAGAAAAGCGATGGGCAGATTATGTATGCTAATTGGAAACCACTTTGGAGCAGTCAAGGAAAAACCCACGGTAAAGGGCAATTTAACAACCCACCATTGGCATATATGCTCTATGGGTCTACCTAGGCGTCTCAGAGCAACAAAACATATGTTTGGTTGTATACAGCCAGCTGTAGAATATTGTTTGAGAAGTCTATGCAGGAGCGCCAGGGACTAGCCTTATGCAACTAGTCATGGTATGTTCTCTAAAGCAGGGGTTCCCAACCTAGGTTGCCTGCACCCCCCCCCCCCAAGGGTGCGAGGCGGTATTTCAGGGAGGGAGTGTGAGAAAGAGGGAAAGTATGTACTGTATGCATAATAGGATTCCAGCAAGACTTTTGTAGGGGGTGTGAACATTAATCAAACATTTCCTAGGGGTGCAGAGCATAGAAAAGGTTGGGAACCTCTGCTCTGTAGAATCCATCTAGGAGCAGCAATGGAAATAGGCAATACAATCAAACTTAGTATATGCTATAAGACATGAGTACTCACAAACTTTCTGTCGGGGGCCAAAATTACAGCATGGTTTGTGGCCGAGGGCCGCACCGGTAGGGGTGGGGTCAGTGGGGGGCGGGGTCAGTGGGTGGGGGGTGGGGCTAAAGTAAAAAAAATCAAACCCGTTTCAAAACAGTCAATGCGACAATGCTGTATTTTAAAAGGAGATGTAACTACAAAGATCACATTTTGATAATACATTCATACACACTTTGACCCCAATTCCATCACAGTCATTCTCTCTCTCTCTCTGTCAGTCTCTCTCTCTCTCTGTCAGTCATTCTCTCTCTCTCTCTGTCAGTCAGTCTCTCTCTCTCAGTCAGTCAGTCTCTCTGTCAGTCTCTCAGTCAGTCTCTCTCTCGCTCTCTCAGTCAGTCTCGCTGAGTCAGTCTCTCTCAGTCAGTCAGTCTTTCCCTCTCTCAGTCAGTCTCCCTCTCTGTCAGTCAGTCTCTCTCTCAGTCAGTCAGTCTCTCTCTAAGTCAGTCTCTCTCTTTCTGTCACTCTTTCTGTCAGTTAGTCTCTCTCTCAGTCAGTCAGTCTCTCTCTCAGTCATTCAGTCTGTCAGTCTCTCTCTCTGTCAGTCTCTCAGTCAGTCAGTCTCTCTCTGTCAGTCTCTCTCTTTCTGTGAGTCAGTCTCTCTCCCAGTCAGTCACTCTCTCTCTGTTAGTCAGTCTCTCTCTAAGTCAGTCTCTCTCTGTCAGTCTCTCTCTTTCTGTGAGTCAGTCTCTCTCCCAGTCAGTCACTCTCTCTCTGTTAGTCAGTCTCTCTCTAAGTCAGTCAGTCTCTCTCTCAGTCGGTCACTCAGTCTCTCTCTCATTCAGTCAGTCTCTCTCTTAGTCAGTCAGTCTCTCTCTCTCTTAGTCAGTCTCAGTCAGTCTCTCAGTCATTCAGTCTCTCTCTCTCTTAGTCAGTCAGTCAGTCTCTCTCAGTCTCTCTCTTTCTGTCAGTCAGCCTCTCTCCCACTCAGTCAGTCTCTCTCAGTCAGTCAGTGTCTCTCTCTCTCTGGCAGTCTCTCTCTTAGTCAGTCAGTCTCTCTCTGTCAGTCAGTCTCTCTCTGTCAGTCAGTCTCTCTGTCAATCTCTCTCTCTGTCAGTCAGTCTCTCTGCCAGTCTCTCGCTCTCTCTGTCAGTCAGTCAGTCTCTCTCTCTGTCAGTGTCTCTCTGTCTCTCTCTCTGTTATTCTCTCTCTCTGTCAGTCAGTCTCTCTACCTCAGTCAGTCAGTCAGTCTCTCTCTACCTCAGTCAGTCAGTCTCTCTCTTAGTCAGTCAGTCTCTCTGTCAGTCAGTCTCTCTCTGACAGCCAGTTTCTCCTCTCTCAGTCAGTCTTTCTCTCTGTCAGTCAGTGTTTCTCTCTGTCAGTCAGTCTTCCTCTCTGTCAGTCAGTCTCTCTCTGTCAGTCAGTCTCTCTCTGTCAGTCAGTCTCTCTGTCAATCTCTCTCTCTGTCAGTCAGTCTCTCTGTCAGTCTCTCACTCTCTCAGTCAGTCTCTCTCTCTGTCAGTGTCTCTCTGTCTCTCTCTCTCTGTTAGTCTCTCTCTCTCTGTCAGTCAGCCAGTCTCTCTCTCTCTCTGTCAGTCAGTCTCTCTCTACCTTAGTCAGTCTCTCTCTTAGTTAGTCTCTCTCTCAGTCAGTCAGTCTCTCTCTCTGTCAGTCAGTCTCTCTCTCAGTCAGTCAGTCTCTCTCTCAGTCAGTCTCTCTAAGTCAGTCTCTCTCAGTCAGTCTCTCAGTCATTCAGTATCTCAGTCAGTCAATCAGTCTCTCTCTCCTCTTTCTCTCCACTCCCTCTCTCCACTCCCTCTGTGTCACGGTCCTTAAATCCAATTTGACAGTACACGTTCTTTTGTTTTTATCCCTGCCAAGGGGTCTACTTTACTAAAATTGGATAGGTACTCCTTAGGCAGTTTTACTTCACATAGCACTTAATTCTACGCACCACCCTGCACTCACTATTCCCTCACTCATCATTACAGGCAACAAGCATTTGCAATGCAATAGGTCTCGTATTTACGCGGGTTTAAGCTATTGGCATTGTAAATGACAATGCCTTTTATTTATGTTTTGAAAACCAAAACATAAATAAAGGGCATTGTCATTTACAATGCCAATAGCTCAAACTGCATAAATGCGAGACCTATTGCATTGCAAATGCTTGTTTTATTTGGTGTCAATCTGTTCAGTAATTTTGGAGATATTAAAGGAAAACCAAATTTGTACATCTAGGGACCACCCAGGACTGACTCCCTATCTCCCCAGGTGTCCTCCCTTGGGAGATAGCAGTTTGCTTTCACTTGGTGTTAGCTTTGGCAGCTCCCACCAAGTGAGAGCATACAGTAAGTTTGTTTCCAGAGGGCGGGAGCAGGAAAACTGCTCCCACGTGCTGGGAGAGGACTTTTCATCTGTTTTCCTGCCCGCTGTCAAGAAGAAAACAGATGAAAGGATTGCTCCCTGTGTGCGGGAGCAATGCTGACGCCCGCTGGAGGCGGGGAGCCAGCAGGGACCACGGGGCATTGAGGCTCCCCCCGTGGTCCCCAACGCTGCAGACTGGGTGCCCTGGGTGAAGACCAGGGCACCCAGCATTAAAAGGCCAGACCCCGGTGATAGGGTCCCTGTGGCCGAAATCGGCCTGGGGAGGGGGCCGCACAGGCCCCCCTCCCCATGTGTAATTATTACTGGAGAGTCATTAAACTGAGTATGTAAATGCTCAAATCATCTGCAAGCTCTGCTCGTTTGGCCCGCTCTCTTTTCCTTAGCAGTATGAAAAGATCTTCCCACCTTTTTCCACGTAGATGGACACTCTTACCAAAGGGCCTCAAGTGCATTTCCCCTGCCGATTTTGGTGACACGTTCTTAATGCAGAGGAATATGAGGACATCTTAACCAAACAAACAAGAATTTGCTTCATATACTTAGGAGGATGTAACCTTGTTTGGTGAAGATTCACCTCTTTGTAGTCTCGTTGTCTTCTCTTGATGAGGATTCATGTTATCACAGATTTGTGGATGAAGACGCTGCAGGAACAATCACATTGTCGAAATTACATGCACACGAGGTCACTGAAGACATTACCTTGTGGTCCTTTATGCAGCTGAAGTGTAGAATATGCTCTAGAAATGTACCCAATGAGGTAGCACTGACTAATTAAACATTAGAAAGTACTCCAGTTGGGTAGACATTTTCGGCAGACTCGTGGCATCTTCTTGGAAAAAATGAGGTTCCATTTTGGTCCTGATGCTCATTTTACAAAAATTAAACCTCAATGGGAAGCACTTACAAATATAAACACAGCAGGTGCCTCAGTAGAAGCTCCACCTCTGTAAAGCACAAATGATCCTAACTTCTTGGGCTTGGCGAAAGCAAAGCAACTATGTTTCCTCTCATATTTCATGTTGTAAAACAATCTGAAATCCTTAATGGAGGTGAATGCATCGTTGATTCATTGGTACGCAATCTGATCTGTAGTGACTGTGACGAGTGATTTCTTTCTTATCTTGAAAGCATAGTCCATGGGTCTCCCTTTTAATGACCCTGAGTATGCAAATGAGTATGCAATGCCCAAAATCATCTGCAAGGGCTGCCCGTTTGACCCCGCCCTGTTTTCTTTAATAGTATGCAAAGGTCTTCCCTCCTTTTCCCACATTGATGGACAGCTTACCAAAAGGCCTCCAAGTGCATTTCCTACTGCTTTTGGTAACACGTTCTTGATGCAGAGGAATTTTGAGGACATCGCTACCAAAAAAAGAAGCACTTTCTTCATATAGTTAGGAGGAAGTACCCTTGTTTGATGGAGATTTTCCTTTGTGTAGTCTCGTCCTGTTCTCTACACGAGGATTCATGTTATCACACATTTGTGGATCAAAACGCCTGAGGAACAATCACATTGCTCAAATTACATGCACAGAAGGTCACTTGAGACATTTCCTCGTGGTCCATTATGCAGCTGTAGTGTAGAATATGCACTAGCTATTACCCAATGAAGTAGCACGTACTAATTAACCAGTAGAAAGTACTGCAGTTAGGCAGACATTTTTAGCAAAACTGTGGACTCTTGTTAGATAAAAGGGCAGGTGAGGTTCTGTTCTGGCCTGGTCACTCACACAGCTACTGGCACACACACACAGATACTCAGACACCCACTCACACACCCATTCAGCCACTCTCACATATACTCACGTACCCACACAGCCACTCACACACCCACTCACACGTCCTTACAGCCACTCACAGACCCACTCACACCCAAAAAATCACTTACACACCCACTCACACACCCATTGACAGACCCATACAGCAGCTCACACACCCAGAAAACTACTCACACATTCATACAGTCACTCACACATCCACTTGCAGATCCATACAGCCACTCACACAAACATGTACAGATCTTTACAGCCACTCACACACCCATTCACAGATCCATACAGCCAATCACACACCCACTCACAGATCCATACAGTCACACACAAAACCAGTCACACACCCACACAGATATTCATATTCATGTACCCACTCACAGACCCATAGAGCCACTCACATACCCAGTCACTGACCCATACAGGTACTCACCCATTTAACGACCCATACAGCCACTCACACACTTACAAAACCACTCACACACCCACTAACAGACCCGTATAGCCACTCACATACCCACTCACTGACCTATACAGCCACTCACACACACTCTCAAAGGTTATGGGCTACAGATGGGAAATAAAATTGAAAAACCTTAGAAATTCACACACAAAAACAAAGGTTGCAGGGATGTTATAGTTAGGGAATAGAATTTAAAAAACCTTAGAAATCCGCTGGAAAAAACAAAGGTTACAGGGATGTTACAGTTAGGAAATAGAATTTAAAAAACCTTAGAAATTCACTGAAAAAACAAAGGTTGCAAGGGCGTTATAGTTAGGCTCAGATTTCACTCTTACAAAACTAGTAAAATTTAGCAGTTATAGTTACCTGAGCTAACTTTAACTTGTGCCCCCTACAATGCACTGCTTATGACCTCACATATTGCATCACTCATGACATGGTCAGTAATATCACTCATGACATCACAGATAACATCTCAAATAACATTGTTATTGTTAATTTATATTTATATAGCGCCAAATCACCAACAGGTCTCTAAGCGCAAAACAAACCCTAAACCTGGAACTTAACATGCTTCCCAAAGCTTCACATCACCGGATAAGCCTATCCGAGCGCCTGAGTAAAAAGGAAGGTCTTAAGACCCTTCCTAAAAGGAAGTAAGGAAGTTTCCTTACGCAGGCTATCCGGGAGCTTATTCCAAAGCTGAGGAATCACAACCGAAAAGGCACCCCCCCCCCAGAGTATTTTTATCAAAGCGTGGGCATGCCAGCAGGCTGGCCTCAACCGATCGGAGGCATCGTCCTGGCACATATTTCTTCAGACGATCTTTGATGTAACCGGGTGCTGCTCCATGGAGGGCCTTGTGTGCAATGCACAGCCCCTTGAACTTGACCCTCTGCCTTGTTGGGAGCCAGTGCAGTTGTTGTAACAAGGGTGTGGCATGTGCTCTTCTCGGGAGCTTAAAAATCAGTCGTGCTGCGGCATTCTTTACCACCTGAAGTCTCCCCAGAAGCATGTCAGGTAGCCCTAAATATACTGCGTTACCATAATCTGGGCGCGACACAATTAAGGCCGACACCACAGTACGCAAGGTAGAGAAAGACAACAGGGGTACCAGTCTCCGAAGCTGCCTCATAAGACTCACACAGCTTCCCACTATGGATGACATCATCCTCAGAACCACTCACACACCTATACAATCACTCACATGCCCACTCACACATCTGCTCAACCACTCACACACCCACTCACACACCGATACAACCACTCACACACCCATACAACCACTCACACACCAAATCACACAATCAGAAAGGCACTCACAAACCCATTCAATCAATCAATCAATCAAGCATTTGTATAGCGCCCTACTCACCCGGAGGGTCTCAAGGCGCTAGGGGGAGGGGGGTCCGCTACTGTTCGAACAGCCAGGTCTTGAGTTGCTTCCTGAAGGAGAGGTGGTCTTGGGTCAGGCGGAGGTGGATGGGTAGGGAGTTCCACGTCTTGGCAGCCAGGTAGGAGAAGGATCTTCCTCCCGTTGTGGCTCTTCGGATGCAGGGGACGGCAGCGAGGGCGTGGTTGGTCGATCGTAGCTGGCGGGTGGGAGTGTAGAAGGTCAGACGGTCGTTGAGGTATCTGGGGCCTTGGTTGTGGAGAGCTTTGTGTGCGTGGGTGAGGAGTCGGAACGTGATTCTCTTGCTGACGGGGAGCCAGTGCAGGTCTCTCAGGTGTCCGGCGATGTGGCTGTGTCGGGGATGTCCAGGATGAGTCGAGCTGAGGCGTTCTGGATGCGTTGGAGTCTTTTCTGAAGTTTGGCTGTGGTTCCGGCGTAGAGGGAGTTGCCGTAGTCCAGTCGGCTGGTGACGAGGGCCTGGGTGACCGTCTTCCTGGTTTCGGTGGGGATCCACCGGAAGATCTTCCGCAGCATGCGTAGGATGTTGAAGCAAGACGAGGAGACGGCGTTGACTTGTCTGGTCATTGAGAGGGAGGAGTCCAGGATGAAGCCCAGGTTGCGTGCGTGGTCCTTTGGTTTGGGTGCGTTGCCCAGGGCAGGGGGCCACCAGGAGTCGTCCCAGGCGGAGGGTGATGATCCTAGGATGAGGACTTCCGTCTTATCTGAGTTCAGTTTCAGGCGGCTGTTCCTCATCCACTCGGCTACGTCCTTCATCCCTTCATGTAGGTTGGTTTTGGCGGTTGTGGGGTCGTTGGTGAGGGAGAGGATCAGCTGGGTGTCGTCGGCGTAGGAGATGATGTTGAGGTTGTGTTGGCGTGCGATGGCTGCGAGGGGGCTCATGTAGACGTTGAAGAGGGTGGGGCTGAGTGATGATCCTTGTGGTACGCCGCAGATGACTTCGGTGGCCTCGGAACTGAACGGGGGAGGCGGACTCTCTGGGTTCTTCCGGCGAGGAAGGAGATGATCCACTCCAGTGCCTTCTCTTGGATTCCGACGTTGTTCAGGCGTTGCACTAGGGTGCGGTGGCAGACCCATACAGACACTCACATGCCCACTGACAGACCTATACAGCCACTCACACACCCAGTGACAGATCTATACAGCCACTCACAAACCCACTCACACAACCATACAGCCACTCAGACACCCACTCACACACTGATACAGTCACAAAAGCACTCAGATGACAGATGTTAGAAATAGTATCACTCATTAGTAGTACAAAAAGAATAGCAATTTAACTTATGCTGTAGCTTAGTATATAGCTTTAAGTCTCAGAAATGTTTACAAAACACGTAAACGTACTTGATGATGTCAATAGTGTTGTCACTGACCATGTCATGAATGATGTAATACGTAAGGTCATAAACAGTGCATTGCAGGGGCGTACGTTATAGTTAGATCTGGTAATTATAGGTGCTGAAATTCACTGGTTTTGTATGAGTGAAATCTGAGCCTAACTATAACATCCCTGTAACCTTTGATTTTTTCAGTATATATATATATATATATATATATATATATATCCCTGGACTTCGCCCCACAACATCCACTCCTGGACAGACGAAAACAGACCCTTTGAGGTGCAATGTGTGATTTATTCAAAACAAACGCCCTGCACCATCGCCATTACGCGTTTCGGCATCCACGATGCCTTGATCACATGATAGATAGATATATAAATATATATATATATAGATAGACAGATAGACAGATGGATAGATAGATAGATATCTATATATATATCTATATCTATATATATATATATATATATATATATATATATATATCAAATCACAAGGGGTTGTCCAAAATAAGAGTCGCACTCGAGTAGAGAGAAGCTTTACCCCAAAGCTTTATTCAAACCATGCAGCAACACTTGCCAGGAAAGTTTATAGCATGCGTCCGCATCCCTGACGCGTTTCGAGCAATTTCTTCCTCAGAGGGTTTTACGGGCGAAAAGCGCGTTGGTGAAATGCCCTTCCCTTTATCCAACATCGCATGCCCCAATTGGCTGCCCTGAATGGGACGCTGCGTGATTTCTGGGAATTGCAGTCCATAATAACAATCCAAATGGTGGCGCTTTCAAATAAATGCAAATTAGGCCCTGCGTGAGCCCCCGGAAAGTCTTGGTGCTTCCATCCATGCTCTCTACTCCAGAAATGAAACTTCGTGTATCGGAGCCCCGTGGCCCCCCTAATTAGGGGTGGTGCAGACCCTGCGGCAGGACGGCCGCTACACATCAAATCACAAGGGGTTGTCCAAAATAAGAGTCGCACTCGAGTAGAGAGAAGCTTTACCCCAAAGCTTTATTCAAACCAAGCAGCAACACTTGCCAGGAAAGTTTATAGCATGCGTCCGCATCCCTGACGCGTTTTGAGCAATCTCTTCCTCAGAGGGTTTTACGGGCGAAAAGCGCGATGGTGAAATGCCCTTCCCTTTATCCAACATCGCATGCCCCAATTGGCTGCCCTGAATGGGACTCTGCGTGATTTCTGGGAATTGCAGTCCAGTTAGGGAAGGGCATTTCACCAACGCGCTTTTCGCCCGTAAAACCCTCTGAGGAAGAGATTGCTCGAAACGCGTCAGGGATGCGGACGCATGCTATAAACTTTCCTGGCAAGTGTTGCGGCTTGGTTTGAATAAAGCTTTGGGGTAAAGCTTCTCTCTACTCGAGTGTGACTCTTATTTTGGACAACCCCTTGTGATTTGATATATATATATATATCAAGAACCACAATCTTGATGTAACATCCTCATCGAACGGAAAATCAGGTACGGACCACCAAATAAATTAAATATTGCTGTGCTTTATTGTGAATGTCAGCAGCATGACGCGTTTCGACCGAGTTTCCCCGGTCTTGATCACATGACATGTCAGGACCCAATAACGTTTATATACAGATGCACCATGAGAGCAGTCCCTCCCATACCTTTCGTAGAGCTAGACAACAGACTATTTTTTCATCATGCTCAAGTGGCTACATAAATCAGGGCAATATTATATCAATTCATGTATGAATACAAATAATTAATTGCTTTCTCTGCTAATAGTATATACAAATTGTTGCACATTTCCACTACCAAAAATGTGGGTGAATACAGAATCACTGTTTATACAAAATACAGGGCCAGTGCCCAATAATATGGTAGTTTCAGGTAACCAAAATTCAACATGACGCTCATTGTGGCTCACATCTGTTGATCAACTAAAGTGCATAATGCAAAATTCATGCCAAAAAAAGTGCAAATAGTGCTTAACAACTATAATAGTGATAAAAGTAAAAACGAGCCAACTATTAAGTCATAGTTGAATCACTTACTAAAAATAATAAAATATCATAGGATGGCTGGACATAAGCTCAAAACCTTAATATCATGAGTATAAAGTGCAAATGCAAAACAATGAATATACACATCAATGTGTTATGCCTGATACCTGAGACCTTGAATTGCATTAATTTCATTAATTTCAATAGCAATTTTAACCTTTCACTTAAATGTGCAATAAACAGCAGTGCAAATACGCATATTGGAGATAACCAAAGTTAAGACATCTTATTCCAATACATTTCATTTCATTTCACCCTAATAGAACAACAGTCATTAATACAACTCTATAGCTCAACCAATAATCGCCAGACCATACACCTCACAGACACCGAATAGAAACCAGTAAAACCAGCTAAAACACGGTATAAATAAGGCCAAAATCCACCTAAAAATCAGTCAAGCTAAAAAGATGTATAAGTAATAAAATCTCATTTCATATATATAGCAGCAATAGAAAACAACAAATAAATGAATAGATGCAGGTCTTTGATCGGGGATCTCCACATATCTAATACATATTTGGTAAAGGCTCATTCATGAATAGCGATGTTATAAACAATGTTATAAAAAGTTATAGAGCTCCTCTCCAGTATTCAGGCCATTTGGCATCTTTGTATCAAGTTGTAAAATATATTGACTCTCCAACTGCCGCAACTTTCTTTCCCTGTTACCCCCTCTTAATGACCTGGGGACTGCATCAATTACAAAATAATAAAGATCATTTAAATTATTTTGATGAACAAGTTTAAAATGGCGAGCAACTGGATAGCTGGGATCTGAATTTACAATTGCACACAGGTGTTGTAAAATGCGATTAAAAACCTGAAGCTTGGTGCTACCTACGTACTGGAGATGACATGTACATTCCAGTACGTATACCGCATGGTCAGTTTTACAAGTAAAAAGCCCATTAATTTTACATGGGGTATGTGCGAAAGCATCCAAGTACTCCTGTTTATTAATCCCGAACCTACATGCCCTGCAGGAGCTACATTTGTAGAATCCTGTCCTAGTAGAAAGCCAATGTCTCGTGTTACATACTTCCGGACTAGTTTTAACAAGAGCATCCCTCATAGAGGGTGCCCTTCTAAAAGTAATTGCTGGCCTTTCATCCAGTAATGGGGCGAGAGTAATAGCAGTTTTCAATATAGGCCAGTTTTTATTTATAATATTTCTAACTTGTTTCTCGTGGCAACTATATGTAGTTATCAAACGTACCGCACTATTCTCCCTGTGCGGTTTACTTACTCTCCCTATTATTACGTTGTCAGTTCTATTTGGCAGGACAGTTTCACTTCCTGAATTGTGTACTTTAGTTAAATCTGTTTGCAGATCCCTCATATCATAACCGCGAGCCTGAAACCTTTGTACAGAGTCAGCTAGGCATTGTGTAAGGTCAGTATTATTGCTGCATATTCTTTTGATTCTTAAAAACTCCCCATACAGGATGCTTTTAATGAGGTGTCTGGGGTGGGAGCTGCTAGCATGTAGTATCGAATTCCCAGATGTTGCCTTTCTATGAAGTTTAGTTTGGATGATATTATCCTCAATATAGATTTCAACATCCAGGAACTCTACCTTTTCATTGCTTATAGTAGCAGTAAATTCAAGATTCAAGTTGTTAGCACTAATAGCATTGACAAAGTTCTGTGCCGATTCTTTAGACCCACGCCAGATTATACACACATCGTCTATAAATCGCCACCATTTGATAACATGGTTGGCAAAGAGCTCCCCGTGAGTCTGGCCGAGGACATGTCTCTCCCACCAGCCAACGTGCAAACACGCATAGCTGGGGGAAAAACATGCCCCCATAGCCACCCCACGCAGTTGCTGATGCACCACCCTGTTAAACAAGAAAAAGTTATTCTGTAAACACAATACAATCATTCTTAATAGCATTTTGTTATGCTGGTTAAATTACACATTCCTACTGGATAAAAAATGCTGTACTGCATTTAAACCATCACAATGATTAATACTTGTATAGAGGGAGCATATGTCCATAACTATAAATTGATATTCTTCATTCCAGGTGACTTCTCTAAGTTTGCTAAGGAAATGGCCTGTGTCCTTAATGTAAGATGGAAGATTTTCCACATATTCATGTAAATAAAAATCCACATATTTTGACGTGGCTTCAAGAAGGCTTCTTTGTGCCAAAATAATCGGACGTCCAGGCACAGGGAATGTTTGTTTGTGCACCTTTGGAATGAAATATAGTGTTGGAGTAATTGGATGATCATTCCTAAGGAAATCGTGCTCATGTTTGCTGATCAGTCCTTCTCTTTTCCACTGTGCCAGCTCTTTAAACACTTGGTCTTTTACTGATTTGAGTTCCTGGAATGAGGCTTTCCTATAGCACATTAGATCATTCAAATGCCGTTCTGCTTCCTCTAAATATGCATCACGGGGCCACAACACTATATTTCCCCCCTTATCGGCTTTGTTGACAATTATATTGCCATTGTCATTGATTTTACGCATGAGTTTGGAATATTGGGTCTCAGAATAACTTCTATGTTTATGCTTTTGTATAATAGTGCGATTGAGCTTCTTCAAGTCCTCAATTACGCAATCGCTAAAAGTATCTATTGCGTCTTTAGGCATAAGGGGAATAAAAGTTGATGGTGGGCGGAATGGACTTGCTGCTGCACACCCACTTGCAATGCCCATTTGTTGGAGCTCTACCTGTGTATCTAGAATGGTATCTTCGGTATATCCTGCCAATGCGTACATGGATCTTAATGTAGAGATATCTGCTGTTTGAAGATTTATGCTTGGTTGGTTTGCAGCAATGACGGTAGCAGCTGTTTCACTGGCTTTGTTCAACTTAAAATGTTTGATCAATTTAAGTTTGCGTATGAACTTAAAAACATCAATACGCGATTGCACATATTTAAAACCATTTTTAGGGCAAAAAGATAATCCCAATGCCAGTAACTGTGTCTCAGCAGCATTCAATTCAGTCTCTGTCAGATTAATGACTGTATTGGCGGTACTGGTCGTGTTGTTTTCTGTAGGGGCCGTTGGTTCCCTCTCCCTCATTTCCCTTTCCTTCTGACTCCTCCGTTTGCGCCTCTGTTTGCGGCATTTGTTGCGCCTGCGTCGTTTTTCTTCTGGGGGATTCTTGGCCTGAGTGTGTGCCGGCGATCCTCTATTATAAACCCCAATTCCTCAGAGGGAGTGAAATTACTCGGAGGCTGCACACGTTGAACCACTAAACTGCCATCATCGGAATCATTGCTGCTTACTAGGGAACTTAAATCTGTGTCAGATGCCTCTGTACTGCCTTGATTTTGTACAGGAGCAATTGGAACTTTCGTGACTAATGCTTGCCTTTTAACTGATTCAAACTTTTTGGAAAATGTAAAGACTCTGCCCGTCTCGTAGTCCCTCTTATCGCGCGCAAATTTGAACACCTTGCGCGCTTTTATTACTTCTTCATGTTTGTCAAGGCGTTTTTTAATTTCATCTCTTCCCTTTTTAACAGCTTCCTGTTGTTCCAAGGCGTCTAATTGTTGATTTAAAATATCAATTTGCTTTAAAATGTCAGTCCTGTCAATTTCCGCATACTTGATAAGTATACAGACCATATTCATGGACGCCTCCAGATTATTTGTTGCCCATTCCTTTAACATTAAGGGGTTTGGATTCTCAAAAGATGGTGCAATGAGTACACGCAACCCCCGTGGTACTCGGCCTGCTTCCTTATATTTTTCGAGAGACTTCCTCTCCCACCACTTTGTTAACTCTGTACGAAGCAGTTTCTCCAGTTGCTTAAGCAGTGTTTTAACATCATTACAGTTTTCCAAATTGCTATTTCCATCCGTATTTGTCTCTTTAATATCAGGCAGGTTAAGGAATAGAGCGTCTGCCACCGCCTCCCGGTCCCGAAGCACATCAGCTGCTGTAGCCATTAAGGCTTCGTATTACACAATGAGTTATGCACTCAGTTAAAAAAGCCTGTAATTGACGTGAGTTGTCGTGCAGGCTCTTATTGATGATTATATTCAAATCTCTTCACCCGCTGTAGTCACATGAGTCACATGAGCATATGCAGCGCATACGGCTTACCGCAAGTTGGAGCCTGGCTGGCTCTTGGGGTCCTCCGACTCCTTGAACACCTCCAAGGCTTCAAGACGGGAGACGCCGAATTACAAACGCTGCCTTGCGCTTCCTTCAGTTTCGACTGCGCGGGGCTGGCTCCAATAACTCCTTCCGGGTTAGAACACGAATCGCAGATGGGATGTCAGCTGCAGCCGGCCAGCCACTTACGAAGAGAGGGTCCGTTTAAACAGCGGAGACAGCCGCACTCCGCCGAAATAACATCAAGAACCACAATCCTGATGTAACATCCTAATCGAACGGAAAATGAGGTACGGACCACCAAATAAATTAAATATTGCTGTGCTTTATTGTGAATGTCAGCAGCATGACGCGTTTCGACCGAGTTTCCCCGGTCTTGATCACATGACATGTCAGGACCCAATAACGTTTATATACAGATGCACCATGAGAGCAGTCCCTCCCATACCTTTCGTAGAGCTAGACAACAGACTATTTTTTCATCATGCTCAAGTGGCTACATAAATCAGGGCAATATTATATCAATTCATGTATAAATACAAATAATTAATTGCTTTCTCTGCTAATAGTAGATACAAATCGTTGCACATTTCCACTACCAAAAATTTGGGTGAATACAGAATCACTGTTTATACAAAATATATATATATATATATATTACTATGTGGCAGTCAGTCACCACTGGGTAGTTATAGTTAGGTCAGTTTTTCCATTGCAGGTTTGGTAATAACTTTGGCGCCATTTGATGAATCTTCATGTACCTTTCCCCCAAAAAATGTAAATTCACTTGACCTCCTTCATGTAAAGTTTTGGGGTAATGTGGCAAATGGGGGGGCCGAGAAAAAAGGGGGGTCCCACAAGCAAATTTCCCTATTTATCTTCAATAAACTTCTTTAAGCAGCACTAACGCAAAAACTGATTTGGTGTAAATTTGTTCAATAGTTTTTGAAAACTTAAGGTACAAAAATATT